>OZ026614.1:96677406-97323016 GCA_964020975.1 Hermodice carunculata | reverse complement strand
AAGTCTTGCCACATACACCTGGTACCAAGGTATGGCCCATAGGCTGCTACCAGCAGCTGACAGTATAGTTAACCCTTTCCCACTCAAGTTGCCGAAAGGTAACCAAGTATGAATTGTAGTCTGCCTTAATGTTTTTACTTAAATTTCTCGTAACTAGAAACATTTTTGCTGAGATATGTATGTAAGACCATTCCTGATGACATGCATATGCCTTATGTTAACAGCTTTCCTTGGTGCAGGTTAACGTGCTGAACCCATGTCAAGGAATGCTGTTGACTCAATCTTATTCTGAACAGGACAGGGTTAAAACAAAATTCTCTTGGGGGTCCGTCTAAGCTATGGAATTTCACCTGGGCAAAAGTACCTCCTGCAGACCAGTAGTGGGCCACCAGGGGACCACTTGAGAATGGGTGCAAGACTTCCCAGTGGTCCATTGATCCCTGCCCTAAAGACCACCTCAAATATAAGACCACATGTCTTTTTAACACCTCTCTTTGTAAGCACTTCACTGTATTTATGTATTAAATACACTTTTGTTTTAAGACCACCAGCAGTATGTGTAAAACCACTTTTTGCTGGTATTAGGGGCAGTCTGAAATGGCAGGTAACACTTGTACTGTGGCAACACACACACACACACACACACACACACACACACACACACACACACACTCACATATATATATATATATATATATATATATATATATATATATATATATATATATATATATATATATATATATATATATATATATATATATATATATATATATATATATATGTCTTGGGTGGTTTATGGGCAATTATACACTGCCCACAAAAATATACAATAGAATAGGTCCTACAACTGGTTTGTTGGTCATGCCCATTGTCTGTGGGTCAATTATAATCCTCAAACCGGACTGTGGGCAGTATATATGTATACCAAGTATAGCTTACCACAATTTTTTGGGCATTTATAGCTTCCCATAATATCTGGGCAGATTTGCTAATTTGTACGTTTCTGAAACCCCATAGGTAGCGCATTAAATTTAAGGCAAACATGGTTTATGGTTCAACTGCCGATAAAACGAACAACTGCCCACAAGGCGGTCTGATGATTAAAATTCTGCCCATAAACCACCCAAGACATAACTGTATATATATATATATATATACACATACATACATACACATATATATATATATATATATATATATATATATATATATATATATATATATATATATACACACACACACATATACATATATATATACACACACATACATATATATACATACATATATATATATACATATATATATACATGTATATATGTATATATATATGTATATATATGTGTGTATATATATATATATATATATATATATATATATATATATATATATATATATATATATATATATATATGTATGTATATATATATATGTATATATATATATATAAGTTATGTTTCACAGTACATTTATATTTTCTCAGACTGGTACAGCCAGCTGTTTTACCATCTAATTCATACAAATATACATATGTGAAATAGTTTTACACAGAAATTTAATAAGTATAGGTTAAATAATGGTTGTGTCCCTACATGGGTTTTATAAATGAGTCCCCATGCCATATCATGAACAACTGAGTGTAGGGAAGGAGTGAATGATATGGTACAAACAGGAGTTCATAAAACATATAGTAACACAACCATTATACAAGCATTTTATTCAATGCTTATGCATTACAAATGAAGGAAAGGCATCATTTCAAGCTGGTGGAAGCTGGGCTGGCAAAACATCATGTTGGGGCATCAACATCATCTAAATAAGCTTCTCCTCTACTCAGAGCTTGTTAAACGTTTGAGGCAGAAGTTTCATCACCTTCAGCAGATGACATCTTGGCTTGTGTTGACAAGCAACTTGGTTTCTGGTGCTGATGCCAGGGTGTGCCACCTGAAAAATGGTATTGCACTCGTACGGCACTTTTCACGGTTGTGACTGCACGATACCGATATTATACATGCATTTACTGATTTTAAATGGATTTTATGTATAAGTATTAAATAATAGTTTTTACATATATATATGTGTGAAAGATGTACACATGTGTAAATCTTCTTTACATATGTAATGTAAGCAATTTTACTCATCTGAATTAGTTTTTACCCACATCTGAAAATGATTTATATGTACGTAAAATACTATTGCACATGTAATTTTATGTATATCTTTTTCGCGTATGTAAAATGAATGATTATTTTATGTATGTAAAATAGTTTAACACATGTGCAAAAGATTTCAACATAGGTTAAATACTTACATAGTTACACATATGTCCAAAACTGTTTAATGTGCATAACAAAGTACCATTTATTATTGTGCAAGATATAACTGAAATAACTACTCTCTGAAATACTGACAGAGGACCAGAAAATATTGAGAACTCTATTTTGAGTGAAAATACTTTTTTCCACTTGAACTAAACATTAATGATGAAAAGTTATAATTCTTTTATCAAATTGAAAATTGCCAGTCTATAAAAATCCCCACTGTGTCAATGTACAACTCACACTTGCTGTAACATCACCTTGGGTCGCTTTTTAGTCAACCTATTTTGGGGGTTGTCCCAGTGGCCCAGAAGTCAAAGCGTTGGGCTTTACATTTGGCTAGGCAATAGTGCCAAACATTGAGGGGTCAAATCCAAAAGGAGGCTGAGAGAAATTATGGTGTTTTTCACTAATAAATGTATCTGATTACAGACAATAATAAAAATGAAACAGAATAGGTGAAATCAATTCAAAATGTGAGCTTCACAGAATTAAAGTCACAGTCACCTTTCTACTTCCAGGTTAAGGTCAACCATCCTTGTCCGATCAGACATTTTTGTCTTGCCATCATTAGCTGTAGATAAGACTGAGCACGCACTTTCTGGATGTCTGTCCATCTGTGCATCAGTCTGTCCATCAACAACAAAATTTGGAGGGGCATCATTTCACCAACTACGCTAGCTAGGGCTTTCATACCCGGGTGGATAATTCATAGTAATCATCACTAGAGATATTTGCTATCATTGTCACACTTCAGTGATCATGACATGCTTGAATGAGCCTTGGAGAAAAACTTCAGAGTGCCATGATTTCACTAGCTACACAAGCTCAGGCTTTCATACTTGGGTAGATAGTTTATAGTACATGAAATCCTCACTAGAGATGTGTGCCATCACTGTCACACTTCAGGGATGATGAATAATTGTGAGACATTCATGCCCTGGGGCATGGCTCTGGTATTAGCATCTGTTCTTACATTTTTTTTTCCATGTATGTGTCAATTTTTTTACATGTAAATAAACATACATATATGCACATAGTAATACTTTTTTAATGTGTGTAAAAATTGGCCATACATTTGACACTATCATGGGCAAGATCCATTCACAATTTCTTATAAGCATTTAAATTGCATATCCAGAGATGCCAACATTCAAAATGCCATTTCAGGGACATTTAAGTGAGAGCATCAGAGACAGAACAAATTTTACAAAGAATATTTAAGAAAATACTCAGTTTCAATGCAGGACAAAGTAGACTGGTCAAAATTTCAGCTAATATTAGATACAGCCCTTGATAAGGAGGGACAGTTGGCATCTCTGCTTAGCTGATTTTATCTTCCCCACATATTGGTACAATTTTCGGTAGCAATTAAGGTGGAATCAGTCAGAGGAAATCCATGTTGAGATGATGCCTACCAAAGGATTTACACATTCATACAGTCAAGGACTTAGTATATTACTTTGTGGATTCTGATACAATGTTGAAATCAAGAATAACCACAGTGAGTTCATTCATTTCTCTCTTTTAATTCTTTCTATATTTTAGTTGATTCGGACTCAAAAGTATTATTACATGTATTAGTATGTGGTTAACTTGTAACACCCTTGAATAGAGAGTGTACATGTATGTTACATTACAGTGATATGAAATAGAAGCATCTGGTGCACTTTTTTATTTTTTAACATTGTTGTTTCAGTAGCTTGTGTACGCATACCAATCAATATGTTGTTATGATAAGCACCAATATGAACACCCTGTGAATAAATTACTTTGAATAGAATATATATGGTGTGCATGTCTTGTAGTCTTTTATTCTACACTTGGTTATATCATCATGTGGCTAATTTACATTTTTGAATTCCTGGTAAACTCTGATGTTCTCCTACTATAGGACATGAAGTCACTAGAGCAGGAGTGGCTACAGGTTAAACTATGTTGAGTTTCAGTAATTTCAATTGTTTTATAGCATCAAAGGTAAGTGGTAATACTAGAAAAGAAGATTTGCTTCACAGCAAATCTGAGTGCCTTCAAAATGAGAACAGTTTGAAGTGCTACACTTTGCTATTGTTCAACATAATCTAAATTTTATGGATTGGCCTAATTTGTATAAATTGAAATGCTACAACTTTGGTTCTTGGTTTATTGGATGTGGCCGAAACACACACTTATAAACTGAAGTTTGAATGACAGCACTATCTACAGCAGTTAAGAAGCTATTCAAGATTTTAATTTTGTGTATTGCATAATTTGCATAAATTAAAAGTCTACAACTTTGGTTCATGGTTCATTGGATGCACTTGTATCACAGACATGTAGAGTGAAGTTAAAATGGCACCTCTATGGCAGTTTTGAAGCTATTCAAGATTTAAATTTTGTGTATTCACCTAATTTGCATAAATTAAAGTTCTGCAACTTTGGTTCATGGTTCATCAGATGCGGCTATGTCACAAACCTACAAATTGAAGTTGGAATGGCACCTCTATGTTTAATAGTTTTAAGTTGTTTAAGATTTAAATTTTGTGTATTCACCTAATTGGCATTAATTAAAGTTTTACAGTTTTGTTTCATTGGATGCATCTATGTTACAAACCTTGAAATTGAAGTTAAGATGGCACTGCTTTGGAAATAGTTTCCTGAAGTTATTCAAAAAGATTTAAATTTTGCTTCTTCACCTAATTTGCATTAAAAATTTTACAACTTTGGTATATGGTTCATTGGATTCAGCTATGTTACAAACTTTTGAATTGAAGTTCGAATGACACCTCTATCTATAATAGTTTACAAGCTATTAATGATTGTAATTTTGAATATTCACCTAATATGCATAAATTGAAATCCAACAACAATGGTTCATAGTTCATTGAATGCAGCTTTGCCACAAACCTATAATTTGAAGTTGGAACAGCTACTGTTTCTATAATAGTTTTGGAGATATTCAACTTTTTACAATGCCCCTAATTAGCATAATTTGAAATTCCACAACTTTCATTTACTGTCCATTGTATTGGCAGGTGTCACAAATCTAAACATGCACATTGAAATTTTGTGTCTATCTGCAATAGTTTGGAAGATATGGAGCTTTTAAAATATTAATTGCCCTGCATTTGCATAATTTTAAACATCATGACTTTTCCAAACCAGGTGCAAAATTTCATTGGTAGGTCAGTCACCATGGCAAGTTTGGTGGTTTTGGGAATAATAGTGTCCAAGAATAACTCCGGACAAATTTGGGTGCCATGGAAAGAGAGAAAGAACTAGAAAAGATTTGCTTCAAGGCAAATCTGTCTGTGTGCTTTCAAAAGTTGTAAATATTAAATGCTACAACTTTTGTCCTTTGGTACTTCACATTCCATTAAGCTTATGGCTATATGAAAATTTCAAAGTCCAAATGACCTTGACCTTTGACCTTTACAGGTCACGTGAATTGCCAAAAATGTACAGTGTTACAATACCCATAAATTAAGCCCAACATGAACCAGATCAGATGAAAATTGACCAATTTATGGCAAGATAAAACTTTCAAAGGGCTGAATGACCTTGAACTTTGCCCTTAGAGGTTACATGTTCTTACAAAAATGTGGAGTGTTGCAATACCTACAATTTGATTCCAACATGATTAGAATTGGATGGAAATTGGCCGAATTATGGCTGGATTAAACTTTCGAAGGTCCAAATGATGTTGACCTTGACCTTTAGAGGTCACATGTAGTTTCAAAAATGTGCACTGTTACAATAGCTACAATTTGAGCCCAACATGATCAAAATTGGATAAAAATTGACCAAGTTATGGCTAGAAGAAATCTACCATTGAAAGTGGCCTTTGACCTTTAAATGACCTTTGACCTTGAGATGACCTCAACCTGAAATGAACCTTGACCTTTAAAATGACATTTTTGACCTAATATTGACCTTTGACATTGACATTTGAGATGACCTTTGCCTTTCTATGATTGAACTATATACTCCTAACCACATCTACAACAGTATATAAGATATTGAAGATTTAAAACTTTAATTAGCCCTCATTTGCATAATTTTAAAGCATGACCTGTCATTATAAAAAGGCGAGACTTCATCTATAGAAGTATAATTGTGCCAAGTTTCGAGTTTCTACGTATAATTCTTTTCAAATGAAATGTAGGACAAATTTGCCTGTAAAGAAAGAAAGAAAGAAGAAAGAAAGAAAATAAAGAATTCCTAGAAAAACAATATGTCCGTGTTGGCACACAGACATAACAAGTTTGGTGGTTTGGGTATAATCGTGTCCGAAACTCCAGACAAATTTGGGTGCCATGGAAGGAAAGAAAGAAAGAAATAAAGAACGTGAGGAAAAACAATATGTCTGGGTTGGCACCCACACCTGATTATATTTGAAGAATGAATTACATGAAGTTAGTTGCTGGCTTATTCAACTGTACAAATTCAGCTTCATCTTATTTTCTTTCAATATTTTTTTCAACTCCTTTTACATTTCCTTTCTTTTTGAAGTAATTAGGTCAGATAAGGTTAAAAGTTCAAAGTGTAGACTTTGTCTGTTTATTGAATATTGTCATGATTGCTTTTCTGTATATGGAAAAATAATATATTACAAGCCTCTCCAAGTTCATAATAAAAAGTATGTGTATTACATGGAATTCATTCTTTATTTTTATCTGGATTAATATGGTAATATTACTAAAAAGAGTCCAACCCATTGTTAAATTCTGATATGTGGTTACATTCTTTTTTCAACTCTGTTTTTGGATGCTAAAACTCCCTTGATTATTCTGACATCCATAAAATAGTGTAAATTACTTTATTTCTGCATGTATAAATTTTCACAGTTTTGATATTTTTGACATTTCACTGTAGTTTCAATTTCACTGCTTTGGACATAATTCCTATTTATACACCGTTAAAACATTATTTCACCATGTTTTTATTATCATGGTTTTGTGTCATAAGCCAAAATAAGAGTACAGCAAAGTTAAAGCAATTTGCTGTAAGCAACTTGCTTTTGTTATGAAAACAACTCAAGAGATATGGGGGCAATTTAACTGTATCAGTTACTGTGTGCATAATTCCAAATGCAGTTTTATTGTTTATTCATTAATGTAAACTTAACCAGTCAAGTAAGTCTATTCACATGTCCAGTCAACATTCCAGGCTGAGTACTGTGTATCAAACAAGCTGCTGACTGCGGGCATCATTTTCAAAAGAAACTTGGGTCCAAAACTGGGATACTCCAGTCACACAGTTGGGAGTACATGTAGTGGAATAAATAAGCACAGCCAAGACCTGCAATAAGGAGAAGGCACAAGTAGGAGTGAATAGAAAACTGCAACTGTGTGAAGTGTGGAGTTAATTTGCATTCACAATGACACGAGGACCATGACCATCAGTGGTGTCTCTTTGTGACACTATGCTGTTTGTATATGATTTTAGGAGAGTAACATTTGCTTGTACTTTAAACATCATGTTCAACAAACTTAGAGACTAGCTGCATTGGGGTATTATTTTTATATCAAAACGAACTCCTTGTTCAATAGCTTCCCCTTGCATGTCCCAGTATGTTCAATTGACACAAAAAGGATCATCCAGATTCAGTTCCTGCAAAGCCAATGGTGTTATGGTCAAGACAGGTTCTTCAAATGACACTTGTGCAGATCTGTCCAGGACTGAATCTTGCAAGATCCCTTGACTTGACTTTTTTTGCAAAAAGTGAGGAGAACATCTCAAATGTCTACAGTGAGCTGCTGCAAATAGTCCCACACACACATAAACACATACACATGCACAGGCACACGGACGCACACATATATAAAAGAACATAATGAGCATCAATTGTTTTATGATGGAGTTAGGTCTGTAGTACCACTTGCAGACATATGGTACCGAAGTTTGATGACCCCTAGCTTTGCAAAAATGAACACATTCCCATCATTTTTGCCAACATGCATTATGTTTAGATTATTTTGTAAGAAAATTTAATAAACTCTGTTCAGCCATTGTACAGAAGTAATATAGCCATAACACACAACTATTCAAAGAAAGACACAAAAAAATTACACCTCTACCTGATGGCCAAAAATAAGATTTTCTTGTGATCCCAAGGGACCTTGTGTGTAACTTGAAAGCAATGTGTGATGCGTACATTGATTATGCCACCCTCCGTAGGAGGAGGCATATTGCCATCACTTTGTTGGTGTGTGTGTGTCTGTACAGACAATTTTTACATGATAGCTTGTCAAGTTTTTTGCTTGCGGCTTTCATATTGCACATGCTTATAGTCCTCAATAAGGTCTCAAAGGTCTTAGAAGATAGGCAACCTTGACCCAATTCCCAAGGTCACACAGTCATTTTAGTGAATTTGGTTTTCACATGATAACTTGAAAATTCTATGACATAGGCTTGTCAAATTGCTGGTGATTACAGTCTTACATAAGGTTTTTAAGGAGTTCCAAGATAGGTGACCTTGATCCAATTCCCAAGGTCACAGAGCCCTTTAAGGGAAGTTGGTTTTCACGTGATAACTTGAAAAGTTGTTTGCATAAGGCCTTCATGTTGCACATGCTTATAGTCCTGAATAAGTTCTCTGACAAGTTTAAAGATGGGTGACCTTGACCCAATTCCCAAGGTCAAAGAGCCATTTTTGTGAATTTGGTTTTCAGGCGATGAGTTGAAAAGTTTTTGACATAGACCTTTCATATTGCACATGCTTATAGTCCTCCATAAGGTCTTGAACAAGTTTGAAGATGGGTGACTTTGACCCAATTCCCAAGGTCACAAAGCCATTTCAGTGAGTTTCATATAGGGCCTGGCCCTGTTTCTCTATTGACTAATAAAATATGTTTAAATCAAATCATTTTAGTGAATTGGGTTTTCACGCAATTATTTGAAAAGTTTTTGACATACGGCTTTCAAATTGCAGGTGATTATAGTCCTACTTAAGGTCTCAGACAAGTTTGAAGATTGGTGACCTTAACCCAAATCTCAAGGTCACAGAGCCATTTTACCAAATTTTGTTTTCACGCGATAACCTGAAAGGTTTTTGACATTGACCTTTCTTACTGCATGTGGTTTAATCCTACATTAGGTCTCAGACATGTTCGGAGATGGATCACCCTGACCCAAATCCCAAAGTCACAAAGCCATGACTCTTGTCAGTACTGACACCTGTAGCGCGAGGGGGTGGGGGTGGGAGCCATAGATCTAGTTTCCCTCTAAAATCTCTGCCACTACTGCCGGGTTGTGATGACAATCATCACACAGACACACATACTAATGACCACACCAAGAGTGTGATGAGCATTTTTAGCTAAAAAAAAAGAAAAAAAAAATGCTTATGATGTCAATTCATTCTCATATCAAATTATTCTTTTGATAAGACATCGACTTCTTGAATGGTAAATTTTGTGCAAGTCCATAGTTTTGAAAACCAGCACATCCTGTTTGGTTTAGGACAGATATGTATAATGTCTAATGGACACAGAGATGCAAGCAGGTTTCAGAAGCTCTGCTGACAGACAAATCAGCTAAAGTGCCCTATGCAATTCAAAGGCATTTGTCTAAGCAGTTTCAGATATTTTTGAGATTTAAATATTGAAGGTTCTAAAAAGCACTGGAGCATTACCATTTTAACAGCTTGATAGAGGCCCATCCAAGGTGCCAGCCCATTAAGTTTGAAGTGGATCTGGCAAGGGGTTTCAGTTCTGCATGTAACCCTTCATGTCGCAGTATTCAGTGGTATTTATCCAGGTAAGCCTGAAGGTATCAAGTTTCTTTTGCTATGTGGAATCTCTTGCAAAACTTTCAAACTACATATTTACTATTTATTTGATATGCACGCATACTAAATACAAGTAAACGTGTCATACTAAATACAGGTAAACATGTCTCTTAATATATTTTCAGGGAAAAATAGTTTCATCCAAAGAAGATGTAAACACGTGACACCAAAGCAAATTTTACCTGGATGGCCTGAAAGAACACCAAGTGGTGCTGCGGCGACCTTCACAACTTCACAAAGTGTGAAGGTATCATCTGTTCAGATAAAGTCTTCTGTTACCAAGCCACACATACGAGAGGATCAAAGTCAAACATTCACCAGTTTGACTGTCCCCAGGCAGCATAGAGTCACATCACACAGTATGAAGGAAAGGCCATATATCTGCAAGACATGTGGAAAGGCATTCCGGCAAACTTTCAGTTTGACAATCCACTCTCGTACACATTCTGGAGAGAGACCCCATGTATGTGGCCAGTGTGGTAAAAGATTTCTACAAGGAAGTGACCTCAAGCGGCATATCTTGGTTCACACAGGAGTGAAGCCTCATGGCTGTCACATTTGTGGGAAAGCTTTTAAAAGATTAAGTACTCTGAAAACTCATTCAAAATCCCATGGAATATCTAAACCCACCTAAGCATTGTGTAAAGTTTATGTAACTCCCGTACCAAACTGGAAGCTATCAAGTGGCTCCTTTCTAGCATCTTACTGGCTTCAAGCTATCTTCAGCCCTGGTGATGTCTTCTGAATGGAAAATGGAAGCTATCAAATGACTTCTTTCTAGTTGAGTGGCTTCTTACTAGCTTCAGGTGGCATCATTTTGATAGCTGGCTTCTTTTGGAAAGCCTTTTTTTTCCATTACATGTGCTGATCACATGTTATCACTCATGACCAAGTAGATGCAAAGGAGAAGCCTGGCTTCTCATTGAAATATCAAGCCCTTTTGAAGCCATCATGAAGCCACCTGAAAGAAGCTAGCTTCATCAGTGCATGAAGCCTGGCTCCTCATTTAAATATTTCGGGCTGTAGGCAGCCACTTAGAAGCTATTTGGAAGCCATCAGCCACCTATGTAGCTGCAATGGTCTTTGCACTAGCTTCAAGCCACAAGCTAGAATGAAGCTATTCCTCACCAACTACAAAGAAGCCAGAATAAAGCTACCAAAAGTTGGTATCGGTTGTCTTGTTAATTTACCCTAAAATTTGATACAAATTAGCATCAAACGCATACTTGTCACCACCACAGAATGGATGACACCCACTTATACCGGCACAAGGAAGTTGCACAACAGAATAAAGAATTATAAACCTGCCCTTTATTCCATCATGCGTGCACAGATGTGCAGGGCACTTGTGCCCATATAAGTTAGTTTCGCCACAGAAACAATGGTAGGCCGATATCCATCAGCTTTGCACAAATCAAGTTTATACATATACTTAGGGTTGACATGATGAGTTTAATTTATAGAACTGATGTGGTTAGCATAATATTATCACCATTTAAGTGTTCTTAGCACAGTAACTAAGTTGAGCTTTTTCCAAATCTTCACATGCATATGAATGTAAACTTATGTACAAAAATAATTTTTATTCCTTCATTACTTAGCATCACAGTGCTGTGAATTTGACTGTTTCAGCTGTTTAGAGTATTAAATAATAGCTGTCTATTTAAAAGGGCATGGATAAATCAGCTATTTAGTAACATCAAACTGCAAAATCTATGATATACATTTTCAGTTTAGTTGATTTTAATTGCATGGATGAAAGATGATCAAATAAATCCTGACAATATTAGTATAAAGCTTACCTGTCTTTTTTTAAGCCTCAATTTACAATGGAGATCCAGCTGTATGTTTGACTAAATTCAGTTCAAAGACTGAACACATTTTCATCCATATATTAACATCAAAAGCCGTCAGGTTTCAGTAAATAACAACCATCTGCTTAAAATGAAATCTGTGCACCACAGGTGCTTCTAACAAGTGCATGTACTCTGCTATATACATGTACATGTAGGCAGGCTGCCTAGAATTATCCTTTATATATAAATATATATATATATATATATGTATGTATATTTACGGTTTATCTGCAGTTGAAAAATGCCCATAAACCTTGTTTGCCTTAAATTCAATGTACTACCTAGGGGGTTTCAGAAACGTACAAATTAGCAAACCTGCCCAGATATTATGGGAAGCTATAAATGCCCAGAAATTGTGGCAAGCTATACTTGGTATTTACTGCCCACGGTCCGGTTTGAGAATTATAATTGGCCCACAGACAATGGGCATGACCCACAAACTGGTTGTAGGACCTATTCCATTGTATATGTTTTTGTGGGCAGTGTATAATTGCCCATAAACCACCCAAGACATGTATATATATATATATATATATATATATATATATATATATATATATATATATATATATATATATATATATATA
Organism: Hermodice carunculata; assembly: GCA_964020975.1. Taxonomy (NCBI): domain Eukaryota; kingdom Metazoa; phylum Annelida; class Polychaeta; order Eunicida; family Amphinomidae; genus Hermodice; species Hermodice carunculata. The sequence goes on along the minus strand of OZ026614.1, from coordinate 97,310,481 downwards.
TATATACTGCTTCACAAGTTCTGGTGCTTCCCTGACCTTTGTACAGGTATTATGCTCAACTAGACCAGAACTTATACACTACTTTGTCCTTTACAAAACTGGAACCTGAACTGTTTCATGCGGCCATTTTTATTTGTAGTTGGAATGTACACAGTGGTATAAGATTAGCAGTTTGACAGTCCAAGATCATTATCAGCATTATAGTTTACTTTCATATGCAGAGTTTACACAAGCATCTCCCAGTTGTCCTGTGGTATCTCATTACAGAATAAAATACAGACATGGTTTTTCAGCGAAAAATTCAACATATGTTTATAACAGGCATCGGCCATGTGAACTGAAAATGGCACAAAAGACCACCTGCTGCAATGGATTTTACTAACTAATCCATGCTCACCGGCTTTGCCCCCCAGAACAACATGCCCAAGCAAATAAATAAGAACCATATCATCTGAAACTTTGTCACTGAGTTGTCAAAACGTAGCTCTCTGTACTGTAAATCCCTCAACTAACAGCAAGAAAACTATACAAGGTAAAATGAAGTAAACATTGCACATTCTGGCAAGGAAAACCATACGTGGTATAAAATGTCACCCATGGTCTGCAGGGATGCAATGATAGCTGCTTTCCAAATTCTTTCTACACAAAGCAGAATGTTCTTTATTCTTCAGTAAGGAGGACCATATTGGCTGTGCTGCTGAAACAGTAGTTTGATCTGAGAATTATCTGCATGTCTAGCATGATATGTCATGCATTGTACTAGAATGAGTATGGTACACATTGACATGTACATTGTATGGTTCTAGCTTACCATGTAACAATACCTTCCAATTCTTTGTGTCCATGTTACTGTAGTTACGGCAATGAGTACCAGGGTTTCAGCCCTTCTGAAGATGCTCCTCTCATCTTAGTGGGGCTGGATCTCTTTAACCCTTTTGGTGCCAAATTTTGAACTCAATCAACAGCTTTTCTCGGCGCCATTGGCCATAGAAAGAGGAAGGTAAACTTATGCCAGGATGGCTTCTGAGCACTTTAAGCACAGATATCAGAGGCTTGCAACACCAGAGGTCTCTGCAACAGTTTTTGCCTGGGATCTCAGTGACAGCCTAGGTCTTCGGGAGGAGACCACAGAGCAGTTGTTAACACACTTGACAAGGACTTACACTGTACCTGAGGAGGTTCGAGACCATGTCCCTCGAATACACCTGAGGTCACCTTCTATCAACTATGTTCCAACAAGAAGCAGTGGACAAACTTTTGTCCAAAAGGGTGATAGAGATAGTACACAATCCATATTCACCAGGGTTTTACAGTCGGTTGTTTTTAGTTTCTGAGAAGGATGGCGGCTTCTGGTCAAAGACTTGAAAGCCTTGAACAAGTACCTAGTCATGGACAAGTTCAAGATGGAGAACCCAGTCTCCATAGCCGCAGCACTGAGACCAGGAGATTGGGCCATGTCCATCGACCTTTCATATAGCAATAGCAGGAATGTGCTGGAAGTATCTCTGCTTTGTGGTAAATAGAGTGACTTACCAGTTTCAGGCTCATCCATGCAGCCTGACTCCAGTCCCTCTGATTTTCTCCAGACTCATGGGAGTAATTGGTAATTATGCACACCACAGAGGCATACGTTTGCATATTTACATGGACATCTGGCTGCTGAGAGCATTATCCCAGTCTATCCTGAAGCTGGATTCAGCCCTGATAATCATGATTTGCATGGACTTAGGGTTTCTATTGAATTTTCCAAAGTCCAATCTCAACCTAAAATAGGACTTCTAGTTTCAAGGAACGCGTTATCAAACTGTCCCATTCAGATGCTATCCGTCAGAAGACATGCAGATACTGCAGACTACAGCAGATATTGATCCTTCTCTTGAACCACAATTTCTCACAGGCCACACAGTGAAGTCTCATAGGAACTCTCAAGTTGCTCGTCTTCCAAGTTCCCCATGGACAGCTACACCACAGGGTGGTCCAACAGGCCTTTCTTCAAGTGTTGGACAGAGAGTCCCAGTTCCAATCAATTCTGATCAGCCAAGAAGTAAAACAGTCACTATTGTGAGAATGTCCGTTCAAGGAAAACATGGTGATGTTTACAGATGCAGCCCTCCAAGGATGGGGGAGTTTTGTGCTCTCCTTGACAGTATCCGGTTCTTGGCCACGGTGTCTCAAAGACAATTAAATCAATTGGCTGGAGCTGGAGGCAATTTGCTTGGCCCTAACGCACTTTCAGAGTCTAGTGCATGGCAAGCAACAGTGTTGATAAGATCAGACAATCACACACAATTGCATACATCAACAAACGGGGAGGAACAAGATCAAGGGAACTTCTTCTGTTGATTTGGCAGATTTTCTCCCGGTGTCTGCAACAGAAAGTACAGATCTGCTATACTCACATTGCCAGGGCCCTCAATGTGAGGGCCGAAAGACTGTCATGCAAGCACCAGGTGATAGGCACCGAATGGTCGCTTCATTCTCGTATGTTACAAGCTATATGGGATCTGTGGGGCACCCCACACACAGATCTCTTTACAACAAGTGAGAACCACAAGCCTCAACCTTCGTGTCGCTGTCTCTGGATGAGAAGGTGTGGGCGGTATATGTGTTCTCAATCAATTGGAGTGGGATGTGGGCATGCCTACCTGCCAACTCCTCTTCTCTCAGTAGTACTTTGGAAGATGCGCGAGAAGGAAGTAGAAGTAATACTAGTGGCTCCTTGGTGGCCTCAGAGGCCTTCGGCGGTGGAACTACTAAAGCTCAGTCTGGAGCCTCCAAGGGCTCTTCCAGAATGGAACACCCTGTTTTGCCAACCGGCAATGTCAGTGTTCCACTATAATCCAAAAGTTCTTCATTTTTACAAATGGTGGCTGTCACGAAAAGCTCTGTTGCTTCCGGCCTTTTGCACAAAGTGGCAGCACAAGTGTCAAAACGGAAACTTTGGGCTGCCTCTCTGATAGTGTATGACATCAAGTGGTCCTGTTTTGCTAAGTGGTGTCAGGCCTAGGATCCTAGAATTGATACCTGGAAGGCCACATTAAATGACATAGCAGAGTTCTTACACAAACTCTTTGATCTTGGCCGAGAGGTGCACACGATAGCTGGTTACCATTCTGTATTATCCTCTACTCTTGGTTAATTTTCATCCAATTTTAATCATATTGGACTCAAATTGTAGATATTGGAACACTGCACATTTTTGAAACTTACCTTCGACCTCTAAAGGTCAGAGGTCAATGTCATTTTGCCATTTGAATTTTTTTTCTAGCCATAACTCAATAAATTTTCATCCAATTTTAATCATATTGGACACAAACTGTAGATATAGTAGCATTGTACACTTACATGTGACCTCTAAAGGTCAGTCATTTGGACCTTTGAAATTTTCATCCAGCCATATAACTCAATTTTTATCCAATGTAAACTATGTTGGACCCAAATTGTATGGATTGCAATACTGCATATTTTTGTAATCTACATGTAACCTCTAAAGGTCAAAGGTCAAGGTCATTTTGCTATTTGAACTTTTCTTCTTGCCATATCTCAGTGAATTGTTATCCAATTTTGATCATGTTAGGCTCGAATTCTACTTATTGTAACACTGCACTTTTTTTTAAAATTTACATGTGACCTCTAAAGGTCAAAGAACAAGGTTACTTGGCTCTTTGAAATTTTTATCCAGCCATAACTTGGTCAATTTTCATCGAATTTCAGTCATGTCGTGATTGCAGGTACAGTGGTACCTGCTCTTTAAGACCACCCTTAATGCCAGACAAAAGTGGTCACATATGACAGGTGGTCTTTCACTGCAGGTAAGCTAGCAAAGAAATTAAAGGCCAGTGTCTTGAAATGGTGGTCTTAAAAACTAGTGTGGTCTTCCACAAGAGGTGGTCTTTAGAGCAGGTACTACTGTATTGCAACACTGCACATTTTTTTTGTAATTTACATGTGACCTCTAAAGGTCAAGGTCATTTGGACTGAAACTTTCATCTAACCATATTTACATCTTTTGAAGGCACACAGACAGACAAGTAAGACTTTGAAAGATTTGCTTCAAAGCAAATAATCTTTTCAGGTCTTGCTTGATCTTGTGGGAGGTATTATCCTTTTGAAGATCGATTTTTCTTCTGGGTTTGTTAACCTACCCTTCTTGATGTAACAATGTGTCTTTCAGTAGAGCTAGGTTACTTTTCTGCCCTCTTCTTATGGAGCTACTGACGCTGCGGAGACTAGAATGATCACTCACCTCCTTTCTGGTGGTATCTCTACTCATTAATGTTCTGGAGGTAATGTATTATGACATAAGTCTGGAAAATTTAACTTTTCATAGTTATGAATAATTCCTGTAGAACACCTTGAAACCCACTCTACCTCCCCCTCATCAGATGATTTTTGGGGTTAGTTTGCCAAAAGAATAAGTGATGACTTAGGTCAAGGCCGGAAGTCAGCTGCTTGGTATAGATGGCACTGCAGTGGCCCCAGACTGTTAGTAGCACGGTCAGAAATGATTCTGGTGGTATTAATCTTCGGAGAGAAATGACCTACATGTAGGAGGTCAAGTACCCATTAGTATTCTAGAGGTAAGTATTATTAATAAATATGAAAATTAAGTTAAATTTTCCAGATCTGGTGCGATACAGAATCCCAATTTATCAATGAAACAAAGCAGCAAAATGCCCATTTAACATTTTTATTTCTCCAATGCTACAGAATTTTAACACGCAAGACATTAGCTTCTGCATAACATTTGTATATACATGTGTCCTATGGAATTATACCATTATTATTCTTTCATATGACAACAATTCCTGCAGGTACAAGTGCAAACAAGTTCATATGCACTGAATGCTCAGAATAAATAATGGGAATACAACATGTGTTACATATGCTTTATCAGCAGACCATTTCTCACATGTTGTAATTCCACACTTCACAGGTGCAACAGGTACACAGCTAGTACCAGTATAAACACAAATGATACAGAGATGTGATTAATCAGATATAAACTCCCCCCCCCCCCCCCCCCCCACACACACACATAGAACCACAGGACATTTGACTGCCAACCCAGCAAAAACTGATTGGCAGTCAAATGTCCTCTGCCTATCTTGTTTTGATTAATTTCACAGTTAATGTAAACAATTTGAAAATTTTATATGGCACCCATCAGTAGTACTCCCTGGGTCAACAGTTAACCTTGAGGTAGGCACTTAGCAGCCAATACAATGTTAACATCTATGGTCCTGACTGTCCATGTCCATTCTTTACGCTAAACCCTACAGTTCTCATGTCTGTCCATTCTTTATGCTAACCACTATAGTTCTCATGTCTGTCCATTTTTTATGCAAAGTCCTATACTTCTCATGTATGTCCATTCTTTATGTTAACACATATAGTTCTCATGTCTGTCCATTCTATACGCTAAACCCTATAGTTCTCATGTCTGTTCATTCTTGATGTAAACCCTTATAGTTCTCACTTCTGTCCATTCATCATGTTAACACCTATAGTTTTCTTGTCTGTCCATGTCCATTCCTTATGTTATCACATTGTCTGTCCAGTCCTAGAGTTCTGTCCATACATTCTTCATGTGCTTAGACCTAAATAATATGCATGTTCTGTGAGACATATACAATCATGAAAATAATGCCTCATCCATTCACTCAACAGTGTGAGGGGGTACATGTACATTCAATAATTGGCTTGGCAATATAATTGAGCCTTAAAATGATATGCATAACTTGTTTGATCATGCAAATAAATCTTTCAATGTTTAGGACTTCCTTAAGGTAAATGCTTTATTGTATTGTAGCAGAAATACAGGCCCTTGGTTAGATTACAGTCCCATCTCCCATGTGGCAACATTAGATGTGAGGCAGAACCTCTGATGTTCTGCTTTGGGTAGCATATTACCTATGCAACCCATTGGGAAACCGCACACATGTACCCACACTGTGTTTTCACACACAGTCCCAAGCTCCTGTGTTCAGGGCTTTGTGGTACGGTAGTACCACCACCCAGAAGTCTGATTAATCACACTTGCTGACCCCCAGCATTGTTTCTGCGACAGTCCTTATTTCACTGGCCTGCTAGGATTCAAATTCTTTTGAATCTAATTCACCTTGACAATAACGTCTTGGTAGAACCGAGATTCTGTGTTACGCAATCACGATAATGTGTTTTACATGACAACAGAAAGTTACCCCTTGGCATATATAACAGACGTAATGTCGGTTAGCCCACAGTTCCTGATGAGTTGTGAAACACAACAAAACCGGTCGAACTTCTTCTACTTCTAGCTATTGTGACCCTTGCTCGGTCCTTACAAAAAAATTAGATGTGAGGCAATTAGAGGAAGCTATGGGCTCCTCCATGCCACACTAAAGAACACTTAATAACTCTTGCAGTGCCAAGCTTTGACCGAGTCAATAACTTCCTTGACAGCACAGTGCATATAAAGCTGACAAAGCTGTTGACCTGGGCCATCCTTATGCCATCCACTCTCTTGTGGTAACTGAAGGCATGCTGGTCCTTAATGAGAGGTCATTTTACAAAGAACAGGGATCTAGCATCTTTGTCAAAATTGGCAATGAAAAAGTTGAGCCCTCCAGTAGAGCCCACAAAATCTGAATGAAACTTTTTGATGCACAAAAACTTTTTAAAAAATCAAGAAAGTTGAAACCCACCTATAACATATCCTGTATTTTGCAAAATATTTATTGATTACCGGTACATGAAATCTGTTGCTACCAGCATAAAACTATTTAAAATGGAATGGTCCAAAAACCTAATTGCCTTGAAAGGCATTGTGTGCCCCCCCATTGCTATTCACCAGTTATTAGCTTATCCAATTAGATTTTTCATGGGGACACCTTGATGATTGCCACCCATAACCTTTTCATAGGGATGCTGCTTTTGTATTTGGCATTTTGTAGGAACTGTTAATTATATGGTGGAGTGGTACCTGCTGTATGCAGCTACTGCCATAACAGGTCATCTGCTTTTCCTGGCTTAAATTCTTTGGTAATTTACCTGTGGTGATAGGCCATCTGCTGTATGTGGCCACTTTGTTGTGACAAGAGGGGTGGCCACTTGCACAGCAGGTACCACTGTACATCCACATAAAATACCTTTCACTCAAGTACTGATGTTTTTTGACACTGCTTTTTACACTTCTTGGCAAGTCATGCTGCAGCTGACACAAAAATTAGCTGTAGCATAACCTTCCAGGTAATGCAAACACTGTTACAGAGGCTTTGTTCAAGCATGTTTGGAATGGAGTTGGATAATAGCAGTTAGCCTGTAATAAACTAGATTCATAATTTTTCAAAATCTATATGCAGCTATAATTTTTAGTTGAAAACATATAAATGTGAAGTGGTGAAATCTTGACTGGGAGACCCAGGTGAACGATGTGTTCACAGACAAAAGTCTGACTTGTGTGAGGTTTCTAAGACAAACTCACCCAACACTAGTCTAGCATGTCATACAGAAGTCTTGCCTTTTTTTTTGTTCTAAATATTAAAAATAGTATTTGTACAAAAGTAACAAGTGAAGATATACAATCAAGATAAACATATATAACACACTCCAATCATTACCTGGAAACCACCGAGATTGATATTTAATGCATTAATTAAAATTTAGGATGTAGGCAACATAGATAATCACGTGATACTAGAACATAATAACAATGTGTAAAAAAGAAAAAAGAATCTTGTACGTGCTCAGTAAGGATTGATGATCTATTACAAATAGAAGAAAAATGGACTGATTAGACACAACACAAATCACAATTAACTTCCACAAGACCAAAAAAGAAACAACACCCTGAGCTTCAAATTGTCAAGTGTGGTAAGGTGATATACAAGTTCTGTATCAAAAATTTTGTGCTAGATTCATCTTGATTAATCTGATTAAATCATGAAATTTTTAACCACCCATTTTGACTTAATTGTTTCATGTGCGCAGTTTCCTTGATTGTTGCTGCCATATATTTTCAGTGAGGTACAATGTTAAACATCTTTGCCATCCATCAGAAGTGATAATCTAAGATTAAGCATTCAAGCATTTCTGTGAACAATAATGTCTTGTAGCATGTAGGTCAATTTATTTGTATAAATGAGGCATGGGGAACACATGCACTTCTGCTATGCAAGATGGATTTAGATTATGCTTCATTAATGTGATACACTATGGCAAGCCAGGACTGCAAAAATACACTTAATTCTCATTTAAAATAGAATAACTATAAATAATACTGACATGAATAAAAAAAACCCCACACAGTTCTCACTTAAAACTTACAGAATTATGAATAAAACAGACCCCCCCCGTCCAAAAAAAAAAAAACCCCCAGCATTTCTCTTCTAAAACTGAATTCTAAATAAAACAAATGAAACAAAACTGGCAATTTTTTCGAAAAAATTTTACTGACTAAAAAGAGGTCCATGCGACAAGTATAAATAAAAAGAAACAGGCATTTTTTTGGAAAAAATTTTACTGACTAAAAAGAGGCCCATGCGTCTGGTGCTCTGCCGACATATAGGGATAAATGTTAGAATGGGGGGGGGGGGAGCAAGAAGGAGACAAGGTGAGATGTTTTTCAATATGATTTAAGTCAGTTCATATGGGAAGCTGTGTAGAAAGCTAAATATAGGTCAAATGTAATGAATAAGTGGGTCATCGTCATCCATAATGTGCAACATTCTTGCTTTGGCCAGGATACATATATCCTATAAATTTGGTAAGAATAGCTACAGTCTTTGCTGAATAACAAATTTATATCATTTTGAATACATTTTTACTTATAAATTCTGTACAACTATAGGTGGCGCCACTAGTATCAACCTTGATCAAGATTTTGACCTCCCCCATAATCGCACATTTCATGAAAAAATTAACAAAAAATTATGTTAAAGCATTCACAAGATTTTCACATTTTGACCCATATATTCCATAATACTGTAGGTGGGGCCACTAATATGGAACCTGACCTAGATTTTCATACACCCTGTTAGTCCTGAAAGTTATAACAGGTGAACTTGAAAACTGTGGATGGTATTGCGCTAACCAGCAAAAGTTTAAAGACCCTTAGACCCTTCTGCAGCCTACGCATGCACTAACTGAATCTGATTTTGCTCAACTGTAGATTCTTTCAAAGAAGCTTGTTTTAATTATAATTATAATTTTTTATTTTTGTCTTATTTATTATTTTGCTTCAAATGAAAAGATTGTTTCCTTTTCAGTCAATATATTTTTCTAAAAATTGCCTGTTTTATTTTTGTCCGTCTTACTTATGTTTATTCTGTTTTAAATGAGAATTTTTTTTCTTTTTTTGTGTGTGTGTTACATGTGTTACATGCCAACACAGTCACCTGTGATGACTGGCACAACCCAGTCCTACGGTCCAGTAAGGCTGAACGTGCTGACCCATAATTGATGAAGTCACAATACAACGTAACATCTAGATTTCCCCTAGCAACGTTACATGGCCCTATATAAAGGCCATATACACAACGCAGCATTCAGTTTTGATTGAACCACTTGACTGTGGAGTTGAAAGATTTCAACTCTCTGTACTGCTAGGCATAAGGCTAGAGTTATGCTCGACTTGTGGTCAATCATTACTCATTAGCCTCTGATGAGTCCAGTGAAGGACGAAACGCGTCAGGCTTATTTGGCACACCGTGTATCTGTTCTTATCAACACTTGCCTAGTCTTCTCATTTAAATGAGAAATGTTTTTGTTTTATTTACAATTAGTTTTAATGAAAAATATGTTTTATTTTTCTGTTTTATTTATAATTATTTGGTTTAAAATGAGAAATAACTATTTTATTTATAATTATTGTGTTTTTAAATGAGAAATGTATTTTTTTGCCATCCCGGCTTGCCATAATACCATTTTCTGAGTGACAGTAGTATTTACAGGGAAAAGTTTCTAGTCTTGTAAAATAGTTTTCTCTTGGTTACCCAAGCTAGCAAAGCTTCAATGTACATGATACATTGTAATTTGAGTAAAGCATAATAGATATAAATGCCTGTACTTTTCCTTAATACAAATTCAAGGCACATGCATTTACTTACTTAAAAAAGAAAAAAAAATCTCAGAACTATATAACTTGTACATGATTGTGAAAATACTTATTTATTCTAAACACTACAGACTTTAAAAAAGTCCCTGACATTTTCTGCATTAATGCCATATGTTGGAAAACGGTGAAAATCCAAAGTAATTGACATATTTATCCGGAATACTTACTTGGGATCACTGCAACTGATCTTCTCTAGGTTTCCAAGTAACCAAGAGCAAAAATTCTGGAGATCCCTTGGTCCAGTGCTGGTAACCTCCAAGTCCAGCACAGAGTGTCTCTTAGTTCTCTGAACTTCAGTTATAGTCCTTCCTAGCATAGCTGAACTGGTGGGATGTCCATAGGTAGGAATTGCTTAGAAAAAGTTACTTTGGCATTTGTATGTGTAGGTTTTGCACAAAACACTAGATAAAATCTACTATACCTGACATACCAGCAAACTGGAAGAGATAATTCAAGAATAGTTCTCTTTAGGAATCTCACAGCAGACTGCAAGAAGGGATTCCCAACCATACACTGCAGTGAGCACACACAAAAGTTTTCAACAGATTAAGCCTGTGATCTTTATCAACTTAAAAGTCTGCTTGAGGCAGTTGTACACACAAACTTTGACACACAACCCTGATGCCCGATCACTAAAAGACCAAGAAAGTTCCAAGAGGTGAAAGTGGCATGCAACTTTTGCCTGCAGGATGCAAAGATGTTGAACATCAAGACATTATGCAGCATGCCCTTAGAAACAAAGAGGGGCCAAACCTCAGGTTCCTGTAACTAGTGAAGATGACAGTTTGTTTAACTCTTTCAGTGTCAACTTTGACTAAATTCAAACTACAAAGAGAGAACTGCTCTCAATTATAATAAGGGTGCTAGATTTAGGTTTCTTGTAAAAAGAACTTTCATTCAAGTGTCAGCATATCTATGCTCTATGTATAGTTCCCTGCTGAAGACCCTTTAATTTTTGGGGGCCAATACAGCCTATGGCAAAATTCTACAGAAGAATGTGTGCAATATGGACAATGGTACTTCCATATGTATATGGGTTAGACAGTGACAAGTGAGCTTATGGAGAGTAAAGAGTTCGGACAGTGGAATAGGGTAATGACTACTAGGAAGTGGTTCTTTTGACAAGACACACATACAATTATACTTACATAGAATATAATCAGGTCAACACTTTCTTGGCATGCTTTGGGCACATTGCACCCACAATGCACCAAGGATAGCTGTTTACTCAGTCAAAAATGTGGCACTGAAAGAATTAAATCTCTTTACATCTCCATAAGCCCCCCTGGACGGTTTCGTTCATCCAGCCTGCCAGATTGCTGGAACACAGCTCTCCAGTTTTAAAGCAGCCATGAAGGGAAATGGCTACTGTCATGATGTATAGCCCCAGTTCTGTTGATCTAGACTTTTAGGGCCCATAAAGGGTGTGACGATAAGTGTTAACTTGACTGGGTCACTAGTCTATAAAGCCATAAGCCTTGGTTATACTCCTATGTTAATTAGCCAGCATCTAGTCCCAGACTGCGCATCACTGGACTGGAGTTCCGTCATGGCCCCCTCCACGTAGCAGACATTAATTATAAACACGCTCATCGTAAATGTGTTTTGTCTTAGCAATTATTGCTCACAAAGCAAAACGATACACAGGGCATAATGATCCAACTATAGCAGCCATAGGGAATTTCAGCAAAACCCCTAAGAATGCTGTGTCAAAATTTCTGGACAAGTAGTTATAAGCCATGAAGCCTAAGAAAGGCTTCATTGCCCTTGAGAACACCTAATGCAAGATAGGTGGAGTACAGAGCTACTCTCATCTGGCAACAGAAAGGCAGTGCCTGAATAAAATCCAGTCACCGTTTTCACAACAATGTGATCCTATCCTGAGTCTGATCCTAAAATTAAAATGATGAGCTCTTGACTCTGTACTAAATCCTTGGCCTGAAATCTGATCACTACCTTCTGGATGAACTAATGTACATTAATTGAACTCTGCGTTTAACATTTCCATTTCATTAAATTGGTCTAGTTTGATACAGTACTCAAATTTCAATAGGCAAGGTCAGCTGGTTCATGTGGGTTCTCAGTAGTAAGTAGCCAGGGTAGGTATGTGTATTTCCATTAGTTTCCATTGTAATTTGCACCTGTGCAACTTTAAAGCCACTGTGCCTAGAAACACCAAATTTGTTGTGGCAAATGGTTGTACATTGGTAAAATACTATATCTCTAAATTTTATAGCTTTTTGCCGCAAAACTATTCAATGAATTGAACCTTACTTTAACATGTAGAATCATATGGGAGTACAAACCTCTAGCCCACAAGAATTTTGTGTATTGGGTTTTGCACACATTTGTTTCCCATTTCAGCTAGGGGACTGGTGCCAAAGGTTGCAGGTTCGAGTCCCGCTCATTCCAAACATAAAATATATATTTTCAGCATTTCGTTAATGCTGGTGGATTTAAGTCCCTGATTCTGGAAATGAATGCCGACTCGGAACTTATACTGCATAACCGTGTTGATATGGCACTCGCACATAACTACCTCCATTGAACCATTCTTTTTAAGAATGGGGATTTGGTCGAGTGGATATGTGCATTTCCCATTTCAGCTACGCGACTGGTGCCAAAGGTTGCAGGTTCGAGTCCTGCTCGTTCCGAACATAAAATATAAAATTGCTAATCATGACCTCTCCTATTCTGGAGCAAATTAAGATTAAGACCTAATCCTGAAATGTTAATAATGGGTTTTGTGCAGCGTCCATACAAACAGAGACTGGTTCACACTAAAACTGTCACTATGCTATTGGTAGAATGTCACTATGCTATTGGACCCAGTATTAAATTATTTGAAATCCACAATGTTGATTTCAATTCTGATCCTAAATTCAGTATCAGATCAAATTTTTTTTGTGGATTTCACCACAGATGTTTAAGTTGATGTTTACCCTGCCATAAGTCAAATGGGCAATTTGTAAGGCCTGGAACAACAAATGAGAAGTCCCAACAACGAGCTAAAATGGGCGCCAACCTTTGCCTGCATAAAAACTTCATCAGCCACGAAAGCAACAGAACCTTGACAGATCTTAATGCCTTTAAACTTGAGAGTCTATTAACTGGCAGATCTGTACTCTTTGACAGTCTGGGCTTTTATCCGCTTACTCTTAAAGGATCAGATGATGTTGATGCACACAGATTCACAGGATAATCTTAACACCATTAGCAAACACTTTACACTTGTGCTTATAAAACTTCAGAGATGCAGGTCGTCTTTCCAGGGCAACTCTTGCTACTCCCTCTCCTGAGAATGTGGTAGACTGAATGCCCTAGATGAGAGTCCCCATGTTTAACCCTTTCCTGCTCAAACTGCCGAGAAGCAACCAGATATGGATATTTGTCTGCCTTAAGGTTTTTACATAAATTTCCCCATTACTAGAAAACATTTTCCCTGAGATTTGTATGCAAGGCCATTCATGATGACACACCCTATGCCAATAGCTTTCCTTGGCATGTGTTGGGCACCATACACCCTACCTGTGCCAAGGAAGGCTATTGACTCACTTGCACTCTGACCAGGAATGGGTTAAATGAGGGCCTTCAGGATTGGTGTACAATATCTTCCACCATGACTGATGCAAAAGTTTCCTGGGATATTGGCAAGCTGAAGCAAAGATCAAGGAGATCGGTGACCAAGACAGCTTGTACCACAAAACAGCTCCCACAGTCACTTCTACTGTCTCTTGACAGACTTTATTAAGAGCTTGAAGTGGCAGGAAAGATGACAGATAAGCAAATAACCACACCTATTTTCACCAAGAGTGTCGCCAAAGCCATTTCCTCCAGAAGCAGGGACACTACAAAATAATTGCAAATCTGAAGTTCTTCTGTGTCACAAAAAGAACTACCAAGGACTGGACCATAAGATGCCACACTGCTTCTATCACCTGTGCCTGCAGTAACTTCCTAAGGAACAACAGCTGGTACATCAGTGCACTTATTTTCATTTCAAATGCCCTATAAATATAGGTTTCCTTCACGATTTTAAGACAGGAGAGTTCTGTCCAGTGTTTTGGAAGCAACAAACTCCTTATCTGAGACCTGAAAGCTTTAGTGAAGTCAGCTGGATGTTCCTTGGTGAGGCCATTAGAAAGTTTCTTGGCCTTTTCTGCAACATATTTGGAGATGGAAACTTCAACCTTTTCCCACTTCGGGCCCATGCAGATTTGTCTGGGGCTTCCCTATACTACTGTACATGATGTGCAAAATCTTTTCAAACTGAGGTGGTGTACATAAGAAGGGGTACCCAAGTCTGACTTCTCTTGTGCTTCAAGTTGAGTCAGGGCCTCTGAGGATTTCACAGCCTATTGATATATTATTTTCTCTACCAACGGAGGCTTGGATGGCTTAATCATGCCAGGAGTCACTCACAAGTGACACGGATAGGACCACGCTACAAAAAGGCATTTTAAATGAACTTTATTAAAAATCCATAGGTTTGTGAAGTTTGATATTTTGGCCATAAAACAAAATCTTTGAGAAGTAACTTTTATGAAAATCTCGTTTAAATAAGTCTGTGGTTTTACGGAAACATTGAAATTTCTCGTCTATCATAGCACATATTTTAAGGGGCAGAGGGTGAAGCGGACATAGGTTCAGATATCTTTTTGTGTGTCTTCACAAGGATTGGCGCTTGTCACATACATATGACTGATCATGATTTTGTAAAGAGAGGAAGCTCTGAATAAAATTCCGAAAGATCATTGCTGGACTTATCCATGGAGAGAAAGGAGATGGGTGGTATGATGCAAGTGTCGGTATAGAAACACTTCAGACAATTTGCCTCTACAATCTCATACAACAAGTGGTGAGTGAATCTGGTTTGCAGGATGAGAAGAAGCCAGGGATCACATGCATTTTTGCAGCCATAGCCAGCAGGTCACCAGCTCCACCATCCACCTACATTATGTCCAGCAGAGCAGAAGCCATCATGCCGGACAACAACATGCTCACCTACTGGGCCCACCAGGACCAAAAAGCATTTGCTGATCCAATGAAGGATCACAAAAACCCTTTGACATGGAAGCAGTTCACAGGGGACCAGGTAACTGAAGATGCCACAGTGTGCCTAAACTGCTATGAACAGTTTGCTGCATTGAAAAATTGGACTGATGCCACTGCCCTCCCAATTTTCTCCTGCTCCTGACTAAAGTTGCTGTGTAGTGGCATGTTTGCCCACCTTTAATAGGGACTCTTTCAGTGTTCTTAAAGATGCTTTTAAAACTCAATTTTTACCAACTCAACATTGGCTGAATTCTTAGATTTGTGACAGAAAACAGGAACCATTTGAGTGTGTGGCTGAATACACTGTGGCAATGCAGAAGTTGTGCTGTCAAGCTAACAAGACGTCTCCAGAATGACAAGAAGCCAGAGATGCTCAGCTTTGTCCTCAGCAAAGAGCCAGCCTTTGCAGAAGGCATCAAGAAATATGCCGGGATGGTGGAACAGCTTCAATCGTTGCAGCCAGCCCCTATTGTTACAGCAGCGGTCACCAGCACTCCCAGCAACACCAAGGACATGTTGCTCACAAAGTTGCCATTCTCCTCACAGGCGGCAGCAAATGCAGTGGCTTCCAACAAGCCACAGGAGCAACGCCGAGGGACAAGTCAAGGGCATCAATGTCCAATGTTTGCTTATCGCAGTGCAGTGTGTATGCAATGCACAGGTTGGAAACAGTATTTTATTGTATTTGTGAAAGAATGCCTTAGCTTTCTTGACACAGCCCTGCTGCCTTCAGGTCAGCTTGGTTGCAATGTGCAGGTCCATTTGGATATGCTCGTTAAAAACTTACAAGTTGCTAGAGAAACTGCACAGGAAAATACAAGAGAGCAGCAGATAGAGAACAAGGCTAGGTACGGTAAGAACACAACTGAGACAGTGTACAAACTTGATAATAAAGTCTGGTTAATGGTAATGCATTCCACCCCAGGGCTCTCCCCCAAGTTGGTTGCTATGAAGAGACAGGACCCTATTGTATTATTGAGGTGCAAGATAAGCATTTGTGTCATATTGCTGAGTGCAGCAATAATAAACCAGTGCCAAATCTGGTCACTGTAAACAAACCAAGACCTTACCTTGACCCCCTCGAGGACACATCAGTCAGTGCCTCAGCTGACAGACAGAATGACCCCATCCCCACTGACCCTCAGGTTAACCCTTTGCTGCCTTCGGCAAAACCAATGATAAAAACACCCAACCTTCCAAAAGCCACTAGCACCAACACGACTGACGGTCCTGCCACTGTACTTGATGGAGACATGCCTCCACTTGTTCAGAATCCCTATTATGTGGATCGTATCCTCAACAGCAGAATTCAAAATGACAAATGTTGGCACTGGATTAAGTGGGTGGGTTCTCCAAAAGCTGCAGATTTTATTTGGGAACCTGAAGACCATATTCCTTTGGGTTTGATGCAGTAATTTTACGTCAGGCATACTCAGGCACAAAAAAGCAAAAACCAATACAGAGGGGATGCTAATTAGTTTCTTGTGCCCACAATACTTGTGTCTGTTCCAGGCACACTTATTTTTTCTTTTTTAGCCGAGCATTGACGTTGGTTTCAACATTGTTATGATTTTTCTCTCTCTTTTAATTATAATTATTCACCTGTTATAATTAGCCATAGCATCTAATGGTATTGTTTAAGTTCCAGCCTGGTAGCCATGTTTTGGTATGTCGCTGCAAACCCAATGAATTCATTGTATGATATTCAAACCATATATGCATACTGTAATTTTCCTTCATTTGTGCACTGATCATCACGCTACGTATTGTATGCAGAGCTTTTCTGAAATTGGCTGCTTGTCTGGCTTTAAATTTTTCAACAGACTTTCATTAGTTGTCTGTGAAATTTTACGGTAACTCTATCTAGATTTGGTTGTGACATTATTTCGATCAGTGTGCTACATAGAATATTATCATCTTTTATGTTTGGGGATCCTTTTGGTATATGGGGTCCCTCTTTCATAACTGAGAAGATGATGGGGACAACATGTGTCATTATTCATAAACTGTATGAACTCATAACAAATATTGTTCCGAGGTGGAAATAACACTATTTCAGCTGTGTCAATCTTGTTTGTTGACTAGCTGCTCGCATAGGCTAACAAATTATATATATATATATATCATTATACTATTTTTGCATTCTTGCAACATACTTGAAATTCATCATGTCATATATTTTGCAATTTTTTAAAGTGCATGACAATAATGATAATGCTTGGCTGAGTGTTTCCTATTTTTGCATTGTATGCATCAGTGATGGTAACCTGAGCATTGTCTGACTTGTGTGTACATTATCAGACCTTACCACACATATTGACAGTACCCTCCCTGAATAATTTTGTGATTATACAGTTCCTTAAAGTCTGTTATGCCCATTCCTAGTAGCAACGGACAGGCTTGAATGTAAAGAATAGGTCTCACTCATATAAAGTCTCGGAGCCCCGCTGTGGATACATATGGTTACAAACTTGTACTTGTGTATTATTTTGGCTCTCACTCATCGACAATATGAGAAGGAATTCATTAGAGCATAACAGATTCGCGATGGACATATTATAATCGTGATAGCATCTTATGTCATGTGTCTTATGAACCCTGTGGACAATTAGGATGCTTTAAGTCATTCATAAAAGGACAGAATATCCCACATTTTATCTTGTGTTGTAAACATATCTCTAAATATGATAATTATTTCTTGTTCTTAAATACCAATTCACAGTTCTAAGTAATCTTATATATCTTTCCTGAAGATTACAGCACTTGATTTCACTTCCAAACATCAAGCGTTTCCTCGGCAAGAGCAGGCTGATGTTATACAGGACTTCGATTTATGGCATCCCCTGGCATTTTGCTATAGCATGTAAATAATGGAGTGTGCTTGTTTGTGCTTTTACGGGTTTTATAAATTCCTGATTTCTGTTTATCCCAAAATACATATTTGGAACTTGACAGATGTGGTCTGGCACAAGAACCCATTAAGTAGCAGACTGAACTTGATTTTTAGACAAGTTACTAAAACTTCAAAATTTGGAAAGTTTGGCCAACTTCATGGACTTCAGCTACAAGAGGGCACTTTAATTCAACTTTATTAAAAATTTATACATTTCTGGACTTTGATATGTTGGCCATAAAGCAAAATCTCTGACAAGTAGCTTTTGTGAAAATCTTGTTTAAATTAGTCTTATGGTTTTCAAGAAACATTATAATTTTCTTTGTCTATCAAAGCACACATTACAAAAGGCAGGTACGAAGTGGACATACATGTAGGTTCAGATATCTTTGGATGTCTTCATAAACTTCCACGCTCATCATATACATGGCTGATCATGATTTTGTAAAGAGAGGAAGCTCAGAATAAAATTCTGAAAAATCATTGCTGGATTTATCCATGGAAAAGAGACGAGTGGCATGGTGCAAGTATTGGTATAGAAACTTTAAGATTTGCCCCTTTGATTCCATACAACACATCCACAAGAGTTCTACAAATACAATACATGTACTACAGAGGTTCTCCAACACTGAGTGTCACCGCTAACAGCTTATTATTTCCATGCAATGCAAAAATTTCACCTTATTAAAGCAGTTATATGCCACCTGATTAAGCTTGCTCTGAATGGAAAGCAAATGGACAATGTAACCATAAGTATATCTATGAAGCACAGCTGCTCAAAATTTTATCCATTTCATTGATCTGTGAAAACAAGAAAATTAATGCTTACTTCACATTCAAACATAAACCACGATTCTTGAGTCTGGCACATGATTCAACAAACTTCCAGGCAACTACATGTAACAGGACAAAATCAACATGATACAGTACCATGTAAGCTGTAAGCATATTGACTAGTTTGCAAACAAAATATTTTTAGGCTTGTGGAAAGCCCTCTAGTGTTTAAAAGCCATGTTTGTGCCCCATCTTTTGTTTTTAATTTATATCAAAAATGGAAACACACAGACTGTCTATCTACATCTATTCTAATATAAGTCTCTTCTTCTTTTTGAACGATGACCGCCATGACTTGAATCCTCCCTCCTTGAACCCCTCTTTCGATCTTGCCGGTATCCTCTGTCTTGGCCCAAGTAGTCCTGTTTTGGACTTCTTTCCCTACTTCTACTTCTGGTATTTCTGTAGTTTCTTACTCTCATGTCTCGGTTGGCATAACGATCCCTTCTTTGGTGGTCTCTGTCTCTGTCTCTGTCTCTGGCATCTCTCTCTGGCAAGTACCTACCACGTGGCCTTGGGCTTTCCCTTCTTTCCCTTTGTCCCACTCTACCTACCCCAGCATGAGCAATGCCAGTGAGACGTTCCATACCAACACTCTCCAGCAAGCGCATTAAGTCCCTGGCATCAATCCCACTTCCTGCCAGAGTGTCAATGACCTCAGGTGTCAGAATCTGAGACATTTCATCGACGGCAGCATGGCCTGTAGTGAGATAATGTATAGTGTCCTGGTTAAGGCTGGCCAGCACCTGAAGGCTCTCTGGGTCCAGGTTGGCGACCGCCTCCATGAGACTGGTCATGAAACCAGCCGGGTTGTCTACACCCAGCATCTCCTGAGCTTGCTGCATTATCCATTCCTCTTGGCTCACCCGATCTGCCTCCTGCAAAATTTTGGTCATGATAAAAGAAAAAATGAGGTGTTTGTAGTAAGTAAATTGAAAATGAGCATTTCTTCTGTTCATGAATTTTCAGGTTTTTTTTTCCATAACACACCGCACACAAAAAAACCCACCCATACCTTTTGAAACCTTGATCTGATGCCAAAAAATCACAGATTTTACACGTGAACAAGACTTTGAGACATCCTTCTACTTCTTTGTTTTGTCCCACAAAGGCAAAACTGAGTGTCAATTGTCTATGTGTTGAGAGACAAGGGCACAAAAGATGTACTGTCTTGGTGGAAGGACTTGGCTCAGACTGTATAGGCCATGCCAGTTGTCCATGTGTCGAGGGACACCCTCTATTGATAGAGAAATTTGAAATGTGCTGTCATTGGAACTCGGAGATTTCCCCTAAATTTTGATGTAATAGGCAAGGGCAAGAACAGAAGGTTCAAGAACTACCTAAAAGAGGGCACTGCAGTCAGTGGAGGGCTAGGGTTGTGTATTCCCATTACTTTACATTGTTGCTTGCAGCTTAATAACTTGAAAACTACTGCACATAGAAACACCAAATTTCAGACAGTAAATCTAGATGCGTAACTTAATACCTCACAAAAATCAATTAACCACAGTTACATAAGTGACTAGTTTATTTAAGGTTCCTTTAACATAGAGACTAATGGGAATACACAGCTCTAGCCCTCCAAAAAATTGTGTATTCAGTTGTATATTGGGGCGAATACACACCTTAGAGCTAATTCTGACCTTTCCTAAATTAACTGGCTTCCTTCTATAAACATGGTGCCGTGTGTTGCAAGCCCACAGAAAAAGGATAATGCCATGTCATTTCTAAAACAACATCCCATACAAAATAAATGATGAAATGAGCACCTAATATATTACCAATATGCCTGTTTCTTCCTGTTTTACAATAAATTGTATATTGTGTACAAACTAAACTGCACTTCTAAATCTTCAAATTTTCAGTGTAGCAGCATGGGTGAATTGTATGCACAACTGATGTTGGGTGTCAACTTTTTTTTTTAATACAAAACAAAGTTGAGGAAAGACTTCTCCAAATGTAACCAAAGTCTGGAACATCTATTTCAATACTTGAACAAAATCTCACTCAAAGCAGCATTGCAACAATGCTTCGATGTAATTAGAGTTCCTGTCTATGTAACGCCTACATTTAGTTATATTCTAAATACCCATCATAAATACAATGTCCTGTTTTATAAAGTTCTTTTAGGTCTCTCTCAAAAATTAGCCTTAACAACCATGTTGCCCAAAGATGTGAAGAATTTAGTGACAAACTTAACATGAAGATAACTACAGGAGATTATGCAAGCTCGACTGGTTGACACAAGTGACTTTCTTCTGTAGAAAACATTCTCTGATATACGACAATATATAGATGGCTTTATTTATTCAATTTTTACCTATGTATGACATTACCAGGGAGAACCTAAGGATATCATTATAGAACACTCCATATTTAAGAGGGGTTTTCACAAAAAGGACACTATCACATCAACACTGCAACTTCCTGAATGAAGCAAGAAAGTTCGCTTGTCTATTCTTGTTTGGCAATGTATAATTACTGACACCTCTCAATGACCTGTTTTTTTATCTGAAGGTCACCCGAGAAATATCTTGGTGGTTTTGGGCACATTTCAGTGGTAGACACCAGGACCTGGTAGCAGACATCATGGTGCCAGTGGCCACCACCAAATTCTGCTGGGTACCATTGACCAATTCCCACTGTCTATTGCTGATACATGTATGTGCCAAAAACAACCGAGACATTTTACCAGTGTACATGTATACATAAAATCATATTCAATTTCTTTTCCTGCCAGATCAGTGTTACCAACATAAGCACAGTTTTCTTACCTGATCTCTCTGGCTTCTGTCATCTGTCCATCTATGAGGTGATACACCATGTCTTCTGTCTGCTGCAATAAATTCCCTGCTGCTGCCCCTCCCCACCCTATCTGAAGACCCTTCCCTTCTGTAATCTCTTCTCTGACCCTCGTCATCATATCCAGCTCTATCTCTGTGCCACTCTCCAGACTCCCGACTTGTTCTTCCACTGTCATAGGCTGTCAGCCTATCATGGTCATCAAGCCTTCTTTGACATCTCCAATCTTCATACTCCATAAATGTGCCTCTATGATGGCCTCTTTCTTCCCTTCGCCTTTGCCAATGAATATAATCATCATCTTCCTGAATTCTTTGGCACCAAGCCAAATATTCGAAGTACAAGCCTCTGTCAAGACTGTTATTCTGATTCCTTCTCTGCCAATCCACAAAATCTCTGTCTTCTTGAATATCAAGCTGAAACAATTCATAATCTCTGAACAGACCATGTTCAAGACCTGCTTCCTGTCTTCTTCTTTGCCAGGTCACATACTCTGCATCTTCCTGGAGTCTTGTAAGCCAGTCCTCATAGTCTCTGTACAAGCCCTTGCCAACACCTGAGGCTTCCCTCCTCCTCTGCCAATCCATATATTCAAGGTCCTCTTCCAGCCTCCTCATCCAGTCCTCAAACTCTTGGTACAAGCCCTTCTCAACACCTGCATCCCTCCGCCTCTTCTGCCAATCAACATATTCAGTATCTTCACCAAGTCTCATCTTCCAGTCCTCGAAATCTCGGTACAAACCTTTCTTAAGTCCTGCATCGTCTCTTCTCTTCTGCCACTGTATATATTCAATGTCTTCATCCAGTCTCCTCATCCACTCATCATATTCCCTGTACAAACCTCTGCCTTTGCCTGCAGCTTCTCTCCTCTTTTGCCAGTCAACATATTCTATGTCACTATCAAGTCTTTTTAGCCAATCCTCAAAATCTCTGTACAAACCTTCCTTCAGACCTGCACATTTTCTTCTTTCCTGCCAGTCCATGTATTCCATGTCCTGATCCAGTCTTCTAAGCCAGTCCTCAAAATCTCTGTACAAACCTTTCTTATGACCTGTGCGTTTTCTCCTTTTCTGCCAATCCACATATTCGATGTCTTCTTCTAGTCTTCTGAGCCAGTCATCATAATCTCTGTACAGGCCTTTCCCTAAGCCTGCAGCTTCTCTCCTCTTCTGCCAATCCACATATTCAATATCATCATCAAGTCTCCTCAGCCACTGGTCAAAATCTCTATACAGGCCTTTCCCTAAGCCTGCAGCTTTTCTTCTCTTTTGCCAGTCCACATATTCAACATCATCATCAAGTCTCCTCAGCCACTGGTCAAAATCTCTATACAGGCCTTTCCCTAGGCCTGCCGCTTGTCTCCTCTTCTGCCAATCCACATATTCAATATCTTCATCAAGTCTCTTCAGCCACTGGTTAAAATCTCTATACAGGCCTTTACTTAAGCCAGCAGCCTCCCTCCTCCTCTGCCAATCCACATATTCTCTATCTTCCTCAAGTCTTCGGATCCACTCCTGAAAATCTCTGTACAAGCCCTTTCTATGACCAGCAGCTTCCCTCCTTTTTTGCCAGTCCACATATTCACTGTCCTCTTCGAGTCTCTTCAGCCAATCTTGAAACTCTCCGAACAAGCCCCTGCCATGACCTGCATCCTTTCTTCTCTTTTGCCAGTCCACATACTCTGGATCATCCTGGATCCTACTCAACCAACTTTCATATTCTCTGTACGAGCCTTTCGAATGACCTGCAGCTTGTCTTTGTTTTTGCCAGTCCATATACTCTGCATCTGCTTGTAATTTTCTTTGCCAGTCCTTGTATTCTCTGTACAAACCCTTTGCCTGTCCTTTCTGTTGTTTCATCTGCTGCCACTCCATGTAATCTGGATCTTGGTTAAGTGTCCTCTGCCAATCCTCATACTCCATATATGATCCCTTCCCCAGACCTGTATCCTTCCTCCTCCTTTGCCAGTCTTGGTACTCTTGGTTTTTCTCCAGCTTTCTTTGCCAAGTCTCAAAATCTCTATAGAGCCCTGTTCCACAAATTCTCTTATCTTTCTTCCAGTTCACATAGTCAGGATCTTCTTCTAGTTTCCTTTGCCAGTCCTCAAATTCTTGGTATAAGCCTTTCCCAAGACCTGCTCTCCCTCTCCTGTGCTGCCAGTCCATGTACTCTTTGTTATTCGGTAGCTGCTTGCACCAATTCTCATACTCCATGTAGGTGCCTCTTCCTAGTCCCTTTTCCACCTTTCTTCTTTGCCAGCCCATATACTCTTTATCTTCCGTCAAATTCTTCTGCCAACTTTCATATTCTTCATACAAACCTCTTCCAAGATTCCTGTCTTGTCTCATCTGCTGCCATTCTAGGTACTCTGGGTCTTTTTGTAGCTTTCCTAACCAATCTTCATACTCCCTGAATAAGCCTGGTGTTTGACCCGCTTCTATTCTTCTTTTTCTCCAGTGCACATACTCCTCATCTTTCTGCAATCTCTTTTGCCAATCCTCGTACTCCCGAAACAAACCTTTGCTGACTCCTGCTTTTTTTCTTCTCTCCTGCCAATGTACATACTCCAGGTCCTCTTGCATTTTCTTCTGCCAATCCTTATATTCCCTATATAAACCTGGTGCAAGACCATCGTCTTTTCTCCTCTCTTGCCATTCCTGATACTCTGTGTCCTCTGAAAGTATCCCTCTCCACACCATATATTCTCTATATGTTCCTTTTCCACTACTACCCTGCTCTATTCTCTGCAGCTGCCAGTCAATATAATCCCTATCCTCTTGCAGTGTTCTCTTCCAAAGGTTGTACTCTCTGAAGGTGCCTTTCCTAAGACCTTGTTCTGCCCTGCTCTGTTGCCATTCATTGTAGTCACAATCAGAATGAAGCCTTTTCTGATGCATCTCAAATTCATGTTGAGTGCCTCTCTGAAGACCTTGCTCTTCACGCATTAGTTGCCAGTCTTCGAACTCTTCTTTCTGTTTTTTCTCCAGCTCATACTGTGCAGGTGTTCCTCTTGGTTTGCCCTGCTCTTCTCTTGTCTGCTGCCAGTCCTCAAAACCCCTTTCTTCCGCCTGTTGCTTTTGCCACAATTCAAACTCACTGATATTGCCTACATCTAAACCCTGCTGCTGCCTCTTCAGTTGCCACCACAGGTATTCAAGGCTATTACTAGTTATGCCTCCCTCTATTCCAGAAAACTTTCTTTTCAGTGCCTCTTTTAGTTGATCAATTTGCTGGTCTGTTGCTGGAGGATGTTGTCTTTTGTGTTCCGGGTTCTTACGATCTTGCCTATGTCTGTCACCTGTATAGTCATCCCTCTGATCTGCTCTGTGATAAGATGGGACCCATGTGCCAGAGACCCCAGGAGAAACACTCTGAAAGAGGATATTAAAAATGTATGTGATGATTTTGCTGCAACTGTCAATCACCTGTAAAATAGCCCGCCGGCTTTCACAATATAGATGCAACACCCGCGTCAACAAATTTTCACAACATGCACCTGAATGACTGCAAAACCAAAGATCATGTCATCATTGCAGCTTTCACTTGGATCCCTGTGCACTCTCTTTTTCATAAAGAGTTTTCTACTTTTTAGTTGCCCACATTAAACAGTTAATTATAACATGAACATCCATATGAAGAGTTATCAGTCATACACTTTTAAGTAAAGTGATAAACGTTCTTGTGCTACTGAAGAAAGTGTAGTTCAGAAAGTGAGACTTTCACTAATTTCTGATAACCAACCTCTTCAGTGAAGCAAACAGAAGTTAATGAAGCCTCTGATATATTGAAAATTTGTTATAGCACTAAGAATACATGTTTACAGCTCTAACATGTATCATTACCATAACTTTACCTCTTGACCTCCGTTTGCCTAGACCTGTGTGTCTGGGCTGAAAGCCAGTAAAATCAAGTTAGAGTTCACTCGATTCCTGAAAACCTGACCGTCCTGTGGCGCCATCTAATTGTTCAGATGGAAATGGTGGTGACTCCCGGTGCGTATACTCCCTGTATCATCCTTCATCTTTTGGACGCCATTACTGGCTTGCTCGTTCCAGTGGGGAGCTCCTTGAACTTTTGTTCACTGTTCTAGTGCTTCACACGTTTTCCCTTCTGAGGACAATCTTTTCTCAGCGGTCTATGACTCTTTGGAGAGCCACATAGCTGATTTCTGACCTGCAGGTACCTGTGAAATAATTAGGAGCAGAGCTGGTCGTTTGGTTTGAAACCCAATTTTCAAGATGGCGTCTAAATGTTCAAATGGCAGAAAGAGGGAGGACAAAGCCTGCTGGGAAATTGTTTCTTGGCAGTGGCTGCGGAATTTATTTTCTAAGCTTTCCACGACCTCGTGGAGTTACAAATTGTTTAATCCGAGTCAGCATGGCTGTGGTCCCTGTAATGTATCTTCGTGAGTGGAGACCTTCGGGTTTCCATCCAGGTATCCCAGAACCTAAGCCAGTCTGAACTCTCGGGTCTGGGCACTTCGATTGCAAGTCTGGGAGGTCTGGAAGATCACTGGCACCTCAGCAAACTTCCTGAGCTCCTGGCTCCCAGGGCTTGAATCGTAAGCCAAGGCAGTGGGAGATAAAACAAGACACCTGGGCCTGTAGGGGCCCCTTCTGTCATTATATTGGGCCTTTGGCGGTGCTGGCACCTACAGTGGCCCAGG
Source organism: Hermodice carunculata (assembly GCA_964020975.1). Classification (NCBI taxonomy): domain Eukaryota; kingdom Metazoa; phylum Annelida; class Polychaeta; order Eunicida; family Amphinomidae; genus Hermodice; species Hermodice carunculata. The sequence continues at coordinate 97,284,135 of OZ026614.1, read as the reverse complement.
TGACACGTACCTTAGCTCCCACACCAGCAGTGTCAGCCACTGTGGTCAGAGACTTTGGTCTTTCTCCGCTTCCGCCACTACTGCAGCCGAGTCTGAGCGGACTCTATTGGCGAAGTGGCTCACTGCTCCTGCCTTGAATCAGCTCTCTCTTGGCACCGTGACTCTCTAGCCCCTCCTGCCAGCAGATTTCTGAGTCGGCAGCAGCTGTGGTCCCTGAAACGAGTCTCCGAGTCGAGGCACTCCAATCATAAGTCTGGGATATCCTGAGAATTAACAATGCCTCAAAAGCCTTCCAGGGCTCCCGGCTTAGGAAGCTTGCATGAAAGCCAAGGTATGTGGGACACCAAGGGAAGACAACCGCGTCTGTAGGGGTGCCTTCTGCCATTAATGGGTCTCTGGCCCTGGCGGTGTTGGCACCTACAGTGGCCCGGCTGATACCTTCAGTCCCCCCACCAGCAGTGTCAGCCTTTGCCGTCGGAGACTTTGTCTTCCTCCATCACTGCAGCCGAGTCTGAGCAGACTCTGTCAGTGGAGCAGCTTGCTGCTTCTGTCTCGAGCTCTCTTTTGGCACTGAGACTCTCTCATGCCCCCTCCTGCCAGCAAATTTCTGAGTCAGAGACAGCTGTGATCCCCAAGATTAGTCTCAAGGAGACCCAGCAAGATCCACAGATGGTTAAAAAGAGGTGCCAGTCCTACTTGGACATTCCGTTGGCCGCCTTGCAGTACTTCCCAGACCGTGTCTACTCACCCCTCGGCTTGTGCTCCCTCCAGGAAGTGACACCCTGGGAAGAGCAGACAAGTCTTCTGGAAAAGGCAAGAAGACGGGAAAGCCTTGGCATTCCCGACTCTTGTATGCCAGATCATGCTGTCTCAGGATTGTGTACCACGACTGTCTCAGATGATTCATTCACTCTCAACATCCTGATGCAGTTAAATGCCGCCGTTCGCCAAAGACAAGCCTCCATTAGGCCGAGAACCCTGGTGGTTCTTTTACAACTTACTCTTCCTGTGCCCCATGTGGGACGAAGAATGGCACTTCGTTATAGACCTGTCAGCGCTGAACACCTTCCTGAAGCCCAGTCCTTCGGGACAGAGTACTCCCAGTCAGTGTCAGCAACCTTGTGCAGCCTTGTGGCTGATGGATTGGTGTCCTTGGATCTCGGGGATGTGTTCTTCCACCTGCCAATCATGGAGACTTCACTAAGTATCTGCGGTTCCCATTTCATGCCAACTTTACCAGCTCAGGGCATTTCCGTTTGGCCTTGCTAGGGCACAGCTGGTGTTGCCCACACAGACAGTTGCACGCAGACAGCTGCTGACTAGCTTCACTGATCAGCCGTTCGCATTCATGTGTATCTGTATGATTGGCTCAAAGGAGCGTTTCTGCGCCTGGATTCTCAGCGTCACCCACAGACCATTCTGGAACTTTGCCAATGTTTGGGATTAGTAGTGAACCTATTCAAGTCCAGTCTTCGGCCAGAGCAGACTTTCATTATTCTCAGCATCCAGTTTGTCCTGCTTGCCGACATCTTTCGCCCTTTGGATGACGGGTGAGAGAAACTTAAGTCACTGCTCAGAGCCTCTCAGACTGGTAAGGTCTGCTTGGCGCAACAATGGGTCACCCTGCTGGGCTCCCTGTTCTTGATGGACTCTCAGGTCCCACTTGGTCGCCTCCACCATCACCCCTTGCAGCACGCTCTATTAGGCAGATGGTCGAGGGACCACGGCAATCAGACCCCTGCACTTCTGTGGCAGACAGAAGTGGGGGGGGGGGGGCCTGGGAAAATGCCATGAAGGGGCAAATGTTGACCCCTTTTAACAGGGTTCATACAGGTTTGTGAAAAGTAAATTCAAGGACTTTCAAAGACTTTTTCAAGCACTTAAATCAAGTTTTCAAGGACCAGATCCAGCAATAGAACACAACAGACAAATTGTTTATATCATCACTTTTCAACCCTCTACTAACAAGACCAATGCATATTATTACACATTTATTATTTATTCCAACCATACATGAATCAGACTCAATTTTTTAAATTGGCAGTAGACTTTCCACAAACTTACCAAGAAGGCTGTATGTGGATCATATTACCGAAAGTCCTTTTTGGAAGATAATTTCAATATGGATTATTTTATGAGTTTACTGTGACTTACGTAGGCCTACAGCCAGTATGGGTTGTATTTCTGAAATTGATTCTATCTAGTCTATAAAATTGCTACAACTACATATGGGTAAAATTAGACCTCAGGATGTACCTATCCCCCTGCACATTTTTTACAAGAATGCCCCAGTTCCTTTCTAGGAAGGTCATGTACTTTGTTACCTGTATGTTTGATACAGTGTATTTGTCCCTGAAAGTAGGCTGTACATGTAAATATGGCTCACATAATTGGTTAGGCCTGCTTTGATAAAAACAGTCAAACCTTCAGGGGTTAACAGGAGTTGACAGCAAAAAGATACATTGTAATTTGCAGTGTTACATTTTGACAAATGGAATTTGCCAGCCACTTCAAAGGAAAATAACAGCAGAATGTGTTCATCTCAATGTGATTCAAGTTCATAAATGCAAAATTTTGTGGAAAATATTCATATTTCTTGGCAACTTGCCTCATTGGGCAATGCTTAAAAATACAATTCAAGGACTTTTCCAGGACCTTTGTCCAAAATTCTGGATTTTTGAGGTTTTCAAGGCCTTGAAAATGAATGTAGCAAATTCAAGTACTTTCAAGCACTTCAAGGACCTGTGCAAACCCTGTTTTAAGCCCAGCTCACCTTTACAAGGACACTTTCTTGTTTTGCATTACCCGAAAAAATGCTACTTGTCAATACATCTCATGAATATCTTCTTCCCAGAATGTTGGAAAACCCCAAGGTATTCAAGTTGCCAATGCATACCTAAGCAATTCTCAGCAAAAATGCAGAGACGCTTTTCATTCTAGACATTACCTCAGCATTTTGCGGCACAAATCGCGAAAAATCACCGAGGTAAGAATAAGGGAGAGAGGTACCTCTGCATTTCTCGAAACTGAGAAATGCCAACGTGAGAGTAGCATTGCAGCAGACCACGGCATTTCTTGGCAATTTTGTAGAGAAAAAGATTTCTGTACAAATTTCCTTGGTATATTTTGGCAAAAAGCGCCGAGAGTGGCCTTTTCTTGGTGTTTTAGCTCTCCTAGTGTGACTTAATCTCGAACAGTATCAGGTTGTTTGTCCTGATGTCCCAGCCTGTTGCCGGTTAGGCATGGGAGTTCACTGCCCCATTAAAGGAACCACATACTACCCCCCCCCCCCCCCCCCCAGTTTGGCGACTATGTCCTGTTTAAAATCTCCAAATCCAATGGAGCTGAAACTGATAAAGACCATACACGAGACAGACAGCTGTCATGTTGGCCGACGAGCACCAGGGGTGGGGGGGAGGGGGTGCAGGTTCAGTGTGGTCCCATGTGAGTTGGTAAGGAAGGTTTCCGGTTTTGGCTGGTTTCTGCTGTTGGCGGCCTCAACTCCATGTAGCTCTGAGGTTTTCCCTTTAGGCATTGCCTCCTCATTCAGACCGATGGCTACCCCCAAGCTGCCAGTCCCGGTGGTCATATGGGTCAGTCTGCCGGTAATGTTACATAACTAATAAGAGATATTTGAAGTTATATCAGTATTAGTAAGTATACTTACCACATGACCACCAGAGAAGCCCATCCAACCAACCCCCCTTCCTCTTATAGCCAACATCAACTGACCAATCTCCAAAAGAGGAAGGATGATACAGGAAGCATGCGCACCAGGCGTCACCACCAGTTCCATCAGAACCGAGAGATGGCGCCACAGGACTGTTAGGTTTCCAGGAATTAAATGAGCGAACTCAACTCGATTTCATGGGGGTTCGACCCAGACACAGAGGTCTAGGCAAATGGTAAGCGAGAGGTAATTATACTTACTAATACTGATATTACTCCAAATATCTCGTATTTATCCAAGTTGAAAATCGATACTTTTTTTCTTAGAATGCAAGTGCAGTACCAGATTTAATCTTTGTATGCAAATATCAAGACAGTTTCAAGCACAAGGTCTTACTACTATAAAGCTAAATGACCTTGACAAGGGACATAAAAAAAATGTAAATGGAAATTTTTGCGCTGGTTTCACACGTTGAAGGACAAAGGAAACCTTGTGTGGTTTTCTTGTGAAGAGTTTCAATATGTTGTGACCAAATACAATCATTTGCGCTTGAAATGTACAAGCTGAAATCCTTCTCATGCATTCCACCTGTAATGTACAGGCCATGTGACCTGCAGCTGTCTTGACGCTCCACTAAACTGTTCCAACATTTGCGGATTCCTGTCCTATTTCACACAATCCTGATACAATATCAGTTTGCAAACAATGATTGTGACATAAACCTTCATGTCCTCACACTCCCTGCATTCAAAAATAAACAGCAATCTATATATCAAATGAGAAGCCACTTAACCCTGAAAGTGCTAATCAGGGCCATAGTTGTTTTCTCGTTAACGTTAAACATATAGTGGTTAAAAGATTCAAATTCATCATGAAGATACCTTTCACTCAAATACCAGCAATCCTGGTCTAAGGCATAAAATAGTTTTAGTCAACAGCTTTCTTCAGGGCACTTTGCATGAATTGCGTGCAAAGTGCCCCCAGGAAAGCTGTTGACTCAGTCTGAAATCAGCACTTTAAGGGTTAAGATATAGAAGAAAATTGTCCAGCATTGTAATGACCTGTTTCAACAATTTTGGGTATAAACTTGTTAGGGCCATTTCATAGATCATGCCAATATCTTTGTTGGCAACACATTTACACGCTTCAGTTTTACGAAAAATACAAACTTCATGACCCATTCTACTATGTACCTATTTTATTTTGATCAAACAAATGGAGACTTCAGCATTTGAACTTGCTCCTGCATGCTGTCTGAAATCTGATGATAATCTTAATTACAGTGTTAAACTTCTATTTAAGACTAGACCTGAGCCAGTCAAGTACAGAGAGCCACAAGAAGTATGGTACTGGGTCAGGTCACATCTCTCTTTGTTTGCTACAATTGCCATTCAAAACACTGCCGCAATGCCATCAGTACTGAAATGAAATAACCATGCGTTCTGGACAGTTTGTAATTGGATAATGGAGGCATTTCTCCAATAGGTGGCACTGTGGTAACTCACCCTGCCCCCTTACTCCTTGGTATCCAACAATTCCAGGTGGAGCCACCATAGGAATATACAAATCCAGCTTCACTCATAGGTCAGAAAATGCCATGTGACAGGAAGTAGGTGCTGCTATCGTGCAGTTTAGTACAGATGACGTGCCCAAGGAGCAACGGTCATGCAGAACAGTGTTCCACACACACAAAGTGCCAAAACAACAGCAACAACAATGAAAAAGTCATTCTCTTCATGTCAATATCCAAGAAAAGGCCCAATTTTTCACATAATGGCAATTTGTCACAGGTCACACCCCATGATGGAAGCTCCATGAATTGGTGTCCTTCCTGGCATGGTCATGCATGGCACCATTGACCAGTTGCATCAATAGTTTTTGAAATAAACTGCACATATCTATGACGCATGAAGAAGACAGAAAAGAGCTTAAAGAAGCCATGGGAGGTTGGATTGAGACTGGATAATTCTGTTTCATGTTTTTACAAAAAGAAGCAGTGCATTATTTATATATGAAGTAGTTTGGCAGGAACAGGACATACACACGCTGTGTGAAACTCGACTCAAAAATGCATCAAATGACAGGGCAATGCTACATGTATCTGATAGAATCACCAGACATGGGACTGCATAAATGCCTAGATGTGCATTCAGCGCCCATTTTGATGCTTAATTTAGCTTCAAGAAGCCTTTTTGAGACACAAGAGTTTGTCTTTAGGTACATGTAACGCGTGGGCATCATCATGGGATGCACGTTATTTCTACCTGTAAGATTTGTGTGACCTGTGGGCATGAAGACCTTAGATATCCATCAATAAACTCATTAGCATGGCTCCAAAGTATTCCTTTTCTGTAGTTTCAGTCATGTTTCCATGATGCCAAAATCTTTAAGTAACAGCATTAAACAATGTACAACTGGATCATTCAGCCTTTTTTTAAATTCTGTCATCAATTATAATGATCTTGCTTTCATTGCTGGCAGATAGCATCTGAAAGCTTTGTGTCTTCTTATTTATCTCCATGGCTCAAAGAGAAATTAAAGCACTGCTCTTCAACTTCAAGCTCACCGGCAATAAACCAACTGGATGCTCTTGTGTCCTCCACATCTTCGTCTCCATACTATAAAGTGACACTGTAACTTTCCATCTGTTGCAAACAGTGAAGCAATTCAAAGTTTTTATGAGGTCACTGTACATCATGCCTGTGGCCCATGGTCATTCCGCTGGACCCTATCAAGCAGCATACTAGGCTCACTGGGTCAACATTCTAACCACATTGAAGCTTGTCAATACACTATATGTATAGTGACCACAATCATCAGACGAACCTGAGCATTTTGGTCCATACTTTGGTCACCAGTCTGGGGGCGTTAGTACTAGACCCTCCTAAAACCTGGTTAACTATTATTGTGGCAAGTCTCATAGACATCAATCAACAGCTTTCACTTTTGCTGTAGTATTCCTTGGGAACAGCCAATCAGGCTCAAGTGAACAAAAAAAGAACTGCTACAGGCATTCGGTCAGACAACAGCAAAGGTATCTGTGACATGAGCATTAACAATGGGACATTTAATGTCAGAATGCTGTGGATGGTCAAAGTTTATATTGCCACTTAATGCTACAGAGTAATACCCTGTACAGCATGAACATCACCTAAGCCTATACACGTAGTGCACAAGCTTGTCAATACTGCCTGCATGATCACCTCGCTGTGTTACTCTGTAGATTGCTCCCGAGACAAGTCATATCAGGACAGTTCAGGGGGGTTCTGAATCGGATAGCGTATATCAATCTTACATGACACATCTGTGCTGGTATCGAAGGTTTTAACTTCCCTCAAAAATGCCTATGCTGCTCCTTGAAACTCCTCTAGTCTCTGTACTTCAGACAGCAAATCGTCAGTGATGCACAAGATGATGCATGTAGTTAATTATGTCTTGTGATGAGGGAACAGATGGGTCTCGAACCAGCAACCTTCAGCACCAATCACCTAAAAGCCTTAAAGTTTCCTCCTGCTGCCTTTTGCATGTGTTGCCATGTGCTTGGTCTCTTTGCCCTAGTCATTGTTCGCTTTTCATTTTTAAGATTTGGTCATATTGTCAAACTAAATGTTGGAACAGGCTTGGAACTGACTTGCAGGAGATCAATCTGGCCTAAAAAGTCATCCATATAGTTCTTGAAAGCCAAATTATGACACTTGTCCTTGTGTAATTCTGCACATACTTGGTACTACTGTCGCCTTGTTGCAGGAACTGGGTAATGCATCTGGGCATCTGTTCTTGTAAAGCAGATTCAGGTTGGAGACTGGCTGTTCCTGTACCTCCCATTTGCTCTCCAGTAACTAACTTTTAAGTCAAAATTCACTTAAAGTACAAGAAAGCCTAGGGATGGTCAATGACAAATTCGCCCTCCCCCAACCTCCCACCCCTTCCTCCACCCCCGCACTTCCCCGTGAAGCAAAATGTGTCACCACTTGAAGATTGAACTACGATTCAGAATCATCTGAGGTTGTCTTATTGTGGTTCACAGAACAAGATAAAAGTAGACCTTGGCGACTTGTGCACAGAATTTGGCACTGAATCACAACTGCCATACCTTTGGCCATGTTTTCTTGTGAATGGGTTACCATGTATTTTTTTGATGATGCTCACTTGCAATTTGTAGTCACTGCTAGTCTCACAACCCCACCCCCTACAGTGCACAAAAGCAGTGTGCCCCTGAAGCAAAGTTCTGCTTTGAAGGATCAGTGCTGCCCTTCACTGGGCAGAACTGAAATTCACATTCATCCAGGGGGTCACATTTAAATGGTACAACTAGAAATCCCATTCAACATACACAGTTGTGCGCGGCTGAACATTCTGCATGTCTGTCAGCCCAATATTGGCATTACTCTCTGCTGTGTCCATATCCAAACTGCAACTCCCATGTACACAGCAGTACCCAGTTACTGATAAAATGGAGGTTCCATCAATACCCATCCAATTTGCCGTGGTGATGGGTCTTCAGTAGACAGGGCAGCCTTTCCCCACATTTACTGGTGACGCTCACTTGCGAACATGTGTGACGGACCTTACACATGAGGAAAGTAAGTGTGACTGTACAGCTTCCTGAGGATGTAGAATTTATAACAAAGTGCTTACACCCAACCAAAAAATCTGTCTTCATACACAGAATTTTAAAAAAGGTCTGTGTAATGCTGTTTTTGCATGTATTTCACCTTTCAAAGAGCCAGCCATCTCCAAAATTATTCAAGTTGGTGATTGCTCGCAGTGATGGCTGCCATCTGTGTACGTGTGCTGCAAAGCTGGTCAGTAAGTAGCCATTTGGCAGTGACCACCAAGCCACGCTGTGCATTACTTATGACCACTTTTCTTCTTTTGTTTTGACCCAAACATATGGCATGGTGAAAAAGAAATGCTCCGAGGGGTTTTCCTGGTTTGAGTGCAAGAAGGGATGGCACTCCACACATGTGCATACTCTGGCAATGCTTGTATCTAGCCAGACTTGTAGTTGCCACATACTCTGGTGACGCTCACTTGTGGAAATCATTGCAATCTGTAGAGCTGATGAGAAGACAATAGGGATTCCCATGTAATGTGATGAAGTCCACAACTAGATAGTACAGAGACTCCATTGTCACCTGATGCTGTAGATTTGTATAAATTCCCATCAGCTCTGCTGGTGACTACTTCTTCACTGAACTTCAAAGAATCCCTGCTGGGTGATTCAAGACTGCTGTGTCAAGAAAAGCATTTCTTTCTTGAAAGATAGTGCCATGCCGTCTGTCACACTTTCATCACAATCTTCCCGAATCAAACTCCTAACCAAGCAATTCATCTTGCTAGGCAGTAAAAGCTTGATACAGCACTCACACACCAGCATGTCTCTCTCCATTGTCCATTGTACTCAGAAAGTGCACAATGCTATTATCTCTGGTCTTGGCATCCTCCTGGATAACTTTCAAAATTCTGATCCTCAATTTCAACAGATAGTTATAAACTGCAGTCTTACTCTGGAGTACTCCCTCTTCAGAGATGATGAGGATTGTTTCCTTTAATCATGTCTAATATGTCAGTAGGACAAGATCAGAACTAGGTGCCAGGAGTGTGTTTCCGCCTGCTCTAATCAAACAATGCACAACTTGCATTTTGTAGACTAAAATTTCCAAGTAAGTCCTCTGTGCCTTGCCTCTTGTGTGTGTGTGTGACTGCAGATTCACAGGACATTCTATGCCTCTTCAATTAACATTCCAGTCCATTCTATATGCTGTCCAAATGCTTTGGACATACTTTGGACATACTTTGTTGTAATTAAGTACTTCTAGATGTAAGAGAGAGAGCAAGGAAATCTAACACAAACATGCCTTTGTACACAAGAGCATATTGTGACACTCGTAACAGTTTCAAGTTTTCGCTCACTCTCCCTCTTTATAATGTTAGTGCTACATGGATGCAGCTTGAACATGAAAACATTTAAGTAACTTTCATGGTCCAGGCTGCCTGCCGACACCACAGGAATGGCATGAAAGATGGAAATCAAGTCTTTACTCGACTGCTAAGACCTCAGTTCATATTTGCTCTGACACTGATCCATGGTGACCAATTCTTCTTCACCTGGACAGGTTGACATCTAATCGGACCTGACAGACCACCCTGACATGCCAGTTTTGGCAGCAAGAGCAGCAGATCCTTTGATGGTGACGCCTTGGCACTGTTTTCCATAATGTTGTCTGATGATCCTTGGCAACATTACTCCTTGCTATATATAAGCAAGATAACGTAACTGTTTTCAGTCATTGCCCCGATGAGTTGAAACCCTGGACAAAAGCGGTCCAGACTTGAACCGCACCTGTATCGTTTGCTCAGACTTGAACCGCACCTGTATTGTTTGCTCAGACTTGAACCGCACTTGTATCGTTTGCTACTGGTGAAGACTAATGCTCAGTCTACCCTTGTGAAAACTTAAAATTTGTCCAAACTTATGTTCCTAACCTGCTACTGAATGCTTCACTGTATACCATTCTGTTAGCTTTATATATATATTACTAGGACTAATAAGCATCCATCACAGTTTAATTTATTTGTACCTACTATATTATAATAATAAAACATCTTTCCTTTGGATATTTCTGTTGGATCATTCAAGGATTTAGTTCTCCGTATTTAAGATAAAATCCTCCCAATCTGTGGCTGCGTGGACAAGCTCTCTCACTCCAAGAGATCCATCCAGTCACATTTTTAACCACTGCCCCTGCATGCATGATGCATACAGAATATGAAGTATCAATCAAAAATTTACTTTCAAAGGCACATAATTAATTTACTTAGTATTTTCTAGTTTTTGTTTCAGTAACAACCAAAATAAAACAATGTGGACAAACAACTGAACACTGCTTTCACCAGACACACCAAGCAGTATCTTGTTTGGTGTTTGCAATTTTGCTGGGGTTGCTGGGAGACCATTTTTGAGATGTTCTCTCACCAGACTGACATTCTGTAGTGAAATACTTGAAATGAAATCTATCAAATCCCTGAAGAAAAACATTACTAATGATCTGTTTGGGAATCCTGTCTGATGAAATGATGCAGGCATCCTTGTTCATGACATAATCCATTCAAATTCACTTGCTTGTCAGCTTTGACATCCCAAAAACTCTTCAGTCCACAGGTATCTCAATTTCTCCAGCAAGTTCATCCATGATTCTCTGTGACAGCTGTGTGCACAAGGCTGAAGCACTTGACACACACTAATTTGAAACACTTTTGTCAAATATGGTGAGCCACTTTGTTGAAGATTTTATTTTATGCAGTTTATTGTGCCATGCAGTGAGGCATTTAAAACTGTAATACATATCCATATAAAATATCTAGAGGTAGAACAGATGTATTTGAGTACTGTGAAAGTTCCATCCTCTCTCTTTCATGAAAAGCAGATAAGTCTTCTGTTTATCGTGAAGTTTATGGGTGCCTTGGAGAGCAGATTCATGTTGGCTATATTATTAAAGATGCATGTCACTCTTCCAATCTTTCAACAAGTTTTGCAATACAAATCCAAGGAGACACAGAAAGTCAATGTTATGATCTGTATTGACATCAGTTAGAAAACTGTTCTGAATTGAACGATACAGCAGTTCAAAAGAGAGAATCGACATGACAGTGTGTACTGTATACCACAGGCACAGCAGTATCAATGTGACAGTCAAAACACAGCTACTATATACTCAACAAGTGTGCAGGAACCACACACGGTCCAATGACCGATACATAATAACTGAGACCACGGGACGGCAACTGTAACTATCTGACTGAACACAGAGACAACAAGTGGAAGTACACACCAATTTAATAGCTAGTGTGATGAGAATTTTAACCCAGGGTGTATAATACACCTGCAAAAAGATCCTCCAACCTTAAACTCTAAAGACACTGGAATTTTCACCCAGCTTTATTAATACACCTTCACGGACAGAATGGCATTTTAACCTGCAGAAATTGACACTGGTACACAAAGGACCCAGCCTTGCATTCTGATGTCATCTCATGACGCAAGATTCTCAATTCAGAATACACCTGCACAAAGCACCCAGCATCAAGAATGGAGTGCCATATTGCTGAATGGCACAAGAAGACAAGACAAGTGAACAGAGTTCATGACAACTCCATTGTAAAAAGCTACATGCATTTGTTTCAAACTGACATGCCTGTAAAAGACCAAGGCTTTATACTGTTTCAGTAACTTTGTGATGTCTGTGACTGCAAATGCAGTATATAGCATCAGTGTTGTTGCCTGGGATCAACAGTAAAAAGCCCCAAATGAATTTGACAGCTTGAACACAATACGTAGGGAAGTTCATTCAAGAGACTTGGTGTGAACACCAAATGTATTCAGACAGAAAGCAGTCTGGACTTCAGACTTCCAGAATCCATACTACGAGTATCCTGCAAATGAATATTGTCCACCTCTGGCCTGTGCATATACACACCTGTGTGCTGCCACTGGTACCTGGACGGCTTCCATGAGCACTACAAGTAAAATATGAGTGTGAGCAACTGATGCACAAAACGTCCAAATGCTAATCTCTGCTTGACCTAAATGTTTCAATTTTTTTTCCCTCCTGGATCACACGTCTGGTTTAAAAAGAAGGACTTAAAGAAGTATTATAAAATACAGAGAAAAATTCTAGTATGAACAGTAACAGTTTTTTGTGGTTCAAAATCTCCCAACATTTATGACATAATTCTACACTAATTTCTAAACACTGATATGCAATTACATAAAACACTGGAACATACTCCCCTTGTGTTGTCAGAATGACCAAATTTCAATCTTCATCTCTTTCAGCTATTTGTTTCTTAAACTCAGCTGACATTTGGTTTTACCATGTCAGTGAATACTATCATAAGGTTTACAACTTTCAATCCTGATTAAAATGTGTGCACTTTTGCTATGAGCATGAGACATCTGCAATGTACCTGGTCCCAAGATGTGCCACTTGCAATATTTCATAAGAAGCCGATTGTATTTACATCTTGTTGGACCCTTTCCCCTTGAACTATGAATAAATCAACGATTTTCCTTGGTGTGGGTCATGTGATCTTGATAGGTCTCATCTACAATTCTCACTTGCATTATTTTTCATCGTGGTTTACATTAGTGAAACACACAACATTTGAAAACAGGTCAAATGAATGTGGAATGCAACTTTAAGGGGGAAAGGGTTAAATGACAACTCCTTAAAACCATATTAAGCCTTCTGACTTTACAAAATTAGCATGTATAATAAATTAAATGTATTTTCCATACTATAATAATAATGTGCAAACCTTTGCAAGATTGCCATTTTCTGACGTTTTTCTGTCCATTCTGTGAACATCTCAGGTGTTTCCTCTGGAAGGAAAAAGTCAACTTTAGAATGTTAAGTGCACTTTCTTCACACATGCTCTTAAAATGATGACCCAAATGTGTCTGAAAATTTAGTGATTGATTGTTAAAAGCATAAATGAGGTTGGAAGAATGCCCTTATAGATTTCAGGGGGGAGATACAGACTTAAGGGCCAACAGTATTAATAATACTTTTAGAGGTTATCCATGTAAATAACATGACTTGGTTAGCAAATATGTGCTCATCTTCCAGGGACCCCTCTGAGATACAAGAACAAATATGTCTACAAAGTATATATGTTGTTGTTGGCAAGAATATTTTTGAGGGTTTGTTGTACTCAGTTACATGTATTGTGAATTTGTGTCGGATTGACTGCCGTTTTTTCAAACAGTGATCCATACAATATTTAATTTTATCACCTTCTGCTATGCAATCAGATGTGTTCTAAATTTCTACAGTTGTTTATCAGCTTTCTTTATCCCAATGCCTTGGCGGACCTGAACAAATTTCAAGCCAAGTTTTACTTCACAAGGACCGATATTCTGATGTTGGGATATGGCATTTGAATTTTGCCAAATCATGTTTTACTGGTCTGCAAATGCTGCCAGATTGAGATTAGCTAACTCACTGAGGACATAAAAGCACCAGATATTTTATATCCAATGATGTTTTTTGGTGTTAAGCACATGCTTTTTGTAATGTTGTGCTCTACAGATTTGATAATTTTGACTCCTGGTTATTTTTATGATAAAACTAGTGTGCAGTGATCCAAAGGATCTATGTCCCCTGCCACAATGTACAGAAGAAAGCTATACAATATATACATCATGTCTGGATGCACAAAAATTGATATGTTCTTGGGCCCTGTGACCTTGAAAATAGGCCAAGGTCAAAAGCAATACATGGCCCACATGCCCTTGGTATGATGCATCTCTGGTATACATTTCATTATTCTATCTGTAAGGGTTCTAGAGATATGCTGCCAGACACACGAAAATGGATTATGTTCTTGGGCCCTGTTTTCAAGGTCAAAAACAATACACAGCATACATGCCCGTGGTATGATGCATCTCTGGTATAAATTTCTAGTGATATGCTCCCAGACGGATGGACGGACAGACAGACATGGCCCCTATGCCTACTTACTCTTAATGTGTGTCCCCCTATGCCACTGATTGACACATGACCCAGAAGTCTTACCTGAGTCAGTCATGCAATCACTGTAATGCTTCCTGACGGCTTCTTCCCCGATCTGTGGCCTCCTTTCTCTCATTCTCTGAAACAGACAGCCAAAACACAGTTGTACACATTAATGTGGGAAAGCAGCACTTTCTTCTATATCTAACCCTTTTAGTGCTCATCACAAGAAATTTGATTGCTTATTATTCAAAGCAATTCTGAACTTCAATACGTGTATAAAACTGTAGAATATGCATTTTGTAGCAACTTCCCATGTGGTGGTTCAGTTTAATGTACTGTTATAATGTGACTTGCTTTCCACATTTACACAATTAAATCATTATTTGCATTTTTGATGCCGATCTTTTGTTAGTTTTGAATACAAGAACACTCAAAAGTTCACTGCATAAATTTGTCTAACCATTTTCAACATTTTGTAATCCCAATAGCCTTGGAGAAATTCTTCTTTCATGATGCTTTGTCCCAAATCACAGTAGAAATTGAATGAGTTCACTTCACCTTTCTTATAACCAGAGTCATGCCTGGGGGCATGAATGTCTCGCCAGCACAATTCAAGCCACTCCAAAGTTTTTTGTTGATGGACGGACGTCCGGAAAGTGACTGCTTAGTCTCGCCAACAGCTTATGCTGGTGAGACAAAAATGATTATTACTTTTTTCTCATTGAAAATTTGAAGAAAGTAATGTTTCATTCTCTCACAAGATGGCACTACGGAATAACTTTTCCTGCCATGGTATCCTGTCATGCACTTCCTCACCTCTGTGTTCTTAGTCTGCTGCAGGCTGCCCTTTTCTTGTCTTTCCATTAGAATGGCCTTTCCAAACTCAATCATTTCTGTGGATATAATATAAAAATTTTTTTATTGTACATCATGCCTGTTGCTGCATGTAAAACCATCATAGTAATGGTCCATAAAGAGACAATACTCGTTACTCCATGTAGCACAAAGATAGCAAAGGGCTGTATGGTATACCATTGCTTGTTCCATATGAAAATAAATATGAAGGCTGTGTGAACAGCCCATTTTCAGCTGACCTTGACATTCAACCCATAATAAGTTCCACTCTAGTCTGCGGGATGAGGATGTTGGAGAGGAGGTAAATATGTGAGTTTCCATGGCTATCTCAACTGACTTACATGGTAATCAACAGGAATGCATGCATTAACCGACAGGAACCCAAACTGAAAAAACAATTGAAAATTAGGGATACTGAGTATCACCACTCTGTGTACTGGTTTCCTTAATCCTGTCACAAACTACATTTCCATTAAGTTTCAGAACAATCTGAGAAATGGTTTTGTAGACGTAAAAGAATGGACAAAATTCACATACATATATATACACATGTATATATATATATATATATATATATATATATATATATATATATATATATATATATATATATATATATATATATATATATATATATATATATATATATATATATATATATGTACATATATATTTTTTTTAAAGTGCAACACCACCTGTTGAACTAATTATCATGTGAGAGTCCTAAGAGGTGTTCTCGTGCAGTTTCAAAGCAATCAGCTGAGCTGTTTCTGAGAAAAAATATTAAGATTAAACAAAAAAGAAAAAAACAACCCCCCCCCACCCAAAAAAATCTAAAAATCACTAACCACTTGTACAAACTTGGTAAAGACCCACCTAAGGCACATCCAAAAAAGTTTCCAGAGAGTCTGTTTTACAGCTTTGGAGAAGAAGATGAAAAAATAAATTTCCACTCCAATCATTATTGACCTACATAGTAATCAATAGGAATGCATCCATTCACTGACAGGTACCCAAACTGAAAAATTTGTCAAAAATCAGGGATCCAGAGTATCCCCATCCAGTGAACAACTTTGTTTAATCCTATCACAAGATACGCTTCCACCAAGTTTCAGAACAATCTGAGAAACTGTTTTGAAGAAGTTGAAAACAGAAAAGAAGCACTCCCCCCCCCCCCGAAATAAAATTTAAAAAAAAAAAAAGAAAGAAAGAAATTGAGTGCCACCTGTTGAGCAATTGACTAAGTAGTTTCAGAGAAGATTTTTAAAGATTTCGCCAAAAAATTAAAGAAAAAAATGAACAAAAGAACTCATCCATGAACCATGACCATTTGAACAATCTTGATAGAGACCCACCCAAGGTACATTCCCATCAAGTTTGAAGTGAATCTGCGTGACCGTTTCGGACAAGTCAAGAAGATGATTTGTGGACCGATGATGGACCATACTATAACCTCAGCTGACTTGTCAGCTGAGGTTAAAAACTATGACAGCAAAGGTCCATATAGTCGATGACACTTACTGATCCATGTCAAAGACTAAGATTGCAAATGTCCAGATAGCAGAGCACGCTTATTGTTCCTTGTAAAAACTGTTCTAGTTTTGGTCCACAAGGTAGACCATGCTTGTTGCTCCTATGAAAATATGATATCAAATTAAAGGTCCATATTTCAGACAATACTTGTTGCTCCATGTCAAACTATGATAGCAGAGATCCACTTTAACCTACATTATTTTGGAATATTGACCTCAAACAAAATTACTATCTGTTCACAGAGAGTGTGCACATCTGGACGGACGTCTCTAGTATGATACACTTATGTAGAAAAACATGACCCATATTCATAAATTTCAAACCCAACAATCACAGCAAAGAGATTCCAGAGTTACCAAAGTATCAACATTCATCTTCCAATACCAATGTGAAGAAACAAATTTCACTCCTGACTTGAGACAGGCAGTCACCCACAAAAGGCAACTGGTGGTTTTAAACCTGTCCTCTCAACCTTTGAAATATTCTTCATTAAATACAGACCATAGTGTTTCCAATATGTATAGGCCCAACAATTCAAAATCCAAATTTTATTACTTCTGCAAAAAATAAAAAGAGAATTGGTAGGCCTGTCACTATTTTGGTTCTTCTGACTAGTTCGTCAGCTGAGTTTACAGCAAAAGTAAAAGGTAGGCCTATATCGTTTTTGAGACATCTATGAATTTGGCACATTATGTTATTAATAAGTTAAGTGATTGAATCACTGTTACAGAGTATCAAATGCAAGCAGCAGACTTCCACAAGTCCCTCACTAAACAATTGCAGTTCTACAGATGGATGTCTCTAGTATGATACACTTATGTAGAAAAACATGACCCATATTCATAAATATCAAACCCAACAATCACAGCAAAGAGATTCCAGAGTTACCAAAGTATCAACATTCATCTTCTAATACCAATGTGAAGAAACAAATTTCACTCCTGACTTGAGACAGGCAGTCACCCACAAAAGGCAACTGGTGGTTTTAAACCAGCCCTCTCAACCTTTGAACGGACAACCCGAAAACAGAAAGGGTCCCCTCTATGGGGCAGACCCTTGAAAAACAATGAAACAGTTAATTTATCTAAAGGTAGATCAAGTATTACCTTGTGTTGGCATGAGATCTCCATACAGCAATGTACAGGACTCCTCGCCCACCTCGGTCTTCTTCTTCTTTAAGGCCTGCAGTAAACACAGAAAATTTTAGCCTGTTTGTGTGAAGTTGGATATAGAGTCAATAGCTTTTCTCAGTGTGCTTTTAGGTGCAATCAGACCACTGAGAAAAGTTGTTGACCCCCTCATTTTTTTTTTAATAGCAGGGACTGCTCTGACCATTAGCCACTTAATCAAATCCTAAATGTTTCTTGAATTTGGTTAAAGAAATATGCAAACAGCTAAGACACTGAAAAGAAAGTGATGAACCATAAGAGAATCTTCAATAATAATAAATATACCTATATTTCCAACTTTGAAAACAAATTTTGAAAGTCTAGATCTGTCCCCAATAAAGGAATGCTGATGCTTGAAAAAAAAAGAACTTAAATTTTGGAATCATTATCATAATTACAATGAGTCTTAACTTTTGTTGTCATTAGGACTGAAAGGGTTAAAGTGGAGCATATACATATAGGTATATACGAGAGTTAAGGTAGAGCACATAAATGTAGGTACATGTTATAGTTAAAGTGGAGCATACAGGTACATGTAAGAGTTAAAGTGGAACATACATGAACATGTAAAAGTTCAAGTCAAGCGTACAGGTACATGGAAGCGTTTAAGTGGAACATACAGGTACAAGTAAGAGTTAAAGTAAATCGTACTGGTACATCTAAGAGTTTAAGTGGAGTATACAGGGAGTGGACCCTCTTTTGGGAGACCATTTGTCTTTTAAGACCACAATCACCAGGTCCCTAAGTCTTATATTTTCTATGATATTTTACCTCCATTGAGACACCAACTGCTTTATGTGACCACTTTTAAACCTGTCCGAGGGGGGGTTTGTCGAAAGAGGGACTACTACATATATTACAACATGCCATTAACTCTATGCATTAACCCTTTCCCACTTAAACTGGCTGGTGATCAAATGTTATCTGCTTCCGTGTTTTCAACTAATTTCACCAGTAATGAAAATTTGACTGAGTATGGTACATGAGACCTATCAAGATCAAATGCCCCAGGTCAGCAGCTTTCCTTGGCATGGGTTGGGCACTCGGCACCCAACCCATGCCAAAGAAAGCTGTTGACTCAGTCTTAATTCATGGGGGAAAGGGTTGAAGTTCCCCAGCGACATGATGTTGGTGTGTCTCTTTGACATTTTGAGTAGACAACATGTCAGATCAACCAACTGATCACTTTGCATGAAGATTCAAATTGTATTTTTAATATGAAAACATGCCTTGCTTATACAATGAGCTTGTCTAAACACTGATACTGCACATTATTGTTGCTTTGTCTGTTGCCAGGGCACTGACCTGACTGCTCTTGATCTGCTGGGAGACAAACTGATAGCATGTGCTGATCAATTTACAGAATTAAATTTTCACCATGGCAAGGTGACACTAAGCCACGCAAGTCGTCACATACTGAGAAAACAAAAATTTACCTCCATATGTCGCCTTCCTGTTACATGCATGACCCAGACCTCTGGGACATATTTGTGTTTCAAGTTGCATAACTGAAAGTAAATATATGTTAAAAGTAAATTATTCTATCACAGTATGCACCAGTAGGAAACACCAGGACTTACAAAACCATATTTTGGGGACACTGTGTAGCAATTTTCATGTTGTTTATACCTCCGCATGACTAGAGGCACTTCAATGCAAAGCATTGACTGATTGGCCCACCTTTGCACATACACAGCTCCTGTGACCTTGAAAATGAAATCAAAGGTCACCAAAATATAATCAAGTCAATAAATCATGTCAAGGTAGAAAGGAGGTAAAATTGAGTTACAGGTGGCCAGAATGACCACAATTTCATGATCCCAAGATACCTTTTGAAGACAGGCACCACAGTGACCATGAGTCATTGTTATATTTATGTCTGGCTCTCTAAAACCAGTGGTATTTTCCATTTGTGGGAGAATAGGGTCTATACAGTACAATATCTTATACAGGAGACATTTCGAAACATCAGCTATTGTCATACATAAGGTGCATGTAGGCCATCCATGAGTCAAGTTAAAGTTTTCACAGTTATAATAGTTAAAACATTTCAGTTCCAGAAAATTATGGAATATTTAGTTATAGCACAAGGAATTTTGTACATGTATATTTAAAGCTGGACAACTTCAGAATGTAAAATTCTGGATTCAAGATTCACGGCAAATGAAGATCTGCTGACTAAAAGGAAGAATCCCTTGGAAAGTCCAGATATTGTATATAAATGAGAAGCCCCAAGCTCACTTGGTAGATGGTTCTGAAGACCATTTTGATGACACTAGTGGAAGATTTGGAACCAAGGAGACTAGCTTGCAGATTTAATACTGGAGTAATGCCTTGAGTCATTCATATCAGGACCCAGTCAAGGCTTAAAGACTTAATCCCAGTGTCATAAAACTGATAGCTAAACTTAAGTAAAGGTCACAGTGACATAATTTTTTATGACACACTCCTATCTGCCCACCAAGTTTTACAGATAAGTATTACAATATAGGAAATTTTGCCTGTACTAGCGTTTTCTACAGGGTCAAAGGTTAAGGTCACAGTACCTAATTTTGGTATGCAACACACCTCTATCCCAAGAAGTATCCAAATACCAAGTTTGGTATCTCTAATCATTACTGAATATGAAATATATGTATGACCCACATATGCATTCTGTGACACGGTCAAAGGTCAAGGTCACAATGACCTGATTTTTTGTATGTGACACACCCCTATCCTATGAAATGTTCACACACCAAATTTGGCAGGTGTAGATGTTAGATTGTAAGAAATGTCCCCGACAAGCTTTGTCAAAAGGACCAACATATGGCTAGAAGGACAAGATGCAAACCTTTCGTTCCCAGTGGGGAATGGATAAGTATCTTTCGAAAATCTTCTCTGCTTTTTATTTTCCTCACTGATATTGCTCAGGGAAAATTCCTGTGTTCAGTATGAAGCTTGTTCTTCAAAAACTGAAGCATACTTACATAACAGTAGAACATCCCCTCTTTGATTTGTGGTTGCTGAAAAGTAGCCATTAAAGATCCTTACAAAACTGAACAATGTGGGAACAAAAATTAAACGTCAAGCTGTGCAAGTGAGATGTCTTGCTTCATTACAAAACAAGAGGGCTGTGTGAACAGCCCGTGCCTCAGCTGATCTTGACATTCATCACATTTGCAGCTCTATGAACTTGGGAAAGGATCAAAGACACCATGTTCTGAGTAAGTCTGACCTTTATAGAAGAACACTTACATGTGCAACATCAAAGTTCAAGTAGTTCTCAAGCTATAATGAAGAGTAAAATTCATGTATGTTGCACTGTGACCCCACAAACCAGGTCAAGGTCATTCATGTACTGTCTCAGCATGACCTTCATACAGAATAATTAACATGTGTAGCTAACTCAAAACAGATCTCAAGTTATCAAGTAAACAGTAAATTTCGTGTCAGTTGTCCTGTGAATTAGCATTAGAATGCCCATTGACTTACATAGTAATCAATAGGAAAGCTGCATTGAACGATAAGTACCCGAATTGAAAATCCTTAAAAATCAGAAATCCAAAGCAGTGCCACCTAGTAAACAACTGTTTGACCCTCCCACGACAACATATCCATCACATCTCAGCTTAATCTGAGGGACTGCTCTGACAACAAGTGAAAAATAGCAAAACCATACCAAAAATTCCTAAAAAAATTGCAGCGCCACCTGGTGAACAAATTGGGAACTAGGTGTCCCCGGGAGTGTCTATGTACGATATCAAAGCAATTGGGTACGCAGTTTCGGAGAAAAGATTTTTTAAGATTTGTCCAAAAAAAAAAGAACAAAAAAATTCATTTAAAATCCCAAAATCACTGGAGCATGAACATTTGAACATAATTGGTAGAAACCCACCCAAGGTACATTGCCACCAAGTTTGAAGTTAATCTGGATGACGGTTTTGGAGAAGTAGTAGAAAATGTGAATAAGCATTAGAATGCCCATTGACTTCCCTAGTAATCAATAGGAAAGCTGCATTAACCGACAAGTACCCGAATTGAAAAAATCGTTAAAAATCAGGAATCTGCAGCATTCCCACATAGTGAACAACTTTGTTTGACCCTTCTACAAGGAACATATCCACCATGTTTCAGCTTAATCTGAGTGACGGTTCTGGAGAAGAAGTCGAAAATAGCTATAACACACAAAAATTCATAAAAAATGAGGAAAAAATTGCAGCGCCACATGGTGAACAAATTAAGAACTAGGAGTCCCAGGGAGTGTTCCTGTGTGATATCAAAGCAATTGGGTGAGCGGTTTCAGAGAAGAAGATTTTTTAAGATTTACCCCAAAAAGAACAAAAAAATTCATTAAAAATCGAAAAATCACTGGACCGCGACCACTTGAACAAACTTGGTAGAGACCCACCTAAGGCACATTCCCACCAAGTTTGAAGTGAATCTGGCTGACGGTTTTGGAGAAGAAGTCGAAAATGTGAATTGTGGACGACGGACGGACGACAGACGGACGGACGGACGACGGACGACCCTCACAAAACCTCAGCTGACTGACAAGTCAGCTGAGGTAAAAATAGGGATGCATGTATATATTGTATTATGGGCAGGAAGAACACATGTCATTTGCTTCATAGGGCTACTCAACACTATAAACAATTTGTGACAGCATCAACATGCTGGTTCTGTTAACGTTAGTCTTTTAATACAGCATTTAACTCAACTTTTTCAGTGCGAAGTGTTGCTTGAATCAAAAGCTTTCCTCAGCATGCTTTGAACACCTTGTGCCCAAAGTGCACTAAGGAAAGGTGTTAAGATGGGTCATTGTAATGGTCTGTGCCTACACTGAAGGCATGTTTGTACTTCATGGAAATCCCCGCTTTCAACTTTACAGGCATTGTGCCTCACAAAAATAGGTCAAGATCACTGATATTATATATATGATTCTAGCTTTGGACATTGTCTATATACCCTTTAAATTTGGCAAGTCTGTCCAATTATTTTTCCAAATATGGAATTTTATACCTTAAACCACATTTGGGCTCATAATTTCCATCAAATTATAGGTGGCACCACTAATATCATTACAAACTTAGACTTTGACCTCCCCCACAATTCCACCAAATTTGGTGAGGATCTGCCAAAAATTAAAAATGCTAGAGTGTTCACAAGATGTTGATATTTTGACCACAAAATTGCATAATATTGTAGGTGGCGCCACCAATATAAAAAAGAACCTAGATGTTTATACCTCCTACAAGTCCTGAAAGTTATATTGGGCTAACTCTAAAACTGTGGACAGTACTGCAGTCACAAGATTTTCACATTTTGACTTGTATATTACATAATACTATAGGTGGCGCCACCAACATTGTGGTCAACAAAGCTTTTATACACTTTATAACACCTAAACATTATATGGGCCTATCTCATGAATTGTGGGGTGCACAGCATTCACAAGATGACCCCAAAATTCAAACTGGCCATTTGACCTTGACCTTCAAGTTGGAGAGAAAAATTGTTATGTTCAAAATATGAGCCCCACATCCAGCTTTCCATATACAGTGAAAACTCGTTATAATGACACCATCTGTTCCCTGAGAAATGTGTTGGATAACTGAATATGTCAGATAAATGAGTCAAATAACAAAGAAAATAAACATTTTTCCATGAAAATTTGTGTCACTATATTGAATATGTCGGATATCTGAGTGTCGTTATAATGAGGTTTCACTGTATACTCTGTTTGTTCAAATCAGGTAATAACTTCTCGAGTTATTGAGGAAAAAAAATACACTTGGACAAGTGCCAAACTCCATAATCACTGGGTCACAGTAACCCAAAAAGCATGTCACTAAGTACAGTTTTAAGTATTATGTAACCAAGTACAATTTTGTTCAGGAGGCTCAATTCTCTGTGCCATTGATGTCCAAGCTACAGCCCACCATTACAAAATCACCTTTTCAACTTTACAGGCATAGTGACCTCACAAAAATATGTCAAGGTCACCAATGTAACATAACATTAAATCTTTGGCCATGGTCTATACACCACATAAATTTGGCAAGTCTAATCCAATTACTTTTCCAAATATGGAATTTTATATCTTAAAACACAATTTCTGTCAAATTACAGGTGGCGCCACTAGTATCACCAGCAACTTAGACTTTGACCTCTCACACAATCCAACCAAATTTGGTGAAGGTCCACAAAAAATTAAAGATGGTAGAGTGTTCACAAGATTTTCAAATTTTGAACCCTATATTACATAATAATGTAGGTGGTGCCACCAATATCGAAAGCGGCCTAGATTTTCATACTCCCTAAAAGTCCTGAAAGTCATATTTGGTTAACGTGAAAACTGTGGACAGTATCGCACTAACAAGCAAAAGTTTACGGACAGATGGACAGACAGACATGAGTGGTCGCATAAGCTCTGCGACCTTTGGTCAGCAGAGATAAAAAGGTTGAAGCATGACCTTTCAGTACACATTTAGCCCAATATGGACTTAGTGTAAAAGTCCACATGTGGAGTATATGTACTGTAAGTCTGCTCCCCATCCCGCAATGTACCAATTGCACTCTGTTAAACCTTGTGGTCTCAACATCATAGAGAAATGGCTTTTTTACAGTCTTATTATGCTAAAATTTTAATTTCAAAGCTCATTTCTTGTTGGCACATCAAGTACACAAGCATGAAGACAACAACAGGCTTTTTTCCATCTTCAGAAGATTTTGTCTAGTTTTTCATTGATTGAACATGCAAATGCCAACTGTCTCTTAACAGAAAAGTACAGCAACTAAATATGCTCACTGACATCATGAGCTTTACTGTACACATGACCGAGCATATCACAATGGAAAGTATGGAGGCTTGTGTCAATGTAACAGACAGTCCACCAACAACTTTCGGCAATAATTTGGAGGAAAATGAGATATCTTATTTGACTTATGTGGCAAATGAAGCAATATGAAACAAGTACAATTACTTGGTAGCTTAAGTGTGTTGGCTCCAGCATGTATCTTTGAAAGGTTAATATCTGTCTCTCGCACACACACACACACACACACACACACACACACACACACACACACACACACACACACACACACACACACACACACACACACACACACACACACACACACACACACACACACACACACACACACACACACACACACACACACACACACACACACACACACACACACACACTCTCTCTCTCTCTCTGTAATGGACAAACTTCTGGCAAACCTATGAAATATCCTACCTTGAAAAATGGTGGCAGTTCAGTCAGTTTTGTTTTTCTACCTCCAATGGATGGAGAGGGTGTGGAGGCAGCTGTAGAACCACTATCTACAGCAATCATGGCTGATGTTTTACTTTTTTTTGCGTCTTTTCCTTGTCCCCCTTTGCTGCCAGTTTCTTCATTCATGAGTTGTACTTTCTTCATATCTACTGCATATTCCAGAATGTCTGTTAAAATGTACAAGTCAACAAGTTATAAAAACAGGGCACTAATCTGCTGTATCAATAGCTATGAAATATACTTAACAATACTGAGAAGACACTGGTTTATGCTGTGGTAACAAATCCATAAATGGTCTACAGGATTCATAATTTTAAATCATCAGGACAGATTGCTGACCAGTGTGTACATGTACTTTGCAACCCCACACAAAGATTTATTTGCCAACTCTGTGGAAGGCTTCTGTACGCTCTGCTATAAAAAATCCATTATAACAAAATCATATCTTAACACTTCAGAACATTGGTTTCCAGTGCTATACTTTTCTGATAACTGCTACATATGTATGCTAGATGCATGTAACTTCATCATTACTACAGGGTTGTGACATTACAGGAAATATACAGTAACTCTGGATTTCATTGTGACAGGCGTTTTAAGGAATTCAGAAATATACCACCAGGCAAATGAGGTTTATTAGGCTTTCATTTCTATGTGTCCACCAAGTCATGCCCTGGCCATCAACACTCTCACAGCAATCAGTTTGAATTCCCTTTAGCCTAGCTCACTGAAACTTTGGTTGTAACATTTGATACATACACGTATTTTTTTTTCTTAACAGTGTAAAAAGACTTTCTAAATTACAAACTCCTGCAACAAATTCTAACTGCACGATGAAATGGGATCCATACTTGTATAAACCCTTCCCCCTGCATTAGGACTGAGTCTACAGCTTGCAGAGGGGAAGGAAACCTGTTGACCTGGGGCATCATATTCTGTTAGGACTCATCTACAGATTTCATTGTTTTCTTTCACTAGTAACTTGTTTCGGCGTTTCAGGGTGGTTCCCGGTGTTACGTAGCGTATGCCAGCGTTAGTCGGCGTTTGACACCCTTTCAACGCCAGCAAACGCTGTGAAACGCTGACTAACGCCGGCTACGGCTATGCTAGCACAAAGCTATACATTGCTGACTTGTGCTGTACATACAATAAAAAAATTGCTGTGCTGTGTTTAAATAAAAATTGAAAACAGGGTTGTTTGTTTGTCTTTCCTTTGCAACCAAGATTGAGGTGACCAAAGTATCAGTGATCATGAGCAAAGTCATTCACTACACATACACTTCAATGGATAAATCAGCATCATAAAATTAAAGATAATTATGTTTTATTGCCCATAAGTATAAAAAATAAAAGTATATTAATGATTAGTACAAGTACAAGACACAAATTTCCATGGATCCTTCTCATCCCAGTTCAACTTAATTCAAATTTTACATGTATTCCATTGAGTTTGCTAGTTGAGAGGACTACAGAGCATTTGCCAGCGGTAGCCGGTGTTAGTCAGCATTTCACAGCGTTTACCGGCATTGAAAGGGTGTCAAACACTGGCAAACACTGACTAACGCTGGCTAACGTCGAATCCCAAAAGGCTTAATTGGATTTTGGCTTTTCCCAGTGTTAGTCGGCGTTTCCCGGCGTTTGTAATGCCGGGAACCGCCCTGAAACGCTGAAACGCACCCACTAATGCCGAAACAAGTTACTAGTGTTTTTTCATTAACACATAACCCTTAAAGTGCTAATCACTGTTATAGTTGCATTTTCATTACTGTAAAACATATAATGGTTAAAAGATGCAAATTCCTCATGACAATACCTTTCAATCAAATACAAGCAAGCCTAGTCTAAAGAAAAAAGTTTTTTTTTTTTTTTAAAATAGGCATACTTGCCTTGTGTTGTGCTAAATTTTGGACTGTTCTATGTCTGTTTTCCCACCGCATAGGTATTGGAATGCACAGTTCGAGGATAGACAAAAACATCCCCTCCCCCTTTGAAAAAATTCAAAGAAAATATAACGCACACATGGACAAGAAACCCACTTGTGTCTCCAACATGAGATAAAACCCATTTTGAAGAATATTAAAAAATATTAGAGACAAACTAAAAAGTGGTATCTCAACAGCATACAGAGGTATCAAATCTCAATTAATTACACTCTGTTTTACTCATTGTATAGGTATAATTATGGATCATTACAACCCTTCATGACCATATTGAGAATAGCTCCTGCTCCCAGGAGACATGAATATTCCCAAACCACATGCCACTGGCACATCTTGCAACACCTGACAACTTGGTACAGGTGAACTTTTGAACAGACCTACTGTTCACTTTATGACATCATGCCTCATCCCTACCCCCAACATTGGCAACGTCCTTTGTTTATTTCAGCACCCTAGATGTGGGAACTGTACCACATCTCACGCTACATAGTGGAACGCATTATCAGGGGTTTAACTGATATCGTGCCTGAAGAGTTCCAGTAGGAACGAAACCGGTTGTGCTAGTCCCTCAGGACCATACCCTTGCCATGCTTTAACTATAAAGCAAAAAGTAGTCTTAGTCAACAGCTTTCCTCGGGACAATTGCACGCAATGCACAAAGTGACTCAAGGAAAGCTGTTGACTCAATCTTAGATCAGCACTTTAAGGGTAAAATAACTAAAAGATCAGTGAAGCAGATGATGATTTTTCTTCAGTCACTTTTGGTAGGTTTAAGCGGGAAGTGGTTAAACAAGGTTTAACTTGCACTTTGCAACACAAAAGAAGTGGGGACCAGGCACTTGATATAAACCATTCCTTTGTACACTCAGCTTACCTTGATCAGTCTTAAAAAGCAGCAGCCCTCCATACATCTGTTTGAATTTTACTTCTCCAATTTCACTTTTAACTTTCCAGTATTTCTGTGGATATACAAAAGGACCAACATGAACATGCAGTTTAATATGATTACAAAATATAACAAGAGGCCCATGGTCCTAATGCTCTGCTGGCACCGTGGCTATATTGTACCTACATGTTCATTTCAAAGTTGTGAGTCCTCGAGTGGCTTCTGAACATATAAAGCTCATGAGATTTTAGTGTCTGATTTGTCCACCAGATAGCACTTTACTCCATATGTAATCATAGCTCATTTGTGCAATTCCTGTGGCGGATATTGCTGCATGTGCTAAGACAACAATAAGTGAGTCCTTGACTTTATGTCCTCAGTGACCTTGGGACAGAAAATCGAAGTAACCCAGATTGTGTAATACAAGTGGCCCATAGGCCTGGTGCTGTGCTGATATTACCATTGATGTCCAAGCTACACCCTGCCATTACAAAATCACCTTTCAAATTTACAGGCATAGTGACCTCACAAAAATAGGTCAAAGTCACTGATATTGCAGGACATTCCAGCATTGGAAATGGTCTATACATCCCCTAAATTTGGCAAGTCTGCTCTAATTACTTTTCCAGATATGGAATTCTATATCTTCAAACACATTTTGGCTCATAATTTATGTCAAATTATAGGTGGTGCCACTAGTATCACCAGCAACTTTAATTAAATAAGACTTTGACCTCCCACACAAATCCCACCACATTCAGTGAAGATCTGCCACAAATTAAAGATGCTAGAGTGTTCACAAGATTTCCACATTATGACCCTATATTACATCATATTGCAGGTGGTGCCACCAATATTGAAAGGGACCTAGATTTTCATACACCATAAAGACCCTGAAAGTTACATTGGGCCAACTTGAAAACTGTGGATGGTACTGCGCTAGCCAGCAAAAGTTTACGGACAGATGGACGGGCAGACATGAGTGGCCACATAAGCTCTGCGACCTTCAGTCAGCAGAGCTAAAAAGTCTATTTCATAATTTGGCCACTGCCACACATTGGTTAACATGTTATTCACCTGCAAACGTGACAATAAATCAGTAAATCAATGTGACAAAACATGGCTACAGTTCCATAGCCATCAGTGTATTGGTTTCTAACTTTACAAAGAAATGTTTTGTAGAACTTTGTCCATAGACTGATTTAAATTAAATTTCCATTGGGTTGACTGAAAAGATTAAAAAAAAAATTCTTTCTGAACTTTTCTGAATGATACATATATATATATATATATATATATATATATATATATATATATATATATATATATATATATATATATACAGTATACATGTACAGTGTATATATATATGTATACACATACACACAGTGAAAACTCATTATAATGATACCAGTAACCTAAAAAAAGGTGTCAGATAAATAAATATATCACAACTAACAAAGACATTTAATAGCTTGTCCCTCAATACTTGTATCACTTGATATGTCAGCTATTTGAGTGTCATTATAAAGTGGTTTCGTGGTATACACACATACATCATATATGTATATATATCATGTAATTACGTACATGTACAATATATAGTACACATAATTTTTTATTATTACAGGTACATGTGTCTAGTACAGTCCATGTGTGGGTGCAACTACTAACCTTCACATGTTGAGCGCTTTTCATGTGAACCTCAAAATCATTGTATCTCTTGAACTTTTGATCACAGAGCTGAAACAGTTAAATCCAACATATATAAAACATGCAAAATACATGTAATAATCATTTGTATATGGAGGACTTTTCATAGTTTAGGTTCATACTGGTCCTTCAACTCAAACCAGGCCGGGCACTGTCTGTAATGTGACTGAGAAAAAAAAAATATAGACAGACTGCGAATATTTGAAATTGTTCCAAAACGGCGATGGCTGATTTCAACAAACTTTGCATTCACACTATTTTGCTTCACAGCAGTTCAATATATACTCTCAAAATCTATTTTGTTGAACTTTTGAACATGCTGGTTCAAAATTGTCATCATCATTAAGCACTCAAGGTTCTGGGTATGATGCAGGAGGTTGACATATTGTCTTCTTCTTTTGGTCATGAAAATAATGGAAATTTTGATCATCTCACACCTGGAGTGCTCTAACTTTTTTGAAAACATCACACTTTTTCTCTTTTTTTGGGGGGTGAGGATGAAATTTAGTCCTGTTGTTGTGAAAATGAAAATAATGATGCTGCTGAACCATTTGTAAATTGCTCATCCAGTTTGTATTATGTCATTGTCCTCAGGGCCAGCCCCTTTAAATTTCACTTGCCCATTCTAACTGACACATAAAAGCAGTTTTCAGGAGGCACATCCTCCAATTTTTTACTTTTTATCCTGCAGGGATTTTTTTACATGCTAGGACAACAGATGTGACTTGGTGGATCCTGCTGCAATCATACAAAAATGCAGGTAATATCAACATTTCTCATGAACCTTAAATTCTAGCTTATTAACAAAGTCACCCTAATTATTGGATATGTGTTGAAGTATTGAGACATTTTTTGGTATCATATTTTCTCTCTTTTTTAAATGAAGATAACACTTCAATCTATTTACACTTAATAAGCAAGGTGTCCACCATTAGATGAAATCATGAAAAGATTCCAAGCAATAGGAATGTTATGCATTGAGGTTCATGGAACAACTGTGGTAACTACCCCTGCATAGTGAATAATATTGTTGGTGCAACTCTGCAGAAAAATGGAACATAAACAAGCTGCAGCGTACCACACAGGAAAGTGTACCATCTACTCTAGCCTGTCAGATTAGCACTGAGGCATGTGAACTAGCGATTAATTGATTAATTGTATTTCATGGAATTGTATTTCCTGGAATTAACACTTGCAGATCCTTGTCTTTGATAAGAGTTCTGTTTTTTCCCATGATCCTTGAAGATTTACCTATGATCTCTGATGATTGTTCTGAAGTTCCATACACCCTGTACTTCCTCTGATTAAGACAAATTAATGGATTTCCCTCTAAGAAATTCGGCAAACAGTTTGAAACATTATTCTTGCATTTTCCAGGGTATGAGAAGTGCTGCTACCACCAGGTGGCTGATTATATGTTAATCATATGCATGGGGCAGACCGGTATACAGTGTACATAATATCTTGTCAGCTCAAGAAGTGGGTGACACCTCAACCAATGTCACCCTGGCATGCCTGGCCTACTAACAGAGATGAAATAAAAGTTCATTATCACATGACCATTGCAAGATGACATCCCAGCTAAAGAGCCCACCCAGGAAGTAAAAAGTGGCCCACTTATAGGAAAATTGTTACAGCAAACATGATAATACAAGGTATGCATATTAATTTCCTGCCACAAAGCACGGGGCTCGTACCTGTCAACCATGGAGGATGCATGTGCATATCACTGCCACAGACAAGGCTAGATTCCCCTTTCTCACAAAGTTAGTGTCTTTTAGAGAAATTTAAGTTAACATATACCAGAGTTACATTCATTTAGTGCTTCCTAAATTGGTCACAAGAAGAAATTTTCATCTGTCTGTACCAAGTATCCTATATTTCAAAAATATTAGTAATATCCCACTTCCCCACACAGGCAGTGGCCTGTATCTTGCCAGGTGAGACTATGGTTACCAAGACAACTAGGTACGCAGATGTGGCTGGAAAGTGATGTGCATGCCTCGTATTCATGAGAGCCTTCCTTTAAGTCAGTATTCTCTCACGGCCCTACCTTGCAATAAAGTCCAGTTAATAAAGTCTTCAAGAGGGCTGCATCCTCATCTTGTGTCACTTTCCCTGCCAATTTAGGTTTTGGTTCTTCTGGTCCCACCATCTCTGTCAGTTTCTGATACACAAAAAGCTTAATAGGTGGTGGAGTCCATAATTGTGATACTAATAAAATTTTACCATATGTTAGCTGCAGTTATGATCAAAGGGACTCTATATGTAAATCTCATAAAAAAAAAGAGTTTTCTTTCAAGAACCAACATGCCTCATTGGACGTCCCTGGATTTTTGCATGACCCGGCTGGTCATGCTGCAACATGATTTGCCAGGAAAAATAATGTACTACCTTCTTCCTCCTGTAACACCACATTAGTATACTTTAACATATACTTGTACAGACTGTCTTGAGCAGTGTTTCTGGTTGAACGAAGTGATTCTGGGCAGAAAACCACAAGCCGCAAAGCGGCGAGTGGCTTCCTTGCACAAAATCATTGAGCCTGAACCAGAAACACATGCGCATGATGGTTTGTACTTATTCCACAAGTTTCTATGGAATATTCTGTTTAAGTAGACAACAAACAATAGTTTTTAAGCCAAAATGAGGCCAGAAATATGCAGAAAAGCATAACACACAACACTGTCATGTGCCAATAAATCTGTCCGTTTTTCTAGAAATGTAATGGCTGTGGTCCAATTTCCAATGGTGCAGCAAGTTGACAACCAGCCAAACAGGCATGGCAGTGCATGGTGTGGAATAAGAAACAGTGGCAATTGCAAATACATAGAACGATAACTTTATTTGCAAATCAAATAGCAGCCTGAAAAAGGAAGTGGCAATTTACTTCAAAGTACATTAAACAGCAACAGGTTGCACCGGGGAGTCCAAGAACAAGGTGTTCCTTACCAAATATGGTATTGTACTATGTGATATGGAACAGCAGATGTGACAGCCGTAACATAATATCTATAACAAACTGTAAATTGCTTTAATTTCGCTGTATTCTTATTTTCGCTTATTTCGCTGATGGTACAAAACCGTGAAAATATAAACACAGTGAAATAGTATTTTAACATTGTTTGAATAGGAATTATGTCCAAAATAGTGAAATTAAAAATACAGTGAAATTTCAAAAATAGAAAAACCGTGAAAATTTAAACACGCCAAAATAAAGCAATTTATAGTATATACCTTTATTACCCTCCCAATGGCCCCATTATGGGATAAAGTACAATCTCCCTCTAATGACCCTCATCAATCCTGAACATACCAGTCCCCTTGTACAACCACCTGTCCAGTCCCTTTTCTCCGATTAATGTTTTGTAATCTGTATTAAAAAACATTCCCCTATTAATACCATTTTCCAGTCCCTTCGGTGGTCCTAATAGAGATGAGTCTGTACAGTGGAATCTTTCTATTAAGACCATCCATATGACCAATAAAACAGGTCTTAATAGGGTGTGGTCTTTACATGGAAAGCACAAAATGAAATAAAACAAAATTGGAACTGTGGAAAGGTGACTGTAATACAATGTAGCGGAGTGGTCTATTACAGAGATGTCTTAATATGGAGATTCCACTATATATAGTATCATAACTCAGGCTGCATTACTTAACCCAATTCATAATTCACAGACATAATTTTTAAAGTAAATTAAAAAATTTAATGGTAAATTTTCAAAATATGAACAGACAATTGAATAAAATGTGTACACAATCAATTTATCAATTATTGAAAGAAATTTGGATGACAACACAAACATAACAAACAACATTTTGGAAAAAGAAAATACCTTTCGGTGCTGATCTCCCTGGACATGCTTCTGCCAGTCTACTTCACTGTTTAGCCCAGCATCACATAGCTAAAGACACAGAAGAGAGGACTGGACATGATCAAAATCGACAATATTCATTGCTCAAGTTTGTCAAATGAGGTCACTTACAGATGATTTGCCATGATCAAAATATAGAATGCTAATCCCATGAAAGTCTGTTTTTAATGTTTTCATTTGTTCCCCAAATACATACAGTTTTCCTGCCTGGTATAAACCAAAAGTGATGCCCATTGGTAACAGAGACTCCAACACTCCTGACTTGGGCAGGAGATCTGTATTCTTATCATGAAAATCAATAAAATTTTACAACCTCCCGCCACATTGAGAGCGTTTCCCACAGTAAGTGAATGGGGCTCCCACTGAGAGCAGCTGTTTTCATAACTATCGCCTGTTCGATGGGTTCTGCAGGTTGAAGTCTCTGTGGTAATACAGTGAAACCTGTTTTGAGAGACCACTGTGAGGAAAGACCACCCGCCTTTTCACACCACGTTTACCATGTCCTTTTTGCTATCTTTCCCATGATACTGCAACTCTACTGAGACCACCTACCTTATGTGACCAGTTTCTGCCTGCCCTAAGAGCAGTTTCTCAAAAAAAACAGGTTTTATTGTACTATCATGTTAATGGTTGCCAATGGTTGCAGTAGTATGAGCATTCAACCAATTGAAAAAATTATCCAAAATATTTGCACCTGATCACATTCTGCAAATCTGCATGTATGAATGATGGAGTCTGTTGATAGACAAAAAACATGCCCAGAAATAATAGATCCTGAAGAATAACATTGCATGTATTCTAAAAGGTAAGTAACACTGCCACATCTATGTTTTAA
The DNA here is from genome assembly GCA_964020975.1 of Hermodice carunculata. Classification (NCBI taxonomy): domain Eukaryota; kingdom Metazoa; phylum Annelida; class Polychaeta; order Eunicida; family Amphinomidae; genus Hermodice; species Hermodice carunculata. The sequence continues at coordinate 97,249,847 of OZ026614.1, read as the reverse complement.
GTCTTCCTGAGATAATTCCTGCCAGAGTTTGTGAATTAAAGTAACATTTGTCCATCATAGGCACACATTATATGCCCAAAAATATTTATTGTATGCACCGAAAAATTAGCGGACTTGGTCCCTGATGTCCTATCCTATTAGCTCTAGAAGTTACAGGCTGTTGCTATAACTTACAGGAGTTAGAAGTTCCACTCCTTCTCAAGGTATCTAAGAGCACCACACATAAATTCCTTGTCATGTTTTTAGGGCATTTTCCATGTCTGTTGTGGCTTCTGCTGAAGAATCAACTTTATCATAAAAAGGCAAGCATATTTTACATTTTCTATTTTTTCTCAAAATACTGGATAGAATGGACTTGGATGTTGAAACTGAATAATGGAAATTAAAAGTTACTGAAAGGGTGACAATGGAAAGATTTGGTCTTTTAGACTTCCTTGTATTAAAGAGGTATGGTATATGCAAAACCTAAAGTTACCTCACAAAAGTATGCACTGTTGTTTGCCTTCGATTGCTGGGCAACAGCTGGCATCTGGTTATTCTCCAATCTCCCCACTTGTGCCATGTGCGCTGGCTGGGCTGGTATAAAAGGAGGCTGAAAGTGCCCTAGTGGGATAGGCATGCCTGCCTGGGGTCCCATTCTAAATGGTTGAACAAGTGCTGCTTCCCTGGGAACAAAAGCCCTAGGTAGACTAGGGTGGGGCATAAGTTGGGCCATCCCTGGGGCTGGAACCAACAGTAAAGGCTGTGGAACGACTGTGCTGTGCAATGATAAGACTGGTCTTGGCATATCACTTTGCATTGGAAATGCTGATGGCACAACTTGAGAGTGGCTGCCTGATGTAGGTGCCTGGCCCTGGCGGGGCAGGTTTGAGGAACTGTGAGGTACTGGGCTGCTCATGTTTACACCAGCTACAGAGGTAACAGCCTGAGCCTGGCTTGCTGGTGTTGTTTGAGATGTTGGTCCTTTCTGTTGTACCCGTTTTGCATTTTTCTGCTGCTCGTCTTGTTTCTGTCTCATTGATTCTGATATTTGTTGAGGTTGAATCTTTGTCTGCTTTGGTTTCCTGTGCTGCAGTTGTGTTTGACGCATTCTCTCAATGACTTGAAGCCTCTGCAACAAGTACACTCCAATGATGATTAGCTTTAAATGATTTGAATCCCAAAACACATCATGTAACAAGGCATACTGCCATGAAAGGGGGGAGGAAGAAAATCTTCTCAAGAAATCAGAACACATGTCAATTTTGCTTTGTTGACAACAGTCAGCCAGTGCCAGAGAGCCTCACAGACAATGAAGGAGACACGTCATGAATAATCATTTAACTTTGTGATGAGGATGACTGCCAGACCCAGTGGCTGCCTTGTTTTGACTCTTTCCCCACCTGCTAAAACTGCCTAACAATAAGATATCTGTACAAAAAAGTGATTATCAGTCAAAAAAGCCATGCTACAGCTGGTAACTTTATTGGGAAAAATAAGACTGTAATGTTATAGAATATTAGCACTTCTGCCAAGTCCTGACCAGGCAAGAAGCGTTAGTTAGGCCCTCCAAAAATGTGTTTTCTGTTGAAGGGAAGCTAAAAAGGAGGGTAGGTGGGTACTTTTTTTTTTAAATTGTCAACTCCTTAATCACAATGTGACTACATGTATATGTACTTAAGTTGAATAATCTGACATCAATACAGTGGTTCCCCTCTTACGGCAAATCAGAAAACAGGATTCTCACAGATCCCCGAATTATAAATTCGTAAATATCCACCTTGTGGCATCCATATTCAGGTTGATATTTATGAATTTATAATTAGGGGGTCGGTGAGAATCCTATTCTCTAATTGGCCGTACAGAAACTGAATGCTTAGTAACCAGTTTCAGGGTGATATTTAAGAAATCATAATTAGGAACTTGTGGCTGCTCACATCTAATTGGTTACACAAGGAAAAAAAACCCATGTGCTGATTTTAGCCTCATTTTGAGCCACCTAGCTCTGAAATACCAAAGCTCATGCTCCTATACCAACCCAATGAACATGAATGATAACCAGGACTGTATATATTCACCCAGTGTTTATACTCTATCATTCTATGTAGACAGTGCTTTGATATATGCCTTCTAAAACTTTGGTCTTTATTCTCTGTCTGTTCAAATGAAAGAGTTTGATACAACAAACACCAGATTCCTCCTCCATGCAAACAGATGTCCTTACACCTCCACATACCCCCATCCATGTTGACAAGTTAAGTCGAACATGTGTCTCTGCAAGCTCCCAGAAACAATGGCTCTGATTGGTCAATTTGGGCCATGAGAACCAGGATAAACAAACAGGAATCAGTGACTCACAAAACCACGATGCAGTCCTTTAAATGGGATGAAAATAGATTTTTTTGGTTCTTTTTCATCAGTTAATTAGACATACCTTCAACGCAATGTGTTGACTGAAGGGTACCCCTTCCGGAGAGATCCCAGTTACGAGCCCCAACGAGGCATGTAATTAGGCTGCCATTTGGTCATGGTGACACCAAAATCTAATCAGTCCATCTTGCCAGGTAAGATAAGCATATTGCCAAATTTGAGCAAAATACATGGAGGCATTCTGTGGATATCGCGGTAACGAGAATGTACACATCCGGACAGACGTCTCTAGTATGTTTCACTTATGTAGAAAGACCCATATTCATAAATTTCAAACCCAACAATGATAGCAAAGAGATTCCACAGTTACCAAAGCATCATCATTTATCTTCCAATACCAATGTGAAGAAACAAATTTCACTCCTGACTTGCAACAGGCAGTCACCAATAAAAGGCAACTGGTGGTTTTAAAACAGTCCTTTCAACCTTTGAAATATTCTTCATTAAATACAGACTATAGTGTTTCCAAAATGTATACAGGCCTAACCACTCAAACTCCAAAAAGAGAATTGGTAGGCTGATTACGGACAGACAACCCGAAAACAGAAAGGGTCTCCCCATAGGGCGGACCCTTAAAACTTATTGTTGGCAACTTTTTGCGGGGTTGGTTGCACAACCGGAAACTGATCTTTGTCTAGGCCCGATTTTTTTCAATTGTGTACTTTCTAATGTGGGCCCCAAGGCTGAAATGAATTCACGTAAGTCTACCTCCATAATGCATTGCTTCTGAGCATAGCAGTGCCACATGGCAACCTAGTTCAAGGGAACATCAAACCTACAAGAACGACGGAATATATAGCCCAAACAATTATTGTCTGCTTGAAAGTCATCAAATTTTGTGGGTACTTTAAGAAGACAATAATTTTCACATCTGACTGAGTTTTATAAGAATTCACTGATCAAAAAGTGTACTTTAAAGAACACAACTAGGCAGCTCTAGGGAAAGTTGGCCCAGGGTGAAAGCTGCTGTTCCCCTGACATAGTTTGGCCAATATGTTGCCTAGGACTTATCACACTTCTGCTCGTGCTCAGAGCAGTCCATTGTGGAGGTAGGCTCTAGTCAATCAATTCTCTCAACTCCACACCATAAGGATTGCAACAGCTCAAAGCATGATGACCCCTCCATTCTGTACTTCCCAGGAGGTAGGTCAGTGTCTAGCACTGGCTGAGTGGTGTGAACAAAGTGAAACTGACATGTGTTATGGTTTCTTCTTGAGAACAATTTTAAATACATGTACTCTGAAATGAAAAAATTGAAATAGGGTGTATCTGATCATGTCTATTTTGTTATAACAAATGAAAAATGTGGTCGTCCTGACCCCTTTTTAATTAAAATAGACTCGCCCTGCACTAAATTGCTTCCTTTTGGTTCATCCACATGGATGAGCCAAGCCAAGAAACAACGTTCTTGCACAGAAATGGAGGTAAAAACTTATTCACACAATAGCAAATACAGATCCTACTTTAATAATACTGGTCGAATATTTTTAATTGCTGTTGTAAATAACTGACTCACACTTATCTACGCTACATGTCACACCAGATGTCAGTCAGTGGCATTATAAGACAGAACTATATCCCTTTAAACACCATGGCAGTAGTTCATTTGCCAAGCCAGTGAAACAAACAATGCATAAAATAAATCAACATTGGTTCTAGTTTATTTCAAATTGGTAAGAAACTCATATTTTGACACAAGCTACAAATACAATTACAAAACTATAAATTATGTGAAGAGAGTAATGTGATTTTGGACAGGTCTCAATCCCATTTATTACACTACCATGTAAGTAGGTGGGCACGGCTATAAATAACCTCCCCCCCAAAAAAGAATATGTACATGAAACCACAAAGCAACAAATGGATTAATATTGGCAGGTGAAAAATACATTTTACTGATCAATAAAAAGAATATTTTTCCTCAGACACAGACTTCCAATTTGTGTCATCTGGTTGAGTGCATTCATTTAATTTTCTAATCAGTGCATGGGTTTAGCCGCGCACCTGTCCACCCATCATTTGGATGGGCAATCACGAGTATGGAAGGGAGAAAAAAAATTATGGGTGGGTAAAATTTGCCTCGTCACCCATCCATCTAAAGTTGTAATATATATATAGTTCCAAAATTTTCAATCAGATTTTGCTTTCAGATTATAACTGACCATGCAATTAGCGGATTTTGCGAATAGGTGACATTTTCGTAGCTTCTGTTTAGGTACATGCACATCAGGATGATCACAGGGTTGTTGAACTCAGTGAGCATCACAGAGTGATATTAAAAGATTCTATCGATTGACTTAAATATCAATGGTTACCGGTGCCAGCCGCACTGCACCTTACATGATACTGGCTTCACCATACATCCTAGCATCTGAGGACTGCAACTGAGAGTGGGTTGTTACATTCAACCTAGAACATGGATAGGCATCAAGACAGTATGCCTAAGACACAGCAATGCTGTCAAACCTGTTATTGACTCATTCCTGTAACTCCTGTAGAATAAAAAAAAAAAAAAATTCCATAGTATCATTATATTGCTTTGAACTTTTGAATAGATTTTGGCCTCAAAATCCTCCAAAATGTAAAATTTGCCTTCAACTGAAAAAAAAAGCATCCATTTTTAAAAATCTTTTAGCCCTTAAAATACGTGATTTGCATTCCTTTTTTCAAAATTTATGCTGGGAGGCATGTCATCCATGAAGTCTGCCACATGTTGTAATTGTCATATTCCAACTGTTTTGAGCATAGTCTAACTTATATTATCCACTCACATTTTTTCTTGCTTTCTGTAGAATTTCCTGCCCTTTTTTCTCTGCAACTTTTCTCATGTGTAATAAGCCATCACAGTGTATCTTGAAGGCCTGCAATCACAACAACACTGAACAATAACAAAGAATCTGGGAACATGACCAGTAATTTGTTTGTATTGTATTGTAATGTGAACATACTTACTTCAAAAACTGGATCACCTAGCAGTTACAAAGCCACAAATTAAGACGATCTCCAGTACACAAGTGACACTCTTATTATGTACACGATACATACGAGATCACAGAAGACTGTTTGCTGATAAAATGTTGAGATTCCATACAGAGAATATAAGCATTTTCAATACATGAAGCATCTTGACTCGTCAATATATAAGTGTACTGCAGAGAAAATAACAACATTCAATTCATGTGTAAGATAATTTCTAATAGTCTATCAGGGACAAGCTGAATCAACAGTCCTGGATTAAAACCTGGAGCAAGCACATTTACAAGTGATCAGCATTTAGAAGTTCTCACTTTCAAGGACACTACAGCGGGTGATGAAAAAAGAAGTGCAAAGTATCTTCGACTGGGTGGCTGCAGGAACATGTTGGGTTTATTTTCAACCCTTTCCCCCTTAAATATGCCAAAGCATGGGCACAGGTTGGGTTCTTAGCTTGTCCTGTGCATGTATACTTTCTTGCAAGCAGGATTTATATTTTCATATTAATCAAAAAAAAGAAAAAAAAAAAGGATTTATATTGGGCTGTGCCCTCCTTCCAAATTATTGTTATACTAATACTTACTGAGGCACTCAGTTCCTGTTGAATCACAGAGCAGAATGTTAAAACAGATATCAACTGAACTCCCCACAAATCGTAAATGTTTATTCTGGGGTTGAACTCACTCGTCTCTGATGAGACCAATTAATATAATAACTAAGGAATATTCAGAGTGATTCAGCATTCTTAAGCTCAGGTGGGGTGGCAATAAATGTGAGAAGTTTTAACATGAACACATGGTCCAGTGTCTTAGAAAGATGTACAGTCTCTTATGAGAGGTGATCTGCACAGTAATATTAAAAGTTCCACTGTATTATTCCACAATAAATAGAACAACTAACATGCTACATTTACAAATGTAAGCTAGTATTCAGAGCAACTGAGCCTGGCATCTTTCCACGGAGGTATACATACAACTATATTCAGTGTACATAATGCTATGTTATGCTATGCTATGCTGTGTGTGTGTGTGTATGTATGTATGTATGTATGTATGTATGTATGTATGTATGTATGTATGTATGTATGTATGTATGTATGTATACATGTATAACACACATATACATATTTTATATGGCATTAATAAATAAAAACAAGAGGGCTGGTGAACTGTCCATGCTCAGCTGACCCAGACATTCATCACACTTGCAGCTTGGGATAGGATCAAGAGTCACCCATGTACTGAGTAAGTCTGACCTTTATAGAAGAACACTAACATGTGCAACATCAAGGCCCCAGTTCAAGTAGTTCTCAAGTTATAGTGAAGAGTAAAATTCATGTATGTTGGACTGTGACCCCAGAAATAAGGTCAAGTTCACTAATGTACTGTCTAAGCATGACCTTCATAGAGAAACATTAACAAGTGCAATGTCATCAAGGTCCTAACTCAAAACAGATCTCAAGTAAATTTTGTGTCAGTTGTCCTGTGACCTTGGGAATGAGGTCAAGGTTCAAACATCACTGGAGCATGACCATTTGCACAAAATATATAGACACTTACAAAAGGTAATCCCTACCAAGTTTGGCACAAATCTGGCCAAAATTATGTAAGTTATAACCATTACAAGAAAAACCCATGTTAAACTTTCCTATTAAAACTTACTTCAAGATTTTTTGGAAAAAAAAAATCATAATAATTCCAAAATTGCTCAAGCATGACCATCTGATGGTAGACACCCACCCAAGGTACATTGCCATCAAGTTTGAAGTGAATCTGAAAGACAGTTTCTTCATTGAAGTCCAAAATGTGAATCCACTCAACCAAATTCCCATTCTTAATTACCATTAGAATGCACATTGACTTGCATAGTAAGCAATAGAAAAGGTGCCTTTACCAATAAGTACCCGAATTAAAAAAAAAATTGTTAAAAAAAATCAGGAATACACAGCAGTGCTACCTAGTGAACATCTTTGTTTAACCCTTTCACAAGCAACATATCCACAAAGTTTCAACTTAATCTGAGAGACGATTCTGGAGAAGAAGTGACAAGTAACAAAAACACACAAAAATTCATGAAAAAATTGCAGCACCACCTGGTGAACAAATTAAGAACTAGGAGTCCATAGGAGTGTTCTTATGTAATATCAAAGCAATTGGGTGAGCGGTTGTGGAGAAGATTTTTTAAGATTTGTCCAAAAAAAGAACAAAAAGATTCATTAAAAATCCAAAATTCACTGGAGGATGACCATTTGAACAAACATGGTAGAAACCCACCCAAGGTACATTGCCACCAAGTTTGAAGTCAGTCTGGATGACGGTTTTGGAGAAGAAGTTGAAAATGGGACTTAGCATTTGAATGCTCATGGACTTACATAGTAATCAACAGGAAAGCTGTGCATTGACCGATAAGTACCCGAATTGAAAAAAACGTCAAAAAATCAGGAATCCACAGCAGTGCCACCAAGTGACAACTTTGTTTAACCCTTCCACAAGGAACATATTCACCAAGTTTCAGCTTAATCTGAGTGACAGTTCTGGAGAAGTTGAAAATAGCAAAAACACATAAAAAAATTGCAGCGCCACCTTGTGAACAAATTAAGAACTAAGAGTCCCCGAGAGTGTTCCTGTGGGATATCAAAGCAATTGGGGGAGCAGTTTCGGAGAAGATTTTTTAAGATTTGCCCCCCCCCCCAAATCATCATAAAAAAGTCCAAAAATCAATGGAGCGTGACTATTTGAACAAACTTGGTGGAGATCCACCCAAGGCATATATCCACCACGTTTGAAGTGAATCTGGCTGACGGTTTTGCAGGAGAAGTTGAAAATGTGAATTGTGGATGGACGTCTCCTTTGAAACTTAAAAGCTTCATACACTATTCCACCATACCAACACTGGTATAAACAGGTAAATAGTAACACAACTTTTAGCACCATAAAGTTGACTAGAGGTGTTATGAGGTAAAGTGTACTGAGGTACTAGCTGGAAGCCACCTCTTCCACTATACTGGATGAAGATTGAAAAGAAAGAAATCCTGCAAATAGTGAGTATGATATGGACTAGAGAAAATTCTCTAGGTGGGTTAAGTATACTTTACTCAGGGTACTTTCCCTCTTACCACGTGCACTCTAAACACTTTGAGAATTACACTTTGTCATTTCAAGCTCCACTTTGACATAGTTTGACTAATGTTCTTGAGTTAGTGTTGTATTTATTAGGTATTTGGTCATATCTCTGGAAACATTTCAAGAGTTTTGTGCAGTTATTGTTTTTTACAACCTTTACTAGGTATTTGGTTCTATCTCTGGAAACATTCAACAGAGTTTTGTGCAGTTATTGTTTTTTACAACCTTTGTGTTGTAGTTTTTGCAGGTTCTGACAATATTGACGAAATTGCTTAAAGGTGTGGTGTTTCTAGCAATACGTATCACTTGTCCGATCCAAACTCCATATGCTTGTTTCTCTGGGATGTGTCCTGTCAGATCAGGGTATGAGATAATATCAAATTTGAACTGGTCTCTCTTGTCAAATATTATTGTTACATACTGTTTTTTTTTTTCTATATCCAGATCAAGGAAAGTAACAGACGGACAACGGACCCTCACAAAAGCTCAGCTGACTGACAGGTCAGCTGAGCTAAAAATGTAATTCACCACTGCAATGCACATTAACTTCCATGGTAATCAAAGGGGCTGTGTGCATTAATAGAAAAATACCTGAAATAAAAAATTCGTTAAAAATCGGGGATTTACAGCAATGCCACCTGGTGAACAAATTTCTTTGATCCTTTGACATGGAACATTTCCACCAAGTTTCAGCATAATGGTTGTGACAGTTTTGGAGCAAAAATGGACAATTGCATTAACATACAAAAATTCATAAAAAAGTAGAAAAATTGAAGCACCACCTGCTGGACAAATTAAGGTCTAGGGGTCCCCAGATATGTCCATATGCAATTTTGAAGAAATTGGCCAATAGGTTTTGGAGATTTTTTAAGATTTTGCCAAAAAATGAAAAAAAAAATTAAAAAATAAAAAATCCAAAAATCACCGGACTGTGACCATTTGAATAAACTTGGTAGAGATCCACCCAAGGTACATCCCCACCAAATTTGAAGTGAATCTGGCTGACGGTTTCGGAGAAGAAGTCTAAAATGTGAATTACCACTGCAATCTCCCATTCACTTATATAGTAATCAATAGAAATGTTTGCATTGACCGATAAGTACCCAAATTGAAAAAATTGTAAAAAAATCAGGTATCCACAGCAACGCCACCTAGTGGACAGATTTGTGCGAACCTTCTACAAGGAACACTTACACCAAGTTTTAGCAAAATCAAAGTGACGGTTTTAGAGAAGAAGTCAAAAAAACTAGAAACACACAAAAATTCATTAAAAAATAGAAAAAAAAATGCAGGACCACCTGTTGAACAAATTAAAGTCTAGGGGTCCCCAAAAGGTTCCCTATGCAATTTCAAAGCAATTGGCTAAGCGGTTTCTGAGAAGAAGATTTTTTAAGATTTTGCCAAAAAATGAAGAGAAAAATTCATAAACAAGGACACCATGTTCTGAGTAAGTCTGACCTTTATAGAAGAATACTTACATGTGCAACATCAAAGTTCAAGTAGTTCTCAAGTTATAATGAAGAGTAAAATTCATGTATGTTGCACTGTGACCCCACAAACGAGGTCAAGGTCATTCATGTACTGTCTCAGCATGACCTTCATACAGAATAATTAACATGTGTAGCTAACTCAAAACAGATCTCAAGTTATCAAGTAAACAGTAAATTTTGTGTCAGTTGTCCTGTGAATTAGCATTAGAATGCCCCTTGACTTACATAGTAATCAATAGGAAAGCTACATTGAACGATAAGTACCCGAATTGAAAATCCTTAAAAATCAGGAATCCAAAGCAGTGCCACCTAGTAAACAACTGTTTGACCCTTCCACAACAACATATCCATCACATTTCAGCTTAATCTGAGGGACCGTTCTGACCACAAGTGAAAAAAAGCAAAACCATACAAAAAATTCCTAAAAAAATTGTAGCGCCACCTGGTGAACAAATTGGGAACTAGGTGTCCCCGGGAGTGTCTATGTACGATATCAATGCAATTGGGTACGCAGTTTCGGAGAAGATTTTTTAAGATTTGTCAAAAAAAAAAAAAAAGAACAAAAAAATTCATTAAAAATCCAAAAATCACTGGAGCATGAACATTTGAACAAAATTGGTAGAAACTCACCCAAGGTACATTGCCACCAAGTTTGAAGTTAATCTGGATGACGGTTTTGGAGAAAAAGTAAAAAATGTGAATTAGCATTAGAATGCCCATTGACTTCCATAGTAATCAATAGGAAAGCTGCATTGACCGACAAGTACCAGAATTGAAAAAATCGTTATAAATCAGGAATCTGCAGCATTCCCACATAGTGAACAACTTTGTTTGAACCTTCTACAAGGAACATATCCACCATGTTTCAGCTTAATCTGAGTGACGGTTCTGGAGAAGAAGTCGAAAATAGCTATGACACACAAAAATTCATAAAAAATTAGGAAAAAATTGCAGTGCCGCCTGGTGAACAAATTAAGAACTAGGAGTCCCAGGGAGTATTCCTGTGTGATATCAAAGCAATTGGGTGAGCGGTTTCGGAGAAGCAGATTTTTTAATATTTACCCAAAAAAGAACAAAAGAATTAATTAAAAATCCAAAAATCACTGGACCGTGACAATTTGAACAAACTTGGTAGAGACCCACCCAAGGCACATTTCCACCAAGTTTGAAGTGAATCTGGCAGACGGTTTTTGAGAAGAAGTCGAAAATGTGAATTGTGGACGACGGACGGACGGACCCTCAAAAAACCTCAGCTGACTGACAAGTCAGCTGAGGTAAAAATCCAAAAATCACTGGACCATGACCATTTGAACAAACTTGGTAGAGACCTATCCGAGGCACATCCCCACAAAGTTTGAACAGAATCTGGCTTACAGTTTTGGGGAAGAAATTGAAAATGTGAATTGTGGATGACAGAAGTCTCTAGTATGATACATTTATGTAGAAAGCATGACCCATATTCATAAATATCAAACCCAACAATGACAGCAAAGAGATTCCAGAGTTACCAAAGCATCAACATTCATCTTCCAATACCAATGTGAAGAAACCAATTTCACTCCTGACTTGAGACAGGCAGTCACCCACAAAAGGCAACTGGTGGTTTTAAACCAGTCCTCTCAACCTTTGAAATATTGTTCATTAGAGAGACTATAATGTTGCCAATATGTATAGACCCAACCACTCAAAATCCAAATTTTATTACTTCTGCAAAAAATAAAAAGAGAATTGGTAGGCCTATCACTATTTTGAAAGTGAGCTCCCTTGCTCAGTCTAATACTAAATTTTTATTGTCTGAGCTCATTTTCCCATGCTATGTACCACTCAATTAACACATATAGTGTTAATTTGAAAATAACTGCATATTTATTCACAAGGGAAATGTTCCTAAATATTTCCATAGTCCCTATCCAGGGCCATTGGAACAACTATTCTGTTGTTCTAATTCTAAACAAGCCTAAGATAAGTACTGATTGACCCACAGTCATCAAACATCTAGGTGTTTCCATATTAGGAAAACCCCTATTTTCAAAGAAAAATTCTTTGAATCAACGTAAACAATAGCACGTGTTTTACGTAGCAACCCAAACGTATATAAACAGGCACACGCAGTTTTTTCAACGGTCGGTTTCGTAACTGATGAGGTGAAGAGATCACAGAAACTAGTCTTACGTCGAAAAACCACAAAGCCTCTTCCATCTACGGTCTAGTCCCGTCAGATTTGCCTATCACTATTTTGGTTCTTCTGACTAGTTCGTCAGCTGAGTTTATAGCAAAAGTAGAAAGTAGGCCTGTGTCGTTTTTGTGATATCTATGAATCTGGAACATTATGTAATTAATAAGTTAAGTGATTGAATCACTGTTATAGAGTATCAAATGCCAGGAGCAGACTTCTACAAGCCCCTCACTATACAATTAAAGTTTTACAGATGGATGTCTCTAGTATGATACACTTATGTAGAAAAACATGACCCATAATATTCATAAATATCAAACCCAACAATGACAGTGCAAAGAGATTCCAGAGTTAACAAAGCATCAACATTCATCTTCCAGTACCAATGTGAAGAAACAAAAACGGACGGACAACGGATGGCTAGTCATAACATAAGCTCAGCTGACTGACAAGTCAGCTGAGATAATAAAAAATGACCAAAACTAATCTCAACTTACTTCAGGATCTTCAATATGAAGATTGCAAATTTTGCAGAAGTTGACCGTGCTTGCTTTTGAATGTCTTTTGCTGCTGTCAGTACTTGCTGTTGACGAAGAGCTATGAGCAGGGGTTGAGCTGTGAGTCAGGGGTCTACTTTCCCTCCTGTTCAGCTGCGCTCTCCCATACCTGTGGCTACTATCATTAGGCCTACGTGAAGTCTTGACATTATCACGATACCATCGACGTCCAAACCGTGACAGATTACTTTCATCATCTGACCAAATTTCATCGTCACTACAATAATGCGTACTAACAAGGCCCTGAGTACCTGCACCGCCCTGAGCGTATACATAGGTTTTAGGGGCACCAGGATTGTTAGGGTAGGTTCTGGTGTCCAGCTGCTGTGTCATCCTCATTGGAGTGCCATCTGGAGGTCTGGCCAAGTTGTGTTGGTTACCATGGCTGCTTGCAAATGATGGATTTTTATCCACTTCAATCTCCTGTAAGAATCGGTCCAGTTCCTCGGCCAGGAAGGACGTAGATGGTGGTATCTCCATCTTTGTTACATAGGTATGAATAACCTGAAATTGTGCAGGCAGAATAAATTACAATTACCTTCCATTTTATTTTGTTATGCTTGAGCACAGTGTATGGTTTCCTCACACACTGTGCCCAGAAAGTTAACTGTAAGCACAGACAGACAGGACTGATTGCGTATATGAAACACACTAAAATGATCCAGAAATCTGACAGATATGCAACAAAGAAAAATACCATATACATGTATTTGAACCAAAAAAATCACTGAAACATGTGAAATCAGCTTATCAATTGAAAACTCCTGCATGACTAACACAGCACTCTGTACACATATTAAATGTAAAACATTATACATTCCTGAAATGGTGATTCTGAAAATCAACTGCTGCTACAACATTAATCAAACTCAATATCTCAATACAAGAATTCATGTTGTTCTTTTTTGCAACATTCACATCTCACCAACAGCACCATAGTAACTTAACAAGAATAATTCTGTGGCCTGCAACTTGTCTAGATCAGTGTTGCAAGGTTGCAGGTGGCCATGTTATTTGGAATAAACAAGTTGACTGTGATACTCCTGCGCTCAGCTGAGATTGCACGGCACACTAAATAGGCCCTGCCACCTTTGAGATTAGGTCAAAGCCACCTAGGTCTAGTCTCCACCTTGACATCACAAGGAGCATCATGCTGGGCAATATGAAAGTCTCAGCTCAAACAGTGCTTAAGTTACCTTATGAGAGTAAAATTCACAAGAGTGGACTCATGACCTTAGATCGCCCACCCTGCCCCTCTTCAGTGGCACCCCTTTGCCCCTTTTGAAATTTCTCCAGCACCCTGCCCCTATTTATCAGCTGAATTGAAGGATATATATATGGTATTGTACCCTATTTTAGATACATTTTTGCATTAAAACCTCTCAAAAAACATACCCAGTTGTTACATTCTACCAAATGAATAATCAGCAGTAGTAATAGCACAATAAGATTTATACTGTTTGTTGTTACACACCTGTAGACTTGAGGCATGGCAGTCCTTTTTCAGTGCGTTTTAAGTGAAAAGAGCCCTTTTCACATATATTCTGCTGGAATAGTGCCCTTTTCAAATGATGTACGTTGCCCCTATCAAATTCTAACTAAGGGTCTGCAAGGTAAAGGTCACCCATTAATTCCCAACTATTTAGCACTCTTATTAGAGTGCTCTTATTAACAGTGCTACATTCATGTTCCTTGTAAAAAATACATTTTATTCATGTAGCAGCATGCCCACAATCACATAGAATATAATAGTTCTCGTCAACAGCTTTCCCTGGTACACTTTGGGCCCATTGCACCCAAAGTGCATTGAGGAAGGCTGTTGAATCAGTCCAAAATTTGGCACTGAAAAGAGTTAAAATGAGCATGATGAATTCTTGTCATCTTGGGGTGTATTGTTTTTCATCTTGTATCTTTCATCAAGTTTTACATTAAAAAAATTCATACTTCCTGCAGATTTCTTCTATTTTAATACCTATCCCAAACCATGCAAGTGCACATGCTCAAGAGTCAAATTTGTGATTTTAAGCTTCCTGAATGATTTACAATACCTGTCAAACCATTCAATCAGAAAGCATGCAGCACGAGCTCTTCTGGGAACATGCATCTCCTGACAACTAAATAGGGGTGAGCTCAAAATTAGTGTGTCAAAGATACTACCTAAGCTACAGTTGGTTACTGGAGTAATACTTAACAATGCTCCTAATGCTTAAGACAAAAGATCAAAACTAGGCTACTTTATTTTCTCAAATATGATAAGTATAATTTCAAATGCCACACCCTAACAGCAAAGCTTCCCTGAAAAATAACCCATACAAGTAAACATCCACAATCCATATCATCTGATACGACATTTAGGATTAAATGTAGCTTACATTAGGTTAAGTGACTGTCAGTATAACAGCCTAAGTCTGACTGGTTTTGATAAGTTCATCTTGTCAGGGATAATCAGGACCACTGTGCTGGCCACATTTGATATCCCTGTGAGGTTAAGTTTATTGTCATGTTATACACTTGTATCATTTATATGTTAATTGTAATTGGCCATGGGTGTTTGTTATAAATGTCATCATGATCGATGTTAAAACATTCCACCTGTTTGAAATTCATGGATTCCCCAAATAAGGAAATCAAGTTATGGGGACAACCAAGGAGGCTATATGCGTAGAAAATTTGCTCACAAGTGTGATTTAGTAAAGCTATGATAAATTGTTGGAAATGGGAGCATATCGGAAATAGGTAAGTCAACCATACATCACAGAAACCATTACTGTTCAACCTCATTTTCCCATAGCTTGTAGTGCTAATAGTTCAGCTAGCATAATATCCACACATAAAGTGTGAACATTATATGGAAACTACAAATGTTTACCCATGCAAAGAAATTGTCACTGCTATACTTCTTAGTCCCTATGTTCTCCAATAGATAGGGAGACAGCCCCCCCCCCCCACACACACATACACACCAAGAAAACAAATTTTTAGGACTGCCACACTACCAAGGGAGTGAATGGAAGAAAGCCTACACATAGATAGCACTGCCACAGGTAGCTGAGCACATGAGAATGAAAGGCTAATAAAATTCATTTCTGGGCATCCCACTGGCTAACATGATGCTCATGTGCAAGGCTGGTTGCATAGTTTCAGCACTGCACCAAGTGCTCGGTAGGCTAGGTCATGACGACTTGATTTCCAGGCCCAATTCCAACATTTGGGCTGTTGGCACAGGATTATAATTAATTATAATTAACCTACTCTTTCCTGTGTTGCTTGTCCTTCTTGTTTGGGAAATAATAAAAACTAGCCCAATCAAGTCTACAGTTATTTTGTCAGTTTGTCAAATTTTCTGTTGTATAGCAGCCTGGAACTTCACGGTCATACACACTACCTACAACTAATAAAAATCAAATCCTATGCATCCACTAGTATTTCACCATTTACTTGATAAGCTAACAATAATGGCCTCTTCAGGTGTACCAAGAAATCATGTTGGGCACCCGGGGGGGGGGGGGGGGGGGGCTTCTCTCTACTTTTTTTGATAGGGGTGTGCAGCTCAGATTTCCATCAACCAACCCTTCATCAGGGCCCCCATTCCAAGAAATCCTGGACCTTTATTACGGCACACCAGGTGGCCAATGCGATAGACTAGCAGCGTAATTATAATTATCACAGCGTGCAATTTGGTTGCGGGAAGTGAATGAAAGTGATTGCCTTGACCGGGGGTCTTAATAAAGGCCGTTTGATTTTTTTACAACCTTAGTTAGGGGCCTTAGTTTAAATATTGGACCTTCGCTAGGGAGATTCTTGGCAAAATCGATACCTTGGTTAGGGAAAATGCATGCAAAAAGTTACCCTTCAGAGCGGCACATCCCCATTATGCTCAGTATAGGGAGTACCCCCCCCCCCCCCCGGGGTTGGGCAATCCGGATGACAACATGGTACTCGACATTACATATTAGATGCAATCAGCTGTCAAAGAATGCTTTATTCTTGCTGACTGCTTTCAACAGTGAGTCTCATGGCTCTCTCATATAGACCTTAGACTATCAAGCAGTAAAACTGCTCTGCAATTTATAGTGCACAGGTAGGCTCAAAGTTCAAACCCGGCCTTGAGCCTGGCTGCAAAAACGGCCTGGTGGGGTGCAAAATGAACTTGGCAATGGGATGGCTTCACCTGCTTCTTCTGGCCGGGTTATACCTGTCAAGTTTCATATTATAAATACCTATTAACTGGTCTTAAGACTTTAGACAAAGCATTACTCAATTTACTGATTGCTTTCCACAGCAAGTCTCATGGTTCCCTCAGATAGACCTTGGATTAACAAGCAGATTCATCAGGGTGCGAAAATTACTAATACTATGTCCTATGCTCAGGGACAAGTAAAATCTGACGCAGGACAAGTGACAATAAGTAAAATAACATGACCGCGGCACTAGTCCTCATGGGTGACCCTCTCGACTCGGACTCTTGAGTGATACCCCTTCACTGACCACACCCACTGTGGCCACACACACGGTGAGTGCACTGAAGGGGTATCACTCAGAATCGAGACGGCCATCTGTGCTTGTCCTCGGACAAGTCATGGAGCAATAAACTTAGTTTATCTGTTTATAGCCCGTACACCCATGGC
Source organism: Hermodice carunculata (assembly GCA_964020975.1). Classification (NCBI taxonomy): domain Eukaryota; kingdom Metazoa; phylum Annelida; class Polychaeta; order Eunicida; family Amphinomidae; genus Hermodice; species Hermodice carunculata. The sequence continues at coordinate 97,232,492 of OZ026614.1, read as the reverse complement.
CATGACGAGGGTGATGGAATTTTCTCGCCCTGTAATCATGGCAAATTTCACATAATTAGATATAACGGATACAATTGTCTTTACAAACTTACACAGATTAAGAGCTATACACAGCTCTTGTAAGACATATCTTGATTCTCCGGAGATCTGCACCCACTAACTGAATCCCACGCGACATTTCGCAGCAAATGTAAGCATGGATCAAACTTAAAACATCATTGACTTTTTTCCGGAAGCGGAAACAACGATTCCCAGCATGCCGCTGGTACTGGGTAAAACGCAAAGTAGTCTGCAAGCCTTTTTTTTAGTACTCATTTAAAAAAAAAAAACCAAACAACGATGTAACATTAGCTTCCCAGCTATTTTGACCGAATGTGATTAAATAATTAGATAAAAGTGAAAGGAATCTCTCACAATGATGAAAAGATTAATATGAACCAAATGATAGAAAATAGTAATTTCTGTTAGAAGAGTGGCGCAGACTACAGGCAACGAGCTCCTGATTCAAAAGTATTCTACAGCTCGGACCGGAAGTTAGAATTGCGCACCGGGTCCGCGCATTCGTGTGTGTTGTTTGGGTCTCTGGGGTTTGTGTTTGACAGAATAACAAAGTCAGATCAGAACACACAATTAAAACTGGAAAAGAAGATTTGCTTCACAGTAAATCTGTCTGCGTGCCTTCAAAAGGAAAACAGTTTGAAATGATACACATTGTCATTGCAATTGTTCAATGTAATCTAAATTTCGTGTATTAGCCTAATTTTTATAAATTAAAATGCTCAGCTTTGGTTCTTCGTTCAAGGGATGTGGCCATGTCCCAAACTTATAAAGTGATGTTTGAATATCTGCATCCCTTACAGTGTGCCGTCAGAAAAGAGTGTCTTGTCTCAATGCTTCTTATAGAGAATACTTTATTGGCATACACTGCCCTCAAGGGGCTACTGCCGTTGGAGTGGCAGAGGGCTACATCAAAGTACTGTCCTCTTGCGGCCACTCGTGGAATTGAATTAAATTAAATACAATGAATAGCAACATGCAACACATGACAATGACATCACACAATTAGCATACCTAAAGATAAAAGTACTAGCACCTATTAAGAAAAAAACAAAAAAACAAACAAAAAAGAAAAAGAAAAACAGCACCTATCAAACTAAAAAAAAAAAAAAAAAAAAAAAAAAAAGTAAAATGTAAGTTCTTAAGTCATGAATAATGTTATGTACAAAGTATCTACAAAATTAATACATTGTGTCGCTCATGGGCTTAGGTTGTGGAACTTGCAAGGCCCTCATTATGTGTTTTACGCTTTTCAAAGGCCAGGAAGCAGAATTTACCAGTTTCCTTTATGGTCTCATCTTCAGATGCCATGAGGTATTGGAATTTTTGAGACTCATTTATACTGCCAAAGTTGGGACAATTCTGGAGGACAAACTGGAAAAGATCATTTCTTTCGGCTGTATACAGAGTACACTCAGAGATAAAATGAATTTCATCTTCTACTTTACCATGGTTACAGAATTTACATAGGCGTTGGTCTGCAGGTATCACTGGTCTATAGTATCTTCCCCTTTCGATAAGCAAGCCATGGCTGCTTGTGCGAAGTTGTGTTAGGGCACTCCTGTGTTTACCATTTTTTACTATGTGTAGGAAGGGTTCAAAATGAAAGTCTGTTTTAAACATGGCATAAGTTCGCAGCTTGTTAGACCCCTGTTTCTCAAGTGATTCGTGCCATTTATTGATAAAGTAGGATTCCATCTTTCTCACTAATTTGGAATAAATTTTTCATTGTGCCTGTTGTCCCACGAAGCACATTAACTAACTGCCTGACAGATTTCCCCCAAGACTCTGTCCCAGAGTCAGCCATATTGATATTCAGTTTCCATGCCTCCCCAAGAATACTATCCTCAGGGGCCATTTCTAAACGGTCGCGAAAATTGAGCACTCTCTTTATGGCCTCTAGCCCCAGTGGAAATAGGCCCAGTTCACCCCTTATTGCATTATTGGTGGCACGTTTATGCACCCTAAGTGTCAGCCTAGCAAAACTAAGAAGAACTTTCTCCCCTGTATAATCATCAATTTTTTTCAAAGTTTTGTCTAAAGAGGGGGTACACAGGGAGGCACCCCAGACATCACTGCCATAAAGGAGAATTGGCTTTATAAGACTGTTAAAGAGATTAAAAGACACTTTAGGTGATAAATTTTCCTGGCCTACAATTCCCATTAATTTAAATGAAGCTTTGATGGCTTTTATTCTTAAATTTTCCATGGCCAGAGAGAATGATCCAGAATTACAGAAGTCAATGCCCAAATATTTGTAAGACTTAACACATTCAATTGTTCTATTACCAAGGGTGAACTTGTCATACAGGAGTCTGCCAGATTTATTAAAGATTATTACCTTAGTTTTTGTAATATTTATGTCTAATTTCCAGTCATTACAGTAATTCGACAGGATATTCATACTGTTCTGGAGTCCTGATTTCGACTGCGATAAAAGCACAAGGTCATCAGCAAACATGAGGCATCCTAATTTATGTGTTCCAAGTTGGGGAGGGTGGGTCTTATCCTGCATTAATTGGTTAGGGAGATCATTAATATACAGATTAAACAACATGAGACTAAGGACTTCGCCTTGTCGCAGTGCCTGCAAACTTTTGAAAAAAAGGAGTCAATCCTCCCTCTGTCTTCACGCAGCTAGAAATATTTGTGTACATACTCTTAATCATTTTATAGAAATTACCACCCATACCATTTTCAGGAGTTTATAGAATAAGCCTTGCCACCATCTTCTATCAAAGGCTTTGCTCAAGTCAACAAAGCAAGCATATAGCCGGTTGCCTTTATTTCTAGTGTAAAATGAGATTAAAGTTTTAAAACAAACATATGGTCAGTTGTTCTGGCTAATTTTTTAAAACCAATTTGCTCTTTAGCTAATATTTTCCTCGATTCGAAATAGTCAACCAGCCTTTTGTTAAGAATTGCACTAAACACCTTTGCCAAGTTACTGCATACAGTGATGCCTCTGTAATTGCTTGGCAGACTAGGTTTACCATTTTTATATATCATATGGATAATACCTTTACTCCATTCTTCCGGATATACATGTATATTATTCAAATACAGCTTGTTAAAAATGATGGTTAGAGGTTGGCTGAAAACAGAAATACCAGCTTTTAACATTTCGTTTGCAATACCATCGAGGCCTACTGCTTTATTACTTTTCAGGTTTTTAATGGCAAAGATGGTTTCTGAGAGCTTTATTTTATAATTAAGTTCATTGAAACATGGGCTATTTTCTATATTTGAAACTTGATTTATTATATTCTCATCAAATGCAGAATTTTGTGACGGAGATGCGCCCAGAAGATTTCTAAAGTATTCATGCCAGTCTATTGGACTTATCATGTTTTGTAAGTTATTGGACTCTTCATTACCTCTTAACTCTTTTCCCATTTTCCAATATGCAACTGGGTTGGTTTCATGCATTGTATCAAGTTTTGAAAGAATTTCAGCTTTGAGTTTTCGTTTGGCTTTCCGTACTGTAATTTTATATTTCTTTTTCATTGAGAAAAACTGAGACCTAACAAGCCCATCACCATTGTTCTTTACAAGTAGGTTACCCAATCGAATACATTCTCTTTTCAATTGTACACATGTCTGGTCAAACCATTTTTGCCGCTTTACTTTTTTTCCTGTGGGGCTTTCTTTTCCTTAACACTCTGTCAGCAGCAGTTTGAAGCACAGTGGAAAATGTATCAAGCAGGGTATCAGGGGTGATATCATGTAATTTTTCACTATTATTGATAAGACACAGTTTGTCTGTTATGTCTGTACTTTGTAAACTTAATTTAAATTTCATATCAGACTCTTTATCCCATTTGTACTGTGACTGTGGCTGACTCAATAAAATGTGATTAACCGTGGATTTGGGAACATGGGAAGGAATAGAAAATGCAATGGGGGAATGGTCTTAAACATGTGAAAGCCAGTCATGAACGTGAAAGTAATTTATGAACGGCATGAAAGTAGAATTCACTATAGTATAGTCAACGGTACTACTGCCATTATAATGGTGACATGTTAACTGACCAAATGAGTCACCAACAGTTCTGCCGTTCAAGATTCTCAGACCTGTAGCTTTACACATTTCTATAAGATTTTTACCATAGCCACGATAAATTTTATCAGTGTTCAGTCTTTTCCGTGGAGGTTTGCCTGACCGGTAGTCTGCTGGAAGAGGCAGATAACTGGTATCATCATCCTCAATATAATCTTTTTCAAGACCAGTCCGAGCATTAAAGTCTCCTGAGATAATCACACTGCCGTTCTGTGAGAAGTGGGCAATATCAGTTTGAAGATGATAAAAAATGTTCGTGTTTTCACGTAACCTATAGGATGAACATTCAGGGCTTATGTAAATGAATGCTAAATAAACATCAGTATTCAGACTGAAAGTTGATTTACACAATCTCAGCCAAATTACATCATGGGGCAAATTTGGAGAGTTGACATGCTTAATTCCATTCATAACCTCGTTTCTAGCTAATACTGCAATACCCCCTGGGAATCTATTTGCTGCTCTGAACTTACGCCTATGTACCTGTGCTACTGTTATGTAGCCGTCCATGTTAATATACTGAGAATCACTGGTGTGAGTTTTGATCAGCCCGATTATATCATGTTTGCACAGCATATTTCTGACCTCAGGAATGTTAACTTTAGGGCCTAGTGAGCCACAGTTCACACCTTGTAAGTTCCATGAGCAAGTTTTAAAGTCATTCACCATACTTCAAACTAGATATTTCAGTTGTATCTGCCGTCCTACCATGCTGTTCTTCTGGTATTGCCATTATGCCAGTAGTTGTAGTCATTCTGAGTTGTATCTCTCCACGATCCCTGGTAATTTCTAGGGTAGCGTTGCCGTGGAGCATAATAGTTGTCATTGTTGCTCATAGTATGATTTCTATGGTCTACTGTTGTTATTAGGTTGTACCCGGTGGTTTGTCCGACCAAATTGCCCCTGGCGTCTTTGTTGCCTTGGGCTGGTGAAATTGTGTCGGCCGTTGTTCATCTGTTGACTGTCTTGATTGAATCTCCTTTGGAACTGCTGCCCATTAGAAGATGTTTTTGTTGGCTCTATGTTGAGGCATTTACACAGAGCTGATTTTACATTTGCTGCCAATTTGCTAGTGCCCTTTAAATTGAGATGAACTAGGTCTTTGTCAAAGTATGTTAGTGTAGCACTGTCATTTTGTAGCAAGCAGCTGTTATCACAAATGAATATGTCCTTAGATTTGTACAGTTTCTGCTTTACTGCCACATTTGCTGCCAGAGTTTTGATATGTAAATCAGGGTCACCCCTTCCTGGGGGTAGGGAGACTAGGATTTTGGATGATGGAAATTTAGCTTTGGCCATGTCCACTAAATTAACCAGATCTGTAGCACATTGTATCTCATCTTTAGAAGTGTTCTTGATATCATTGGACATTTGTTGCAGGATAATGACACGAGGGGTCGGACCCTCATACTCATTGATGCATGAGACAGCTTCACTAATCAGATATCTGGTCTCAAGATTGGTATTAAAGCCATTGAGAAGTTTATCCGGTTTAATACCCCTCGCCAGGGAAGTACCGATAAAGAGTATTTCATTGTTGTTCTCTTCACTACTGTTGTCAACAGGTGGACTAGGTACAAAACCACATTTGCACTCGGTCAGTCTCTCCCTCTGACCATGGATTTTCCATGATAGTAGCTCATCAGTGGCAATGTCCATTTCTTTTCCTAGCTTACTGTACTTTTCCTCCAGCAGGGTGATTATGCTCACTTTTTCTTTCACTCTTTCTTCTACCTTTTCACATTCTTTTATGAGTTTACTACGGCTATTTTCAAGCCATGTCACATAATCCTTTTGCTGGTTTTCCTTTTTCTTCTGCTGGCTGTCACTCACTAGGGCAGAGGCCTTAAGGTCACGATTTGATGCATCAAGCTCCTTAATTTCTCCCTTCAGCTTTTCAATCTCACGATCATGACTACAGGGAACTTGCTTTGCATCCTTGGCTTCCTTAAGCTCTTGACGAAGAGATTTATTCTCATCTGTGAGTTTAATGTTTTTTGCCCGTTCAATTTCTATCTCCTTTTTTGCTAATTGCAATTGCAGATTCATGTTCTTGTGTTTCAAATCAAGCATTTTAGAGGTATACTGTTCCTCTAGGTTACTGATTGCTTGCTTCATGTCTGTGAGCTGACTCAGACAAGAAGCAATCTGGTCTAGTGATTTAGAATCGCACAGAGGAGCAACAGGCACATGATCCTTTTGATTTAAATTTCACTGCCAGTGTTACGTTCATTATCCTTTACCATGTCTGCACTAGGCATATTGTGATATTGATGATCACCCATAAGCTCATTTGCATTGCTACTGTTTAAACTAGGTTCCTTTCCTTCAACATGTGACACAGGTTTAAACTGTTCGTTATCTTGCTTAACATCAACACCTTCAGAGGTGTTTACTGTCATGGGTATATGCTCTGGGGGTTGGACAATAGGCTGGTCTAACATTACCTGGGGTGTATGTAGTTGCTTGTGCAATGTTTGGTCCTCATCCTCACATACACTCATTTGGTCCTCATCCTCACATACACTGATTTGGTGGTCAGCTGACGTATTACCATCCATGGCACTGGGTTCCTTGACTGTACTATATATGTCATCCACAGTGGTTTTCAGAGCCTGAAATTCGCCATAAACAAAGTCTTGCACAGCATTTCATAATAGTCAGGGTAGTCAAAAAGACTGTGATTTTTACCAGTTTAATTGTCTCGCCTCCTTCCTCTTCAGGATTCTTTTGGATGCTAATTTGTACGTCAGTAATATATCCATCGCCACCCTTGTCCTTGTCAATCCAGTCTACAATATGTTCTGAATCTTCACCCAGCTGTTCATAATACCTCAAAATTAACGCACACAACCAATGCCCGATCAGCAGAGGTGGAAAATGCTACACATTTGTCTTGTGCTTTATTCTAGTCTTCATTCACAGCCTCAAAAGGCTTGTTACTTGGTTTTGTAGCTTTATCAACAATGGTTTTCGTGTAAAGACTGCCTGCACTATTCATAAGAGCTTCAGTCCAGTTTAAAGGTCCCTCCGCACATCCAAATTTTGGCGCCATTCTCGAAGCTAGGTGAATCTACCACACACAAACACGTCGAATAACCGAGCAGAAACGCACTGTCGCGCTAAATGATTGTCAATATAATGAACAAGAGAAATTATCTCTTACTGCCACAATAGAATCGCTATAGCAGGTTGGCATAAACGTTGAAATTAACACGGAGAAAAACATCTTGCAAAACATCGCCGCCATTACTGGAAGTATTTATAACTTATATCATACAAGAATCTGCTAGTTATTTGAAAAAAAAAGGTGAGAAGCTGTTTACTAGATACGAGGAAAGCCTTTGATTCTGTTTGGATTTACGGCATGCTCTACCAGTTATATCATTTGGGTCTGAAGGGGAAAAGCTGGACTCTTACCAGAGAAAGTTACCAAGACAGAGAAGGATGTGTACGGTTAGGGGACCATGCCTCGCGATGCTTCCCTATAAAACAAGGTATTAAGCAAGGTGGTGTATTATCCATGTTCCATTATACAGTCTTGCTGCACGAGTTACTGTTTCTTATAGAAAATAGTAATTATGGTGTTTCCATTCATGGCATTAATGTTTCCTCGCCTACAGTAGCAGACGATATGACTTTGTTACCATTTACTAGTGAAGGGCTGAATAGATGTCTATTTTGTGAATATGAATACAGTATAAAGTGGCACTTTGAACATAATTAAAAAAATAGGCTGTACTTGTATTTAATGAAAGTAAACAAGAGACAAAAAGACAAAGAAAAATAAGAAAATTTAAAATTGGCCCCAGTAACATTAAAGTGCAGGATAACTATACACATGTTGGTGTTAATCTCCATGTAGATGACCGTATCAGCAGTAGCAGACGTGAACTAGCTCTATGCTTCAACAGGGTTGGGTATCCGCAAGGGTGGAATTAACCCTTTGAATGTTGCAAGAACTTACAGGTCAATATGTTTACCGATTATGTTGTACAGAAGTGAGTTATGGATTCTCTCAAATCGGCAGATGAATATACTCGGTGTTGCACATAGAAAGGCGGCGAAACGTGTTCAAAGTCTCCCCAAGAAATCAGCAAATGCAGGGGTGTTAAGTACACTGGGTTGGTATACAGTTGAGGGAGAAATTGCATTAAAACAGTTAACCTTTTGCGGTAATTTGTTGAGACTACCTGCCTGTGCGAGGGAAAGAAATCTGTTAGTGACACATCTATGTAAATTTAGGTATGGGTCATTTAGTTTATCACATTGTGTATCTGGAAGAATAGTACGGGTCCTAATCAAGTATATATGACCTTTTTGAACGTGTTTTTGAGATATTTAACAGTGGGTCTGTATTCCCTAGCAAAAGTGTATGGAAACAAGAAATTAGAAACAAAATATTCCAAGATGAGAGGAGAAGATGGGAAATTGCAATGCAGATAAACACAAAATTACACATTTTTAGGTATGTCATAGAAAAAATAGGACCATCACGGTGGTGGTTGCTGGCACGTGATGAGCCAGCGCTACTGGGATGTGTCACCCTTCTGGTTAAACTCATTTTTGGAGAACATAGATTAAAAATAAATTCTGGTAGAATGCAGCAGATAGCCCGAGAGCAGAGATTATGTGACATGTGTGAACAAAGAGAAATAGAAGATCAATTTACCTTACTTTGTGACAGATACCATTATATTAGAGTAAGGATGTTTACAGCAGTAATGAATATTTTTCCAGGTTTTGAACGCCTGGGTGTAGATCAACAGCTCTATGTAATATATGGCAGTACTCGTGGAGACCTCACTATGTTGCAGCAAAGATCATGAAAATTACATGCACCTACGTTTCATATATGTACAAAATTCGAACAGCCAATACGGTAAATTGATGTAGAGTTACGAAAACATAGAGACAGTTAATGATAAGAGAAAAGAAAGACAGTTATGTTTTGAAAGATATCATCTACCTTGATTTTTTTCATGTTTTATGTACATGAGTATTCTCAGCTCTACATTTCATTGAGTTATATATCTTATTTACCATGACCATCTAATGTATTTTGTGCAAGCCAGTATTATATAATAATTGTGTATTGTTCTTCATTTGACTAAATGTAATATTATATTCATGTATCTCTTCAGCGAATGGAGGAAATGAAGAATATACATACATATAAAAGTACTATCTATAATAGTTTTGAAGCTATTCAACATTTTAATTGTGTGTATTTGCCTAATTTGCATGAATAATAAGCCTAGAAGAAATTTGGTTTATTGTTCATTGGATGGGGCTATGCCACAAACCCATAAATTGAAGTAGAAATGGCCCCTCTATAATAGTTTTGAAGCTATTAAAGATTTACATTTTGCATATTCACATAGTTTGCATAAATTAAAATCCTACAACTTCGGTTCATGGTTCATTGGATGCGGCTTTGCCACAAACCTATAAATTGAGGTTGGAATGGCATCTCCATGTACAATAGTTTTGGAGACAGTCAACTTTTAAAATTTCCAATGCTTCTTATTAGCATAATTTGAAATTCTACAACTGTCCATTTTAGTGGCATCTGTCACAAAGGTATATATGCACATTGAAATTTTGAGTCCATCTGCAATAGTTTGGAAGATATGGCGCTTTTAAAATTTTTGTTGCCTCGAAAAATTTGCATAATTTTAAAAATCATGACAGTTCCAAATGAGATGCACAATTTCACTGGTTATGTCAGTCACCATGGCAATTTTGGTAGTTTTCGGAAAAATAGTGTCTGAGAAAAACTCTGGACCAACTTGGTCGTAAAGAAAGAAAGAAAGAAAGGAAGGAAGGAAGGAAGGAAGGAAGGAAGGAAGGAAGGAAGGAAGGAAGGAAAGAAAGAAGTTTCTTTGGTAATTTATCTCACCTGTCCTATGTGACCAGTTTTGTCTGGCATTAGGGTTAGTCTTAAATTGCAAGTACTACTGTACAGTGAAACCTGTCCACAGTGAGCACCCTCGCGACCAGAAAAAAGTGCCCACTCCTGAGAGGGTCAGCCTTTCTGGGCAGTATTGATGAGTATATGTGCATGTACAGTGCTCACATTTTATAATTCAGAGCGGTGTGTATACATGCAATACAAAACTGTCTTTCTTCCTTTATTACATAAACAAATTTTAACAGAAGCTGTCAAGAAACTACATAAACATGTACCTGTGAACCAAGACAAAACTAGAACAGGCTGATTTTCCGACAGAAAATCAAATGTCTCCCCGTACACCCTTACTATTGTCAGCCTTATTTTTTAAAACACACATATCGATTCCAATGATCTACAGATATGGGAAAGGTACACTCTTTCTTGACATTTCAAAATCTAAGCAAACATTACCCATGTAGAAGCACAAGCACACCCTTTTTGAGACTCATTGTCCCAGCAAATTTTCACTTTAATATATTTTTACCCTGCAGTCACAAGCAAGGTCTTACAAGTCTTTCATAGAAACATAATCACACAAAATTTCAATCTCTGTAAGTCAAATCTTTCACTAGTGTTTCTGCAAAGATATTGAAAGAAATGTGGCCATGTGACATAGAAAAAGGTCAAGGTCACCCGTCTACAATCCCAAGTAAGGTCTTATATATAGGAACATCTTTACATAAACTTTCAACTTCCCAAGTCAAATCTTTCTTGAGTTATCAGTTTTACATGACATGCCCATGTGACCTTGAAAATAGGTCAAGGTCACCTATCTGCAATCCCAAGCAAGGTCTTATATAAATTTCAACGTCCCAAGTCAAATCTTTCTTAAGTAATCACATCCATTTTTATTTTTGACAAAATGCCCACATGACCTTGAAAAATAGGTCAAGGTCATACATCTGCAGTTACAAGCAAGGTCTTACAAAATTTCAAACTCCTAAGTCAAACCCTTGCAGAGTTGTCGCATCCATGTCGATTTTAGATAACATGCCCATGTAACCTTGAAAAATATGTCAAGGTCACCCATATGCAATCCCAAGCAAGATCATATATAGGAACATCTTCACATTAAATTTCAACTACCCAAGTCAAATATTTCTTGAGTTATCATGTCCACATTGATTTTATATGAAATACCCCGTGACCTTGAAAAATAGATCAAGGTCATACATCTGCAGTCACAAGCAAGGTCTTACAAAGAAACATAATCACACAAAATATCAACCTCTTTCAGTCAAATCTTTCGACTGTATCTGCAACGATTTTTAAAAAGTGGCCATGTGACCTTGAAAATAGGTCAAGGTCAGCCATCTACAATCCCAACCTTGTTCATATTATGGTACATAATCATGCAAACTTTCAACCTCCTAAGTCAAATCCTTGCAGAGTTGTTGTGTCTGCGTCAATTTTAGATGACATGCCAATGTGACCTTGAAAAATATGTCAAGGTCACCCATCTGCAATCCCAAGCAAGGTTTTATATAGGAACATCTTCACAAAAAATTCAACTTCCCAAGTCAAATCTTTCTTGAGTTATGGTGTCCACAACGCAGGCAACAATGTGTTGAAGAAGAAGTAGAAGAAGAAGCGGAAAAAACGGATGCAAAAACAATATGCCCCCCCCTCCCGTTGCACGGGAAGACATAACTATACTGTCTCAGTATTGGCTATGAAGAACAGGCTTCATCTCACTGGTTACAAGAAAACAAAGACATGAAAGTGTCCACTGAGATGACACAAATTCTATCGTCCTTGGTCTGGCCGACTCAGCTTGTATGTTGTCTACTTTGACAGGGGGTTCAATCAGGCTTGTTCTGCCTAGAAGTCTGGAGTGTAAGTTCCCTTGGGACTGATAAGCTCAGCAGACTGACATTGGCACAGGCAAAAACAGGCCAGCTAGGACACCAGTGGCAACAAAAGCCTTCCTGGTACATATGGCAGCATGGAGTCAATCTGTTTCTGCATGAACAGTAACAGATACTCTGTATTTTATTGAGAGTCTCATTACACAGTTGTTGGGAGTCCAAGTTGTATGCGACAATTAAGATTTTCAATGTAAAGGAATTTAGACATAATAGAATTTCGACGTATCAACTATTCCATGGACTGGTTTTAGACCACTGTCGTGCATAGATAGATAGATAGATAGATAGATAGATAGATAGATAGATAGATAGATAGATAGATAGATAGATAGATAGATAGATAGATAGATAGATAGATAGATAGATAGATAGATAGATAGATAGATAGATAGATAGATAGATAGATAGATAGATAGATAGATAGATAGATAGATAGATAGATAGATAGATAGATAGATAGATAGATAGATAGATAGATAGATAGATAGATAGATCATTGGGCAGGCCAGTGCCTAAATTGCAAAGGGGACCACACAAATACCTAGAGTAATACAGTATAATCCTAACCAATAAGCTGAAATAAAATATTTTTTTGGTGTCCCCTGTAAGCCTTTTTTCAGTATTAGGGTGACCATATATAAAGATATATAAGCATACAGATAACCAGACTTTGGGTGACCAATGTTTGGTCCCCTCATGTCTGTGGTCTGCTTAAGTCTTATACATTATGTCTATTATACGGACCCATTGCTAAAGTATTTATATATATATAAATTTGGTACAAAAATATTTAAAACTTTTGTAATTACTAAACATTACCACAATATTTTACGTCTATGGACACTGGTAAAATACCCAGGGTTAAAGATTGTTGTCATGCTTATTTGATTTAATGACCTTGTTACTGCTATTACCTCTATCAATTGCGTGACTGATTTATCTCATACTTGCAAGTTTCCGGAGCTATCCTAACTTATTTTAATTTACCACGGTATTAATTTTAATGCAGTTCGTATTCAATATTGATTTTTTTTCATTGCATGCAAATGTAGGACTTGCCCCAAATAAAATAAAATCAATTCAGATTATATCTTTCCCCTGAGAAATCTGTGGATGTAGATGATAATAGCTTTCCAATTATGAAAGGAGATGGTAAAAGTAAAAGATTGAATTTGAATGCTTTCACAAACACTTGACTTTTTGAACTAGTGAAAATAAATTGTAGCACCATTTAATTAAAAATTGTTTTCCATACTTATTAAAATTGCAATAATTAAATATGGTACCCACTGCAACTTGCAACAATTATAAGTTGTAATTATAAATGACAAGCGAGCCAAGAACAAATATGGTAACAGTACATTTAATTTTTATTGATATATGTTTTAGGGGTAGTTTAACATTTGCACAAGAGTTCATATCATGGAAGGGGGTTGGTAAAAGGTACATGAATGATTTGATTGATGAATTCAACTGATGATAAAGTCAATGTAGGGACATGATATATCACGCGGGTTTTAATGAAAGAGCACTTTGTAAAATGTTCTAGAAACCCTTAATTATATCATTTTTCACTACTATATCACAGCAGCATGACAATTTTTTAAAATAATAGACATACATACATATACATATATGTATAAGACTATACAGAAGTATACTTAAGCTATGAATCATAAATAATAAATAATAAGAACGTACAGAAGTATACTTAAGCTATGAATCATAAATAATGAATTAAATATATTCACCCATCTGTTTGTGCAATACTTCATGATGCACATTTACTAATTTTATTGAAAGGAAAATAAAGAATCAAAGAAAGACAGAAAGATCATTCCAAAACAATGGCCTCCAGCCACCCCAAACAGCCATGCCTTCAGCGCAAAATAAATCCAACTGAAATTCCCTGACAAACAGACAGACAGACAGACAGACAGAAAGAAAGAAAGAAAGAGAGAAAGAAAGAAAGAAACAAACAAAGGACAGAAAAAAACGATAGGGTACCTGCATACTTAATCAATTAATGTTCCAAAATAACAGCCTCCAGCCACCCCCAATAGCCGTTCCTTCACTGCCAAAATTAATCCAAATGAATTTATCTAACAGACAGAAAGAAGAGAAAGAAAGAAAAAGAAAGATAGAAATGGCAGGGTACCTGCATACTTTATCAAATAATGTTCGAAAATAACGGCCTCTAGCCACCCCTAATAGCCATTCTTTCACCGCTAGATCAATCCAAATGAAAGTCTGTGTTTTCCCTTAATCAGCCTCAATTCTTAAATTCCTTTTGTTTTCCTTTGTTCAACCACCGTTCTTTTTGTCCTGTCTTGGGGACATGAAGAAAATAATGGGAATAAGGAATGAAGGAAAGAGGAAAAGAAGCAAGGATGAAGGACGGAAGAGATAGAAGAATGCTTATTGTTACCTTGTTGAAGCTTTAAACTACATCAAGATAAAGATAAAATGGTTTGCAGTTTATAGAAGTAATATTTATAAGATCAAAATGAAAACAGCAACTGGATAGATATTGTCAATGTATCTCAAAATTGTGCTAGAACAGGTAGATCACAATATGTGTAGCACTAATACTAATTAGAAGATGAAACTGAAAACAGTACAATCTCAAAATTCTACCCATTTAGTGTCAATTTTAAGATACATTATATGCCATATACAACAGTGAGAGTGACATCAGCCCAGCTCTAAGCTTATAAGACACTGGCAATGCCACCTTGCAACTGTAATTATATTGCCAATGTGTCTAAAAAATTGTGCTAGAACAGGTAGATCACAATATGTCTAGCATCAATATTAATTAGATGATCAAAATGAACACAGTACAACTGCAATGTCTTTTATCCAGATAAAACTTAACATTCATAATAATTCTGCAGAAATCATTTTACTCATATGCATATAGATTCATAAATCCATTATATAAGTACTGAACACAGCAAAAGTGTTCTTAAAATTCAATCCATTAAGAAAGTACACTGCTGTTACCACAAGAATTGTGTATTGGGCTATATATTTACCTGGATACACTAACTGCAAAGCAGGTACACCAATAACTGACATATCACTTGCAAATAGCAGTATAGTGTGTATTCATGTTAATACATAACCCAATACACATTTTTTAGGGCTACTATATGTGTATTCCATCGGACTCCCTGTAAAAATAAACTTGAATAAAATACAGTCATTGTCATGGGTCTAATACAGTGCCCTGCACCATATGCTTTGGAACCTCCTGTTCTTGTTATTTCCATTGACCACAACCACGAAAGACTCCCCATTAAATGCCATTTATCCAGATACACTAGGTAATACAAAACCAGAAGAGTGACATAAGCACAGCTCTAAGCCCTAGAGAAAAGTGTAAACTATGCCTATCATTAATGCTGGCAATGACACCTAGCAATGAAACTATGTCTCTGGTGTATCTGAACAAATTAAAATGTGAGAAGAGAACACAAAATCAATAAAGTTCACAATACCAATTAAATTTTGTGATTCATGTAGTGTAGCCTCCTTGGTCAAACTGGTGAAGTTTTGATACTGTTTTGACAAAGGTTCTTCCTCATGTACTTGAATAATGACTCTGAACTGAAGACTGTTTATATTCTGCTTTACACTCTACTTTCCTCACAACCTCCCTTTTCTGCAGGATTGGCAATGCTAGTCTAAATGTTTTGATGGTGCTCTCTTTATTTTAACATACTTCGAATTTAGGTTGGATTTCTGTAATGTTTTATTGTAACTTTCAACATACTAGATAGAGACAAATAGTACGGTAAGACATGATCCATATTCATAAATTCCAAACCCACAATGACAGCAAAGAAATTCCAGATTTCACTCCTGACTTGAGACAGGCAGTCACCCACAAAAAGGCAACTGGTGGTTTTAAACCGGTCCTCTCAACCTTAGAAATGTTAATCATTAACTGCAGACACTAGTTCTTTTCCAAAATGTATAGGCCTAACCACCCAAAATACAAATTTCATTACTTCTGCCAAAAATAAAAAGACCTGGTAGGCCTATCTCCTTTTCGTTTTCCCGACTTGTCAGTCGACTAAGTTTACAGCAAAAGAGTAAAGTAGGCCTACATCGTTTTTGTGATGTTTATGAATCTGGAACATTATAACCACACTCTACCTCCACTATAACTAGGAGTCGGAGAACTGTTAAGCACATGGCTGCTGCTACAAGATATTATGCATATGAGTCACTAAAAGGATGGGCACAGAGAGGATGTGGAACAGAAGTATACTGCCAAACATAGTTCTTTGATTTGTTAACAGAGGGCAGCACATGATTGTCTTAGCAGACAGTTCATAGTTGTAACTTGTGTGCAGAATATCACAGTATCATACTAATTTCTGTATCCTGATACTGTTTTGTACAGGGCCATGTATCAGGATACGTATCACAACATATCATGACAGTGTATGAAGTGATCACACTCTTTGAATTTACATGCCACGGTTAGTATCACAGCCTCTTTGCTTGTGTTTTGATAAATCATTCTGCTGTGTCTATATACAACAGCAAAGAATTGATGATGTAAGCTGTGAAATGTGTTTTGTTGGCTGTTCATCTCCATACAGGGGTGATTATCTTAAATTTCTTCAAATAAAAATAAATAAGTTATTGTCAAATTTAAGTTTTTCATTGTATCGTGAAAATTTGATACACAAGGAACTTATCACGATACAGTTTGGTACAGGGTTCACGATATTTCGATAAATTGTCCCAACCCTGCCAATCAAATCAATGGCTACATTGGTCACACGCAACAGTAGGTGGGTCAGTGCCACAATCCTCTGCACACACAGGACAAGTGAACTTTGCTGTAACATTGTTGTCTCTTCTTTCTAATAAATTTGTTTGAATCACGTGTAATTTGACTGCTTATATTTGCCTCTGGTTTGCTCGTTTCTGTCTTTGATGATTTGTTTTTAATTACAGATGTATGTAACGCAGGGTAATGACAACACCAGTCTTATGACGTTTTAACGACCTTTATTTGCTGTTGTCCTTTCATCCATCAATTTCTGGAAGACCCAACAAGGACCCCAGAAAAGACTTCAGAAAAGAAATGAACAGAAATGACCCGAAATGACCCTGAAATAAAAAAAAGAAATTGTATCAGTTGAAGCTCTTCATGTAACACAATGTAACAGTTTCGAATACTTCAAATGTTTCATCTGTTTACATCCACTAAACAAACTGCAAATTCCAACTTATGACACACAAGGTCAACACAGACACGAATATACTTCTTATAGATACTTTTCTTAAGAATTAATTACCAAGTACTAACATTTAATTCATAATAAAATAACGTGTCTTAAAAATCCTTCAGTTTACATATACAGTATTGATGTTCAAACATATCCATACTAGCAAAAGATACATGGTATACCAAGCAGGTTACAACCATGACCAATACAGCCCATGTTTCAATGCTTAATTAACACACAGACACACAGACACACACACACACATATATATATATATACATATATATATATATATATATATATATATATATATATATATATATATATATATATATATATATATATATATGTATATATGTATATATACACTTAAGTTACCTGTATACTAGTGAAGCACTTGCACATATTTGTACTTGTTACATCCTTAAATGGGTATGATTCCATTTGCCTAAGACATGAAAAATTGTCAACCATAATAAACATGGCTTTACACATGCAACTGCATGAGTGTGTGGACGAATCGAACTTCCTTCTGTGCAAGTAACAATACAGGTGATGACAGCTTAATATCAGTAACCCCCTATATTATCCATGTTTACACTAAAGCTCATATAAATAATATATATTCTCACCCCTATGTGCCTAACATTAGGCTGGCAAAAAGCATGCCACATCAGTGTAACGCTCTGTACATGTCTGTACACTGTCAATCAAAAGCAAATGTTTAATTATGCACGTAGTCAGAATTAACCAACACCAGGAAAAAATGACTTCTAATTTTCAAGACTGAAGAAATATCAGTAAAACCAAATACAAATCACTATATCTATGCCACTGTGACACTTATTAGCGTATAACATCTTCACATACAAGATTTCACACTAATAATAAATATGCTAGTCTCTCAGACCACTTACCAGATGTTACGGCTGGTGCTCTTTTCTTGAAGGCTGGCATGCAACTGATGCAATATGCACATTTCTCAATATTTAAACGTTTACAAAAGATGTGGGCAAATTTTGGAATTTTTTCCCTCATTTCCTGTTGGTCACTTCGGAAGCAGGAAATGTCTTTGTTTTGCAAGTTCAAGTGCATAAAGAATGCCAAAATCAGAAACAGTTGCACCTGAAATCTAACCCCATCCCTAATATGACTAAATTTCTTTGAAAACCAGTGACGTTAACGTTGGTCAGATCACTTCCATCTCAGCCTCCGCATGCCGTACCCTCAGTGGACACCCTACACCAAGCCTGTCTTTGTGTGACCCACTAAGCAGTACAAAGATGTAGACCATCCTTAACCCTTTGAGGCCTGCATTCTTACCAAGGCAAAAGTATCTGGGGAAATAAACCCAAGCTTACAGCATAAAATGAACCCTGGAATTTATATTAATGTAAGTCCATTCATTGGTACATTTCACCAGCTTGCATGTATAATGTATCATAACCTCAGCTTTTATTTCAGTTTCTGGACTCCCATCTATGCCCGGATATTTTTGTATCAGCCTTCCTTCATTTTTGTGTTTATTGACATGTCTTTGAAATTCATTTTCAAATGCGATAACTTCACCTTGTTTTGTCCCAGCAAATTGCACATATATCTTCAGCATTGTGTGCTCTATTCTTGTGAGTATCCAGGGGTAGAAATTAACTATTTTTTCAAGTTTCCCCTGGGCAACCATAGCATTTTTACAAGTTGCCCAAGCCTCCAGAAAGTTGCCCAGTGTCCTACCACATGAGAATCATAGTTACTGGTTAGTTTGTTGAAAGACACGTATATTTAAAATGTTTCAAGTATAAAAGAACCAGAGCTATATTTGTCACCACTGTGAAAATGGTGTTTCCGCAAGAAGGCGATTCTCGGATTCTCGGCCTGCTGTGACATGGATGAGTCGCTGGGCCTGTAACTGATTAGGAGCTCGGACGGGGAAAATTGGGGGAGGGGGGGGGGGGGGCTGGTCGGTGTCACCAGGACTGGGATGTTAGAATTGGGTAACATTATATCCTTCCAGGGGGCTGGAGTTGCACAGAACATTATGGGCTTCCTCTACTTTCTCTTCTGGAGTTGCCTTAGCATCTGCAAATTAAAGAAAAATACCCCCCCCCCCAAAAAAAACCCCCAAAAAACCCCACCCACCCCCCCCAAAAAAAAAACAAAACAAAAAAAAAACAAAAAAAAACAAGGAAACATAAAAATAAAAAAAAAACTGAAAAAAGAAATGAATTATGCAGATATATATCAGACATGACTGAATAAGGGACATACAAACACAAGCACATAAGAGTATACACACAGCAGGAAACAGCAGTAATAGTTTTTTCCTTTTTTGTCATTAATGGTCATTTTAGGTGTTCATTTGACAAATTTTGAACATTTTTCTCATACAGGTATTAAGTTAGAGCTATTTAATATGTTAGATGTTCTGATGTGTGATGTCACCTGGGCTACCCTCCATATATAATACACAAACCTTCAGGGGGCACCAAGCTGAGATGCACAACATTAGCAGGTATATCATAATCATTTGGGTACTGTGTTAATCACCCTGTTTGATCTTATTAGTGGGAGTGTGGTATATTAGTTGGTGGCCTGCTTTAGTAATTGAACACATAACCATAGGAGCTGTTAGCTTGTCTGTATTGATTTCTGCATTTTTGTTTTGTTATTTATTCTCATCAAATGAGAAAAACATGTCAGCTTAGCTTGATTATATCTATGTTCAATGCTTCATCCACATAGTAAAAGTAATATGTGTTCTTGGTCAGGTTTCCTTGTCTTTGTCAGAGTTTCACTCATCTGTCATTGCATTAGCTGTTGCAGTTTAATAGTCCAGGTGACATCACAACTCCTTATTTACACATCTAATAAAACTTGACATCTGCTTGTCCAGTTGCGAAAAAAAGTTTGTATCTTCTGATAAGGGTCTGCATTTATTATATAAGATAACTAAACAAATTTAAATTATCACTGCAGTACCCCTTTTTAATGTGAAAGTATATCAATAAATATGCACCACAATGTTATGAAACTGATCTACGTAAGGCAACTCAGAACTCCGTGATGATATTAATTACCAAATGTTTGAAGCTGTGCAGACCCACATCGTGAACATGAGAGGCTTTGAATTTTAAGCCACCTCTAGTGTATTATACTGATATGTCAGTTTATTTTTTAGCTGTTAACGTTTCAGATTTGTTCTTGATTCAATTGTACCGAATATTTATGTATAAATGTGTTGCATCTTCAATTGTGCTGTTTTGTCAGAATTTACAAAAGTGATGGTCTGCAGCACAATTGGTCTGCTATATCTTCCCCGCTCAATCTGCAAAGTGTGGCTTGTTGTTATGAGACGGGTTAGAGCAATTCTATGTTTACTATTTTTAACAATCTCCAGGTAAGGCTCAACATGAAAATTGTTTTCAAATATTGCATATGTCCTTAACTTGTTGGACCCCTGTTCTTCTAATGATGAATGTCACTGGTTTATAAATTTCTGTTTCAGATGTTCAATATAGTAGCAGGTCTGTTGTGACATACTATCCTAGCCAACAGCTTTAACAAGACCATCAAGGGACTACCAAGAATTGTTTCCAGTTTCAGCTAATTTAATACTTAGTTGCCTTGCTTCACCAAGAAGGCTATCATGTGGTGCCTCCTCCAGGCGGACGCTGTATTTCAACATTGTTTTTATGGCATCAATAGCCAAAAGGAATAAGCCCAGCTCACCTCTTACCGCATCATTTGTAGTGCGTTTGTGTACACCCAGTACCAGGCTGGCCATACTGAGTGCTTTTTCTGTTGGAAAATTATTGATTTTTTGAAAAGTTTTCTAAATAGATGTACCACATGAAGTTGCACCCCAAATTTCACTTCCATAGGGGATTATGGGTTTAATGATGCAATCGAACTAATTCAATCTAACTTTTGGTTACAGACTGTTGCTTCCAATTAATGCTTTTAGTTCAAATGAAGCCTTTAGATCCTTTATTCTCAAGTTTTCTTTCGCCAGAGAAAATGAGTCAGAGTTGCAGAAGTCTATACCAAGGTATTTTTACGTTTTAACACACTCAATGTATCTGTTCTCGAGAGTAAATTTATCATATAAAAGCCCACCTGACTTGTTGAAAATGATAATCTTTTGTTTTTGAAATGTTTACGTCTAGCTTCCACATATTACAATGATCATGAAGATTTTTGATACAATTTTGGAGCCCTGATTTTGATTGAGAGAGTAGAATATATCATTAGCAAACATTAAGCACCCCAGTTTGATAGACCCTAACTGGGAGGATTGATATCCCCTTGCATTAATTTATCAGGCAGGTCATTGAAGTAAAGTTAAAGAGCATCAGACTTAAGATCTCGCTCTGTCGTCACCTTGTAAGGTTTGGAAAAATGGAGTCAAACCACCTTCAGTTTTCACACAGCTTGATATACCAGTGTACATTTTTTCAATCATGGTATGAAAATATCCACCAATGCCACATCTCCACAATTTATAAATCAACCCTTGCCACCAGATGCTATCGAAAGTTTGCTTAGGTCATCAAAACATGCATATAGGCAGTCACCTTTTTTCAAGTAAGATTCTATTAAAGTTTTAAGTACAAACATGTGGTCAACTGTTTTTTGTTTACTTTTTAAACCCAACTTTTTTTTTAACCAGTATTTTGTTTGTTTCAATATACTTAACCAGCCTTTTATTTAGGACTGCACTGAATACTTTGGCTAAGTTACTAAACACAGTTATGTCTCTTTAATTACTGGGTACACTTGGGTCTCCATTCTTGTAGATCACAGAAATGATACCTTTATACCACTCATCGGGATATCTACCATTCACAAATAGCTTATTGAAAATTACTGTTAGTGGTTTACTAAGAACAGAAACTCCAGCTTTCAATATTACCTTTGCTACACTATCTGGGCCAACCGCTTTTTTGGATTCAAGATTCTTGATAGCATATATACTTTCAGATACTTTGATTTTGTAATTTAGTTCATTTAAACAAGGAACATTTACCATCCGTGTGGTGTCAGCTTTAATTTTTTCATCAAATACAGGATTTTGTGCTGGTGAGGATCCAAGCAAGTTTTTGAAATATTTGTGCCAGTCAGTAGGGCTTATCATGTTTTGCGGATTATTAGCCTGTGGTCGACCCTGTAGCTCTTTCACTATGTTCCAATAAGCAGAAGGGGTTTGTTTCATGCAAAGTATTCAATTTTGAAAGAATGTCAGCCTTGAATTTTCTTTTTGTTTTTCACAGTGTAAGTTTATTTTTTTTCTTCATTAAGTCAAACTCTGACCTAATGTTAGGGCAACCATTATTTGCTGACAGAAATTTACCAAGACATATACATTCACGTTTAAATTCAACACAAGACTGAACAAACCATTTGTCTTCTAACCTGTTTTTTTAAAATATTTTTTCTTTCTTAAAACTCTGTCAGGTGTAGCATGTAAAACAGAGGTAAATGTATTAATAAGTTCACTAGGAGGTATGTCCATTGATTCTTCACAATTGTTTTACAGTGGAAAGTTTTTATGAAATGTCAGCACTCTGTAAAATTAATTTAAAACTGACTTCTGATTCATTGTCCCATTTATACTGAATCTGTGGTTTACTGAGTGGAATATTATTTCTTACAGATCTGGGCACACGGGAAGATATTGCAAAAGAGATGGGACTGTGGTCGGATATGTGGTATGGGTGCCAACTGTAACATCAATTTTGTGGTTATTTTAATTAATTTCCTAGACGAAATCCGTAAACTCTAACAATTTCGTCCACAGAATTGTTAAGTATATCAATATGGTCCACAGAATCTATAATTTTATCAATTACGTCAACGAAATCCATAGTTTTATCAGTTACGTCAACGAAATCTAGTAAAGCTACTAATTTTGTCCACAAAATCGCTAAAGCCTACCAATTTTGTTCACACAATCCTGTAAGTCTACCGATTTTGTCCACGAAATTGAAAAAAAAAACCCTTAGGATTCTGTACAAAATCCATATTCAAAATTGTCAATCAATTTGTCAGTTTTGTCCACGAAATTCTAATATATTTCACAGAATTGAAAAAGTTTCCCCGAAATTGTAACCTTTATACGATTCTGTGGACAAAATTGGAAAAGAAAATCACGAAATCCAATCACTTTCACACAATTCATTAAAGCCTGTTGTTTCATTTCTGTGTGCATAGTTTTGAATTTCATCCACAAAATGGTATAAGGTTTTAACTGTTGCGTGCAAGTTTGTTATTTCGTCCACGAAATCGAGTAACCTTTTAATTATGTTTACGAAATTCAAATAATCCTATTGATTTTCTCGACGGAAACGGTATTCAGTCCACAATATCCTATAAGATTTATAAATCCAGTTTCGTGCACAAAATTGGAAGGAATGACATTGTGTACACAGAATTGCAATGCACTTACGAAATCTTATAAAGACACAGAATCGTGATCGTGGTCATTTTTGTGAGTTCCTACAATGATTTGTACAGGACATCGGTCACCTCATCTCGCGACAAGCCATGTTCTGCTGTGACGGTAGACCTACATAGCCTACTATTCTATCAAACGTGGAGGCCGATGCGGACCGCAGAGCCCATGCTGAAACGCGAACCCCGAACTGTATAATTTAACATGACAGTATATTCCTTGAAGTACAATCTATAAGCAGCAAAATTTCAGGTCTTAAATATGCTTATTTATCAAGAAATTTGAAATTCCGCAAATTGTAGCTTGTTCCTGGAGCTCGGATTACGCTGACCATTGACATCAGTGACCCGAGACCCGGGGTTAGTGACTGCACAGGTCACCGCGGCCCACCTAGCTACATCGTGGAACAGGTGATGGGTAAGTCCTTGACGTAGCCTAGGCTAAGTCTATCTGACTGTCAGTTTCTTTTCATAGTGTGGGTCTAGCATACCATTAGGTAGGCCTAAAACCTGACAGTTTCAAAATTTGCTGAAAATCCCATTTCTACGTTTGTTGTTTGTTTCGCCCTTGTCTGCAAAGCAGATCTTCTAACTCCAGTGATATAAAATTCGGAATCAATACATATGAAAGTCTCTCCCAAAAGGCATGTTTCTGAGATTCCCAAGAGTTCTACGAATACAAGAATGTGTTGATTTAGCTCAGACCAGAGAACTGAAGGCCTGCACAAAATTTTGGTCTCTCTCTCTCTCTCTCTCTCTCTCTCTCTCTCTCTCTCTCTCTCTCTCTCTCTCTCTCTCTCTCTCTCTCTCTCTCTCTCTCTCTCTCTCTCTCTCTCTCTCTCACCAAAAGTCAGTGGGCCTACATTCTTTCAGGCAAAGAATGAGGGATTGGTAATGAAAAAGAGCGCTGGGTGTGATCCCTTAAGACGTCTGCCTGTCCGCCATCCTTGGCAATCGTAAAAAAAAAAAAAAAAAATGATATAATACGGAGTACACCAAAAAAATGGTTGTCCCTATTTTACTCTATCACTTTATAAATACACAGGAAACTCTAGGCAATTTTTCACATTATAGAAAGCGTAGCACATGACGCGTAGCCGTAGGGTTTAGGCTACATTCAAACTTTCACACAATGTCGTTTATGTTGCTATTATAGTTTTAAAGAATTGGTATAATGAAAATGACCATAACAGGATCGTATATATCATGTATATAACGTTTAGCCTTTAGCGTTGCAATTTACAGACTTTTTTCAATACAAAAACTTCTTGCGTCGCATTTAAATATTCACAATTTTCCACAAGTTGCGTTCAACACTATTTCCACAAACAAAATTTGCCCAGGGGTAATTTGTAGGCCTATGTGATTTTAACTCTATCCATTACAGACTGTAGTTTATTACAATGTCGGGAGGTCCCGGTACGTTGGTACGGAAAATAAAATACCCCAGTACGCCAGCACGGAAATAAGAACCCATACCCCTCCCCTAAAATTCAATCCAAGAAAACTGGGGGAGAAGGTAAAGAAAAAATAAAAAAGAAGAAAAAATAAGACACCGAAAACTACAGACCTATATATTTAGGCTAAGATTAATATATAGGCCCTATATATGAGTAGGTGTAGGCCTATAGCCTAGGCTATTTTAAACATATTAATGTGATCAGTGCTGCAGTGAACCTACCCTACAGGTGACAGCGTATAGAGGTTTATAAGTGATAATTTTGTTTTCGGTCGTTTTGCACCTAGAAACTTCCAATGCTAGGCCTACAAAGCTGAAGTGAAGGTTAACATACGCAGCGTGTTGAGGAAACAAAAAGCACACACACACGACAGAGGTTTAAAAGCCAGGGGAAGAGTGACGAAACATTAGTGTGGTAGTTCTCGGAGAAACAAAAAATGGACTTTTCAGCAAATTCAGAAACTGCCAGAGTGTAGCCTATATTTAGAATAGAAACTGGTTTGATAGTCAAAGAAAACTCATGTTGATCGACTGAAGCTTTTCCCGATGGCAAGCGAGCCGCCACCTGAGCACTGCAGTGATCAATGAATGTGAAGTCTGGTGAGCACACGTGTTCGCGTTACGGGACTCCACTTAGTCTTAAACCACAGACACAAGCTAGAATTTGTGGAAATTTAAATATCTGGATAAATAGGCATATTAACACATGAAATTTTGCTGGTTTATAAATTATACTTCAAGGAATAGTGTCTTGTGTAAACTATACAGTCAGGGACGGTATAGAAGATATCGAGGGTCCGCATCCGCTTCCGCATCCGCATCCGCATTTTAGTATGTACCGTCGTGACAAATCGGCAAGCTATGGATCGACCGAACGACGGGAGACTGTCACCGTTACATTGCAGACTGGCCAATACTGAAACTCTAAATGTTGGTTGTCCCGTTTTCATTTTTAGTGTATCTTTCTATTTTTAGGGCCAATTATCCTTTTTGATTTTTTTGCGCAAAGGGTCAAAATTAAAATATAGGCCCAGACGCATGTGCAAGATTTTGTTAGTTTCTGATAATGTTGTCATGGGTCTCTGATGCTGCTAATTTTGTGGACAAAAGTGAGGTAGTTTTTGCGATTTCGTGTACGAAATCGAGAAACTTAGCGATTCTGTTGACAGAATTATATCATCTTTAGATTTCCGTGAAAAAACAAAACAAAACAAAACACTGTTATAATCTTACAATTGTGTGCAAGAAATCGAGTAAGCTATGGATTTTGTGGAATGTTCTTCCAATTTCG
Source organism: Hermodice carunculata (assembly GCA_964020975.1). NCBI lineage: Eukaryota > Metazoa > Annelida > Polychaeta > Eunicida > Amphinomidae > Hermodice > Hermodice carunculata. Next base: position 97,206,102 of record OZ026614.1, on the reverse strand, counting down.
GGAACAAAATTGGATAATATATGGATTACGTGACATGTTTTTTTGTACTTTGTGCACAAGATTTGGTCAAAATGGATTTTGTGGACATAATTAGAAAGCTTTTAAGATTTTGTGGACGAAATTCAAAACCTTACCCAATTTTGTGGACGAAATTGATAAACTTACCGATGTTGTGGACAAAATCGATATCTTTGATAATTCTGTAGATCTCAATTTTCAATTTCATGGACGAAATTGATAAAAGCTTACAGTTTTGTGCACAAAATTGATAAAGTATTACAATTCCGTGCACAGAATTCAACAAGCGTGTTGGATTTTGTGAAATACTTCCAGTTTCGTCCACAAAATCGTAAGAGTGGTTTAATTTCGTGGTTGGACTTCGATTTTGTAATTTGCTCTTATAATTTTCCTTGATGATTCCTTCAACAGAAACGATAAGCATTATGATTTCGTGTTCGAGATCGATGATGTTACACTTGGCACCCCATAATGTGGGGGATCCCTTCATGAATATGAAAATAATTAATGAGGGGCATTAACACCGGGTCAACTATTCTGTAGTCCACAGTATTATTGCCATTGTATTGATAGCATGTGAGCTGTCCAAATGAATCACTAACTGTCCTACTATTTACAATGTGCAGTCCCGTGTTTTTGCATGTTCCAATTAAGTCCTTCCCATACCCACCAAATATTGTGTCTATGTTCAGTCTCTTGCCCAAGGTTCTGTCTGATTGGTAGTCATCAGGGAGGGGAAGGTAGGTAGTATTATGTCACACTCAAGGCCTGTATGAGCATTAAAATCCCCAGATATTATGACTTAAGCTTTCTGGGAAAAAGGTCAATATCTGCTTGAATTAGCTCAAAATATTACTCTTTTCCTGTTGACTACATGTTGAGTTTTCTGGGCTGATATGAATAAATGTCAAGTACACATCAGAATCCCAATGGAAAATGTATTTGCACAATTTTAACCATATTATATCATGAGCCACATTTGATGATTTGATATGTGTAACTCCAGTATTATATGGTCTCTCACTAAAACAGCGATTCCACTAAAGTATCTTTTTGCTGTTTTTATTTTGGCCTATAAGCCTGTGCTACAGTTTTATAGCCATCAAATTGAAATAACTTTGTCCACCACAATGTGTTTGAATAAGACCTATTATGTCATGTTTTTCACGGCATTCTTGACCTCTGGAACATTACATTTGGGGCCCCAGCAAACCACAGTTCAAAGCTTGTATGTTCCATGAACATATTGTCAGTTCATTTACCATTCCAGTAATTCTTTAGTAATAATTTTTGTAGCTATTGTCTTCCTGCCAGCGTCGCCCATGGTTACCAGTATTTCGCCAGTAGTTGTCATTTCTTCTTCTGGTGTTGGACCATTTTAGGCCGTGATGATCACTGTAGTCAGATCGATGAGGAGGATAAGTTGCTCTATACTGTTTGTCCATCTGCTCCCTGTTGTCACAGTGTTGACTTGAGTTTGTATAAGCAGGAGATTGTCCTTGTCAGCTTGGCTGACCTCCTGACTCTTGTGAGACAGATTTGTTTTGAAGTGGGAAAGCTGCATCGATTGTTGCCAAAAACACAGAGCTGTTACCTCTATCACTTTGCCTTGTATTTCGTCTTGTAGTTTTTTTGGGGGTGTAATATTGAGAGATGTACGCAGAACTGCTTTTATGTTGGCTGCCAGTTTACTGGTCCCAGTTGAGTTTAGGTGTGTGAGGTCCTTTTTAAAGTGAGCATCAGTGGCTTTGTCATTCTTAAGCGAGCTGCTGTTGTCCCATATGAAAATATTGTCCACTTTGTACAGCTTTTGGTTCACTGCTCTTCATATGTAGGTCTTGATCACCCCTTCCTTGGGGCAGAGAGAGTGTGATCTTAGCTGCAGGGAATTTTGTTTTTGCTTTTGAGACAAGATTGATTGGTGCATTGGCACAGCGAATGTAGTCCTTAGATGTGTACTTGGTTTCACTAAGCTCTTGGCGTAAGGCTTTAATTTCATTGTTAAGATTTTTGTTTTTTTTTCCTGTTCCATCTTTTCCAGGTCTTTCTGTGTCTTCTTTTAAGACAAGGATTTAAATTGTATAGGACTCCTCAAGGTTTCTGATAACTTGCTTCATGTCTGACATTTCACTTTAACAATTAGCAATTTGCTCAAGTGACTACTGTTATGAAGCAGCACGGGTTCTTGTGGTTTTGAGTCAGACTTGGCCGACTTGATGTGTTGGGGAGATTTGTGAGTCATCATCATCTGTTTGATTTGAATAACCGCCTTTTTCTGTTTTGAGCTTTGTATCTCTTCACGTGTGTTTTGCTTCATGGTCATGGAGAAAACATCCATCTGGGGGTATTCCTTGGGTGGGGTGGGGGGCACACATATTAGATTGGTCAAGGAAGAGTCGTAAGGTTTTAGGTGTAGTGTTTGATCTGTATCATCTGTTTTGTCATCTGGGTTGTCATCAATTGAGAGACACTCACGTAGACCTTCTCTTTCACTAGACCTGAGGTCTGTGCCATGCTTGTTATATATGCCATCTGCTGTAGCTTTGAGTGTTGGGAACTCGCTATAGTTTAAGTCCTGCACAGCATTGCCTTGTATCATGAATGTTAATGTGGTAAGGAGGATTGTGATCTTAACCAGCTTAACTGGTTCTTTCCCCTTTTCTTCTGATTTTCTTTGGATGGCAATGTGCACACGAGTCATACAACCATCATTCCCCTTATCCTTGTCCGTCCAATCGACTATGTGTTCAGTATCTTGTCCTAGCTGCTCATAATACCTAAGGATCATGGCACATACCCAACCCAATGCACGCTCCCTGTATGTGTAGAACGTCACACATTTTGCTTGAGTTTTGTATTGGTCCTGATTCACCATTTCAAAGTTTTGTTGCTGGGTTTGGCCTTTGCGATAGATCTCATATACAGGCTACTTGCACTGGACATCAGAGCTTCCGTCCACAGTAACACTCTATAGGCACAACCAAAATTTGGCGCCATTTTCAATGTTTTCCAAGAAATGTTTACGTAGTACTATGAACTCACGTAAAAAAAGTCGAGTAGGAGTTTAATGTCCGTCTTACAATGTTACAGCTTTCCCATGAAGTTTACAAGAGATGAACTAATCTTTACTACATTTCTATGGTATAGCGTGCCAGCTGGTTGACAATAACATCAAAATTTACACTTAGTAAAATCGCCGGCTATCTTGAGCCGCCATTACATCTGCTAGTGATGAGTCTGAACAATACAGCAGGCGAAATAGTCTGAGGGTTTGGCAAAACACTCCTGAATGTGTAAATGAAAATACGGAACAGCTGATACTTGATCATGCTAAGAAACTTGGTTTGGACCTGTAGGTTGCAGACATAGATTGGTCTCATAGAGTGGGGAAAGAAGGGTGCAACCAACCTCGTGCCATCATAGTTAAGGTGGAAGCTGTGAAGCTAGTGGGCAGTGAAATTGGCAACTTTGGATCGCAATTACCCATTTTATTTTTTCCCAAGTACATTAAACCTATATATTTTCTGACTACTACATATCCATAGATTTGTATCCATGGAAATTTTTTTGCAGTATTGGAATTTTTTGAGATTTTATAGCATTCTTTCTGACTTGGTAGGATTTCAAATATTTCGCACAGAAGTCACACAAATTTTTTTTTTTTTTCCAGTTGAAATCAGAAGAAATTAAAAATATATATCCATGTCCAGGATCGAATTCAATGGTTAGTCTTGAAATAGCATAAATAAAAAGTTATAAAATTTTTAATGTAGTCCTGACAGGTTGTTCATTTTCCTTCTATAAATTGCTCCAAAAGTCACGGAAGGGGTTGTCAGAAAAAAAATCCTGGGAACCGTTCCTGGATATGATATTTTTTTTTTAATGTCCATTAATTTTAATGTGATAGGGCAATTTGTACGTTTGTGAGACAAGATACAAATTGCAGAGGTTGAGCAAAAATCGGTTGTGATGTTAGTTAGGCATGTCAGAAAAGAAAGAAAGTCATTAGCATTTATGCCAAAAACATGTCATGAAAACAATTTTTCTTAACAGGACTTTAAGTACAATTAGGCAAACATGTAACTGTCGTAGGCCGCTGCTTGCTACCGATAGCTCCAGGGGGGTTTAACCTGACAGAAAACATGCAAGCATGGCTTCTTTTAACATCGGTTCACCATAGCGGATGTGTTCAGACTGGACAAACGGGAACAGTTTCTTGTTTGCATCCCCGTTTTAATCCATTAAGCCATGGGCACACTGACATTCACTGCTGCGAGTCAACGGTTGCAATCGGAGTTGGTACAGAATTAAGTGCCCTTAAGTGACGTCACAGACCCCGATGGTCAAACTATGACGGAAACCGGGAAAGTAGCGATGCTTTGACGAGTACGGCCACCAAATGAAACGCAATTCCGCACGATCAAATTGGGAATAAAGTGTATATTGCGTCATGGCAAAGGCAAATTTTCTTCACAAAGTGCTATAATAATTCAACTCCTTCACTTTTTACCCTCGGCACATAAAGTGCCGGTGGGTATTGTCGTCCCCTGCGTCGTCCGTCCGTCCGTCTTGTCGACGTTACCGCGATATTTCAAAATAAAGTTACTGTAGCTATACCAAATATTTGTCGCAGGACTTTTTGATGGACCAGGTTCCTATCGAAAACCAGCTTCCCTCTGATAATTTTAAAACTTTTTATGATTTTTTTAATGTAGGCCTATGGCGTCAACCCTGACGACGTTACCGCGATATCTAAAAAAATATTGACCGTAGTTTTACCAAATATTTGTCAGAGACGTATCTTATGATGGACCAGGTCCCTATTTAAAATATATATACTGTAGCTGTACCAAATTTTTGTCACAGGTGGACTCTATGATGGACCAGGTTCCTATTTAAAACCAGCTTCCTCTGATTATTTCTAAGGTTTTTATGAAACTTCCAATGTATTTAGGCAATTTGAAGGCCGTTTGAGTGGCGTCAACCCTGACGACGTTACCACGATATCTAATGAAATATTGACCACAGCTTTCCCAAATTGTTGTCAGAGATGCATCTTATGCTTGACCAGGTTCCTATTTATGTCTCCCGGTGGAAGCCGGGGGACATTGTTTTAGTGCCCGTTCTTCCGCTTGTTGTTGTTTTGAAGTTCTTCAACACTTGGTTTCCGTGCGATAAATCTTGAAGGACTTGACGGAATTTGATGAAACTTGGTAGAATTATGTGTATAGGCAAGACCTAGGTTGGGATTGTATTTGGATGACCTTGAGCGAATTCTCAAGGTCACAGGGTCACTTATGTGAAATTGGTTTCCGTTCGATAAGTCATGAAGAACAGGATGGAATTTGATGAAACTTGGTAGTATTATGCATCTTGGCAAGACCAAGCTTGGGATTTTATTTAGATGACCTTGAGCGAATTCTCAAGGTCACAGGGTCACTTATGTGAAATTGGTTTCTGTTCGATAAGTCATGAAAAACAGGATGGAATTTGATGAAACTTGGTAGGATTATGTATCTTGGGAAGACCTAGGTTGGGATTGTATTTGGATGACCTTGCGCGAATTCTCAAGGTCACAGGGTCACTTATATGAAATTGGTTTCCGTTCGATAAGTCATGAAGAACAGGATGGAATTTGATAAAACTTGCTTGTATTATGTATCAAGGTAAGACCAAGGTTGGGATTGTATTCGGGTGACCTTGCCCTAATTTTCAAGGTCACAGGGTCATTTTATGTGAAATTGGTTTCTCTGCAATAAGTCTTGAAGAACTTGATGAAAATGGCTAGAGTAATGTATCTAGGTGAGAGCTGAAATAGGATTGTAATTTTCAAGCAAACTTGGTCATTTGTAATTTGTTATCACCTGTAGCTTATTCAGAGACGTAAGTGTTCCACCGGGAGACATTTGATTTTCTGTCGGAAAATCAGTCTGTTCTAGTTAAAACTAGCTTCTGCTTTGTATTTATAAACTTTTTATGAAAATTTTACAGAATTTTTCTTTTAGGCCGTCTGAGTGGTGCACAAGGGGCGTTACCATATCTCAAGTCAAGAAGGATCCAGCGCAGCTTCCCCATTTTTTTTTTCAGAGATGCACAACATAGAGGACCGCATTCCTACTGAAAACCAGCTTCTTATTTTTAAACTTTTTATGAAACTTTTGAAGTGTTTAGGCCTATTTGATGGCCGACTGAGTGACACACAGTACAGTGGTCTCCGTCACCAGAACTTGCCCCAAGAACGCATCCCTAAGTGCTCCTTCATTTCATAGACAACAATATGGAAATTGTATGTAAAGTATTTTACTGGGAAGTCTCAATGAATGAATGAATGAATGAATGAATGAATGAAAGAAAGAAAGAAAGAAAGAAAGAAAGAAAGAAAGAAAGAAAGAAAGAAAGAAAGAAAGAAAGAAAGAAAGAAAGAAAGAAAGAAAGAAAGAAAGAAAGAAAGAAAGAAAGAAAAGATTGTGGGCGCTCAGGGTAATCCGTTCTCTGAACGCTGTTTTCATAAAAAATAAAGTACTTGGCGAGGGAGAACTTTAAAGGGAATCACTGGCCTAAACAATCAGTATGCTGTGAAAAAAAAAGTAGTGACAACACTAACCCAATAAAACAAAGTTCCGTCACAACGTAATTACAGACAAAGTGAGATTAATGTACAGAACGTGTGTGCAGTAATGTGAACATAAGCCTAATAGAACTAGGGACGGGCTTAGTAAATAACACGTTCCTGGAGAAAAGACTGACAATAAACAAACAAATTTCACTTTTTCTGTTTTAATCAGAACCAGACCAATTTGACTAGGCGATGGAGTCCTAGGCTAGAGGTTGACAAAAATTATGGCATTTTTCATAAGTAGAGTAAATAAAATCATTGTATTTTTCTTTACTGAAGTGCAGCAGCTTATACATGTAGCCCAAAGCCATAAAAAATAGGCAAACAGACAAAACGCAAAACAAACAGAAAAGAAAAAAAAAAAAAAAAAAAAAGAGACCCCCCATCGTCACAACTCGAAAAATATGAACTGATCCGACCGATATTGTACTCTTTGGATAGCGCGACTCAGGGCCCACATTTACCCAAATGAACGCCCTAATTTATGTTCCCTAAACACAGTTTTAAGCTGATGGCGCATTTGTGCAAAGTGACACCTAGACTAGTTTAGTTCAACAGCAAATCTCCCTACTTATTTTCACTGCGTATGCGAGTTACCGTATGAGTGGTAGTTGAATATCATGATAAACACCGGAGATGGAGCTGAAGGCGCATGTTACGATATATGCCTATCCACATGGTATCTTACACATTAACTTCGATCAAATGTGTGACGCCCTGGCATTATTCTGTCGCCGTATGAATTGTTTTTTACGACTGATCACTGTCTATTGATCCAAGACCAGCTAGTAACCGAGGATTGCGATTGGCTTCACTATTGTTATAGAATTCACATGCATCTGGTTTGACCTTCATTGCAAAGTTACCCAACAAAACGGTGCAGATCCTGCAAGATGACCATGACACGTGGATGCTTGTGCAAATAGCACTCAGGGTATCTTGTTAGCATTACATATATACATGTACTTCCAACTTCAAACTATTCCAGTCCAAGCTCAACTTCAGAAAAATACCATGACGCAAACTTGCAACCGGGCCAATTCAATAGATACTAAGTTTCACTTCCACCTGTGCAGTTGATAGAGCTAAAATACTATCAGATGATCAAAATAAAACATAGCCTGACCTCTGCCCATAAATCTTGAAGTCGTTGATGTTAACTGTGGAATTCATAAATATGCCAGTTGCGCCCAGGGCAGGAACACTGTGAAACTTTACGACGGTGGACAGGATTATGTTCAAGTTACTTTTAGTCGTTGCTTTGATAGCTGTAGTTGTCTGCCGGTTTCATCACTGTGAGTGTGGTTTAAACTATTCATTCTTCAATGATACTTGAAAATGTGGATATTTGTTGTTGTTTTTTTTTTAATTTTTTGTCTTTGTCTGTTGCGCTTTTGAATGTTATAACGACTGGATGGAATTACCTTGCTTTTTATGGCAATCATTTGCAACATTTGATCGAATAATTTATCTTTAATTCGAATTTTAACCATCATTTGGTCACCTAGATTTATGCATTATTTTGTTTTAGCTTTGCAGCATAGTTGTTGTTTTTAGCTTCTGAAGGACACAAAGCTGTCAGAAAGAACGCGCCTTCCTTGGGCCACTGGTCGGAATGTTGAACTTAGTGATCGCGCTTACTGATCTATGGAATTTTAACATATTGTCATCATTCGCAGTGTCAATTTATGTCTGTTCATTATCACATCTCAATTTCGAAAGAGCAATTACTGTGGCCGAAAGCAGACGCCACATTTATAGTTCTTTTGGCTTGTAAAAGACCAATCACAGCATTTGGTACGATTAGTCAGTATATTTTTCCAGAAGGGATCCAATGAAAGAATGTCGTAATTACTTTTGGCGGGACACTCATATTCAGTGCATATTCTTAGGCTTGTACAGTTCACAATTAAGGGACCTCCACGTAGAATATATCTGAAATCAGAGGGCTTGTGGCATAAGTAATGTTTAAAATTTCTGCTTGGCATTCTACATTGACTTCTAAACATACAATTTTTGCATTTGCAAGCACCTGTTTACACATGCATAGTTTTGTATGCTTTTCAGTACCATAACCGTTCCCATAGTCTTTAATTTTTATGTGGGTCATCTAGGTTAAATATTAACTGAGATAATTCAATAAAACATGTCATGGTATTCCATGCTCCGAAGTGTGTCCTTACAATTACTCGCCGAAGGGTGGTTATTGTCTTGCAGGCTGATATGACCTTTTTCAAAAGTTGTTTTGTGAAGTTGGAGTTAAGACTGAAATTGAGATTAAGATTGAGGTTAAGATTGAAGCTGTAGTTGAAGTCGACGTTGAATTTAATCCAGGCTCCGAAACGTGTGCAAGAAGTTACCCGTTGAAGACTGGCTCTTCACTGCTAGGCTAACATGAATTTTTCAACAATTATCTATTGGTTGATTGAAGTTTAAAGTCAGTGTTGAAGCTGAAGTCAACAAAGTGGACATTGAAGGTGAACTTACAGTCAAAATGAAAAATGAAAATAAAAATAAACATAAGAATGAAATTTAGATATAAATTGCACTGACAAAACAGTTGAACTTAGCTAGGGGATATCGGGTATTGATGAAAATGAAGTGGTACGGGACGTCTGACGTTTTGACATAAATATATGTAAACCAACAGTCCACTTTGCGAGGGGTGGAGAACATATTTAAATAATAGATGAATACCAATGTCGGAGAAGAAAATACCTGACCTGCAAACACGAAGTATCCGTAAATGCAAAAATCAATACAATGTACACCAACAGGGATTTTAATATCCATTTATCCTTTGTACAGATCTTTGAACCGGCCAAGATATCAATAGTGGGAAGTGTAAATTGTTCTGTCGATCGAAACGAAACGCTTTGACACTTGCAAACCTTCACGCCATGAAAATATATCGGACGTGAAAAGATATTGGCCCGTATCATTTTCAGCCTCCCCCTATGGGAGAGGCTTTCTGTGAAATGTTCACTTTTATCTTGCTTTATGTCAAAACGACCGTCTGGTTTACTCTGGATTTTCAACAGACATCTTGAACAGCACTCCGAAAGAGAACCTGAAAAAAGTCAAGTGATAGTGGTGTAGATTTGTATGGTTATGACCTATATATGTATATTTTCATATATGTATATATTGTAACGGTCGAGTGGTCTTGTGTTTTTTGGTTTGTTACATGAATGGTAGAATATTCGCTGAATGTTGTTCAAAGTATCACTTTGAATTCACTTCAGCATAAACGAAGTTCCTGTCTAGAAGTAATTAACACAACACTTTAGTCACAATAACATAACAAGTAAATTGATGGATGTGGTTCACTCTTGGCATCAATTACCAACATCTGGTATGCTGCCTTGTAACTCACATGCACTTGATATAAGATCATTAAAAGTTCAGCACAATTGTCCATTTAATAACTTTGGCTGTTTTAAATATAGTTTCCAGTTGTTTCAATATCATCACAGTGCAGATTCTGTCCCGCTCTTGTGCATCTAAGGTTGACATGTGTAGAAACCTAATTTCTTTGGAAGTGTACCTCGACTTCACTTGGTTCTTGAAATATTTCTGTCAAGTTTCCACTTACACGGCTTTTACTCTTCCAAATGGGAAAGGTTGAAGGAGGCTTCAAATTGAAGAACCTAACATTCATCACTGCGTGTATTATTTAGACTTTAACGATTCTTCACAGTACATCACGAGTATTGAAACATCAATTGAGCTTCAATGTAATATGAAAACCTCATTGGTACCCCTCAGTATCAATAGTAGTGGAACATCGACATCTGGCTCCCAATCCTTTTGAGGTTCAGCTTTTATACTTTTCCTGGATGAGTGATCGATACGTGATCAATGCATGATCCCCTACAAAACCCCACTCGGATTTGGACATGGGCCAAGGCTTCATTTACCATCATTACTGGTCATCACACATCATGAGAATGCCATGGGTAACCATTGCACAATAATTTAATCTCTTGGTGAAGTTTAACTGTTCAACATGTTGCATTATCAGTGATTTGGAACATCATAATGCATCGATACTGAGATGGACACGTACACCACTCATGATACCCCACAGAAACCCCATAAAAGTCGGGAAGTACGCCAGTGTAAAGGCAAGACCCCACAGAAAATTGGATTCGTGCCAATGGCTTATATATGGCTTCTTTTGGGACTTATCAATATTCGACTTCGTTATGTACCGTAAAACTGTTGTAAGTAAGCGCTGAACCATTGTTTTATAATTCGTTGATGTTTGTTCACATGAATATAATACAAAACAGGTGAATTTGGACTTCATAACCTAAGAAATTGAACTTTGTCTTGCAGTGTCAATATGGCGACCAAAATACTGCCTTGCCTGTGTTCACATTGATTGCGTGAATTAGCCCCATAAACTTATGTCATGAACATCTAAATAACTGATGAATTACTTTGTGAATAAATATTCTGTCTCAGTGCATCATAGAAAGTGAATTTAGGAAATATAAGTTGAAACTAGCGTGACATTATGGGTCCATGAAAATGCTGTTTTTAGGCCTAGCCTGGATGGACTGTCAATGTAGATTTCATCAGTTGCTGATCAAAACATAGAGTACTTGTATTTAATGATGGAGATAAGTAGACAATAAAATTTATGTTGATAAAGATCTGTTGCTGATTTCATTTATACTTTGGTCGATACATCTGCAATTAATCTGAATAATATTTGTTGCGATAAACATCATCTGTGTGCATCATCACTAGGGGGCGGTACTTTGCAAGGAGGTAAAAATGTCGATGTCGATGATAATCATTCAGACGAGTCATCTTGCATGTCATGCCTCTCGCTCAGTGACTTTGTTTCTTCACATTCACCCCCCCCTGTGATAATTGAATGTGTCCTCACATAATTAAGACATTCATACATTAGCTCATTCGCGCTTCATTGTTTATTCAATGAACTCACAATGAACAACATCTTGGGAAAACATTTTTAATGATCACATTGCATTCCCATCCTTACATCATTGTAGTGTGCACATAATTATGTGAATCAGAACCATCATAAAAGTCACAGTCTCTCCTCATTCCTCCATGGTCATCAAATATGCACATCTCAGTTCATGTATAACTCCAATTTTAGTGTCACAAATTTCAATTAAACCACCAAAAAAAAAAAATAAATAAATAAAAAACAAAAAACAAACTCTTCTTCATTCACTTTCAATCAATGTCAATGTGTAAAATACAGGTGTCTGCTCTCATCAAAGACATTAATGAGGGATATGTATGTCATTGTATTTCACTTAAGAGGATCTCCATTGGTTTGTTGATGCAGTTATTCCTGCACTGAACTGTCAATTAAGATTATCACCAATGCTTGACTGATTCATGTTTTGCTTTATGTTTCAGTTCTTCCTTCTGCTTCCTTCTTAATTCCTTCATGAACTTGTCATAGCCCCCCTTATCAGGGCTCTTGGTCAGGGTAGCGGGTTTGGAGGATGGCAGAGGATTAGGGTGTGTTCTCTTCCTCTCAGTTGGTGGGCAGAAATCAGCTGGTCGCTTAGGAGGTCTGCGTACAGCAATAACTTCTCCCTGCACTGGCTCCTCTGGCTTTGTTGTCTCTGGTGTTGGTAAGTCAATAGCCCTGTTCATTTCATTGGGTGTTGGAAGTGGTGGGAGGGAAGGGTCTTTTCCATCATCATCACCATCATCATCATTATCCAAGCCAATGATGTGCCTCACATACTTTGTCACCTTACCACCTCTCATATCATCTTCAATGAGGCCAGCAAAACGGTTGTGGATAGCTTTGAAGGTCTCCGCTTGAAGCTTCAGCTGATTGTTTAAATGCTTGTGGCTGTCAATCATGTATTCTATCAATCTATTGGTGGTTGTGGTGCTACTGTTGATCATCTGAGAAAATTTAGATGTCACTCTTGCCAGGTCTGTTGTTGCTTCCCTTTAAAGTTTGATTTCTCCATTCATAATGGTTAGGGTTCCATTCAGGTGCAGGAGGCTTTCCAGGACATCAGTGTTTTGTTGTCTTTGGAGAGGTAGCTCTTCCACTATAGTTCTCATGTGAGAGTTCAGGTTTGTCAGTTCCGATGATACTGAAGGTAGTTGGTGACATACTTGGGTCATGTCTTGCCCTGCTGGCATTGGTTGAACCCTTGCAGCTGTTACAATAGAACTAGTGAGGGCCTCTACTGTTCTTTTGATAATAGTTTCGATGAGGTCAATGTTTGGTTCAAGGGTAAGTGGAGTTTCTTCTTGTTTTTTTGTTGTCAAGTCAACATGAGGAGTTGGGTCTCTTGAGAATGGTTCAGGGGAGTTAAAGAAAATTGGGTCATCTGGATGCAGTATTAGTGGTGTGGATGGAATTTGTGTAGGTTTGGCAAGAGGACTACGAAGTGGACCCAGTTGTGCTTCCACTTTTGTCTCCTTGGGGTCTGCTTGAGCCATGTGTTCAAGCATGGCGATGATTTGAGGTTGCTCAATGAGATAGTCAATTACTTCTCCTGGTACCCCCAGGGTCGGTCCTGTTTCTTCTGCAACGTCCTCACTTTCTTCATCAGCTTTTTCTTTTGGAGCTCCAACCTCCTCAGTGAACTCCATGGATTCCTTTTCTGGTTTAGCTTCCTCATTCCTTAGGACTTCTGCTATGGGTATTGCTTCCTCGTTGTCTGTTACTTTTGCCTTAGGTCCAGTATTAATGGTTTTTGCCTCTATCTTGACTTCTTTGTCATTGGTGACTTCTACCTCAGATATAGCTTCCTTGTCACTCACCACTAAAACCTCTCCCTTGGGTACGGCTACTTCGTCCTTTCTGACTTCTGCCTTGTGTACGGCCTCCTCGTTCTTTTTTATTTTTGCCTTGTGTATGGCTACCTCGTCCTTTTTGACTTCTGCCTTGGGTATGGCTTCTTCATCCCTTTTCACTTCTCTTTTGTTCCTTTGGATGCCCTGGTAGTATGTATTCGACTCTTCCCTGCTCATCCTCACTGCCTGGTCAGGTCTCAGGAAAAGGTCAGTGAATGTGCCCCGCATTACATCTGATAGGTTCTCATCTGGGTGCACAGACAGGCAATGTTCCTCAGCATCACTTTTCTTGTGAAACCTTATATAGCAGGTTTTGCAGGAAAATGGCACATCATCTTTGGTCATGTGCAGGTGTATATGATGGTTCTTCATCTGCACCCTTGTCCGGGTAAAATGACACTTCTGGCAATTCCATGCCATTCCTTGTTTTCCCACAGCAGTCATCTTGCTTGCCATTCCTCTCTTCACTTTCCTTTGTTGAAGATCCAAAAATAACTTCTACAGGAAGCCGTACTTCCCTTCCTGGCATCAGTAGATAAGGAGTAATCCTTGTGCTTTTATGAACTGTTGCTGGGTATGCTCCTGTTAGACAACCAAGGTACTTGTCCCATTCTCTTTGCTGCCCCTTTAGGAATGCCTTTATCATCCGTATTAGAGTCTTGTTAAATCTCTCTGTCTGCCCATTACATCTTGGGTTGCCAGAGGAGTACGTGTCTTCCTTATCTCCAATAATCTGCAGAGTTCAGTAAACAGCTCACTTTCATAGTTCCTACCCTGATCTGTATGCAGGTCATAAGGACATCCAAATCTTGAGATTACTTCATTTAAAATCTTCTCAGTAGTCTTTGCAGTAAAATCTGGTATTGGAAAAGCTTTCACCCACTTAGCGAAATGGTCACTGACTACTAAGATGAATTTATTTCCCCTTGGAGTTTCTGGAAGGGGGCCTAAGACATCAGTAGATAATCTGTCCATCGGTGCTCCCACCTTCATACCTCCAAGTGCTGCCTTGGCATTTCTTCCTGGTGGCTTTATGGCTCCACAGTCATGGCATTTGCCACCCAATTGTTTGCATCTTCCCTCACTTGAAACCAGTAGAATCTCTGGAGGATCTTTTCTCTTGTCTTCTTGCGACCAAGATGTCCTGATAAAATGCTTTTGTGCATCTGACCCAGGATTTCTTTCCTAATACATCTTGGCACAACCAGTTGTAAGTGATTACCTGTGCCATCCTTCTTGTGGAACCTTTTGTACTGAACTCCATCATGCATGTCAAGGCTATGCCAAAGATTCCAATGGTGCCTTGTGGCAGGAGAAGCTACACACACTATTGTTCCAAAAGGTCTTTTTCCTTCCTCAAACCATCTTACAATGGGACCTATATCAACATCACACAGCTGTTCACTTCGCAAAGTCTTCATAGAATCTGGAAGAATCCAGCTCAATACTTTTGAGACTCCACGAATCATTGCCATTGCCTCATCATAATTACTATGTCTGTATCCAAAGAATGTTTTCATTCTTTCTATGATTTTGGAGCCTCCAATGCTAAGATAGTCAAAAACTTTTGGTCTAGTTCTACCATCATCCTCTATTTCTGAGTTTACCTCACCCATCACATCAAAATCCATCTTTTTGTCTGAGTTTGCATCTTTGAGGATTCTCTGACACTTCAGGCCTGAAATCACACTACTAATGACAGACCATACACTAATTATAATCCACCATACCTTCTGGATCAATGACATCATAGTGATTGTCCTGGTCTTCTTTGGTTTATCGGGGCATTTTTTTCTTAAAACCCTAATTGAGCCATCTTCCTGTAACATGGAACTTTGCATGACCACTGTTGTCTTTTCACATTTCCTACAGGGTCCACACCTCAAAATTTGTGCAGATTCATCCTGTTCACAGTTACAGTCTCTTGGGTTCAGACATCTTGACATAAAATCAGCATTTCCATGTTTCTTCCCAGGATGATATTCTATCACAAAATCAAATGCACTCAAATCTTCTATCCATCTAGCAATTCTATTTTTAGGCTCTCTTAAGCTAAAAAGCCATTTCAAAGCTTGCTGATCACTTCTTACAACAAATTTTCTACCAAGAAGATAGCGTTTGTAATGTACTATAAAGAATCTTACTTTAATTCTGCCTTAATTCTTTATCTGTAACACAATAGTTTCTCTCAGCGTTATGTAAGGTTCGACTACCATACGAAACCACCCTCTCTAAATCACCTTGTTTTTGTGATAACACTGCACCTAAGCAAAATTCACATGCATCTGTGTGAAGTAAAAATTCTCCACCCTCATCTAAGGGATAGGCCATCACATCAGGTCCAAACAATACTTGTTTGATGTCATCAAAAGCTGCTTGACAGTCTGGAGTCCATTTGAAGATTTCATCTTTTTTTATCAGTTGGATTAGTGGATGTACTCTTTTGGAAAAATCTCTTACAAATCTTCTATAATAATTAGCCATTCCCAAGAATGATCTTACTTGTGAAACATTTTTAGGAGCTGATAATTCCATAATTTTCTCCAAATTCTCAGGATTTGGTAACACTCCTTCCTTAGAGATAATATGACCCAAAAATTTTACTTCTGTCTGGAAGAAGTGACACTTCTTTGCCTTTAGTTTCAACCCCGCCTGACTGATTTGCAGTAAAACCTCCTCCAGTCTTTTCAGATGTTCCTCAAAGTTTCTTCCAAACACAATTACATCGTCTAAATATATGAGGCATGTTTGCCACTTGAGACCACGTAATGCTATCTCCATAACTCTTTGGAATGTTGCTGGAGAATTAGAAAGGCCAAATGGCATGGTTGTATACTCATATAAACCACACTTAGTTATAAAAGCTGTTTTTGGTATATCTTCTTTCCTGACGGGCACTTGATTGAATGCCGAGGTAATATCTAAGGTGCTGTATAGAGATGCTCCAGCCACAGCATCAAGACAATCATTGCTATGTGGAAGTGGGAATGCATCTTTTTCAGTTACATCATTAACTTTCTGGTAATCCACACATGGCCTTACAGATCCATCTTTCTTTCTGAATGGAACTATTGGGCTTGCCCATGGAGAACTGGAAGGTCTTACTGATCCTTGTTTTATCAATTTCTGCACAGCTTCTCTCTTCTCCAGCAAATGCCATTGGTATCCTCCTTGGTTGTTGTTTGATGGGTGTGGCATTTCCAGTATTTATCACATGCTCTGCAAGGTGGGTCAATCCTTAATCATACTCATCAATAGAAAATGTATCACCATACTTCTTCAACATCTGCGCAACTTTGATCCTCTCATCATCAGTCACCTTTTGTGTGGACTCTTCATATAGTTGCATCAGATGATCAGCGAGCAATGTTTTTCGGTCAGTCCATCCTATATGATCACCCAGTTTACTCTGAACTTCTCTGATTCTGTCTCCAATATGTTTATCAGGCCCATGAAAAGTGATCCTCTTAGTTCTACAATAATTGCTTCTCTCTCCCTCATCTTCTTCAGCTAGCACAATTCCTGTCTCTAATTCCACTTCAACTGCCTGTCCAATTACTGTATCCTGTCTAATAGATATATCCTCAATAGATGGGTCCAAAACCCTGACCTTGACAGCGAAAAATACAATAAATTCATGTCGACCTGTATGGGATTCGAACCCACTACCTTCGGCACACTTAGTATTATTAGCTACATCTACCAGACTTGGTGCTAGCATAAGTGAATGGTCCTCCATTAGATTTGGAGCTGCCTCTAAAAGTAGATTTTCCTCATAAGATCCATCATTGCTCAGATCCACAAATACATCCAGAATAGGCTTGCTCATCTTGGAACAATGTACTGATTTGAAGCATAAACCTTGCACACCCTCTTTGGCAGACCAACCCTTTCTACAGGAACAGGAACTCCTCTCAAAATAATTTTTCCCTCACTCAATAGCAGGTCAGCTGGGCCAGTATGATCCAACAGGAGTACATCAGTTCCTAGAAGCACCTCATCTTCAATATTGGCAACTTTTACTCTTTTGTTGATCATCACAGGTCCTATATGTAAATCTAATGAAGTTTGTCCCTCATGAACAATGGGCCTCCCATCTGCGGTTACTAACTTTTTCCTAGAATTTGTGTCATACAATTTTGGGCACTTTGAATTTTTTTCAAACACACGAAGGTGATAGGTGATACGATAGTTGATGTAGCACCTGTATCTACAGTAAAGTTGACGTCAACATCCTCCACCTGACCCTTGATATATATTCCAGCATATTCTGGAATTTTTCTCCTAATAACATCAAACTCCTTAGACTTTGTACTCAATTTTTCATCACATTCTCTCTTCACTTTTGTTGTTAGGCCAGTTCTCTCTTGGGTCGTTCCATAGCCTCTAGGCTCGACCCCCTCTAGTTTTCCTGACATTTTGGCAGAGTACCATTACCCTCCGACATCCTTACTTCCTTGCAATTGGACATATTGTTCTTGAACTGTACATGTGGACTATCTGATTGTTGCATCTGGGTCAGCACCATCTGCAACTGTCCCATCCTTTCCTTCATCTCCACTTGGGTAGGGTTTCTGGATTTTGCTTCACTGGCTACTTCTGATTGACCTTGATCCTTCGGTTTTGTTCCATTTCTAGCTAACTTTGGTCTACCTGGTGCTCGGGCCAACCTCTCATCAAATTCTTCTTCTTCATCACTGCTATCCCCTGCTCTGAGGATTCTAGCTGGACGCCTTGGTCTCTTACCAGAGCCATCATCACTGGGGCTATGTCTTCTCATTTGGATGAAATTGACCACTTCATACACTGCTTCATCTATATCAAATGGGTCCTTGATATATTCTAGTTGGAATCGGGCTTGGTCATTGTACAATCCATCAAGAAAACGTCTGAGAAGATCTTCCTTGCGAGTCCTCTCATCCCTTTTCCTGTAAGCTTTGTCATAGAGGCGCTTTAGTTCAGCAGCATAATCTTCTGCTTTTTCACCTGGTTTTTCGTCCCTATTGCTGAACTGTGCTTGAAATGTTTTCTCTGTTTCTACTTTCCTGAATCTGTTACCAAGTTCTTTAACAAGATTCTTAAAGTTACATCTTGTGACTCGAGACAGTTGATCAAAAACAAACTCTCCTGCTTGGCCTTGTAGACGAGGAAGAAGTTCATCCAATTTTCTATCATTATCCCATCTATGCCTCTCAGCCACATCAATTAACCGATTGTACCAAACATGCCACGGTTCTTTACCTGTAAATGGGGGAAGTTTCACACTTTGACTTGTATAAGTCCTTCTCCTATCATCATTAGTTAACAAAAAATCTGATTCTCTATCTGAGGAGCTTGTCCTGAGGTAAGAATTGCTTCTTTGTCTTTGCCTTTGATGGGGACCAACATCATTATTTACAGTTATTCCTGTAAACTGAGTTTCATCCTCATCTAAAGACGTGTGCCTTACTTTGGGGTCTGAACTGTCCTTGCCATCAAACCTTCCCCTAGTTACATCCTTTGGAATTGCATTATTTGATGTGGTTAACCTGATTGTACCCATGAGGTCTCTTACAACATCTTCCATTGCATGACCCAAACATTGTGCTATCTCTCTAGATATTGCATCTACATCTAGTTTGGATTTCTGGCCTACATTCACATCATTTGCATCATCTTGGCAAAGATTTCCATCACCTGCACCTTCATGGGTGGTAGTATTATAGGGCATCCTACATGACATCTGTGGAGGTCTATCACATATGTTACTCATAATTGGTGGTCTTATTATCCCTCTTGTCCTTGTTTCTTCAATTGCTAAAGGCTTCCTCACAGCATAAGGATTTGAAGATATAGCTACCCCACTGACAGTCTGTGGAGTTGAGTTCCTTGTGCTACTACTGAAAATAACAGGAGTTCCTACACTCCTTGAGCAGGTTTGACTAAAATGGTGATAACACATCATATTACCTTGGGATATGTCTTTGAATGACCCCCCCCCGAGCTCATAGAAGAGCCACTAGCCACTGGACAGGACTCTAAATCTGATTTTTTGCAGTGTGCATCAACACTTACATCATCATTGGATATGTCTTCAGTATTCCTACCTGACCTTAGCTCCATATGACTCATTTTCTTCTTCAATTTTACAAATAGACTGGGTTTGAATCACAGGTTATACAATGATTGTATATCCCACCGCTGCCACCAAAATAATGTAACGGTCAAGTGGTCTTTTGTGTTTTTGGTTTGTTACATGAATGGTAGAATATTCGCTGAATGTTGTTCAAAGTATCACTTTGAATTCACTTCAGCATAAACGAAGTTCCTGTCTAGAAGTAATTAACACACCACTTTAGTCACAATAACATAACAAGTAAATTGATGGATGTGGTTCACTCTTGGCATCAATTACCAACATCTGGTATGCTGCCTTGTAACTCTCATGCACTTGATATAAGATCATTAAAAGTTCAGCACAATTGTCCATTTAATAACTTTGGCTGTTTCAAATATAGTTTCCAGTTGTTTCAATATCATCACAGTGCAGATTCTGTCCCGCTCTTGTGCATCTTAGGTTGACATGTGTAGAAACCTAATTTCTTTGGAAGTGTACCTCGACTTCACTTGGTTCTTGAAATATTTCTGTCAAGTTTCCACTTACACGGCTTTTACTCTTCCAAATGGGAAAGATTGAAGGAGGCTTCAACTTGAAGAACCTAACATTCATCACTGCGTGTATTATTTAGACTTTAACGATTCTTCACAGTACATCACGAGTATTGAAACATCAATTGAGCTTCAATGTAATATGAAAACCTCATTGGCACCCCTCAGTATCAATAGTAGTGGAACATCAATTGGACTTCAATGTTATATGGAAAACCCCACTGGTACCCCACAGTACATCAATAGTATTGAAACATCAATTGGACTTCAATGTTATATGGAAAACCCCACTGGTACCCACAGTACATCAATAGTATTGGAACATCAATTGGACTTCAATGTTATATGGAAAACCCCACTGGTACCCCACAGTACATCAATAGTATTGGAATATCAATTGGACTTCAATGTAGTATGGAAAATCCCACTGGTACCCCACAGTACATCAATCATCTTGGAACATCAATGGGACTTCAATGTAGTATGGAAAACCCCACTGGTACCCCACAGTACATCAATAGTATTGGAGCAGCAATTGGACCTCAATGTAGTATGGAAAACCCCGCTGGTACTCCACAGTACATTAATACTATTGGAACATCAATTGGACTTCAATGTTATATGGATAACCCTACTGGCACTGCACAGCACATCAATCGTATTGGAGCATCAATTAGACTTCAATGTAGTATGAAAAACCCCACTGGGACCCCACAGTACATTAATACTATTGGAGCATCAATTGGACTTCAATGTTATATGGAAAACCCCACTGGTACCCACAGTACATCAAAAGTATTGGAACATCAATTGGACTTCAGTGTTATATGGATAACCCTGCTGGCAGCCTACAGTACATCAATAGTATTGGAGCATCAATTGGACTCTAATGTAGTAAGGAAAACCCCACTGGTACCCAACAGTACATCAATAGTGTAAGAATATCAAGTGGACTTCAATGTAATATGGACAACCCCACTGGTACCCCACAGTACATCAACAGTATTGGAACATAAATTGGACTTCAATGTTATAGGGAAACCCCCTTTGGTGCCCCAGAGTAAATCAATAGTATTGGAGCATCAATTTGACTTCAATGTAGTAAGGAAAAACCCACTGGTACCCAACAGTACATTAATAGTGTAAAAACATCAATTGGACTTCAATGTAATATGGACAACCCCACTGGTACCCCGCAGTACATCAACAGTATCGGAACATCAATTGGACTTCAATGTTATAGGGAAAACTCCTTTTGTACCCCACAGTAAATCAATAATATTGGAACAGCAATTGGACTTCAATGTAGTATGGAAAACCCCACTCATACCCCACAGTACATCAATAGTGTAGGAACATCAATTGGAATTCAATGTAATATACAAAACCCCACTGGTACTCCACAGTACATTTATAATTATAATGTTCGAACATTGCATGTTATTGTTTCATGCATTATTATAGAACCTATGTTGAGTCTTTAGATAGGCCCATCTACAGGGATAATGAGAGCATCGGATGAAACATGCACCTGTCTATTACTTTATGACGTCAGTTGGCGGTACGAGGTTAATTCAGGTCTGAGCGTCTTCTATTATGGGATGTTCTGGTTCTAGCGTCAGGGTTACTCTTTTGATGCTTCACGTCTGAGCCACGGTCGACATCTGGCTCCCGATCCTTGTGAGGTCCAGCTTTCATACTTTTCCTGGATGAGTGATCGATACGTGATCAATGCATGATCAAAGAGTGAACCCCTACAAAACCCCAAGGAAACCCCACTCGGATTTGGACATGTGCCAAGGCTTCATTTACCATCATTACTGGTCATCACACATCATGAGAATGCCATGGGTTACCATTGCACAATAATTTAATCTCTTGGTGAAGTTTAACTGTTCAACATGTTGTAATATTAGTGATTTGGAACATCATAATGCATCGATACTGAGATGGACACGTACACCACTCATGATACCCCACAGAAACCCCATACAACTTTACAAGTCGGGAAGTACGCCAGTGTAAAGGCAAGACCCCACAGAAAATTGGATGCGTGCCAATGGCTTTTATATGGCTTCTTTTGGGACTTATTATCAATATTCGACTTCGTTATGTACCGTAAAACTGTTGTAAGTAAGCGCTGAACCATTGTTTTATAATTCGTTGAAGTTTGGTCAAATGAATATAATACAAAACAGATGAATTTGGACTTCATAACCTAAGAAACTGAACTTTGTCTTGCAGTGTCAATATGGCGACCAAAATACTGCCTTGCCCGTGTTCACATTGATTGCGTGAATTAGCCCCGTAAACTTATGTCATGAACATCTAAATAACTGATGAATTACTTTGTGAATAAATATTCTGTCTCAGTGCATCATAGAAAGTGAATTTAGGAAATATAAGCTGAAACTAGCGTGACATTATGGGTCCATGAAAATGTT
Organism: Hermodice carunculata; assembly: GCA_964020975.1. Taxonomy (NCBI): domain Eukaryota; kingdom Metazoa; phylum Annelida; class Polychaeta; order Eunicida; family Amphinomidae; genus Hermodice; species Hermodice carunculata. The sequence continues at coordinate 97,183,560 of OZ026614.1, read as the reverse complement.
TTTAGGCCTAGCCTGGATGGACTGTCAATGTAGATTTCATCAGTTGCCGATCAAAACATAGAGCACTTCGATTTATTGATGGAGATAAGTAGACAATAAAATTTATGTTGATAAAGATCTGTTGCTGCTTTCAATTATACTTTGGTCGATACATCTGCAATTAATCTGAATAATATTTGTTGTGATAAACATCATCTGTGTGCATCATCACTAGGGGGCGGCACTTTGCAAGGAGAAAAATGTCGATGTCGATGATAATCATTCAGACGAGTCATCTTGCATGTTATGCCTCTTGCTCAGTGACTTTGTTTCTTCACAATATATATATATATATATATATATATATATATATATATATATATATATATATATATATACATATATATGCATATATATATATATATACATATATATGCATATATATATATATATATATATATATATATATATATATATATATATATATATATATATATATATACTCATTTATAGGCCTATGTGCTCTCTACGGCGGGAAAGATCAAGTTCAAGGTCAGTTCGTATTCCTGGCTAATCTTTATAATGATTTCAATTTTGTTGAACAATTCAAGTATCTGGGCACACTTTTTGCCTCCAATGCAAGGCATTGAGGAAAGCACCGCCTTACCTTGCAGAGCAGGCTAAGCAAACGTTCTTCACACTGGGGCCAAATGGCCAAAAGTGGGACGCCGTGCATGTTCAACTGGTTCCACATAGTCTCGTTCAACGACACTTTACTTTGCGGAATATTAAAAAAAAAAAAAAAAAAAAAAGAGATTTGCGCAAAATGGGGCAAGCATTCATTCGATCATTTCTATGGGCCCCTTTACCGAGGATTAATTTCATGCGACCACAGAATCGCCCCTGCATCCCTCTTGGTCCATCTACTTTCATTGCTAACCAACGGAACAGTAAGATAAATGAACGACTGCAGCCTATAAAGTCAAAGAGAAACAGCCGCCGAAGCAAAATTTTGCGTATCCTTTGCTTTTGTACTAGATTTGAAATAGCCGCCTGAACGAATCTGGATTTTCTTGTTAACAAACTTCAGCGTATTGCAAATATGCACAAGATATTTTTTGTAACCTTGACCTTGCAGTACTGAGGGAGGTTATCACCTGCAAACCCCCCCCCCCAAATAAAATAAAAGAGGTTCAATCCAAAAGCCATTCCCATAGATTTGTACTGAATTGTTTTTCATTTTGAAGGAAGGCCACTGTCAGCATCTAAACCTCTTTTGATTGGAATATATACCGACCCCCTAACTCACCAGCAACATGGTTCAACCGATTTGAAAGCATGATGTATTTAGTAACTGCTGAAAATCTGGAGACTATTGTGACTGGTGACTTCAACTGATTTCATGAAGTTAGACAAATATCTTTACCATATGCAAGAAGTCCATCTAACTGAGCAGATTATTGACACACCAACCAAACAGATACATACCACTGACACCTTAATTTTGACCATATTTACACATCAGACATTTCTGGGAGTATTCGAATTTTCATATGCCTGCTATTGCATCAAATTTTGTACAAAACGAACTCTCAAAATTAAGTTTTTCTAAAGCAACGGGCATGGACAGCATTGGACTGAGTCCTCTCAGAGTAACGGCCACTGAGCTGGCGCCTTCGTTAGCTTCAAGTATGAATGTTTCTCCGGCCCCCAGGTATTGTTATTGACGAATGGAAATAGGCAAAAGTACCCATTTACAAATCAGGTGATATGAGTGACATCAACAATTATCGGCCACCGTCCATACTTCCCAGTCGAAGCAAAGTCATCAAAAGACATGTTCATGATTCCCTTTTTACGTTCCTTGATACACACCAGAGCTTATACGTCTATCAGTCAGGCTTTAGAGCTGAACACTCATGTGAGACTGCATTGACTTCTATGATTGAAAAAAGAGTGGGAAGTATGGACTCCGGCAAAATCACTGGTGTACTGCATATTGATTTAAAGAAAGCGTTTGATACTGTTAATCGCGTAATTCTTTTGGAAAAGCAAAAGGCATATGGGGTCAGCGGTATCAAATGGATTTGGTTTCAGAAGTACTCATCAAGAAGTCAACAAGCTACTAGTTGGCAGGGTGTTTTTTTCTGATTTTGGTTATGTGTGTGTCGGAGTACCACAGGGTTTTATTCCGGGACCTCTATTGTTCATTCTTTTTATTAATGATTTCGCTGTATGTCTTAGCCATTCCAAGTTTTACATGTATGCAGATGACAGAAGGGAAGAAGTTTCAGATACTTCTTAACGTGATGTTGAGGAAAAATTGACAGAAGACTTCGGAAATGTTAAGGTCTCCATGTCCAAAAATAAGCTGTCATTGAATGTTAAAAAAAAACCCAACTTAGTGGTAGTACAGGAGAGCCATTGAAGATACTAAAGTTAGAATCTTTGTCGAGGGGAAAGAAACTGAGCAGGTCCAAACCATGGAATTGCCATGCATACAGGTAGACTCAAATATCAATTGCCCCCCCCCCCCCCCCCCCAGCTTGATGTCGTTTGCAAGAAAATATCTAAGACATTAGGCATTTAAAAAAGGATTGGGATTTTAATTTTTTAAAAAGTTACTTCACAACTACTCAATGCATTGGTTTTACCCCACATGGATTTCTGTGCTGCGGTTTTGGGTCGCCCTGTAAATAAAATGTTCATTGAAAGTATTATTACACTCAAAAAGCGAGCAGCACGTTTAACATAACAGTGTAGAATTTCAGACTTTTCCAGTAGAGAGCTTTTCATCACCTAAAATGGATGTCTTTTATATGATAGAGTAAGTTTCAAAAGAAGTGTATTTATATTTGAATGTCTGAATGGCTTGACACCAACATATCTACATAATTTTACGCATCTTTCAGAACAGCATACCTAAAATACGGTAGCTGCTGGTTCCAACAACCTGGCTACCACCAGGCCAAGACTCGACATACACGCTGAGTTTTAAATTTGATGGTAAGAAATTATGAAATGCTCTTCCCGATGACGTACGTTGTAGGTAATTGTATAGCAGGTTTTATCAGGCTAATTTGAATACAACTGAAGGAACGACCACCATTTGGCCACAAAAATGCACGACCTACACGAGGAAAAATATGTCTGCACATTATTCCACTTCGTGTTTGATTTGCACGTGTACTTTTACTGCTCCAAATTTGTTCATGCAGCATGTTTTGCATGTGTGTATGATCGGTTTTTACAGACCAAACTGAAATGGAAATGTACATATTAGCACAAACATAATAATTCTCACTCACGATTCCATTTTGTTGGATAGGATTTGCACAATGTATTTCATCTGTAATAGTTAACTTCCCTGAAGATCAGACTGTTTACGTGGTGTAACCGCCTTTGTCCCTCCGTTGTTGACGAAGAAAGGCAGTCCTTAAACTGGCAAATATTTAACGCGTTTGTTCACGTTTTCTAATAGACCATGTCAGAAATGAGTTTCACCACCAGATGGCTCTGGGGTACTATACACCCTAGCCTGACAGAGTGCCCACTAGCTAAGCATGGCAGAGTATGGGAGGTAGAGAGTCTTTGAGTTGAAACAGGAACTAATCAAGAGAGGAGCACCAACTAAAGGCAAAAAGTGTGATTTAGTAGAAGGTAAGTACTTGCTGATCAGTTTCATATATTATCTTACAGGAATTTATCCAAGATTACAAGTTTAGTCACTTGACTCCAATGGGTTGAACCAGCAGTTTACATCACTGGTCATATATTGCTGTGTGTGTTGTCTCTTGGCCACACACAATTCTGTGACAAGTCAAATTATGAGACTGTGATTGAAAGTATAATTAATGTTCCATAAAGAGAGACTTTCATAGCCATACATACATTATTTTGAATGTGGAATACCCTGGTCAAAGTGCACATAGGCCACCAGTAGCCTGACCTGAGCCAAGCCTCTGGGGCCCAGCCAGTAGCTTGTATATTGGGTCACTCCAGGGGATTAGCAAGGTGTTAATGCTGCTGTTGTCTAGTTCCTCTGGGGAGAGTGCTTTATGGGTGTGCTGTGTATACAAGACACTTGTTGGTAATGTGTTTGTCCAGAATAACAATGAGGTAAAAACACTGCATACTCAAAGGCAAAGATGAAAAACTGAACAAGAAAAGGAAAAGTAACTTTGGGATGGGACATGCGCATTGGCGGTATGTTTTGTGTGCTTTCAGTTATGGTTTTGAATCCTTGGTCGGGCCATTGAGGAAGGGGTGTTTCTTTTTTCAGACTGAGTATAGGTTCAGAATGAAAATTGTTATTTCTGTCATATGCGTCAAGTCTGAAAAAAAGTGCAAGACTAAATATGTGTCCTGTCAACTGAACTGTATGAGGTAATGAAGGGCAGCCAAGCGGTTCAAATGTAAGGAAAAAGGTAAACTTTCAAACTGGAGGGGACATAAAGTTACTTTTCCTTTTCTTGTTTAGTTTTTCATCTTTGCCTTTGAGTATGCAGTGTTTTTACCTCATTGTAATTCTGGACAAACACATTACCAACAAGTGTCTTGTATACACAGCACACCAATAAAGCACTCTCCCCAGAGGAACTAGACAACAGCAGCATTAACACCTTGCTTATCCCCTGGAGTGACCCAATATACAAGCTACTGGCTGGGCCCCAGAGGCTTGGCTCAGGTCAGGCTACTGGTGGCCTATGTGCACTTTGACCAGGGTATTCCACATTCAAAATAATGTATGTATGGCTATGAAAGTCTCTCTTTATGGAACATTAATTATACTTTTAATCACAGTCTCATAATTTGACTTGTCACAGAATTGTGTGTGGCCAAGAGACAACACACACACAGCAATATATGACCAGTGATGTAAACTGCTGGTTCAACCCATTGGAGTCAAGTGACTAAACTTGTAATCTTGGGATAAATTCCTGTAAGATAATATATGAAACTGATCAGCAAGTACTTACCTTTCTACTAAATCATACTTTTTACCTTTAATTGGTGCTCCTCTCTTGATTAGTTCCTGTTTCTGCTCAAAGACTGTCCACCTCCCATACTCTGCCATGCTTAGCTAGTGGGCACTCAGTCAAGCTAGGGTGGATAGTACCCCAGAGCCATCTGGTGGTGAAATTTCTGACATGGTCCATTAGGCCATCACCATATAGGGTCAAGGTCATGGTTTGACACACAGGGAAATTCTGGCCCGTTAAACACCATTGCTCCCTCCTCAATTTAAGGTTGTAATTTCCATCAAGTATCACAAAAATACTGGAACTTCTGTAATCGACAATTTTCGAGTGATGTGAGATATAAATGGCTACTGAACAGCGTGAACAAAAACACAGTTCTTGCCACCAAGTTTACATTTCGATTGCATGGATTTAGTTTGATGCATCGTTTCGTCACAGAGCTATTAATTTTTTTAGTGTTATTTGGCCATTTAACGTAGTGACCCTTGATTCAACATGTCACATTAGATAATTTGAATTTGTGTCAGTCTGACCATGGACGTATACATCCATGGCTAAACCAACCCGCCAAAGAGGATGCCTTTCAAATAAAATGATAAATAAAGGCGACAGAAGGCTTACGTTGTGCGACGCTGCAATCAAAGACTGCCGGTGCATAATGAAGTGAAAATCGTAGTTCCATTAGAGGTAAGTATAATCACAAGAAAGGGAATGGGATATTGTGGTCTACTAACCTTTTTTCTTTGTAATTCACATAGAAGTACTTATTTCCCATTTGTATATCTTTTATGAAAAACAATTAATCAGAACACTTGGGTTGAATGTTTAGTTATAATAGAAACTTTGGCAACGTATGCTGATTCAAGGACAAAATTAGGTGCAAGTGCCTCATAGCTGTTAAAATGACCAGTATCTGCACATATGTGCATATTAGTTCAATTACATACATACATACATACATACATACACATATATGTGTATATATATATATATATATATATATATATATATATACATACATACATACATACATACATACATACATGCATACATACATACATACATACATACATACGTTTGATTCATTTATGAACTTACTTTTTTTCTGTCTAGAGGACATTGTAATGTGTTGTACGTGCATTTGGATATGTTGTATTCAATTTGGTAAATGTATCTGTGTGTGATGTGTGTATTTTTGCAAAATGTTAATATTGATGTTGATGTAGCAAATAAAGTTCATTTCATTATTTCACACACACACACACACACACACACACACACACACACACACACACACACACACACACACACACACACACATATATATATATATATTCAGAACTCAGTGATGATGTTAATTACCAAATATTTGAAGCTGTGCAGACTTACATAGTGAAAACAAGACGCTTTGAATTTTGAGCCACTTCCAGTTTATTACATTGATATTTTAGATTTTTTTTTCTTTTTTCTTTTCTTTCTTTTTCTCTTTTTCTTTTTCTTCATCTATATATATATATATATATATATATATATATATATATATATATATATATATATATATATATATATATATATATATATATATACACACATACATACATACATACATACATACATACACACATACATTCAAGGAAATAAGGAATGGCTAGGAACCTGTGCAAAGCACACTTTATTTTGTATAATCTTTGTGTTTTGCGTGGTTACAGCGGATACATTACCACAGTCCCACATGACCATGTGCTCTTTTGCTGAGTAGACTTCACAATAGATGTGGCCGCTGTTCGACCGAACCGCCGGTTCAACCGGTTCATGTCTCAAAAATCACTAACCGGTTCCAACGGGCGGTTCACATTGATTAACTTTTACTTAATTAGTGGCCAACAGTCGGTCAGTGTTAATAAAAATGAACACGCATTGGTTATCCTAAGATGGGACCATCGTATATTGTATCATGCCTTGCTAATTTCTTGACAAAGGGGCATTGTTTGAGAATTTATAATACACCTTCGCGACATTACTTTCCGCGCGTGTCTAGAACAAAGAGGCCGTACACAAACTCACCTCAGAACAAATTAATAGAAGTTTAAACTCTTCCAGCATACTTTGCGCTCGTTTGTGATAAAAAGACGAATGTCTGTTAAGGAGAGCCACTAGCAGGTATGGCGACGCTTAAGAGGACGTCCGAGCTTTGGACATTTTTGACAACAGTGAAAAACTTACAAATGCAAGCCTTGCCAAAAAGAGTATTTTTCTCTGGTGGGTCTGGCAGTTTGCTGAAACATCTAAACACTGTTCACCCAGCAGAATTGAGCGCCGAAGATGCAGGGACATGTAAAATGCATATAAAAAGAATATTTAGTGACAGATAAAAGTTTCGGTTTTGAAATTTTGTCCCTGTTTTTCAATGTCCTTGGATTGCCGATTCGAACCGGTTCGTGCCTTATTGTGAAGTGGTTCCCATTTCTGTTTCACTATCTGTCAAGGTCCAAGTATCTCGAGAAGCTCGCACTATGTTTTGATTTAAAAAATGATTATTTGACCGGAATGTCAATGTGGCATGAAGTGAAGCATTGAATATAATTAAGACAATTGTCTATTTTACAATATCCCATTATTTTGCTCAATTGGATTCTTCCATGGAATACACGACGTTGAATGAATCATTAGTTAACGTAAGTATCATTGAATCGCCGCTATCAATATAACGTCACTAACGCTGAGCCAACATTGATTCAACGTCACAGTTTACCTCCAAAGATATCTACCTGTCTCCCCTTCTGTAGTTACCCATGTGGAAACACAATCGTTCCCAACATATGCGTGAAACGATTTTACGTCCGAAATGAAATAAAAGAGAGATTCCTATTGGTTGTGGCCAAAGGCTCGTATTGAACGGTTTTAAAACTCGTGCTGTCTAAATCCATTCCCCATGACACGGCCATATGGAATTATCTATTTGATGGGGGGGGGGGGGGTGAGAATGTGTTGGAATCTATCGGCTCAGAATCTGCGTGAAGAAAAAATATACATAAACCTTACGAAAAAAAAAAAAAAGAAAAAGAAAGAGAAATAAAAGATGAAACCATTGTTTCCTTTACTGCCAGCAAAAATATTGCATGTGACGTTTTGTGTTCATGTAGTGTGGATCACGGTTTAAAATTATAATATCATAAATATAATTTGCACCTATTGACATTCTGTCGGAAGTCGCTAAGAACAGATAATTTCATTGTCAGTGTTGGGCCTTTTATATTCAGGACATCGTCTGTTGTTCAAGTGCATTGATCCACGGCAAAATTCATTTCGTGGAATGTGAAAAGAGTTACACATAAAATCAAATCTTGTTATTTGCTGTGTGTCTTATGATTAATGGAGCTGTAATTTATAACAAAATGGGATGCCCAGGCTGATTATGTGAGCCATCGTATATCTCAGACAGACGTCCTTGGACGTGTGCACACATCTGCTGTCCCCTGCGTATATGTCGCTATGGCGTACGTCCAATCAGAAAACCCGGGCATTGCTGTCCTTCCTGTCCCAGAAGAGGTCAGTGAACCCAGTTCATTGCTTGTTGCAAAATGTCTGGCGACATTATGTATGTATGTATGTATGTATGTATGTATGTATGTATGTATATATATATATATATATATATATATATATATATATATATATATATATATATATATATATATATATATATATATACACATATGGAAGGCAGTTTCTTATTTTATTCAATATTTAGAGATATCTTAAAATAGATTTAAAGGTATCTTTTTTTATTCCACAATATTTGTGCATAATGGGGCTCAGTTGCACTACGTGCAATTTCGGATGGATTAATTTTCATCAAAAAGTTGTTCAGCCGCATTACAACTTTGTTATAACAGACTTCTTTCGCGTTCCCAGATATAATGAATGTCAGTAGGTGCCAAATCTGTTGATAGCAGTTGGGTATACTTGATGCTCCTGCGGGGTTTGGCAACAGTAAAATGGCAAAAATGTGACATTGCCGTCTACTCTGTCTGTCTGTCAGCCGCCATAATGTGCTTGTTCATGCGTGCCTGTTTTATGCAGACGACTAGGCCCTTATTATTTCAGCAAAAGATCCTGCTGGTATAGCCTCAACTTTAAGCACTGAGTTGGTGAATTGCAATGAATGACAATCGTTTGCAAATGAAACATTACACTAATCATTTGACATTATTTCAACATTGTTACCACTTATATTAAAGCACGCCAGTACTTTCGGACCTGTATCCACTATCGGGCCAACCTTCTCCATTGAGCTTCGTCTTTGACGCAATGGGGCGCTGGCACTCAGCATATTGCTGACCCTTATTTCATTGCCTCAGGGCGACTTCACTGTCTGATGCAAAATACTATTTCTAGGGCCTACAACTGGTCACTGTTTGTCGTTGTATTTACATTTTCAGCGAATGCACACTCTGGAGAAGTCCCACTATATATATATTACATTACACTCATTTGACAAATTAGCCTTCCCTTAACACTAATCACACATATATTTTGGACGCTACATCTTCAAATATCCAATCGACTTGGCTGCCATTGTGAAAATAGTGAGTTCCGCACCCAGTGCCAATGATTCGTAAATGAGCATTACGACGATCTTGCCGAGTGGGGGTGGGAAGAGGGTTATAATATATGAAACCAAAAATATGTATTTTGCAATTATTTCAGAGCATCAATAATGATATATATGCTGTGACCGCGATTCACTTTGATATCCAAATCAAGTGTACTTTTGTGAGACTGTCCGGCAGTCAATGCATTAATTGCGCAATGTTCAAAATGGCGCTCGAGCATGCCGTGTCGCATTTGGATTTGTAACTAACGATGATAACTGCTTCAGACACAACTGAGCGGGCAGATTAAAGTTAAGATTATAAGTCATCTTTTAAAAATATGTTGACGACTGTTTGCTCCGTTAACTCGGAGAACGGACACCTGAAACCTAGCGATACTAGATACCGATAATGGACCCATCGTGGCTATATGCAGCGGCTATGCATTTTACCCGGCCCAAGTTGACCTTCTAGACAAGTTGAAAAAAAAGGGCTGTGTTTGAGCTAACTTTACTGCAAAATAACGGCACACGCTGGCCAGCTTTTCTGTTAACTTTGCTTCACAACTTTTTAAAGTTGATTTGAACGAACTTTTTTATGGGTGGTTGTTTGTGGGTGATTTTGCTGGTCGTGTTGCAGCTGGTCTAAGGTTGTCCAACTGGAGCATTGTAGCAAAATTTTGCATCACAGTTCTTGAAAAATGCTACAGAATTTAGCCAAAATAAGTGTTTCTCATTTGAAGAAGTTTACTGAGAAAATGATCCAGGGAATGTAAATTTTTTGCTGCAATTGGACAGCACTGTGGTCTTGTGCGTCAGGTCATTTAACATTGCAAAAGCGCCCGTGCCAAGGAAATCTGGTCGTTTTGACCAGGTGGGGACTGGGGTCGGTAATTAAAGGTACTACTGCTCCATGATTATACCTATTCCCATGCAGAACCTACCAGGGTATATCAAAGAGAGTGAATGTAAAAACATTTTAAAAAATAAGGTGAAATCATTCTTGATGAATGAGATGGGAGTACTGGAGAGGGACCGCTTTATATATTTATAGTTTCAGTATCTTACTTCTCAGTGTTATCAGGGACCTGCAATATATATGTATATATATATATATATATATATATATATATATATATATATATATATATATATATATATGTGTGTGTGTGTGTGTGTATATATATATGTGTGTGTATATATATATATATATATATATATATATATATATATATATATATATATATATATATGATCCCTGGAGTTATAAAAATTACACCTTTGTTGCTTATATTTATATATTAATTTATTGAAAATTTAGATCAATCGTTTAATTCATAAATAATAAGAGCACTTGAGCTTCAAACCTGTGCAGAGCAACTTAATATTTTTACGATTTCATACTTGCATTTCTGCTATTTTCATGTTGTTGCCCACCATGGAAATAAGCCAAGGCAAGATTCCCTAGGCATTTGGTACTCCCATCTCATGCATCATAGTTTGGTGTGTTTTCAGCAATCATTTTGCACCATCCTGGCATATGTGTGCATAATAACATCAATCAACATTCAGTGACGAAAGTTATGTGCATTCAGGCCTAGTGATTATCTTAATGTATTTTTTCTTCTTGCTTTTGTAGAGAAAATGCACAACTTAGTAATTAAAGGATAATTTATCTGTTAAGTTTCCCCGAATTAAAAAACATATGCGCAAAAATTCTATAAAGCCGTACATGTATGCATGCAAAATTTGTCGTATCTTAATTGATAACATGGCGATGTTTTTTTAAATTTACTTTTTTTTACTAATTTTTGCTAATTTTCATCAGGTTTTTGTACAATCTGAGGGAAAATAGCCAAATCAGTACAATAATGACTAAAATGTTGTGATTTCGTCAACCATTTGAAGGCAAGATACTCGAAACTCCCCACATAAACCATTTTGCATGATCAAATTCGTTTTTTTTTTTTTGGGGGGGGGGGGGAATGCCTCAGACCCCCTAGCATGCCTTTGGCCTTTTGGGCCGTGTAGGTCAAATTTGGGCTACTGACAAAAATAACTTTTTTAGGCCGCTTGGGTCTCTGACAGAGTTTGTAGCACTGGCCTGGGTCGACCAGTATTTATAAGGGATGGGCGGCTTAAAAGCACTTTTTTCTTGTTTTTGTTCCATCAATTTTAAGGTTGTGCCTTTTAAGTCGGGTCTGTCAGGTTACTGGAACCACACATTTATTTTTTAGGCCTTGGATAATTTGGGCATTTAATGAAACATTGAAAATGTATGTTCTTTCCCCTTTTACACATAACTCTTTTGACGTCAGTTTAATTTGTTACCTGGGCACAGCCGGTGGCACTTGTTTATATGTAAAATAAAAGTACTATTGCACATATAAATGTGTTTATATATTTAACATATGTGTAAATCTTTTTCACATATGTATATATATCTTTTTCTTATGTGAAATTCATTTTACATATGTGAAAAAGATTTACGTATATGTGAAATTCGTTTCCACATACGTTCAAAAGTTATATTAATGTGAAACAAAATCACGATTACACAAGTGTAGAATTATTTCACACACGTGTAAATCTGTATCACATAATAAGCAACTATTTTACACATGGAAAACAAAGATTAACATACATATGAATTTTTTTGCACATATAATTACACTTTATGTCTAGTCAAGCAATGTCTCCAAGACCCATAATGCACCGAAATTTGCTGGTTTGCAAATTTAAACAGAGACGAGCGGCAAAGGTTGGTTTAAACATATTTCATTTGAAAAAGAAAAAATGGCCAACAAGCACAATGCCTATATGAAGGCCTCTTGCACATTAACTGGCAATACTACAAAAAGTGTATAACACCTGGATAACAAATTGAGAACGCACAAGACATAACGAATATGCATGGGGAAGGGGGAGAGAATAAGGAAATGGATGGGCGTTATTTCTATTGATACATGAATATGTAGATGAAGGTAACAATACGTACAAATATAGATGACATCTCTGTAAAATATTAACCTTGTGTCTAATTATCTAGCTAATTATGATGGCACAGCTGCAAACCGATGCTAGGACAGCCAAACATTGATTCTTCCAGTCGGATTCAGGATTCAGGATATGTTTATTCAACCAAATTGTACAGAGTATGTTTCAAGCATATCTCTAATTTGGTCAGGGAGACCCCCCATTAAGAAAAATATTTGTCGCTCTCATGAGGGCCACCTTTTTTTGTCACAATAATTGCATTATACAGACGGCTTACATATATTCAAATTTTCAAACAAATATAGGCATAAATGAATACTATAATAAAAATGAGATATTACCCCATTGAGGATAATATAGTAATATAAATTAAACACACAATAAATTAAACTGACACTCTAGTGGCATGATCATATGTAACAGTTGGGTATGACACAGTCTTCCTCGTAATCATTTATGAAGAGATTCTTTACATATCTAGTAAATCCCCGGTTGCTATGTGTATAAAATTTATCTTTTATTGGGGTGGGCGTTTTATTTATTGTGCCAGGTATGTCGAACCTTAAACAATTCTTAATATAGCTATATTTACATCTATTGATGGATAAGTCCTGATTTTGTCTCGTATTACAGCCTCGTAATTCTTGATTGGTCCTGAAAGGTAATTGCTGAGGATTAATGGGGAGTTTATTATTAATATACTTATAAAATTTGTATTTGGAAATGGTGAAGATGTCATTTATTTTAAGCGTTCGAAGAGTTTTAAATAATGATTCTGTGTGTGAATTATATTTGGAACATGTAACTATTCGGACTGCTTTCTTCTGCAGTTTTAAAATTTCACTATGTTTATAACCCCAAACTAAAATTCCATAATTTATATATATAAATATTATTGAATTATATATTTTGACTTCGGCACTTAAGGGTAGCATATATTTTATTTTAGTCAAAATGCTTAACGTCCTTGATATCTTGTTTGATATTTTGGCAATATGGGCTATCCGGTTCAAATGTTGATCGATTGTAATTCCTAAAATTAAAGTCGTTCTGATATATTTGTAAACTGCTTTGAATATAACCCGACTTCCAGAATTATTATTATTATTGTTATTGTTATTGTTATTGTTATTATTATTATTATTATTATTATTATTATTATTATTATTATTATTATTATTATTATTATTATTATTATTATTATTATTATTATTATTATTATTATTATTATTTCGTTCACAGTCCAAAAAGTAAGTTTTTTAAAATTGAAGTCTGCAAGGGGCATTGTTTTGGTTTGGAGTTCATTTCACGCGGTAAAGTATTTGTTTCACTGGAACAAAAAAAAATGAAAACTGTCCTCAGCCGAGATACCACAACAAAGTGGCTATTCAATTAGTATCATCCTGTACAAATCTTTGTTCAACCGGATACAGCCCATTCTCAGCCAAGCATGAATAATACATATCGTTCGATCTCCAAAATAAAACATTTCATTACAGTTCGGCTTGGATTTAGTTAATCCGTAAATTCATCTAATTCTTCAGAGTTTTTGACCGATTGTTGAGGAAGGTTACATTTGCGTACTGTGGCAGAAAAAATTATAGAAGGTATTTGTACGAGCATAATTTGAGCTAATATCCTGCCTTGATCTGGTATTATACCTAGTTCGTTTTTTCAACAGTATGAGGAATCCAATTGCATAAGTATGAGGGACCCAGTCATTAACTATTTTGTACATACGTATGAGTTTGTGTTTCGGTCGACGTTCAGAAAGTGGCTCTCATCCCGCTTCAGCAAATATTTTATCATGGATAGTATAGCTTAGAGCCCGCGTAAGAACTCTGGCGGCAGCCAGCTAAAAATTTTCCAAAAGGTCCCTGTGTGACTGTGTGCATCTATCCCAAACTACATTGGCATATTCTAAGCAGGTCTCACGAAAGAAAAAATACCAAGATTCAAGCGCACGTCTATTAACTTTATACTGCGGACATTTCAAAATACCTATCAATTTCCTTCATTTAGCTGCAATTTGATTAATGTGCGTCAATCGAAGACAGTACAAGACCAAGGTGTTTGTGTTGTTCAACACTGTCAAATACATTGTACTTAATTGTGGTGGTAAGCGGGCTTTGTCTTTTCATTGAATAAAAGTGTTTTGGTTTTGGTAGGATTAAATGTTACAAGCAATTGGTTTGACCGGTCTGAAACGGATGTAAGGCCTTTCTTTAGTGTGACCACACGTTCAACAAGGTCGTCAATTTGAATATAAAGGGTGGTGTCATCAGCGTAAAGTCTTATTTATTACAAGAAGCCTTCATATGAAATCGCCTGTTGGCCAATTGTTATTGCAATAAATATGTTTAAACCAAAGTCTTATTTTAGACTGCACAATGGCTGTTATATGGTTTTCGTAAATAAGAATAATAGTGGGCCTAGTTCGGCCCCCTGTGGGACATCTGCTTCAATATTATTACCCCATTCAGAGGCTTTCCCTTGATTGAATAACGACACGGTTGAGAGTTATCTTCAAGAGCTATCTTGAAGATAACTCTCAACCAACTGATATAACTGTAAAGGATCTCGGACGCCCGCCTTCTTAAATTATTCCATAGGCCTAAATCATACCTGGATGATAGACTTTATCAAGTGCGTTAATAAGTTGGGCTATATCGCAAAATATTACACGCAAATCTTTTTGTAAATCAACGGCTTTATTTAAAACTCATGATATAGATTCCCTCGGACCCTGCAGGATCACCACCCAGGGCTTGAATCCCTTCACAATGGATTTGTATGGCAAAACATTCAGGTTCAGAGTGTCCAACACCAAAGCTCCTCCTCGGCCATGAAATCATACGCTGGGATAAGTCCACAGCATCCCCTAGGCGGCGAATGAAACTGTGGCCAAGTAGCCCTATATCTGAGAATGAATTGAAACTTGGAATACCGTGGTGTGATAGCGTACAGACGACGTCTTGCGTCTGTCGAGTTAAGAACTCCTCTGATGATCAGATTTTGAATTTGGAAGAAGAGCAGGATATCCGGAGACAGCCTATCATCACGCTGCTGATTATAGGCCTACTGTGATGTAAGCCTACTCGCGCATCGGGATGCTGCGATCTACCCATAGGCCTAATAGTAATACCCTAAATAGTACTATTAGTAGCTGGGCAACGATGCCCAGCCACGACCTGCTTTTCTTACGTTAAAGGCGCTGGGATGGCTTTCATTTATTTCAGATATGTGTAAATCTATTGTAGATCTAGGCTTATGTAAAATGGTGATGATTTTATTGATAAAAGATTCGCTCCAATGGATACTTCTTAGCTTAACAGTTCTATGTGCTCAGTGTGGCCCCCACGGAGCGCAGGTCGTTTTGAGTTTTGGGCCACATGTATAGTAGACTATGCTCGCGTATACAAACATAGGCCTGCCAGGTCTGCAGGCTTACTCCAAAATACGCTGCGCGGCGCGGCATGGCGCGGCATGGCGCAGCATGGTGTGGCGCGGGGCACCAAGTTCATAATGACCTGGACTGGGAGCCTCATACCGAACGTTCCTTAGGCTTTGTGCAGCCAGGACTACGCAATCTAAGTAGGGTAGGGTGGGGGAAGACGGACCGTGGGGGATGATGGACCTTAGTTTTCTTAAATGTCATAGAATACATAGTTATGCTCCCCGCCATATGTATTAATCCGTTCCATTTGGTTGCAACGGGTGCAGTGTTTTGCTCATTGCCAGCTTCGGTTGTCTGCTCGACTCAGTGTGCTCCACGGGACCCTGAAGTGTGGGAAGGTAAGTACTTTTGTTTTACTGATTTTCCACAAGGAATTATGAGCTAAGAACACAATATAAGTTCATGTGGTCATGAAAAAGTGCATCTGGCTTGGAAGATAACTGTAATTATCTAAATGTAATCCTTGTAAGTCCAGGCTCTAAAACATTGCAAATACAGCATGGCGCTGGCTTTTATGGCTACGGGAGCAGTCATTATCCCAGATCAATGTCATAAGGACCATCTTCCCCCATGGGGTGGGGGAACATGGTCCCAATCAAAACTAGGCAGTCAAGCGTTCTAATTTAGGTTAATTTGCCATATTTGCAGTCATAATAAATTATATTTTTGCATATTTAAACTGAAGGTACTAAATAAGAGTCAAAATGAGATTTAAGTATTTTGCTGAGTATCTTTAAATGACGCAAAAAATGATTAGAATGCATCCTTTCTATCGTGAATTTGGAACAACAGCTCTACTTTTTTTCTTGTTTGTTTTTTGTTTTTGTTATTTTTGGTTTTGTTGAGTAAAGCATATCTTGATACTCAGTGCATTTATACAAAAGAAAGCCTTTCATGCAATTGATGCCAGATATACATATATTATATCAAAACTTCATATTTGAATTCTATGATATGAATCAAGGTCCGTCTTCCCCCCCTATCTCTAAAATTGTGATATAAGCGTAGGCCTGTATCTGTTTTCTATCAGAATCCTTGTATTTAACATTTATTTCATATGTTTATAGGTGAAAAGTATGGGACAAGAAATTATAGGCCTACCTGAACAATATTATGTTTTGCATTGCAGGATGGTTCGTTTTTATCAGAGAAAAACAGACCGTGGCAGCTGGACACCAGGAATGATTGGTGCTGCTATAAGTGCGGTAAATATGCATAAATTGCCATTAAAAATCGCTGCCCGCCACCACGGTGTCCCTGCAAGTACACTACGCAGACACATAAACTGTTAAACATGTCAGTGATTCACCCTGGTAAGCAATACCTGGGCAGGCAGTCAATACTGGGGTCCACGGTGGAAGACCAGCTTGCTGAGTATTGTTTGCAGATGGAGGAGTGGGGTTTTGGGTTGTCCAATAGAGATGTAAGGGAGCTGGCATTCGAGTATTTAGACCTGCACAAACTGCCAAATCCTTTTCATGGGGGCATGGCGGGAAAGGACTGGTTTTACGCATTCCGTAAGAGGCATCCCGAATTAACCCTACGCAGACCAGAGGCCCTTTCATATCAAAGAGCACAAGGGCTAAATAGAGATCAAGTATCCAATTACTTCATGCTTCTAGAAAAAACAATAAAGAAGCTAGAGCTAAGCGTGAAGCCACATCACATCTACAATTGTGATGAAACTGGCATCAGCACAGTACCGGGCACTACAAACATTGTCTGTAGAAAAGGGAAGAAAGCCGTCTATCAAATTACTAGTGCAGCGAGGGGCACCAACACCACTGTTATGTGCTGTTGCAGCGCAGGTGGCCAGTTTATTCCACCCATGGTCCTCTACAAAGGCGCTAGACTAAGTGAAGCCTTAAAGCAAGATCTGCCTTTCCATACACTGGCAACCTGCACCGATAGTGGATATATGGACAAAGAAAAGTTCGCTGACTTCCTTGTTCACTTTCAGCAACATCGAGTCCACAATGATGAACCATGTTTATTAGTGCTGGATAGTCATGGATCCCATACCCGCTCCATCAGAGCCCTGGAGTTCGCTATCGAACACAAAATCACCATTCTATGTCTGCCGCCCCACACATCTCATAAAACGCAACCCCTGGATTGCTGTTTTTTTCAAACCGCTCAAAGCCAAATACAGAAATAAATGCAGAGAATTTCTCAAGGCCAATATTGGACGCATAATCACAAAGTTTGAATTTCCGCAACTGTTTTCTAATGCGTACAATGAAGTGGTGATGCCATCCATGGCAATTCAAGGATTTAAGATAACAGGCATACATCCACTCAACCCTGATGTCTTCCCAGACAATGCATACAGCGCTTCGGAATTCATCCAGCATGTCCAGGCAGCTCTCAATAAGGATGCGCCAAGCCAGCCTCCACCTCAGACCACGGACGAACCTAGACCTGTAAGAGATCAAAGCACCGACAATGATACTGCCGACCGCCAAACCCCAGCAGAAATGGATCCACCAGGGGTATCTGATGCTGAGCCTTCTTTGCCAGAGGGTTCGGACAGCCAAAATGCCCTCATCCAAATGTGGCCGCCTGCAGTTGCTAAATCTACTTCCACCAGGAAAAGGAAACGTAATGCAAAGAGCACATCATCGTGTTTTGTTACGAGTCCTACCGTAATTGAAGAACTCAAACAAAAAGCAAAGCTTCAAACAAAAGAGAATGATCAACCAAAATAGGTCGTCAAAAAAGGTAGGCCTCTTAAAAAAGTGCAGGCAAAAAACCCCGGAAAGGTAGATCTGCAACCTGGGACAAGCGGCGAGTCTACAAAACGCAGAAAGACAAAAGCTGTCGCAGTAGAAGAGAGAAATAAACCTGAAAACTTTTGCGCAGTTTGCCAAGGAAATTATTATGATGACACTGGAGACGACAGGGAAGATTGGATTCAATGTCCACAATGTGAAATGTGGTTCCATGAAACATGTGCTGGCATTTATGGCAAAAGAGCATATGATTTTATATGTGACGATTGTGCCGAGTAAAGACGATAACAGAGCCCGGATTGATAAAACAAGTCCCTTTAAAGATGCGAAAAATGAGCTTTAAGTTAGCAAAGAAAAAAAAAGTTAATTTGTATTTTGTCACTAATGGCTACTTACTATGTGATGAACTATTCACAAGGCCCATTAGCAGAGTGCCTTTGAATTGACATTTTAAAACTATCTGTTGCAAAAACTTTCTTGAAAATGTTACACAAAGTTACATAAATTTACATTTGCTTTGTTGGGCAGAAAAAACAAGTTGTCTGCTTAAGATGCTACGATGTTTCATAATCACATATAGGCCCTACTCTCTGCATATAGACACATGCACACACATACACACGCACACACTCGTACACACATACATATATGAATGTAAACAAATATGCATACACACTTGCATAGAATATGTTGATTTGCAAGCGGTATTTTCAGTATTACATTATTTTTAATTTCTGTGGAATTCAAAAAAGGTCTGATTCATATGTTTTGTGTTTAATTTTGCATTACTAAGCCTGTTGGTATCATCAGACAATGATATTTGCAAATGCAGAAAAACAAACTGGTATATTAGGTAATTTGCCACAGACGGGTGCTTTAAGTTCTCTCTCTCCCAGTGGTGGGGGAAGATGGCCCGAAAGTGTATGTCTGAATTAAATGATTCATTTTTCCAAAATTTCTTTAAGTGCAGTTTTTATTTTGTTTTGTTTTAATGCATTGGTGTCTTTAATGAGGTATCCCTTCATTGTTTTGTTTTCATATTGTGCTGAAACATTAATTAATGTAACTTTGGGAAAATAATGTCATACTACATGAGCAGAAACGTTTTGTCCACAAGTTCAATCTCCTACTTGTAGTTTTTCTTGAGAGTATACCAGATCTCCAATTCTGCTTCTGCAATCAATTGTTTTTGAAGGAAAATAATTTTATAATCAAAGACCGTTTAATATATCGCGTGAATAATCAAAGGGTCCATCTTCCCCCATTTGTGGGGTAAGATGGTCCCTTGTACATGTTGCATTGAGAGCCTTGCCTCATTTAAACCAATATGGTTCGACCATAGGTCATGCCATGACTTTACAGCCTGGGCCTGGTTACTGCCCTTGTTAATATTTTCTGAACACAGAAGTGCAAGCTATTTTCTCCATTATTAAAAATGTCCTTAGGGGGTCCATCTTCCCCCACTCTACCCTACTGGGCCTGGGGTTTCTTTTGTGTTCTGTTCGAGAATCTAACAACGGTTAGGCCTACAAAGGCTACATATGGCGCTATGTAGGCTAGATCGGAATATGGCTGTTTTTTCAGAACGATTCCATAATATAATAAACATTCGGCCAGCTCATTTATCATCCACGAGTTTTGTAAATCTCTGACCAATGTAGGCCTACGTAGGATAAATACAGTATATTTTATATATAATGTATTCAAGGGAAAGCCCCTGAATGGGGTAACATTGAAGCAGATGTCCCACAAGGGTCCGCATTTAAGTGTTGATATGGCACTCGCACATAACTACCTCCATTGAACCATTCCTTTTCAAGAATGGGATTTGGTCCAGTGGATATGTGCGTTTCCCATTTCAGCTAAGCGACTGGTGCCAAAGGTTGCAGGTTCGAGTCCCGTTCGTTCCGAACATAAAATATATATTTTCGGCATTTCCTTAATGCTGGTGGATTTAAGTTCCCGATTCTGGAAATGCCGACTCAGTACTTGAGTTTTATTCAGCAGTATCATCCAGAAAAGGTGGAAGATACAGACTGAGTGATAACCCTGTCCATATCACCACAGTGCAAAGGTCACTGAGAACTACTTTCCTTCTAAATTCTTGTAGTTGGCGCATGTCATGCATGTTTTTTTCGAATGACCCAATTACTGGATCCTGCGTTACAGTTATTCATACGCAAAGCTATGCAAAGCCTTGTTTGGTGAAATAAACGTTGAAACTGTTTTTAATCGTTTTTTTTTTTTTGTATTTAACGATGACAATAAAATTACAGCTATAATTACCGGATAGAAGTAAAACCAGCCGCGTGGAGGAGACTCGTCAGCGGACTGGCCTCGTTCCCGCATAAAATATATATATATATATATATATATATATATATATATATATATATTTTATGAGTTGGTGACTCTTTCAAGATTACCGTAATCTTATTGGTTACGACGGTGCACGTGGCAAAGCTGAAAATAGTTTAAGGACTTGAGATGGAGTGCCCAAGTCAGCGGAATCGTAATAGTGATTTGTGGGCGTGGCCAAGTCATGCCATCTGGCGATAAACTTGGAACTAGACATTACGATTCTAATGACTTGGCCACGCCCACAAATCACTATTACGATTCCGCTGACTTGGGCACTCCATCTCAAGTCATTAAACTATTTTCAGCTTTGCCACGTGCAAAAATATCAAAACTGGACGTTGTCTTTTTTTACTTTATAATGTAATTTCTAAAATGAAGCAGTATTAGATATTTGCCTCCTTTCGATGTTACTCATACAATAAAACAATTATGGACTTTTGCTTCATTCACTGGTTAGTTTTATGGACCTGAAAGAAGAATACTGACCTCGGCCTTCGGCCTCGGTCAGTATTCTTCTTTCAGGTCCATAAAACTAACGGCCTCGGTCAGTATTCTTCTTTCAGGTCCATAAAACTAACCAGTGATCTCAGCAAAAGTCCATAATTGTATAATATTCTGCATTAGTCTATTAGTAGCCAATCAGCTGTCGCTATTTGTACCACGTGCCTGCCCTGTAAATGTTATATCGGATCGTTATATTGGACAGCTCGAGACAATACACGTGCGCGCGTGACGTCAAAACGCAAATGACGTTCACTGGGGCTTTTCCCTATAGCTTCAGGCAAAATGTGTAAAATTTCAATGGGAAATAAATTTTGTGATTTAACATTAAAGTGTTTCAGACTTCTATATTTATACAAGGAAAATCATACAAATTGCAGAATATAACAGATGTTGGATGGCAGGTCGTCCAATATGCAGTTTGCGGGACTCTGAAACGTTATATTGGGTTCGGCTTCGCCTCACCCAATATAACGTTTCATCGTCCCGTAAACTTCATATTGGACTCCCTGCCATCCAATATCTGTATAATATACTGCATTACTCTATTAGTAGCCAATCAGCTGACTCAATTCGTACCACGTGCCTGCCCTGTAAATGTTATATTGGATCGTTATACTGGACAGCTCGAGGGAATCCTCGTGCGCGCGTGACGTCATAACGCAAATGACGTTCACTGGGCCTTTTCCGTAGCTTCAGGCAAAATGTGTAGAATGTCAATGGGAAATAAATTTTTTGATTTAACTATAGAGTGTTTCAGACTTCTATATTTATACAAGGAAAACCATGCAAATTGCAGAATATAACAGATGTTGGATGGCAGGTCGTTCAATATGAAGTTTACGGGACGATGAAACGTTATATTGGGTGAGGCGAAGCCGAACCCAATATAACGTTTCAGAGTCCCGTCAACTTCATATTGGACGACCTGCCATCCAATATCTGTATAATATATATATGTATATATATATATATATATATATATATATATATATATATATATATATATATATATATATATATATATATATATATATATATTCTGCATTAGTCTATTAGTAGCCAATCAGCTGTTTCTATTTGTACCACGTGCCTGCCCTGTAAATGTTATATTGGATCTTTATATTGGACAGCTCGAGGGAATCCCCGTGCGCGCTTGACATCATAACGCAAATGACGTTCACTGGGGCTTTTCCCTAACTTCAGGCAAAATGTGTAGAATTTCAATGGGAAATAAATTTTTTGATTTAACTACAGAGTGTTTCAGACTTCTATATTTATACAAGGAAAATCATACAAATTGCAGAATATAACAGATGTTGGAAGGCAGGCCGTCCAAAATGAAGTTGACGGGACTCTGAAACGTTATATTGGGTTCGGCTTCACCTCACCCATTAATAACGTTTCATCGTCCCGTAAACTTCATATTGGACTCCCTGCCATCCAATATCTGTATAATATATATATATATATATATATATATATATATATATATATATATATATATATATATATATATATATATATATATATATATATAAACGCATATTTATTATTATAAAGTGTAACAATTCAAACACAAGGATGGACCAAACTCCTTAAAACTCTGCAACCAAATGGGCCAGTAAAACTGTAATCCATGCAGGATCCGCAAGATTCTTATGTAATTCATGAAAAAATAGACTAGCCTTTTACGAATTCGTCTAGCCAAATCAAATAAACTTTAGCATTTGGTTTTGACTAATCGCACCAGCAGTCCTTTGGCTTAGGCTGAACAAAAACTTACTTTGTCTCTTATACACACATTCATATATATCTATAATTTTAATTCAACACAGTGTTGGTAAAAATCAACTGGGGAGCACTATTTGGATATTTTTAGTTCGACAAAAGTAGGAAAAAATAACTAGTAATAACGCTGGGAAGGAAGGCAAGAATCAACAACTTTCACGCTGGGAAAGCAGGCACTTACAGTTACACGCTCAAAAAGTTACTGCACTGTAATATCGTCTGGCAGAGCTAAGCTGTGACAGTGTGAGTGTGACCGATGCACAGAGAAACGACATAGAGGGTCCAACGAGATTTTAGTGATGTGTGTTCGTCAATATTCAATTCCTGGGTTATTCGCAATGGCGCTCGGCACGGCGAAAATCCCGTTCACTGGTTGGCCGCGAGAGGTAGTCCGTAATTTGGAATCAACACTATACACTCCACCATGATAGGAACACAAGTCTTGTACGTACGTAACCATGAGAGTTCGCTTGTGTTCGCTATAAAAGTTAACTGAAAACTGTCGTTAAAATGTGCCGCATTGTCTTCTTTAACAACTTTATCAGTAACAATTGCGTGCCTGCTCTCGCAATAGGCCTACACGACACGAGATGGGTAAATGTCAGAACGTCAAAGAACAGAACTAGGTGAAGGACTTTCACTGTCGCCATAATATTCTTCAGGACCCGGACTGGAACCTTGAAACGTTACCGTGGTTTTGATTACTTTTTCTTTTAGGTCACCCAGTGAGCTTTTTACGGTTGTAAAGTTCTCATCGTGGATTAATTATTTCCTTTATTCTGGTGATATTCTTTGTTGCGTTTTCCTATTTCTAAATTAGGACATACTTGCCTGGACAGCTCTGCTGCATATAATGGATTCATCTCCCAATTGCAGATAACAGTGCAACTGGTTGGCTGTGATTGGCATTGGCCCGGCCCTATCATAAGGTGTTGCTTCAGAGACAAGTGTCGCTATTCGACACAAGATGATAAGCGCAGAGCATTTTCTTAGAATTTATTTCGCATATGCAAAAAAGATTTATGATATGTGAAAAAGATTAACACATGTATGAAACAGTTTAGGCCTACACACATGTGCAATTAGGCCCATATATATATATATATATATATATATATATATATATATATATATATATATATATATATATGCCTACTTCTGTTTCACATAGGGCCTATGTACAAATCTTATTTCACATGTGTTAAGAACAATTTCACAAATGTGAAATTAATCATTATTTTGCATATGTGAAAAAGAATTACACATATGTATGGCAGGTTTAAACGTATGTGGAATTGTTTTTCGCATATATGTAAAGTGAATTTTTATTTCACATGTGTAAAACATTCACATAGGTGTAAAAGAATTTCACGGATTTGTAAATCTTTTTTACATATGTCGAAAAGATTCACACATATGAAAATCCTTTTATACGTGTGTGAAATAGGTTTATACATATGAATAAACTTTTTACACTTATGTGTAAAAGAATGTTACATTGGTGTAAATCTTTTGCAGATATGTAAAATAAATTATTATTATTATTTCAAGCTTAAGTTAAATCTTTACACATGTGTGGAATTGTTTTTCATATACGTACATATATCATACAATTTTAATTCCACCTGCGTAAAACTATTTCACATATTTGAAATGAATTTCCATAATTATGTGTACTTTTTACACCTGACTATTTCGCTTACGTACAAAATGCTAAAACGGGTTGCCATACAGATATCGGTGTATTTTATGGTATTGAAAGAACAGGATTTATTCATTTCAGAACAAAACTAACCTGAACTAGTCAACAAGTAACATAATACCGTCCTTGCCTTAGGTAAGCAGATTATAACGCCCACATCTAACCACATCACTTAACCAATACATAGCCTAATAAAGTTGCATTTAGCTCTCTATTGGCGTATTATGATAATATCTATTTTGTTTCCAGGGCCTTCGGAGTGTCCACGTTTCATGTGTATGATGTATTGTTCAAGTGGCTTCAAGAAAGACTGGAGAGGATGCGCTGTGTGCCAGTGCAGGGACCCGTGTGATGTAAATATTTTGTACAGGGAATGTGGTTATATACCGGTAGCGTATAGCGGGAATGTTCCAGCTAATTGTTTAAAGTTTCCACATTGCTTAATGTTTGAGTGAAATAACCTTACATGTTTTGAAACTATCTGAACGCGTTCCATGGAAACACACATTCAAGTGTTCGTTTATCATTGCACATAAATGTAAAGTTTATTTATTAATCAGGAATTGATACCGAATAAAAATCGAATATTAAATATAAAGCTCAAAGAAATCACGGAAAACAGTCGCACAGTCGCTTTTTCAATCTGCTCTGCTAGATGGTGCGAAAATTTGAATAATCGAGGTAGAAGTGTTGTAAACCTACAAGTACGTGTTAAGGTGTATTCAGCTGAATTCTCGATATTTGGTATCACGTTAATTTACAGGGACACAGATGTCCTACAGGGCAGACATGTGAATTACTCAACGCGAACTGTATCCGAAGACCATGTCCATCTGTACCAGTCTGTAAAAGTGAGGTTTTGATTATATGAATACAGTAAACAATTTTAGTGCAAGTTCTCTTTACATATTTGCTCAAGAGACTCAGTCTTGGAGCAATTTTGTACACAGCGCATGGCTAATATCGTCACTCAGTTAATGAAAATATAAAGGGGAACTTAGTCTCGCTTAACATAGCTCTCCGGCAAGGCGTGGGTTTAGAATTGTTGTTCTGAATAACGTATGGCTAATATTCTTACCCTGTAAAAAGAAATGGGGTCTTGCAAATTTATGAAAGGACTATACAACCATATAAGATTTCCTTTTAGAGAAAAGCTACAAATACAAAAAGTATAATTTCATGCATTGTTTTATATTTACAAACCTGTATTCCGTCCGTTCGTCTATCCATCCACCCACCCACGCACCAGCCCACTCATCCACACATCTATCTAACTATTTATACAGGCGGTCAGCCAGCCACCTATAAAAACATTTGAAACCTACCATTGGTTTTATAATGACAATAATGGTTATACCAATTAATTAGTCAAAATTTAAGGCATCATATTTGGGAACATAATACTGAATGAAATAAAGGTATGACTGATGACATGTCAAAAATATGAAAATATACTTAATTTAGAATATTATCCGTCAAACTAAAATGGTAAAATGATTTAATTGATAAATCTGAACGAAAAAAACAACAACAGGATAATGACTTTACATTTTATGGACTTAATGTGTGCAAGGGGTTTACAACTTCTGTCCGAATGGAAATTTTAAAACTAAACTGGAGTTTGAACATATTAAGTTCACTTCCACATTAAAATCACTGGTGAGAAGGGAAATGAAGGGATTGTCATTTTTGACAAAGTAGTCGATCCTTAAGGTTTGCAAGGGTGCCAAAACGCTTAATGATAAGATGAGATATTTCTTTTTTTGTTCACGAAAGCAATTACTAGCTGTCAGATTGTCGGGTGCAGGCTCATTTGAAATATATGACTCCTCACACGCCCCGATGATAATCATGATTTCAGGGAAATGTCTGCGCAAGTGTGAGCACGTCTGTTTGAAAATTGTTTTATAGGTTGGTTAGACTTACTAGTATACATGAGCCTCAGGCAGGAAAACTAAGGGAAATGATTGCCATATTGTCACCTGGTTTGAATCTTGATTTGAAATTTGATGTATTTTTTCGAGTTTAGTCTTCTCGGCATATCTTGCAGGTGATGTCCGGATAAGTGCAGGTGGGTAAGATGACGCTGGTTGGCATGTGAGGGTAGGGCAACGCAGACGAAAACAACAAACAAAAAAACACCCCCCCCCCAAAAAAAAAACAAAACCAAAAAAAAAGCAAAAAACAAAAAAACCCCACCCCCCCAAAAAACAAGAAAAAAACCCAAAAGCAAATGCAAAAGCAAAACAAAATAAAACACACACACACACAGAAACAACCAACCAAATACACAAACAAACACAAATAAACTAAAAACCGCACTTTTTGCCATTCTCAAATTAATAAATTTTCAGTCATATTTTATGATCAGAATTTCAAAACCTCCATGTTGCAAAACGGAATCCGATATTTCTCAGTAACCAGGTATGTTTGGACTTTAGATTTTTGGAAATCATTAACAAAATTTCTAGATGTTTTTGCATTCAATGAAAAGCTATGTATTCAGTCAAAAGTGTGAACGGAACTGCGGTATAACAATTATTAAGTCAAAAGAAAAGATAGTAAGAAAATATGATTTTGCCTATTGTTTTGAACGTAGATTCAAGACTCAAATGCATGGGCGACAGATACGCCAAATGAGTTTTGAACGATTATATCCCATATGACGGCCAATTGACACCAAAACGCGTACACGGTTGAAAAGATCGCGATTTAAGATTCCAAATCTTCCTCAATTACAAACTCTAAAACGTAATGACTCTTGCACTCACTAATAGATGTGAAAAGTAACTGCTGTTTCACGTCAAAGCAGTGATTTATGAACACTTAAAATATCAGTGGGGTGAGTGATCTTGACATCTTTACAAACAACAGTGGTCTTTTGCAGTTGAGACGACACATCATAAGTAAACAGGGATCAACATAGAACAAATGCAAATTTATTTAACATCACAATGGAATAGACCCCTTAAGTTAAACAAATTGAGAATCCTCAACGAAAGATGACAACTGTCAAAAATCACGATAAAGAAGTTAGAAAGACTACACACACACACACACACTCACACACACACACATACACACACACACACACACACACACACACACATATATACATATTTATATATCTTATTTTTACAGTTGATTTTGAAACATATATGAAGATCTTCTGTTACGCTTACCTATTTAAAAAGCATTTAGATCATGCCATTTCCTTATGTTTATACTGTTTTTCCGATTATCTTCTCAAAACTATTTAAAAAAACACAAAAAACCCCAATACAAACCCCCCAACCCGCCACCCCCCTCAAAAAAAATACAGAAAACAAAACAAAAACAAAAAAATACCCCCCCCAAAAAACCCCACAACAACAACAACAAAAAGGATACCCAAAATAATACAAAGGGCTGCTTAAAACCATCCTTTTTAAATCTGATGTACCTATTAAATTACCTTAAATTTGAAATCACCCTTGGATAAATCTCTTCAGCTGGCAAAAACTGCATTGAATGATATTTTATCATTTTATCTAATGTGTCAAGTCTACCTTGCAGTAACAGCGCAAAATATAATAATCACTGTTTATTCATAAATTTAATGAAGATTTCCACAACACAGACTGAAAATGGGTAAGCCTTGTTTACGACGGGGTATCACAATTATTGCTGCCCAGCCTTTTAAATTAATTAACTCTTTCAGTGCCAAGTTTGTACTGACTCAACAACTTTTCTCAGCGCGTTTCGGGCGTAATGCGTCCTAAGCAAGCACAGGAAATCTGTTGATCTAGACTATTATACTCTATGGGACTATACGCATGCTGATACTTGAATCAAAGGCTCTTTTAAAAAGAATATTGATGTATGATCCATTTGATATTTCAAGAGAAGTTCATCTTTTATACTTCGACTTTAGTCGCAGTTGGCAGTTAAAGATTTAAGATACACTACATATACTGTTTGCCATCCGCTTTATGCACCAGTTTTGCTTATGTTCCAGCTTTTTAAATAGTGATTTTACAAGTTCGAGATATTTTATTGGCCATCAGCAATGCACTTTATGGAATTTATCATTTTGTTATTATCGACGAATCAGCATTCAGGGAGGTTAAGACAAGAAAAGTTATGTGGAGAGTCTTACAAAGCTGAGAGGGAGATGCAAGTTTAATCTTACGAGGAATTGTTGTCGATGGGGGAAAATATTAACACACTCTCCTACCAGACTAGAAATTCAAAAAATTCCGTGTTTTCCAATCAATTGTGTCCTAAGGATTGAGCGGTGCCACAATTTTGAACAGGATTAACGAGGGAGGGAAACCACATTTTTGCCCTTCATTTCTTATCTTAGTGACAAACCTTTTTATGTCATGTTTAAACTAAAACTATAGATTATAGCAAATATTCAGCCAGGCCTTCGGATGTGGGTACTTTTGGGTGTCTTGACACGGGTTCATCTTCATTGCTTTACTTGCCACGTTCAAAGTCGGTGACATTTTACGGGCACTATTCCTGAATGCTTCCAATATATTTTTCTTCTTATTTGCGTTGATGTCAGTCGTTTGATTTTCATACATTCGATAACACTTGTTGCCTTCTGTTGGTACACCTTACCGTCAGTTTCCACCGTTGGGAATATTTCTTACGATACCTTTATGTACTTAGAGTGAATAATTATGATAATAATTCCTTTGGAGAAAATGAGCAGAGATGGCAAGAACCCGAAAAACTAGTCTTATTAACACGAAAACAGTTGGACTGGGCTGTAGACTTTCTGATACCCCTAATGTGCAAGGTTAGAAATCTAACTACTATTACTACTACTATTAAAACTATGAATCTCGGAAGTTGGATATATATATATATATATATATATATATATATATATATATATATATATATATATATATATATATATATATATATATATATATATATATATATATATATATATATATATATAGAGAGAGAGAGAGAGAGAGAGAGAGAGAGAGAGAGATGAGAAAATTTGTGAAGGGGTCAAATTCAACTTGTGACTTTGATCACAATTAAAAGTGTTTAGCTTCAACAATTCACAAAAGGTATAACCTTGAATTTGTGAAAATTGGCTGACCGGTTGTCTAAACAAGAGGAATTGTGAACGAGTGCGCGCCTGCCCCACCCCCTCCTTTCATACCCCTCAGCTTTCATATTTTTTTCAGTTATTATGAATTAATCATGTGAACAATTGGAGCAAAGGTCCTCTTGGCACCGTATACGGGTAAAAAAAATTGATAGGCAGAGATATCATGATGCATATTGTATTCAATGAATAAGTCAGAGTAACTAATGTGTCGCTAACAGCGACTCTGAAATCTGATCAGTACCTCTTCTTAGACCTATGATGTTCCCCTTAACTCAGTATTACTTAAAACTATATAATTTCGAACATTTTGTTACTTTTATCTGGGACAAAAATTTAAAATCGTTGGATGGCATTAAAATGCAAAATTTGATGGATAAAAGCAAAACACGTTATCGTATATAATGTTGAAAACAGCATTTTGATGCAGTATTTCCAAGAGAGATACTTAATGTGATGCAATTAGTTTTAGTTTATATTATTTTTTCAAACATGAAAATCAAAGCAAATGCCCCCGCCCAAAAGATATCTTGAATGAGGAAATATGGCTGTACACCTTCATCTGCCTGCACTCCTTTTGTAAGTGCACTTAGAAGTAAAATAGTTTTTTGATCATTTGGTTTAGTTATTTGCTGCTTAACAGGGAGAAGTTCATTACTTATTCTGGCATATAGATTACCAAAAAAAAAAAAAAGAAAAACAAAAACAAACAAAAAAAACAAACAAACAAACAAACAAAAAACACCCCCCCAAAAGAAAAAAACAACAGAAAAACCCCAAAAACAAGAAACAACCAAAAAACCCAAAACAAAACAAAACAAAACACCCCCCCCCCAACACACACACACCCCAAAACAAATTTATCATAATTTGGTTTTTGCAAGCGTATTAAATATAATAATGATATAAAAGGTATGTTACTGCTTGCGGTCATGACACGTTATTTGGGTACAGAGCGTGTGTTTCTGTACCAACAGACGCGTTATGGACCAATAAGCCACGCGTCATGTAAATTACGGTTAGCTCACAGGAGGCCATGGCAAATAAAAGCTTTGCAAAAAGCTGCCGAATGGTTTCGATACACCACTGTTTCTTTTACGGAAATGCAGCCGATGTATTTAAAATGCCATCTCTTTTGATAATTAAATAAGAACATCTTTCAAGTTATTATATTCCAGTTGTACAAGGCAGTTTACAATTTAGGCTGCAAGGACCAAAAAATCAAATTTTTAAATTGTTATGCTTAAGAATATGGGCAGAAAAATACTTGTGATTTAAGTTATGGACGCAATAAAATACAGCTGTAAGCTCTGTTCTAATGCGTTGTTCTGATATCTTTGTCTAGATTTAGCTTTTACAATATATGTATATATATATATATATATATATATATATATATATATATATATATATATATATATATATATATATATATGTATATATATATATATATATATATATATATATATATATATATATATATATATATATATATATGTATGTTCTTCGATAAATGTAACTCATTACTTGCACACATCAAATCATAATTGCTACCCCAATTGCTTCATTCCTCACCGGCTTCAACAAAATGTCCCACTATAACCAGCCATTGTATTTGCATTTTTCAAAGATTATAGATGCTGCAAATTTCTTCTCTTCAATGAAAGAATGCAACTGTTCATTAAATCCCCTTAGCATGTGACAAAATAGTTAGCAAAACACAATTAAAAATGAACATAACCACTATATATATATTTATGTAAAATTTTGAACGTACATTTGGTCTCCCTTTCTGCAGGGCCACTACATCCTGACTGCAAACTACCAAAGCTGAGTGGACATTGCAGGGCTGCAATGCGAAGCTTTTTCTTCGATGTAACTACGAAGAAATGTCGAGAATTTATATATGGGGGTTGTGGTGGAAATGCAAATAATTTTAGCTCCCTGGAGGAGTGCAATGCCAAGTGTGCCTAATTATTCTAGATCCTGTACGATCTTGTATTTTTCGTTGAAACGCATGTATATATATATATATATTTAATATATATATATATATATATATACATATATATATATATATATATATATATATATATATATATATATATATACATACATACAAGTGTGTTTTTGTGTGTGTATGCATATATACATGTACCTACATTTGAGAAAATAAAATTGTCGGCACAAACATCCATTTTTCTTTGTGTGTGTGTGTGTGTGTGTGTGTGTGTGTGTGTGTGTGTGTGTGTGTGTGTGTGTGTGTGTGTGTGTGTGTGTGTGTGAGGTATATATCAATAGTCGCGGGCACCAATGTTTTAATAATTATATTAGGACAGCAGGTGTGTCACTTATACATGTCTGGAGCTCTTTTTTAAACAAAATATTTTGGAGAAAAAGTAAATGATAATAATGATAATGTTGTTGATCATGATAATTATAATAATGATGATGATGATAATAATTCTTTAGAACAGCTAGCGGAAGGGGAAGGTGTTTGTGATATAATTTTACTAGACTTGAACCGCGTTTCCCGAATTTCTAAGGTGAGATTTAATTGTAATATAGATATCTTTACTGCTAGGGTAGTGGTACTTGAACTATGGAGTACTTCAGCAAGATTTTCACTGCACTAAGTTTAAATGATGTGTGGTCCTGCCTTGCGCCTTGAGTGCTTTACTGTATCTGACCTGTTCATTTACATCTGTCATATTGGCAGGTGCCGGTCTGCTTGACTACAGCACAGATTTGGAATTATTTTATACCAACCAGCTAATCCAAGAACACTTTGGTACATGATGCTGAACACCCCCATTTTTCCTGCAAATCTCTATAGGTTTCACACCTCCGATAGGGGCACGGGTAGTGGAAGGTGATAAAAAAGTTTCTGTGCAAGGAAGCTTTTAAATCTTTGTAGACCCAAAATTTTTATAGGGTCCGTAGCTGGCATTTCATGTTGCAATGTGTGCCGATTGAATGGATGCACAAAATCTGTTCTGTCATTTAAAGCTGGTGGCAATCCCAGTGAGACCCCCCTCCTCAAGGTCCGATGCACGGGCCAGCAGTGATGGCGATGGCGGCCAAGTAGTACTTTATCCGTCAATTTCTAGACATAGAGTTTCTCTGTTTCTTGGCCTTGTTGGGCATAATACAGAGGATGCAATTTTCTAATTATCCAGGTATGGTTTGCCACTGGAGTTATGGCCTGTATTAATGCTGATGATGTCGGGTTTACCCGACACAGGTCGGACCCCAGTAAACCTGTTTATAAACTAAAATACGAATATACTGTACAAAGATAAATAAACGTCTCTCAGTTCTACCAATATTGTCGACTCCCTAATCCTAGCATTACAGTCACCGAGGCAAATATCCAGATTTCAGACATAAAAGTAAAGTAATGGACACACGGCTAGTTCCAATTGACCCATTCTAGCAGTTCAAACTCGAGTGGGGGTCTTTGAGGTCTCGTGTCATGACATGAGTGAGTACGCTTTGGAATCCTTCAGACCACTGCATGATGACTATATTTACAGCTCAGAGATTTACATGGAACCACTTTCAATCTAATACAGTTGGATGGCGCAACTGGTTCGGATGGGTTGGAGTGATTCAGCTTTCCTGGGGTCACCTTCATCTAGGGGCTGGCAGGCATATACCGATTATGTCAGTCAATGTACAGTGACTGCTTACATTATGGAATGAAGGAGGATCTAGGTTAAGGGCTGCTTTTTACTGGAAAAGTGATTGTTTCTGTGGTGCAAGCAGCATTAGGTATGGGTCCATTGTCATCCTATCGTGAGTGTCTTGATGCCCTGAGCTACATGCAGGCCCCTGCATCCCGACGAGATCAAAGCTGGCAACTTAGGGAAAGACTGCAAATTAACCCCTGTGAGACTCTTGACAACTTTTAACAGGTGACTGCTTTAACCTTTTAAATAGTGGTGATACTGATATTTTTGCATCCAAGACAGCATTTCTTGTCTCATTTTGCCTTGAGCACAAGGAGAGGTACCGGTGAAATACAGGCAGTCCAATCTCTCAGTTTGCATAGTCTAGTGACAGTACAGCATTTTCACTGAAACTATGTGGGCCTTTAGAGGGATAAAGGCCTACTCTAGGAGGCAGGAAAGTTACTGAATCTTCACTTTGGACAGATTTTTGGCTGACTTTGACAGGTCCCATAAGGTCCTGTCCTTTTTAGACACTTTTCTGACCCACCCAGCCAGGGCAGACATGACCGGTCATTTTCAGCCAAAAGTCTGTCAAAACCAGAAAGCTGGACTTTCTCCTGGACCCCTTGTGAGTCTGACCTGTCATTTTAAGCAACTTTTCGGACCCTATCAAGTCCAGCCAGATTTACCTGTCACTTTCATCAAAAACTGCTTCCCCCTGCTAGTAAAGCCTGTCGTGTAAAATATACACATGTAGATTCCTGAATGTTCATACACTGATGCCACGTGTTCCGAGGACGTATGTTTGTAAATTACTACCATAAGGCCACGGAAGTGATCACATTGAGAAAGAAATAAAAAGCAGGCAACTTCTGAGTCAAAAATGGTACTTAAAGAATCCTAGGGTGTTGGAGTGGACGTCATGAACCTGTCCACTATGATAAGAAAATTCAAGCTGAGATACAGATTGGTCAAGTTACTTGGAAGACTTTTATCTTATTTTTTGTGGGTTTGGAGTGGACCAAGACCAACAAAAATATTCACATCGGGTATGTGATCTTGGGTCCATTAACCTGCCACACAGACACACACACATTAGGTTACCAGAAGCGTCAATACGATATCCTGGCCCAACCAAGTTATAATATAATGTGCTCTTGTTAACGTTTCTGAGCATTTCTTTCCCAGAATTACCCTACAACAGACCCGGAGTTGGAGCCAGCATTTATGTGGCGTACATGTTTTTGAATCAAATATGCCCCCCCCCCCTTCCGAAAATAAAGTCCCATGGAAGAAATAAGGGTTATTTATCGGTTGCGAAAATTTCTGATCATGCAATATCAAATTATCAAATTAACACTCACCTTTTATATTCAGAAGAAACATGGTCGTGCCAGTATATCATTCTACCACGAGTCTTATTTAGTAGTATTACCGAATGTATCTCAGGGGAATAAGTGAATGATACGAGATCTTGACGACTTTGAAAAGGAAGTTGGGAAAATAACAATCTTCACTAATTTATCTGGTTTCGCATAAAACCGTCAACCAAGCATTCCTGGTCAAACTGCCGCATTAAAAGACTATCGCAAACAAATTAACTTGCCTTATTTTTGCTTTACATTGGATCTATTGATATCGCACGTTGAACCAGTTCAGATTCAGATCAAGGTGTGTTGCGTCCACTTTTTGTAAGTCAAGGTGGTAAGGGGCAGTTGTGGTGCACAATATAGGGCACTTACTGACCGGAGAAATGGTGAGTGTGCAAAAATCGGATTACATACATTATTGTATGTTAAATTAAAGTGTGACAAGAGGTATATTAATAAAGATTCAAACCGCCTGCATGAAAGCCTTTCAAGAATGAACGTAATTTTCAAATATTACTCTAATAAGAGTGAACAAAGAAGTACCTCAAGTTGTCCTCGTGCGGCTACCCCATGGTACAGCTACCCCACTATGTCACACTAATTTGACTCAAATAGGCGTTCAGATGGTTATTGTCCATCTGTTTTCTGCCATGAACAGATGCACATTTTTATTCGCAATTAAAGTTTGTCTTTTGTGACACTCTAATATTTGTTCAAAACACTCTTAAACATGGGAATATGATCCGGTTGTTTTTTTAAATTAGATTTACGAAACTATTGCAACTCTGTTCTTTTTTCTTTAATATCTACAAAATAACTCTCCCTGTGTGCATGTATGGTCGTTATCTATGGGAGATAAAATGCAAACCAAAACATCACATAACATATATTATCGAACAATCGATCTCGGGGATTCTTGAAATAGCGATATTGTTTAAAGAGGACATAAACAAAAACACAAAAAAATGCAGGAAACATAACAATGGAACTGGAAGACTTAGGGTGCATGTTCATGTGCTTTCCTCCCCCCCCCCACACACACACTCTGTCGCAAATAAGGAATGAAGTGTATTTGCCTGGGGCGCCGGAGGCATTACGTCACATGTAGAGCCTTTGTCCACGCAAGCCATTATCCGTCTCATGACGATTCTCATTTCTTGTTCACTGACCCATATCACAAACAATACATCAATTATGCTGCATCGTATTAAATGTTTTCATCATTCGATGCAGACACATATAAATGAAGGTATCGGGGAGTTGATTCACATGTGGAGTCTCAAATGACATAACATGATTAAGTGCTTTCTTCTCGCGGTTCTGCTGGGAGCAGCTGCCTGTTTGTCACGATCCAGTAGGTACATTTATTGATATATCTACTGTAATCTTTACCTTTCTGTTGTTATACAGGAGACAATATACCAGCAACCAGTTCATTTTAAGTGTACTTGTTTTTGCGTGTATAACATTTCACAGTTTTTATATTTCAAACATGTAACGGAAGTTTCAATTTTGCTATTGTGGACATAGTTCCCATTAAACATATGGTAAATACTATTTTACTACCTTTTGACGTTTTTTGTGCCATCAGAGAAATAAGCAAAAGAAAACAATAAGGGATCGTAAAATATTTTAGTCATATCATAGAAACTCCATCATTGAAACTTCTTGCACGCCACTGAAGTCTTCAGGGAGTCAAAGGCCCATCGCACATTTCATTTCATGTCGAGTTTCGAGCTGTGCATGGCGCACAGTCTCTGTGGTTAGGGTATGGGTACGTATTCTCAGCTTACAGAAATATTTTCTTTGATTCACAGGAAAATCACTAGTTAGATATGGTTCCTTTTCAAACCTGTTCTGACCAGTGGAATATGTCCTTAATTTTTGTTAATTACTTCCATCTATTAGAAACATCGATATGATCCTGCAACTGTGTGTCATATACACAGTGTGCCTGCTGTCTTAGTTATGTTGTTGGAAGGGGGTTAAGGGGGGGGGGGGGGGTTTCAGTACGATGGTACAGGTAATTATTTTTCTGGAGTACGTTGTACGGAAAATAAAAAATCTTTCAAAATTTTGGATAGTACGAAGTACGTAAAATAAGAGGGCTTCCAGTACACCAGTACGGTAAATAAAAAGCCCAAGTACGCCAGTACGGGAAAGCCCTTTCCCACCCTCTTGTTGTATTAGTGATGTTGTCACCCACTAGTTGCTCCAGTTACTGTTAAAAATACTTGGTTTGCCAGGCACTTCAATTTTTATTGCATGTGAGAAACTCCCGGATGCCGTGAATCAAACATGGTATAACGTTAATTTAGTGTAAGGGCAATTTTAGTCGTTCCCAAATTTAAATACTGGTAAATTTATTTTCTGGTCACCTTTGTAGAAAATCACAACTTAATCTTTGCTAGATTAACCGAAAGTTTCCACAGTTCACAGTATTTCTCTACTCTATTTAAGAACCAGTGACTCAAGTGTAGATTCCGAAATCAGGACCATATCATGGGCACAAAGTACAGAATTCATTTTAAGGTCAAACAATTTAACTGGATCACAATGGTCGTCAAAATGTTGATCTGTATGATGCATACACTGTACACATAAATACATACATACATACATAATCTCAGTGTGCTTTCTGACCTCTAAAACCGTGTAGTTCTACAGTGTTAACAACCAGATTATGACACCACGTCAACAATTTCACTTTAAGATTTCTGCCCAATTATTTTCTTGATTGGACCTGCATCACTTCATTCTGTCCTGGGATGTAAAATTAGTTTTAAAAGTTGAAGAAAATGATGCACCCTGAATAGAATATTTCATGTATGCAAACTCAGAAATCCCAATACCATTTCCATCATGTTATAAAGGAACAACGATATACATGTATTTATGTTTAATATTAGGGCACAAGTTTGTAATAATTCGCGCTTGCATGTCACTCGTTCACGACAAAGTCCATGTGTATTAAATCGTAGCCTCAGTGATACGACACACACACACACACACGATTATGGTAATTCGTTTCTTCCATCAACCATCCGCCTTTGGAATGATCTGCCATTGGATATCCGACAGTCAAATGCAGAGTAGAGGGTATCCCTCTGTCTGTTGGTATTGTGCCTCAGTACTTCTCACAGGGAAACCGTTTTCGAATATTTTTTGACACGCAGTTGTGCTTTGGCTTTTCTAGACCCTCACCTGCACAAGATGAACGTGATCACGTTCTCAGCATTTAATTATTGAGACCCATGAGCAGATGCCCAGCATTATTTTCTCAAAGGTCCCCGTTTGGTTGCCTCCATAGCAGCCTCCCAGACTCGCTGAAGTTACGGATGTGGGCGCTCGTTGGAGTCTGCCGTTTATCATGATGGCACTATTGTTTCTGTTACGCAACAGATGTAATTATGTTGATCGAAACGATAAGGTTGTTAAGCCCAGTGCGCCAATCAAACTTGCCTGGCCGTGATGTTTGTCAGCTGCAATCGTCATTCGAGAACTCGACGGGGGCCAATCAGATCAAACTTCCGGTTCGCGGGTCACACAAACAAACAAAATTGAGGGAAGAAGTTTGCTGGCCCACGTGTGAGCGAAAGGTGTCAACAGTAGCCCAGACCGGAGCACGGTAGTAACTTGTTAATGGGATTAAATTGGCATTTGCTCCCCGGAGTACACGCCAATACACAAACGAAAGCATGGAACGAGTATCATTTCGCAATGGAGCCGCACGGGGACGGTTGTGTGTCAACCCCGAAAAGGCTTGCCTCCAAAGCATCCCCCAGACTCGCTATTGCTTTCTTATGTGGGCGCCCACTTAAGAAAGCAATAGCGAGTCTGGGGGATGCTTAGGAGGCAACGAAAAGGCCTGCGTTTTAACACAAGATTTCAATTCTTTTCCTCAGGCTTACCAAGGGACACACCAACAAAACAATCGCTCTGGGTTTGTTCATGGCTTTCAATATGGCTGGAAGTATCTGGAAGACCAGAGACTTCCCACTCCCCGTCGGCAAAACAAGAAACGTGTCCGATTTTTGTATAACGACATGGTAAATGCCCTGCAATTATTCTTTTATTGGCCTCACTTTCAGATTTGCCTCTTGTGAAGCAGTCTGTACTAACTTAGATAAAGTTTAATTTTAAACCCCTAGCAATATGGGCAGTTTTGGGATCTGGCACAGCCAGCCACTGGGCATTTTTTGTTTTGATGTGCAACACGCGACATGCTGGCGTAAAAGTGCCGTAGCTTTTTAATTTTTGCAATTCATGACATGACTTTTGTTGAGTAAGACCTTTTCTACATTTCTGTGTGGTTTCTTTGTCAATTTTGTTTTAAACAAAACCTCGTGCCCTACACACTAACAAAGTGAATATATCGATCTGAATCACGAATTGATCAATACGATCAAGCCTGTGTGAATACAATTGCATGGGTACCGGTCCGCGCTTTTTGATTGGTTAGCGTCACAAACGATGGTTCCTCTTTAATTTTTTCTTAAGATCGGTTGTGTGTCGTAATTGTCATAAAATTATAGTGGTAGACTTTGTTTGTAACTTTGTTGAACGCACTTTATCGCCGTCACTGATAAACTGTCAAGATGATAACCACATGCTGCAGCAGTATTTTCACCGGAGCCATGTTTACCTGCAGCTGGCGTATTTTACTCACTTTCCGTAAAAAAAAAAAAGTGGACCCTCTGCTCTATTGTACGCAAACACTGGCAGTATTTCATCATTCTGACCAATTTACAGCATTAAATTTTGTTTCTTGCTTCAATAAATTGTCCGTAATCGTCACTTTTGTTCATACAAATGTTGCCCTGAGCCCATCTTTCAAGCCAGACTTCATAACACGAGGTAGCGAGTACTCCCGCACCAATCATCGGTAGAAAAACGACGCATTCGATTGCACGGCGAACACCATATGATCGATTCCGGCCCCCCTGACTGACCTAAAATATTCCGGAAAGTCGTCTTCGGTAGTTTCCGACTAAAATAACAACGTATATGTTTGAAATAGAAGTCGTTTTGGCGGGGTTTCCCCTAAAGTACTTTTGTTTCAGCCAATGGGAGAGCTTGTTCTTAAAATGGACAAGATTCTCAGCATTTTGACGATGTGAAGAACATAGCGGGTATAGACGAAAAAAAGATTGAGACCGCGACAATGAAATCACCCTCGTTTTGCGCTGTTTGGCAAAGTTACATCATTCAGTTGTCACAAACAACGGCCCGATCATTGATTTAAATCATCGTAGAAGGAAAACATTCATTTCTAACGCAAAATCGGCAAGAACTGCGTTTCTCTACAAGAAAATGTATGTGCCTGCATGTAATTTGTAAATAATAACACGCGCTGTTCGAGTGGGCCTACACTCGAAACTGGCGTGGCAGGAGTTAAATCAGGTCCACGACATGCCTTGGATTGAATACACTAACGTTGGTCCGCTCTACGCAACACACTAAGACAAGCCGCTGTGGGCCTACACTCGAAACTGGCGTGGCAGGAGTTAAATCAGGTCCACGACATGCCTTGGATTGAATACACTAACGTTGGTCCGCTCTACGCAACACACTAAGACAAGCCGCTGTTATCACTGTCTGCTGATCACCGTTAATTATGCGCACACAAACACAGGTGTTTGAACGCTACCCTGTGACTAGTCGAATACACACTTTGCCAATCCCAAACCACGCCTCGTAAGTTAAATCATAGCACAAGGGGTTTATCCCGATTGTTTCACGTAGTTCCTGGTATTCTTCTTGACTGTCTAACTCATGGCGATTAAAAAAAAAATATATATATATATATATATTTGTATATATATATATATATATATATATATATATATATATATATATATATATATATATATATATATATATATATATATATATATATATATTTATATCAATTGAGTTGAATAAAGGAATTTGCGTGAAGCTGTTCTGTTTCGTAACGAAGTCCAGAAGGTTTGTGTATTGAACTAAAACTTGTATATTGATCGTGTCTGTGTTTTGCATCAGATGTAATATGTGTAGATTTGGTATCAACTCTTGTATTGTCTTTTATGTACTGCAAATATACACAAACTATAAGAAAATAGATAAGCCTGAATAGTATCTAAATGGATT
This sequence comes from Hermodice carunculata, assembly GCA_964020975.1. Classification (NCBI taxonomy): domain Eukaryota; kingdom Metazoa; phylum Annelida; class Polychaeta; order Eunicida; family Amphinomidae; genus Hermodice; species Hermodice carunculata. The sequence continues at coordinate 97,142,172 of OZ026614.1, read as the reverse complement.
GCTGCTTCAGATAGTTAACGGGCTAGATGTATAAGGCATAATCTTTCAGTCTGACTGGTAACCTGGCACTATATAAAATAGAATTTCATAGGCTAAAAAAGCTATGTTTAGATTTCCAATTATTGGTGTATGCTATCCTGGACTTTCACCTAATGTTAAAACTTATATCTGGAACACAGTGGGCTAGCCCTCACTTATTTATAGTGTGAATTGTATTAATGTGTGCGATTAAATTATAGGTGCTGTTGAGACTGCACAAGGCATCATGGTGAAATCCCTTATGGGTCTTGGAAAGCCCGCTCGAACATCGCCGCTACTGAAAGCATTGAACATACCTAAAATCAATGATATTATTGCACAAGATACTGCCACAATTACCCAGCGTAATTTTTTTGCATTCAATCTCCACCTAGAGACCCGCAGACTTATTTATCATCTCGGTATTGTCTCTCTGCCTCAACAGTGTGTGGCACCTTGCTTGAGAGAGTAATCAAGCTACGTATATCAGCATTTCAATTGATATTGTCTGGTAAGGGCACGGATAGACTACCCCCAAGACCGCCAGAAAATGACCGCCCAATCGACGGTCTACGTTTTGTTCTTAATTAAAGCGACTTTAATAACCCATATGGGTCTCTCCGTCAGCTGGCCTTTTTACTTACCAAAACATTGTAAGGCTATGTATATTGTATAAAATATGCTCTTGGCCGGCGTCCGTGACACGGGCGGGGTCGGGTCGGCGGACCAGTCAGCCGGAGAGTATCTCGGCGGCTGCTTGGGCGGCTGACTCCCCCTCTGCGGCATGGGCATCGGCTTCAAGGAGCCCGAGTTCCTTGATGTTTACCCTTTCTTTTTACCACCAGTATAAAAACCCGCCGGAATTTTCGGACCTGTATCCACTATCGCGTCAACCTTGTACACTAAGCTCCGTCTTTGACGCAGTGGGGCGCTTGGCACTCAGCCTATTGCTGTCACTTATTTTTTAGCCTGGGGGCGACTTCACTATCTGATACAAGATTCCTATTTTGGTGCCTATAACTGGTAACTGTTTGTCGTTGTATTTAGATTTTCAGGTAATGCCGACTCTGCAAGGTCCCACTGTACACTGTACATTACATAAACTCGAAAAATTAATCTTTCCTTAACACTTATCACACATATATTTAGGATACTACCTCTTCCAAATATCCAATCGACTTGGCTACCATTTTGAAAATAGTGAATCCCGCATCCAATGGTTTGTAAATACGCAGTGGGACGATCTAGGGGTAGGAGTGGGAAGAGGATTATAATATATGAAACCAAAAGCATATATTTTGCAAATAATTCAAAGTGTCAATAATGATATGATATATGCTGTGGCCGCGACTCACTTTCATATCCAAATCAAATGTATTTTTTTGCGACTGTCTCGCGAAAAATGCATTTATTACGCAATGTTCAAAATGGCGCTGAACAAAATGCGTCCGAGTGAGTGTCGTGTCGCATTCAGATTTGTAACTAACACTGATAACTGCTTCAGACACAACCGAGTGGGCAGATTAAATTTAAGATAGTAAATTTTAAAAGTAGGCCTACGTTAACAACCGTTTGCCCTGGTAACTCGGAGCACGGACACCTGAAATCTTGCAAAATATTATGCTTTATTGAAGTTTGGGTTGCTATGCTGTTACCGCGGCCTAAGTTAACCATCCAGACAAGTTAAAATAAAATGCTGTGTTTGAGTCGACTTTCCTGCGAAATAAAAACACACGGTGTCCACTTCCTCGATAAAATCGTTTATCATTGCACATTGCAAACAGTGCTGAAAAAAAAACGTGGTCGAGATTCACTGTGATATCCAAATCAAATTTTCTTTTCCAACAATGCACTGCCCCATGTTTAAAAATGGCGCTCACCGTGCGTGCATGCATGCCATATGATCGTGTTGCATTTGGATTTATAACCAACGATGATAATTGCTTCAGAGACAACAGAGCGCGCAGATTAAAGTTAAGATAGTAATTCATATTTACAGAATAACTTGACGACTGCTTCCTTTGGTAACTCGGAGAACAGACACCTGGGGCCTGGCGAAAAAATGCCTTTTCCCCAGCCCAAGTTTACCGCCCAGACAAGTTGAAATAAAATGCAGTGTTTCAGTTGACTTTACTTTAAAATAACGGCACAAGTTGGCCAGCTTTTCTGTTAATTACAACTTGGTTACGGTTGATTGGAACGAGCGGCTTTTTTGAACAGGCGGTCGTCTATGTGGGGATTTTGCGGGTCGTGCGTTGCGTGTTTCAGGTGGTCCAGGGTTGTCTGACAGAACTGGAGTATTGTTGCAAAATTTTGCTTCACAGTTCTTGAAAAATGCTACAGAATTTAACCAAAAATAGTGTTTCTCGATCGTGTGAAGAAGTGGGGAAAACGCTCCAGGGCATCCAAATTTTGTTACAGAGATTTTCACTTGAACAGCATTGTGGTCGTTCGTGTCGGGTCATTCAACATTGCAAAAGCACAAGTGCCAAGGATTGGTTGGTTGAAATTATCCATCCAACCCCTGAAGTAGAAGTCTGCTTAGTTTTCTCTTGAAAGCAGACAAAGTTGGTGGAGATACCACATCTTCAGGCGAATGGTCTGCAGATTCTCTCTTTTAAAAGGTAGAATATGAGGGGAGATAAAAACTGGTTGTTTTGACCAGGTGGTCGCCAAACCCTGGGGACTGGGGTCGGTAATTGCAGGTACTACTGCAGAACCTGCCAGGGTATACCAAAAAGAGTGAATGTAAGAGCATTTTCAAAAATAAGATAAAATCTGATGAATGAGATGGGAGTACTGAAGAGGGACCACTTTATTCAGTATTTTTGTGCTTAAAAAAACACGCCTTTGGTGCTTATATTTATTTATATATTAATTTTTTGAAAATTTAGATCTATCTTTTAATTCATAAATAATTAAAGCATTTTAGCTACAAACCCGTGGAAAGCAACTTAATATTTTTCTGATTTCACACTTGCTATTTTCATGCTGTGGTCCACCATGAAAATAAGGCAAGGCAAGATTCCCTTGGCTTTTAATGCTTTTGGTGCTCCCATTTCATGCATCACAGTTTGGTGTGCTTTCAGCAAATATATTGCACCATGCTGGCATATGTATGCTACTATACATGTATTTTATGGAGTTTTTGTATTTTAGTGTGTCAATATTGTACACTCGTTTCGTGTGCATGAGTAAACTATTATCAATCGATCACTCAACATTCAATGATAAAATTTAGTAAATTTAGGCCTATTCGTTATCTTAATGTATTTTTCCCGTTGCTTTTGTAGAGGAAAAGCACATCTTACTAATTGCAGGATATTTTATCTGTTAATTTTCCCCGAATTATATATATATGATGAATATATGTACAAAAATTATCTAAAGCGTTACATGTAGAAAAAATAAGTGTTATCTTATTTGATAACATGGCAATGGTCTTCTTAAATTTATTTTTCACTTATTTTTGCTGATTTCCATCAGTCTTTTGTACAATCTGAGGGAAAATAGCCAAATCAGTATAATAATGACCAAAATGTTGTGATTTCGTCAACCATGTCAAGGCAAGATTTTCCAGTGGGAAATCATCCGAATGCGTTATTTTGCATGCTCAAGTCGAAATTTTCGCGGGGGGGGGGGGGGGGGGGTGGGGGTGGGGTGGGGTGTCCCCCCGGCACCCGTAGCACGCGTTCTGGCGCTCGCTTTGGCCTTTTAGGCCACTGAAAAAAAAAATCTTTTTGGGCCACTGTATGTGCCTGAGTACCACATGGGTAATCTAGTTCAAATGGATATGTTTACATCACATACATATATGTATACACACGAACGTATTTACATACATACATGTTTATATGACATCAATCATATGGTGCAGGGTTCTAATGTCATGAATAGTATGTTGTAATAGGTCTCTGATTTCGATACTGCATCTGTGCCTTCTGACGAGATTGTGCAAGAGTGGCAATTATCCATCTGTCGTTCTTTGCCTTTGGTCTTCTACACTTTTTGCACTGTGTTAGACCATCAATCAGGAATCAAAATTGAAGATCTTGCCATGACACCATAACAGAGTCATGAACTCACGTAAACAGATAACGGTAAACGCCCAATTATTAATACATATAAAATAACGTAATGTTAACGCTGTAGTTCTCTTTGCATTAAACCAGAGAGAAACGTGGAGGTGTGCTCGTTGCCTGCAGTCACTGGCTTATGTCGTGCTAGTTTCACAAAGTACTTCTTCAACAACAACACTGCCAGATGCGAGACATTCATTTATGGAGGATGCGGAGGCAATGACAACAATTTTCCTACGTTAGACGCTTGCCTAGCGACATGTGGTGGGAACGGTATGTAAAGATCAAACAAACTTTCGTTACTAATTTTCACCTGACCTCTGCTCATGGACCTGCAGACATCCCATTTCTGACCCTCAAATACATATATTTTTGTATTCCATTACCGTGTCCCGTCTCGAAGATTACATTTATTTAGCAACTTTTGAAGTGAATCCCAGGCTTTTCATTGACCACTTTTATGGGGTATTCTGAAATGTTTCGCTCTTATGTAATGCTCTGAATTGTACAATTAGCTTTTTTATGCATAATTCTCATGAATATCCTTACATTTACCAACAGACTTTTTAGTGATCATTTTACAGAAATCCATCGTGCGTGAGAATGTTAAAACCACGGGAAAAGCATGCCTTCAAGTCCCGGCTTCAAGTTTACGCTCAACCTTGGTCAGGACCACGCCTTGGTCGCTGATGGCAGTTTTCATTGATTTCACCCTCAAGTACCTGACGGCACTGATGTGTTCAGACACATTGACTGATACGATTAGAAAGTCTTCCGATAGGGAAAATGACGCCAACTCTGACAAATATCTGTACATATTTATTAAAATATATAATGAAAAAAAATATGTTAGCGGTCATTTGAGTACAATATTGTAACACATGTAGAGCATCAGAACTTGCCAAATTGAATGAATAGTCACAAAGTTTCAGTTCCCAGGACTTCGTCACATATCTTCGTCAGTGTAGCAAACTTGTATTATATTTTGTCGAATTGTACTCTGACATATTATTCTATGTTTGAGAGGGAATCCTAGAATCCCAACGGGAAATCCCAAAAGTGCTTTTAACCCCAAACCACGTGTTGGGTTCATTGTTCAAACCAACTAATCAGACCGCGCGCTGTTACGAACTATTTTCAGGCTCCTCATTCAACCCGCGTGTCATGCCACCGCGTGAGTTGTTCCCATTATCGAGTGTGACACTGACAGTTCCCATTATTATTAACTGTTGATAATGGCCTGTTTGCATCGTATTTTGACGTTTTATTTTCATGAATTTGTTGCGCGATTTGCAGAGCAATGTTTCTTGCCGATAAATGTGTGTGCATCGGTTGACAACTTTGAACCATTTTCACCGTTAGTCGTCACTAAAAACAAAGTACAGGTTACCGTGTCATGGAGCAGTCGTGCAGTAATGCTTTAACAACTTTTGCAAAAAGTAGGCCTACATAGAATATTCGAATTTTACATATACTGTCCTTAATATGTCTCTCTATGATGAGACATTCATGATACTCGCACCAATATACCTGCCCTATCTTTGATGCATGGATAATATATGTAATTATGCTAACGGTTAAACATGCCGTGCATGAATATCAAAAAGTCGTGCAAGTTTTTCGGCTTGTTGGTCAAAATGGTGGCGCCCATGAAGCGATGGGCACGGCAAAAATCCAGGTAAATTCCCTCTCAAACATACAATAAATAAAATCTTACATGTCTGTTTGGGAGTACAGTGTTTTTTCTCACTCGTGGTTCTTGTTGATGTGGAAAATCACATGTGAGCTTCGCTCACTCGTGATTTTCCACATCAAAATGACTGCTTGTGAGACAAAACACGGTAACTCCCTGAGATCTCGGCCATGTAAGATTCTCTATATATTTCACACATCTTTGCTGGCTTTCTGCACAAGGAGCAAAAAAATACCTCCACAACACGGAATCCCCCCTCCCCACCAGTGCGAACTAGGCGTCTCCGTGAAAAATACCAAATACCAAACACCAAATAAATTGGCAAAGTAGGTCTTGACAACACGAAAATTCTTCCAAAGTATGAATGCAAAAATTCATGATAGAAACAAGAGACCCATGGGTCTATTGCTCTGTTGATGTACAACCTGTTGACCATCACCGAAAATTCATTTCCTGAAAGGCATTCCCTCTATGACCCTGGGAATTTGATCAAGGTAATCCATATTATGCAACATCTAACATGATCATGTTTGTAGTACATCGGGTATCCTTTCCCTTATTAGTCCCCCGCCCACTTGGTGGGGGACTATAGGTTTGCACCTCGTCCGTCCGTCAGTCCGTCCGTCCGAAGCTTCTCCGGGCCATATTTCCAACACCATAACACCCACAGCTACCAAATTTTATGTGTTTGTACTTCCTAGGATAGAGGTGTATCATGTGCCAAAAGTAGGTCACTAGGTTAAATATCTGGGTCACAGAATACATTTGTATGAAAAATCTTGTCCGGGCCATAACTTTTTTGTCCTTTTACTTAGATTAATAAAATTTTACACAAATGTGAAGCTTAATCTTAGAATGTGCCATTAAGCAAAACTAGGTCACTAGGTCAAATATGTGGGTCAGTGATTTGTAAATATTCAGTATTTTCACGTGGGCGACGAGCGGGGGACTGTATTGCTCTGCAATACTCATTAACTTGTTCTTAATCAACACAGTGAATTAAGTGTGCTTTTCGTAAGTGCTTAATGATCTTGAACAATAGGTCGAGATCACACAACATATTACAACATCGGCCTAATGCATATTTGGTGTGAGGTTTGCTATTCCCTCTCAAATTATGATGTCATGGACATCATAATAAAATCATTTCAGGATATGCATTCCCTCTGTAACCATTAGAAAGTAGGTCAAGGTCACCCAGATTACGCAAAATTAAACTTCTGTATATGATACACATTTGCAGTGGATCTGATTTTGTTGCCCTCCTTATTTCTCAACATGTAAAATTTGTGTTTTCTACATCCCTAATAACCCTGAAAAATTGGTCAAGGTCATTTTAACTTTTATGAAATCTGAATATTGGCCTAATGTATACTTGGGGTAAATTTCAAGTTCTCATGTTATCGGTAATATTTTATGAATGTTAATTCTGAGTGTTCCCATGAATGCTTTTTTCAAAGTTTAAAAACAAAAGGAAAAAGAAAAAAAGCCCCCCCCCCCCCCAAGAAAACCCCCACTCTTTTATCTGAAATGTGTGACAGGCCAGGGGAACAGGGCACATCATTTCTGTCATACACAGTCTCATGGAAAAACTAACGAACATAGAGGTTACATGATATTTTTGGCTAATCTTTAAGCGTGTGAGATTGTGGCCATTTATCAGAAAATGTGTAAATTTGATAGGCCTACTCATAAGAGTCTGAACTTGACCTTTTATATTATTGGCGGAAAAGAACATTGTCACGTGATGCCTACATTTTTCACCTGAGATCACGTCCTGATCTCAGTTTTTCATTTATTGCACATATGACTATATACTGAGTTTGGACACGTATGGATGGTCGAGGCGGTCCCCTCGACCGTCCACAAGTTACTTGACCATCTACTTTATACCCTATAATAGTCGCTTCACTATCAAAGTTAGGGAGGCTTTGGCCTTTTCAATCACATAGATGAAAGACGGTGACTGTGGACTATGTTCACTGAAATATCAAGCTGTGATCTGGGGGGTACGCACACAGGCCTCATTCACTTGTGAGAAGATAAAGACAGTATCTGTCATATATTTTCATTGGGCGATATTGTAAAAATCTACCCGACTTGCTCATAATTAGAAAAAAAAAAGTTCAAATATTTTCTTGACTCTGTGGATTTTTACTCTGTCATTTGAATTGTGCTTATTTTGTTATACGCTGTGTTTTGGAGAATCATTAATTGTTGTATTAACAACTAGCTGAACTGTAAGTTCAGCAATAAATGTGCACTATGAATATATGCAGCAGGGCCATCCATTCTGCAGCCCTTCAGTTTATTATCGAACATCGTACATCATTGCCTTTGCAGACAGACCATTCCTGCTGCGGTTCTCCTTTCAGTTCCCGGTTCTCTGAAAATAAATAAATAAATAAATAAATAAATAAATAAATAAATAAATAAATAAATAAATAAATAAATAAATAAATAAATAAATAAATAAATAAATAAATAAATAAATAAATAAATAAATAAATAAATAAATAAATAAATAAATAAATAAATAAATAAATAAATAAATAAATAAATAAATAAATAAATAAATAAATAAATAAATAAATAAATAAATAAATAAATAAATAAATAAATAAATAAATAAATAAATAAATAAATAAATAAATAAATAAATAAATAAATAAATAAATAAATAAATAAATAAATAAATAAATAAATAAATAAATAAATAAATAAATAAATGAATAAATAAATAAATAAATAAATGATGATGATGATGATGATAATAATAATAATAAAAAAAAAATAATAATAATAAATAGAAGGTTCTGTTTGGAAGTGAGTGAGTGAAGGACGGAGGAAAGGAACAAAGAAAAATTGTTTTTCTCGCAAAAATAACAATTGATTCAATTCTCATGGAAATTTGTGAAGTTATTTCATGTACAAAGTCTTTGTGAACAATGCCCTCCATGTCAAGAGTGGATATTTACAGTTGAATAACATGGCATGTACTTGACTTTTTACTTTCAGGGCAAAAAGTTCAAGCAAAGCAAGACTTATATGATATAGTTCATCGATAGCGCTGTTGCACTCCTGGATTATGGAGATGTTAACTTTAACAGTTTCAATTGTGTTTCTTTCCTACTTTCCCAGAGAATCACCCAAGCATGCTCACAATCATGTAACTATAACCTGCTGTTTCTTGGAAGATATTACGGACTATAAACATTTTGATGCTTGTGTTGTAGGCCGCATAAGATGCCTTGGTGTGCGATGCTTCCGACCCCGCTGTGATGGTGGAGTGGAGCCGATCATGAAGCCAGGCGCATGTTGCCCAAGCTGCCCAAGTTAGAAAATATGATATATATTAATGCAATTATAACATACTTTATTGTACCATGCTGACTGATTGTATGTAAATGTTGATTCACTAAAATGATTCCTGATTCCTGTTTACTTTTGAAACTCAGGGTTGTGTGCGCAGTGCTCAGGCTTTCGATAGTAAAAACCATTGACTTTTTTCAAATATACGAGCATACTTGAACAACTTAACACAGAATCCAGCAAAAGTTTTGTACATGAAATAGACCAACTTTTATACATGAACACAACGCCCTAGGTGGATGTTGCACCAAGATTTTCGGGTTTGTAATTCAAAACCGCAGGTTTGGTGAATTATTGAACGATACAACTTCCATAGGTGGATGTGAAGTTGACTTCTTTAGACTTTGCTAACGTTGTTTCTGTCACAAAACCGCAAAGCTCTTGTTACTTCATGTGGAGATTGTAATGACAATGTTAATAGTTTTACAGTTTTAGCTGATTTTGAAGCCACTCGTCCTTGATTTAAACACCTGTTCTTGCCTACATACACTTTTGAAATTGTGGGTTACCAGGTACAAGCTTATAAGAGACAATTAATGTACATGGCTGTGAAGACGCTCTACAAGGGGGGTGGTAATATGAGTTGGGTGATTGTTACGATGCCCACCTTCAGAATATTCTAGATTGTAGGGGAACTCAACAAAGAATGACAAAGATGAGATAACTTTAACAATAACAATATATCAACTATAAAAAATCAGTACAAAGTAGGTGAATGAAATGATACAGTTAGCTATGCTGATACTCTAAAATTTAACAGAATGCAGGTAAATCCTAATCCTTGGTGAGAGATTCTCCACAGGTACTGTCCTACAAAGTCATATGGTAGGTGCCAAATAGTCGGGTCCGAATCTGACAGAGGCACAGTTTCTTCCACTGTGGTACACAGAACAGGGTGCTATTCCAAATTCCACAGAGGTACAGTTTGGTTCCAACATGGTGCAATTAATAGACAAAATTACCCGAGTCGTTAATCTGTCAAACCGAATCCCCCGAGTTGTTTGCCTGCCTGCACATCTGATCACCCAAGCGCAAAGCGCGCAGGTGATCAGGCGCGCAGGCAGACAAACAACCAGGGGAATTCGGTTTAGACAGATTAACGAGGGTTATTTTGTATTTATCCCCTACTGTCCATTAAGTAAGAAAAAAGTCCATTGATATCACTTGTAACATTTTATTTCACTACATTACATGGGACTTTGACACAGTCATGCCGCGTGTGTAAATATAAAATTTAAACAACAAAGAAAAGCGGTCGACCACAGGCCTAATGGCGGATTTTTTAAACTGCGTCTCTTCAGACAAAAATCTTGACGAAAAGACACTTTTTTTATTATTTCTATATGGAATCAATTTGGTGGAAAGGAGACTTGGAAGGTCATGTTGACTTTGAATGTAGCATCAGCAAACATTCCAAAGTATGCACCCATAGAGCTTAACATATTGTTGGCCGTCAGATTGTCCTCATCACCCTCAGTGACGGCAGCATTGCCAGTAATGCCCGAAGGAGTGGGGCGATGGCTCCCTGCCACGTCACCTGGGACAAACGATGAAGACAGAGTCTGGGGAGTGTTTTGGACAGATGTTAGATGTCTCTGAAAACAAGAATAATTTCTCTAGAGAAGGCTGCACGTGGGGTGCTGTTGATTTTAGCTTGCTGTTGCATGATTGTTCCCGGACTGCACATTTTTGTGCCCGCTCAGCTGTTGAAGAATGGTTGGCGGGACACTTGAATTTGGATGTAAAAGTCGACTGCACATCATGCGTCTTACAGAGTGGTTGTTTTTCCTGCCTATCATCAGTCCTGCATTTTTGGCCCTAGTTTGCATCACAGAATCAAGTTTATTCTTACACATTGGCTGGGATTTATACCACGGACCATCAGGTTTTCGACCATGATTTATGGCAAGGTAATGAGGCAAGTTTGCATATACCAAATACGGAATTGATTCCTTCCATAGTTGGAAAACCATGTTTCTGATTTTACAAATATGGTAAAAAGTAGTCCCACCCATGGGATATGATAATATCACATAGGCCATATCACACGGGTTGTCAATGTAATATGGTACAAAATAGAGGATAAAACACCAAGTATACCAGTCCACTCAAAGGCACTGCCCACACTCCACAGGTACAATGTATAAATGAGTATCTCCTTGGCAATAGCAGTGGCTCACAGTCCCACTGGCTTGAAGACACACAGCTCCTATCAGATCTCAGAATTCTTCTCCTCAGTCATGAAGGGAGCTGCTTTATATTCCCATGCTGAGAATTCTCACCAGCATTCTACAACTTTCTAATTAATCACACATCAGAACTTTCCTCTTGTTTACTACTGTGCATGTATGTAACTCACGCTTCAGACCACTCCATTGTTCACAAGTTACATGAGAGTCACTCCAACAAAGCAGGCCGACTCAGTGACCTGGCACACACTCAATGAATTCAGTGACCTCTCCAAATCAAAATAAACAAGCATACCCACATTCATAACAGCGATGTATAGGCCTAGGCCTATTTTCAGTAGCGTGCTAGTTTCATTTTGACCTGGACTTCAATGCATTTACTGAACAAGTCCAGCATACACAAATCATTAAAAACACAGAAGCACATAAAAACACTCTATTCAGTAGGCCCATGAATGACAAATATTTGATATTTAGGTCATTGATTCAAGATTCCTTAATTTGACCAAAACATGATACATATATTTGTAGCTGCATATAACTTCTATTATATAATAGAATAACAAAAAACAAACATGTAACAATGAAGTAAGTGAAGTTATAGGTCTATAAATAAAGGGATGGTCTGGAGACCCCATAAAGGCTCGGCCTATTTAAGCCGCTGACATGGGGGCCACCTTACACAAAATGTAACTGTTTGTACAGTAATTTAGAATTAAAATCGAATGATTAAATCATCTCTACTTTACTTCTTCGACACATTTTAACATTTCTATAATTCTAAGTGTCAGGACATTTTATGAAAAATTCGATTTGCGGAATTTATTGAACATTGCTGACATAACAATTTGCTATGGTACACGTAACTGTATATTTATTTATTTATAAAATATTGTTTGGCATAAGAGGCAAATCCGGTTTTGCAATGAGTTTAAACTTTATTCAAAACAATATTTGGTATGTTATTAATAATATCTATAATTTCATGTTTAGTAGTTTTTGTGTTCACAAGATTTAATTCTTATTTCTCTTGTAGGAGTGCTGCCTCGTGCATGTCGCCGGCCAAAGAAAACTGGTCCCTGCAGAGCCCGCATGCCTCGCTTCTACTATGACAAAAGAAGAGAACGATGCCGACGTTTCACGTATGGGGGCTGTCGGGGTAACGCCAACAACTTCAGAACTTTAGCTGGCTGTAGGGCCAAATGCATAACATTGCAAGAGGCCTAGCTTGAGTGACATTGTTTTTCCAGTCATCATGGCGACTTGTTTTGTTTTCTGAATAAACTTATGAACTCCTTCTTGTCGCTTACTGGATCTTGGTTTGTGTGGACCGGATGTTGTTTAAAAGATGAAAACTGGAAATGGTGTTCTCTTGGTGTGAAACTGCAGGTTAAATTTCCTAGGACGTCTAAGCATAACTTTTCCCTAAAACTCTCATCTTTACAATATAGAAAAAACTGAAAGATGCAGTAAATCCCTTCATCTCTACACATTTGTTACTAGTTCTTCAACCAGCTTCCAAAGTAAATTGATAGGCCAAGAGGACTTACGGCGGGCCATGGCACGATCTGGCTGCATTCTCACTCATAGGCTCAACTGGAAAACAAGGACTAAATGATGGTCTCGTCAAAGGTGGTGACCAGGTAAGGAGACCTTGGCCTGCTAAATATAGTCCTAAAAGACCAATTTTGTACTGTTCGGATGGACAACCAATGAGCAGAGATCCAATTATAGAATAGAAAAAAAAAAAAAACAAGCTTAAATTATTCTGTATTCACTATCATTCATAGTTACACAAAGGCCTATAACTATGCCATGGCATGAATTAAATGGCTCCATAAAATATAGGCCCTACAGCTCGACAATTTATACCTGTAGGGCTCTAGTGAGAACCTTGCATATATATATATATATATATATATATATATATATATATATATATATGTATATATATATATATATATACGTATATATATATATATATATGTATATATATATGTATATATACATACATATATATATCCATATATATATACATAAATGTGTGTGTGTATGTATATATATAACAAACGATATGTGAATTTACATTCCACCCAGCACCACCCTTTGCAACGTCAAGATACATTGACATTGGAACTTGTAATAATATTGTAAACACTCGATAGTAACGAGAGCTGGCTGAAAAGTTCTAAGCGTATGTGGAATATCTCAATTGAAACAAACTTTTGCCATCAACAAGTGCAAATATTTGTGCATCATGCACAGAAGAACTGCAACTGTAGTGTGATTAGTGTGTTTGTACCAGATCATCTTGCAGTGTTGCCAACCTGCCAAACTTAAAATCCGGGAGATAAAATGTAAAATTATGGGAGGTTGATAAATTAATATGAAATATAGAAGGGAAATATTGATGAAATTCCGGGAGGTGACTCAAATTGTCAAAAATCCACGCTTTAGTATTTTCAGCATAAAATTCCGGGAGTCTCCCGAGGAATCCGGGAGGGTTGGCAACACTGATCTTGTGAACCTACACATTGAAATCACCAGGAATTGACAAAACTGGCTATAGGCCAGTCATGAAGTACTCGCAACTGAAAGAGCTAACTCCAATACAGATACATACCAACATGGTCTCCACTTTGGGGGATAATACCCCTTAAAACAGCACACCCAGTTACTTGCAGGGTTACAGTGTTGTACTCTCACTCCGTCGACAGGGTCTTCTGCTGACGCATGATGCTGAACGGCTTCACAATAGCTGCAGAGTCGCAGGAAGCACACTTTGACATGAGTTCAGACAATCCGTTGAGTACCACTAGTCTTGAGTTGAACTTAAGGGTGTTTGTGCGAGATGTTGCACCTCATGGGCACGAGCGGTCCATCGTCATCAGTCATGTAATTATGTTGGTCTCAATATGCTTCATTCATAAATCCTGTCAGATGTCACACCTACTAAAACTGCCCTCTTTTTCAAAATATCCTTCGTCCCGAAGTATCAATTTCGAAAAAAGGTTAAAAAACCATATTGCCTGCATAAGTAAATATTATGAATGGCATCCGTCACTTTGAAAAAGTTGTTTAAACTTTAACGTCAAATATTTAAAGTACCCCCCCCCAAAATATGAAACATTTCTCTGACTTGTAAAGGAAAAGTCAATTTGGTGCTAATAAAGCAACAATGAAAACGCAAAATATATACATACATAAGATTTAGACATCACATACATACAGCCAGATACTTCATCTTGCAAATAAAGCATGCACTCAATGATCAGAGAACACATGGGAACGATATGCAGGGTATATATATGCTGCATAAAAACAATTGATGGGAACGCTGAGGGAATTACAAAGACACAGTTTTCTTACTGCCGTGTAAGAATGTACAATGAATAACAGACAAAGTCGTCAATGAAATCGAACATGTCGAAGGCAGTGTCCCACGGAATGGAGCACAAAGTAGTGTTAAGGCCTTAAACATAAGCTTTTTTGAGTTAAGTATCAGTAAATGAGGGTAACTCTCTAAAACAGAAGAAAAGGAATTATTTAAAAATTCCAGGAAAGGATTACGGATCTCTATGGGTTGGCCGGGTGGTCGGTAGTTGTTCCGGATAAGAACTCACCCAAGTCTGGTTGATGTCTCCACCCATATGCATTCACAGTTCTGGCCTTCTAGATCAGATTGCCTGACGCTTGGCAGGCATGTATGTACATAAGTTAAGAGGCCGCCTCCTGTACCTGTCAGACGATCTGTTCTAAATGGAGGTTGAAAATTGTCGATATGTAGGAGTTGGTTTGGGTAGCTTGCATCAAGCCAGGTTTCGGAGACAGTAATGATATAATTTTTTTCAGACTGTACCAGAAGTTCAATTTCATTAAGTTTGCCATCTCTTTTGATGCTCCGAAGATTGCAATGGCATGCACCCTATTCAAAAGTGGCTGCCATATTTGGAACACTACTACCTTCTGGTGGCAAAAACCAGAATGAGGAAAAATAGCCTGTACACTAAATGGTTTAGTATATAGCATCATTGGCTTCGAGTTTTTTCTTATTCAAACTGATTATAATGAAACTTTGGTATTTAAATATTCCTGTCTAAAAAGAAATAGAACTGAAGTATTGGATGTTGTCTGTGTGCTTAACACTCTCGAAAGATCAATGGGCATGGGTCACCAAGAATTGAACATATACGCACTATCTTGCTCTGGTACATCATGACTCCTCCCATTTTTTTAACCTGAATTTTATTTCATTTCGACTTACCTACCCCTATTTTTCTGTTGCTGGACATGAGAAACAAACAATTTTCTAACAGTGTAAAAGGTTCAGTGAAACCTCATTATGACACAGCCTGTCGATACACTGCAGAAAAAATTAGATAAACAATATTTCAAGATTTTTGTCCAAAAGAAGAAAGAGCCTGTGTCTTTGCTTGCACCTTTTCCATGAAAATCAATTGAACATGGAGCACAGTGGAAAAAATTAGTTCCCAATTCTGCCACAATGGATTTGAATATGCTAGTATTGTTCACATGCAAAACAGATAAACAAGGCAACAAAATCGTAGATTCTCAAAGCAGTTACTCAATATTGCATAATAGACGAGAAGTTCTGAATACATAATGAGAGACCTACATTTACAGTGAATTTTCCCTGTACAAACATTTAGCATCAAGCATCATTAGAATGCAACATAGAAAAATTTAAAGCAAACGTCAAATGGCATTCACTTCAATAACAATACTTTATTATCACAATAATAATCATGATGAATTTAGGATGCAATGCATACATGTATTTCGTCTCATCTGCATATGGCCATAAAGTTATCATCCACACACATATGTATTGAACGTGTATACACATGTTAAATAGTCCATATACACCTGTATCTAACATGTATTATACACAGATAATTTAGTCTCAATCAACTACATGTAATGTATTTAACATTGTAGCAAAGATACAACACTACATCTATGATTCTTTCTGCCAAACATTGTGAGAAAACAATGTTTGCTCAGTGTGCCCCACGTGGAGGGGGAATCATGTGGCACAACACCTCATCTGTGCCAACTGGGAGCCAAGTGCACTTAATTCAGCCAACAACATTGGTTTTCAGTGTTACAGTCTATACACCCCTATCAGCACACAAAGGTACATGTCCTAAGATCTTTGCTGACTTTTCTAATTTGTTCAAGATACCTGAGGCTGATTAGTTTATCTGAGCTCACTAATCTTACTAAAACTATCATGCTTATCTTACAAGTTACACTTGATATCAAATACAAGTTTAAGCAAAACCACTGCTCATCTTTAGGTGGGGGAATATCTATTGTTATTCAGGCATAGTGATACCATCTGTCACATTTATCACATCCTTTGGTTGTTGGATCATACAAACATTCCTTTTTACATAATGGTCAACAGTATGTTACATTTACATCTCATATTATTTGCAGTGTCCATCTCTTCCGTTCTCTATTTTTGTTAAAAAGTTGTTTTTTCTTATCATGTGCACATATTTCTTTATGACAGGTGTGCATATGCTGACTGAATTCTTTCTTTCTAAGAAATCTTAGTACTGTTTTATGTATATGTAACACAAACCACATATGGTCCCAATTCCATGTGTCTCTCTCTTGTGTTCATCCAATTTTTTGTTGTTGCACAGGTAAAAGGAGCAGTGCTTTTATCCTGAATACAAATTTCACATATTCTTGTGGGTTTTTACATCGACAGGACATGTAATGTCCGCTGCTAATCTGCCACAGTTTTACAAGTCATTTGATTTCTTGACACCTGTTATAATTGTTAGTAACTTGCCTGCATCACTATGGTTCTTGTTTGTTAAGATTCTGTTCTGTAATCTTGAATGGAACACTAATATGTGCCGCTAAATCGGCTGCTATGATGTCATCTTGTTTGTTGACGTTTTCGCGTAACTATACGAAAACCAGGCTATTTACGTTTCTGAGAATCTCCACTATTTAGACCTTACAAAGTTGTTGTTTTTTACAAAAAATTTTTAGAAAAAGTATCTGTTAGGGTAAAGACTAGAACGTACTTTACTGTTGTAAAGTTTAAAGGTATATGGTTTTGTAGTTTTAAAGATTAAGATGATGGAATGATCTATCACAAGTCAGGGAACATGGAACGGTGTTCTGGGGGCTCTGAGGAGGCTATATAAGGCAAACAGGAGCTGTGTCTGGCATTCTGGCTCCAACGAGCCACTTGCTTTAGTTGGTATGCATCACTTTCCCTTTGGTTCCGAATGCGTTCCGTAATTTATGGAAACAAATTACTCAAGCTGAACAGCAAATTTTGTATTCTTAAGATGCTTAAACAACATTTTAATTTAACTTAAACTTTGCAACTGGGAACCCTTCCGTGTACCTTTCTTGCCATATATTGCCTGCTGTGACTGTGATTGTGTTCCGTGACTGATTTTCCAATACAGGACGAGGTTACAGGGTAGAAATATTAGGATTTAGTTTCAATAAATGGTGAATAGCACGACTGAGGATGACTGACAACCCTGTGAACATGAGTGACTAAACGAGGATTCCAACGTTTTCTCAACTGTACATCGCCGGCTTCTTCATCAGTTGACCAGAAATTCTGGTTCCAGGACTGTTCCCGTGGCCCTCGCTTTGGGCTATGCAGAACAATCCCTGGATTGTTTAACAGAATTATTTCATTTTCTATTTGATTGATATCCCATGATGATCGATTAGTCCCATAGGCCTACTCCCTGATTAACAACGACTAACAAAAATTCTGGTTGATATGAGTGACTAAATGAGGATTCCAATGTTTTTTCAACTGTACATCGCCGGCTTCTTCATCAGTTGACCAGAAATTCTGGTCCCGGGACTGTTCCTGTGGCCCTCGCTTTGGGCTATGCAGAACAATCCCTGGATTGTTTAACAGAAATTATTTCATTTTCTATTTGATTGATATCCCATGATGAACGATGAGTCCCATAGGCCTACTCCCTAATGAACAATGACTAACCAAAATTCTGGTAGATGTGGAATTCTATTGCGGCCCTCAAGAAGCCTTCCGTTTTCCTCGCCTGGGTTTCATGGAACGCCTTCCGCCCACCCTGAACTGAAGACAGTCCCACAGAAGCGTTCCCAATGACCGCCAGTATACAGATACCAGTAAACTAAATGAGACGACTTGTAATTGATCATCAGCAGATTTACTCATCATTAAATTACATTAAAGAGAAAGAACCATCTAATAAGACCACACTATCTACACTACAGTCACACACACATCCCCATAATGAGTCTACACTTACTGTGAACATCCTCGGTATCAAAGTGTATCGATACTGAGCCAGCCAATCAGCATCCAGAAAAATCCAATATGGCGGACACAAAGACAACCTATGCATCTACCATGCCCCAGTCTTTCATGTTTGTATATAATCCATAATTTACCAAATGGAAGCATAAATTGTTAATGTCTGATGCTTTTTGAGAGTTGATATGTTCATTTCATAGAGACAGCCCATAGACCCAATGAGAGGCAGCTCAAACATTCACACTTAAGGGGTACCCCCTAAACATTCCACTGTGTTCTACTTTCAAATTAGCTAAACTTGATGGAGTCTTTCTTGAAACCCTTATTCTTTACAGATTTGGAGACCTAGATATCTACTGTGCCCATAAATAATATCCTCTTTGCACTCAGCCCACTTGTTAGCTTGATGAGCAAGGGAGTCTGAGATGACCTCATTTACGTATATTTCTAAAGAAGGGTGGTCACTTTCTGGGGACATACACCCCTTATAGATCTTGACATGGAATCACCATGTATGGTATTTCTGTACTGGAAGACAAGTCTACTTTCATAAAATTTGGGTTAAAGGCCATTTTGGCCCAACCCTACATGGATGCAACAAGAAATCCGACCCCACTGTCATTTCAACAGGGGACAGGCCCCCATCAGCAAAAATTAGCTAAACCATAGGAAGACTGAAAATAAATAGCTCAGAAATATTTTAAAACATGGACCACAAACATATCTTACATATACATAACAGTCACTTGTGTGTGCTAACTCCAATTAAAGAAATTCGAGTTTTACTTACCCCCTCCCAAACAGAAAATCTGGAAATTGAACTCTCCTTGATTCATCGTCTTCCAGGCCTATCCCCCGTGTCCCATGGCCCAATGGTGCATATGTATGGTCAGTAATAACATCCAGATGTGTAAATGACTCCCCAGTTACAGTCATGTTTCCATCCTGAATGAAAATCACGCTGCAGACAGGCTTCCACGGGTCAGATTTAGCCTTACCCTGTGTTGGGGCCCAACTTTTTTGCTGTAATCTTTACCTGTTAATGTCTGTAATCCTCAAAACTATATATCATCAACACTGACCCTTAGAAGTGAGCAATACAAGCAAAGAAATAATTGGTTTACATGCGCAACTGGCTCTAAGTGTCATGGATACTGGTAAACAGATGCCATCGTGCTGATGGTTCTTCATGGAATTTATGTGACTTTTTAAAATTTAATTGAGAAAACAATGTATTGCTGGGTACAAACCATCATGACATAACTAACCACATACCAACAGAGAAAAACCACCAAAAAGGCAGTTGTCAGGAAAATCACCTAAGACAAGCAAAAAGAAAAAAAAATCCTTGTATGTCTGTACATCTGTAGGTGTCCTAGCTTCCCTTGATTACACTATAACTCAATAAAACCAAGCTATGCCCCACTCCCACACAAATACATTGGTTCCCTGCCTTGAGATACCACCTTCCTTGTAAGACCACATTTTCAACATACTTTGCTTAGCACTTTTCTTGTTATTTTTATCTCATGTGAGAGACTGCCTGTCTTGAGACACCACAATTTAGTCATCCTTAGGGGTTGTCTTATAAGAGAGGTTTCACTGTAAAAGATTTCAAGCAAACTTAAAATAACCCAATCAAGGATTGCAGATACCTATAAATAAAAAAGATCTGACACTGAGTGCATAGTGATCCCTAGCTGTGTAAGAAATTGATAAATAAAATACAAAATTCTATCACCCAGTCTTATCTACAGAAGCATATAATTATATGCGTGTATCTGTTTTCTGAACTTCAACATGTTAACTACATTTCCTAATCACAGAATTAATAAGTAAAAATTTCAGGGATTCAACAAATATGTGTTTTGTTTCAATTTAGCAGCAAGTGAAATATGATATTCAGTGTCTTCCTGTATATCTCATTTCAGTGTTAAACTAAAGGAATACTTCAGTAGTTGCAGTAGATCCTTTTGCCCACACAACATTAATCTCCTCACGCTTGAGACATTACCCTACTAGTATGTTAATTGGCATGGCATACTATAAGTCCGGCTCACATGCTTGTGTATGGCCACATGGGCACTACCGATGCCAAACCGAGGCCCTGGTCAGAGCCCCCAAGACTAGATTGACCCAGAAACACGCATGTGGGCCCAACTGCTACCACTTCAACTTGTTTTAATGTTGAATGTCTGTGTGATCGTTGAGTCTTGAGAATAGCTGGCTGCATAATTGATGAGCCTGATAGTGGACAAATGAGAAACAAAGAGGTGAGACTGACCAGTTCATGATTAGAGTTTTACAATCTTTGGCTACGTGTGAAAGATCCATGATTTTATGTGTCCTGATACAATAATCCCTGAATAGATAATCCATGAATGTCTGAGAATGGCTTCCCTGGTAAGGCCATGATTGATTGATTTAATTCCGCTTGTAAATCATATTATTTTGGTTATATTGGTGACAGTAGTTTTGGATGAGAGTTTTTGATAATCATCCCTTTGAACCCGGCCCAGTGGCAGTAGCATGGACATGGCCCGGGAGGTGTTCCAGTGTAGGCTTGCATGTGTGCCTGGTGAAGAAACTCATGGGGTTCCATAGTGACAGAAAGCATTCCATGGAAGCAGAGCGCATTGTGTTCCATGGGTCCCATTGCATGCCACAGCATATGCGATGCAACAATCATGATCTGTTATCAAATGAAAATAAAGTTTCCATGATAACCAGGAATGAGTCCATCCACATGTCCACTTGAATTGGTTGTCGCTTTGATTTGAAACAAATCTTCCACCAGTTTGATCAATTTGAGCACCTGGTACTGTTCCAACAGAGCAAGCACATCAATTACGCTGGTCGGGTTTCCGTCATTCCCATCAGAGGGCGATACCGCCTTGTCCACCTGTATAGATGAAACCATCCATAAATCAGCTCCATGAAAGTTGAAGAGATTTCACAAAGAAGCATGATGTTTCATCTATAGAGGTATCCATACATAAATTAGCTCCACAAAGTTGTGATGTTTCATCTACAGAGGTATCCATACATAAATCAACTCCATAAAAGTTGGATATTTCGCAAAGTGGCAATAGTAGTTGGCACCCATAAATCAGCATCCAAAACGTTATGATGTTTCATCTGTAGAGGTATCCATACATAAATCAGCTCCACAGAAGTTGTGATGTTCCACTTGTAGAGGTATACATCCATACATCAGCTCAACAGAAGTTGCGGTTTCACCTATGGATGGGACTATTCATAAACCAGCATCCCAAAAGTTGAGATTTTACCTGTAGATGGGGCCATTCATCAACCAGCATTCCAAAAGTTAAGATTTTACTGTGGATGGAACTACTGAAAAATTAGCATCCCGAAAAGTTGTGATTTTTCCCTCATATAGATGAGACCTTAATCAATTGGCTCCTCCGGATTGTTTTAATATGAGTGTTTGGAGATTGAACATAAGTGTATGGAAATTGGTTCAGGTTTTATGGTGGAACAGGAATTATTTTGTGACTGTAATAATAGCTCATAAATGGCTATCTGAGTATTTTTAAATGGGGAACAGATTACTCCATGGATGGAGACAAATGTTGTGTGTTATTTTGCTCTTTTATTGGATAGGAATATATATTTTATCTAAGTAAAAGTAGCTGTGTGCTTTGAACCCACACACACACACACACACACACATACACACACACACATTCACACACACACACACAGACATAATTTTAAAACAAATTAATGAAAGAAAAAAGTAAAAAAAAATTTAAAGTGAAAAAGAAAAAAATATGAGAATAACAAACACTGTTCCAGGTAAAAGATGGAACAGAGGGTGGACGAAGAAATTAGTTTCAGACTATCCCCTCCTCATGATTATGCAAGGCAACAGGCTAATGAGATGGCAGAACAAGTAATTACAATAGAGGGTAGACCTGCTGGTATTGTTCCTGCACATTTTGAACAGCAGGTTGCAGATCCTACCGTGGCAGATACTAGATCTGAGCAGAGTGTGAGTTTGACATCAAATTTACCAACTCAACAGCCTGCTATACCGGAGATACCAATTCCTCTTGGAGAGTGGATATCAAATATGAATAACAAGCGTTTTACCTTAAGGCCAAATAAATTTGATGGCACCACTGACTGGGAGGAATATGAGATTCATTTCTCAACATGTCCACAATTATGAAAATGGAATGATGCAACTAAAGCCCACATGTTGGCTGTGAGTTTGCAGAACACAGCAAGACGATTTTATGCAGGACTACCAGCTGCTGACTAAGTGAGCTATGCTAAAATTGAGTCTGCCTTTGGCAATAGGTTTGGAGCACACCGGCAGACAGATCAGTTTAAAACCAAAATATCCATGTATAAAAGGACAACGGGTGAGACTGCTTCTGCCCTGGGAGATGAAATATGGAGACTTACACTTACAGCATATCCTGACTTTGAATTGAGGATGCAGGAGCAGCTGGCACTTGATGCCTTCAAGAATGCTCTGTCATTACAGATGAAAGTGAGGTGCATTGACAAGGGCTGCACAACAATAGAAGAGGCTGTGGATACAGTGGAATATTATGAGGCCTTATTCAGTGTAGAGGAGAAGAAATACCAATTAAGAGCAATTGGATCAACATCAGCAAATGTCTCTGAACAGGGGTGTGTGGCTTTGGAAAATGCAATACAAGATTCAACTTCTGTTTTTAGTAAGATGTTGGCTTGCTGGAGTTGGAGTCCCACACACCCTTCTAGACAACAAGGGTACAATTTGAACCCAAACAAAAAATTACCAAGGAAAAACAGCCAAGTCATTATTTGCTGGTTGTGTAACCAAGAGGGACATATCCAACGCAATTGTCCTAATGCAGAACAGTACACTCCTTCCACAAGTAAGAATCATTCTTCAAAAAACGACAATCTGTCGGCTCAATAGGCCCATAGCTGACAGATGGTTTCAAACTGGTTACAATGGAAAATGAGGTGTGGATTTAGACAAGCACAAGGAAGAAACATCAGATAAACTTGACAACACCCGTTTCAATGGTAGCTTTGAATGGAGGGCAAGAGAATGGAGACAGAGACTTTCATAATGGTGTCTATTGTATGGTACAAATAGGCAGCAGGCCTATGCAATTTCTTCTAGATACAGGCTGTACTGTGACTTTGATATCCAGTTCCATATACCATAGCATGAAAAAAGCATACCAACCAGCTTTAGAGGACACCAATCTGAAGATTTGTAATGTGGATGGCAATGTCATGAAAATCAAAGGATTTGCTACTAGAAAAGAGAACATATGAGCAGAACATGATAGTGGTAAAGATGAAATATGATGGGATCTTAGCAGCAGACTTCTTATTGAAATATAATTGTCAACTAAATATGGGAAGGCTGTCCTTGAAAGTTGAGGATGAAGAGATCCCATGTTCGATTGGTGGAAGCCATGTGTTGTAGGGGTGGACTGGCTGCATCTTCTGAGAAACCATCTGGTCATGAGGCATTTCTACCTGTGAGGATTCCAAAAGCAGGACACTTTAAGGAGCTAGGTTTGGTGGAATCATGTCCTGATCTTCTAAAGTACAAGCAGCTGTTGATGGCTGATGGTGTAATAAATGTTCATAAGGAGAATTCAGTGGTAAAGGTCCTAAACTGTGGAGAAGACAATGTCTCTCTTGTAAAAGGTACAACACTAGGGCGGTGTACATCCTTGACTGATTCACAAATATCATCTGAAGAGGCAGAGGAACACTGGGTCAGAGTCATTGACACAAGTCTAGAAGAAAAAGATTCTGTTGAACTTTCACAACATTTAGAGGATTTATGGCAAAGGAGTTCTAAGAATTTGAATGAACAGGAAAAGGGACAACTTAATAGAATTCTAGTGGAATATCAAGATGTTTTTGCCAAAAATAATGAAGATCTGGGTAAAACCAATTTGGTAAAGCACACAATCAACATTGGAGATGCCAAACCCATCTGACAGCCTCCAAGGCGCTAACCCATTCACAGAAGAGATGTAGAAAAGGAGGAAATCCAGAAGCTTCTCAAGAGAGGAATCATTGAACCATCTAACAGTGCATTATCATCGCCACTAGTACTCGTGAAAAAGAAGGATGGCATGACTAGGTTTTGTGTTGACTATCGCAAACTCGGTGAAGTAACAATCAAGGATGCCTATCCCTTACCAAGAATTGATGAATGTTTAGACACTTTAGCAGGGTCTCATTACTACTGTGTGATGGATTTATGCAGCGGCTACTTCCAGGTGGAAATGGATGAGAATGACAAAAAAGAAGACTGCCTTTTGCACAATAACTGGCTTATTCCATTTCAAATTGATGCCATTTGAGCTATCGAATGCTCCGGCTACATTTGAACGATTAATGGATAGGGTACTCAGTGATTTACAATGGGAAGAGTGCCTAGTGTACCTGGATGATATAATTGCTTTTGATCCTTCAGTGAGTGTCTGCTTAGAAAGACTTCAGAATGTCTTACAGAGACTAAGGAAGGCTGGACTGAAATTGAAATAAGAGAAGTGTTCTTTCTTGCAAACTAAAGTACTGTTTCTTGGACAGATTGTCGCTGGAGAAGGGGTGAAAAGAGGGATGCTCTTTCTTGATTTTGGTCACAGAGTACTGGGGGGTGTGGTTCCCGCCAGGATCACTGTGGCTCCACCAAACTGCATTCCTGCCTTACTACATTGGAGGGTGCTGGCGTCCATTGTCAGCACTTTGCCCAGCGAAGATGCAGAGGACATCAGGAATACTGAGCTGTATGCCCATAGTCTAAAAATAGAAGAGGAAAAGGATGTGAGATGGGTGGTAAGAGCTTATAATGACCAGTATAGGGTGATTGATGCCCACTGCCATGTTGGGGAGATGTTTTTCAGGCTGCAGGTAGGTGGGTTGGCCCAAGTGCTGGCTTACCAGCCTGTTTCCATTGAAGATTTCACTTTGGAATTCGTGGTGTCCAATCAGGTGTTCGAGAATATGTGGAAGACTCCTGAGAAGATACAAGAGCTGGGGGCTGATCCCCAGATTTATTTTTGTATTGGGATGCACCCTAGATTTTTGGGACAGCATGACAGGGGAGAGATCTTGGAGACCATTAAGAGGCTGGAGGGTCTGCTGGCTATGCCAAAGGTAGTTGGTTTTGGAGAAGTTGGGCTCGACTTTACTGTGACGGGGCTAATGGAGGAGACTATAATTAAGCAGCAATGGGCTCTCCAGCGATGTCTGCCACTTGGCGCTAAGTTTGGAGTTCCGGTTGTGATACACAGCCGGGATATCGGGATTGAGGAACAAGATGCTGCAAGGAGGAGCCTGCAGATAATGAAGAGGACCTTGTCTCCCAGCCAAGCAGTACACATGCATTGCTTCTCAGGGGACATGGATCTGTATGAGGAAATTCTAACTGCTTTCCCGAACAGTATTTTTGGGGTTACAGCCAGGGGCGTCCTCCATAATGACAAAGTGATCCGGCAAATTCCCCTCCAAAGACTGCTACTGCAGACAGATGCGCCTTATCAGGTGCCAGAGGTTTTCAAACATAGAGCCAGATATTCCAATCCGGGAATGTTATTGGAAGCGGCAAAGGCGGTGGCTATTGTGAAGAATGTTCCTCTGTCATTCGTATGCAATATGACATGGAGCTTTTATAAGCTGTAAATTAGGCTATTTTCCCCTGTATTGGTCAAGTGTCATTGGGTCGGATGTGTTCTGACTCTTTGGTAACTTGTGCTTACCCAGCAAAGTGTCACTGGGTCGGATGTGTTCTGACTCTTGTGCTTAACTGGCAAAGTGTCACTGGGTTGGATTTGTTCTGATTCTTTGATTACTTTGATATTTGTATGTATTTATTTGGACATCTAATTTATGCTATGGGTCGGATTAAATCTGACTGATAATTTTTTCTGGCTCGAAATTACTATGGTATGTGTCGGATATCATCTGACTGGAATTGTGTTATAATGTGTACTTGTCATATTTTCTCATATTATCTATATTTACTGGGAGTTGGTTTAACACATGCTGTGTAACATTTTTATTTTCACAGATTGATCATTGACAGAGAATGCTGGAAATGGTTGTGTGTGACGGGTTGCAGAAAAGTGCATGTGTCCATATGAAATGCTGTGGCTTTGGTATTTTTGTAGATGTGCTATTAACACTTTTTATTAGATGTGTTCATAACCGTACATGTGCACAAGAATGAAATGTGCATGTCATGGGACATATGCTAACTTTTACCTTCTTTTTTGCCACCTTTATTTCAGGTCTGCATCAGGTTGCAACACTAAAATGTCTTCAGATTCTGGGTGAACTTGTTTGGGTAACTTTTTGGCGGCATTCCATTTCAAAATTCTAAAACAGTGACATCTTTTTGAAAACGGTCGGGAATGTTGTGCCTGCGATAAAAAACAGACTGCTCCCTGATCATGCTGTTGGGGGTTTTCTGGTGACGTCACGGCTGGCCTGTACCAAAACTGCTGGAGCGCACAACTGGGGGTGCAGATGCCTTGTGACAACTTCACTGACAACTCGTACTATTACTGTCAATACTGATTACTTCACTGACGTTGAATTTGCCCTGGACGTTTGCCAGGTATGTGATATTGCATTCCATGTTACCTTATGCTATGATGAAGACGCAAAACTACTTCATAAACACACTCTACCTCCATTATAACTATCACGAGTCGGAGAACACAATAATACTATTCAAAACATAGCTTCCGTGAAGCAGGATAACGTTTATTGGATCCTCCGAGCAGGAAAGTTTTGCCGAAACCTACTAATCGCCGCAGGGGCGAATATTACAATAAACTTTATCGTTCTTCACGGAAGCTGTGTTCTATTTTTATTCCCATTTAACCTCTATTTTCTACTCCAAAACTCCCCCAAAAGCGTCCCTCAACAAAGAACCCTGCAAACAACATTTTTGTTGCCCCAGACATAAAATCATATATAAAAATAACAATAATGAGGTACATTTGTTACACATAATATGTGTAATGGGTTTTTGGTGCTTTTAAAGGGCATGTCTCATAAAAGCAGCTGCTGTCTATTTTTACCCATTTCTTCTGAAAAACTTTGAATTGGGATCCGCGAAGCGCATATGACGTCACATAGGGAACTCGTTTCACTTGCACAAGATGGCACACAACTACAGTACAAGATCCATGTCGACGTGGAGGAGGTATTTTTTATGTGGACAAGATTGAAGAGGGAAAACAACGAACCGAACATTGGCCCAAAGCCCTAGCAAAAGGTTGGCGGACAGAAGCGGCCCAACCAGCCAACGATCCTCATCCCTGCGAGGGCTGAGAGGATAACCTTCCTTGGTAATTTTATTTGTTTTGATTTTGAAACTTTCAGCATGTTCAGTGAAGCCATGAACAACTGATGAAGCATAAGTTATACTTAATTAATCACGGACTGAGGAGAGTGCAGGGTGGCCCAGTCGATGATAAATTTCAGTGTTAACTGTTGCATTGAACAGCACTGTCTCTGGAAACCCATTAATAATTATTGAAATCCTGAGCGGCTGCGGCCGACAGGCAGCTTCGCCGTCTTTGTCACAAGTCCCATAGGCATAGGCCTAATATATCATACAACTAACTTACTAAGTTCGAACATTCACAGGCTAGAATATGAATCATGTATAGTTGCAACTATATGTAGCGTTCATCTTTTCTGGAGCCTTTGAGGCTTTGGTGGTTAAAAATAAGATGTATGTACAATTGTACGTAATTATCAATAGAAAGCTTGACCATCACCCGGGCTAGGGCAGAATTTTGTCACTACTGACACTGCGTTGTATATTCATCTGAAAAGATTGAATCCACAGATCTATACATGCAACTGTTACAATTGTCGCCATGACCTCTTTGATAGGCCCAAAAGTTCAAAGTGGATTGGTGCTGTATCCAACAACCACTCACTGGCTGAAAGACAAAATTATGCTTCAAAATTTGATGATGGGATAGGGAGCCATTGTTTGACTTCAAAGTTTAACACTGATTTAGCTGGCTTGGGCTGAAGGTAATTACATTTACCGACTCGCTGTACACAGTGTTTTATTCACACTACATAATGGTTATAGACACAGAGTGGTCTTTTCTTACAGTTTGAACAGGGCTAGTCATACATTACAGACGGGCATGGAATTAGATCTTGATACACAAACTGAATCTAGCATAATGCAGTATAATTAAACCAACACTTTCAGATATAAATGTAGATAGCTCCAGTTCCATATTTCAACTTTCACCAAACTTGAATCACAAGTTACACAGCAATCAGGAATCGTATTTGTCAGTAGCAGCATAGGAATCCTGGTGTATTGTAATCTGTTACCATGGTAACTACAGCTTATCATTTTTTTTTTTTGCAGCGTTAGAACTGGATCATGGGACAATAATCAGCCAAAGCACACATTAGAAATATGACCAGCTGAGTCTACTGGGGGACAAGTTCTGTGCCCCAAGATAGTCTGATGTACCAAGATGGGCATGAAACTTGCAGCTGTTTCTTATTCAATGTGCAATACATGCAAGCCACTATTATAGGGACAACCTTCAATGATTAGAACAACAGTGGTCACTTAATGCTGACAGTGAAGAGGGTATCGGGTACTATATGTATATTGTAGCAAAGCACCTGATGCATGTACACTTAATGTACCGCTATATGTGAGGCATACACTGCCTTGCACAATTTTTAACAGAGATTGTAGATTGCAAGTACATAGTAGTCCCTGTCTTCAGGACCACTCCATTGAGAGACCACCTGTCCTGAAAGGGCACCTTTTCAGCCCAATTCATTGGATGTAATTTGTGTTTCCAACCAGAAACTAGCCATTCAGCATTCTTTGCCTTATACATACATTTCATGTTAGTTTTTGCCATTTATGGTTTTTAGCTCTGCTGACTTGTCCGTATGCAGAGTTTATGCCATCCAACTAATATACATTAACTTTTTACATTTTCCACCTCTCAAAAACGGTTTTGTGGAATGCTTTTTAAGTTTCATTTTACACATGAAGGTTCACCAGGTCAGCCTCTACCAAGTGTACAAAAAAGATGAGGAGCCAACATTTTTTCTATTTTTCATGGATTGTTGAATAATTTTGCGGACCAAAAAAGTCAGAAGTTTATTTACTTAAGAACCACGTGCCCAATTTGTTTGATATTGCATGTAGGGTCTTCAGGGGTCACTTAGTTCTCATTTTGGCTAGCAGGTGGTCATACTCTTTTTTTTTTTTTTTGCTATTTAATGAAGTTTTGTGTGTTAAGGCTGTTTTCAGCTTCTTGTCTAAAAATATGCACAGAACTCTTTGAAATTTTGCTAGATTTGCTTTAACACAAGTACGTGTAAATTTGACAATATGGTGAGGGTACATTAACTGTTAATGAAACTGTGGCATGTTAAAGTTTTGGAATTTGTCAGTGAGCTTTGTTAGAGTCAACTGTGGAAAGATTGTGTCCTGCTCTTGCCATGTGGCATTATGTAATCCAGCCTGCTTACATCAGATGGAGGAAGTTAACAATTTTAAGTGTTTACCTACAAAGAACAATATCATTTAGACCATAATGATGTTAACACTGTGCAAGCATGGAACACGCATATGGCTGATGAGTATCAAGACTGAAGTTACCAGCTGAGTTGAGTGTGCCATGCAAGCTCAAGGCTCAGCCACTTTTTTTTTCGATTTTGTCATCAAGGCAAGTATGATACAGTATTTCACTTGCCCCCATATCTAAAGTCTGGTTGTAAAAGCAGAATGCCCAGTTACCTACCCCAAAGGCAAGCAATTCGAAATTCTCATGCCGAGGTGGAATATATCATTGTCCTGGTATAAGGTGGTTGCCACTAAATGATGAATAAATGGTCAATAAATGATGAAACTTCTTGTTGTGTTTTAGGTGAAATACACTGTTTCCAAAGATCTGTTTACAGTGTAAATGAAGTCAGATATTGTGCAGGAAAGAATACACCACTTGTGTATTTTGCTGTCTCTGGCATACCGTACTCTGGCGGAAATCCACAACAGTTTTATTAGTTCAAAATCATGTGTGCCTCACATTTACTATCATCATGATGAGAAATATCAAAAAAAAAAAAAAAAGAAAAAAAGAAAGAAAGAAAGAAAGAAAAAGCAAAAAGAGAACAAAGAATAAGAATGGTGTGGAGAAGTAAAGATAGCAGCTATTTTGCAGTCTTGTAGCTTGTTCCAACTGGATTTTATGATCTGAAATAGAGGGAATTTTGTGGGATCTGCCAGAGTGAATGAACAAAGAGAAGGAATACTTAATAAATAGCATAAATGGCTATGAGCAAACCAAAGGAAGCCTTATCACTCAACTAGTAGCCTAAATGGCTGTCAGCAAAAGAAAGAAAAACTTAATGTCCATGATTCTTAAACACAAGCAATCATCAAAATATCTTGCCATGGCAAGCACTTGGTTACACTGGGCGGCACTGTAAATTTACTTTTTTTTCATTATATTTTTATTTTCGTTTGATGACATCAGTTTTAATTGCAAGAAGAAAGAGATGTCATTGAAATTGAAAGTTGTTTCAAATTATCACTCATGATGAATAAAAAATTGAGATCCCCATGCAGCGTATCAACATATCCACGACTACGTACAAATTTCACAAATTAGCTGTGGGGCTCATCAAATGCAGCTTTGTGCATGAATGCAAATGTTGCATGAGGGCATTTTAGAAAATAATGCAGTTAACTGCTGATTAACAACAGATTGGTGCAGCCATAGCTGGTGGACTTCAATGTAACAGGACTCAAACGATGCCCTTCACTGCACTTCATCTAGTAGGACCGCGAGTCATTTTTCAACTGGCAGTGTACAGAGTGCGGAGTAGCAAGGTAGTCCTATGCACACCACTGGAGTCTGTTAAGCAGGAAAACTTGATATGAGATGGCAAATTCTGAACGATGGGATAATAATCAGTTGTACCTGCTGTATGTGGCCACCCCTTCTGCCAAGAAAAAGTGGCCTGTCACCACAGGTAAATTTTACAAAGATATTGACTCCTATGTCCGAGCCTAGTGATCACAAAAAGCAATTCGGCTGCTCACAGGAGTGGTTGCATACATCAGGTACCACTGTATATGTGTTTGAATGTTTTCAGTTTGCATTAAACTACCTTATGCATATACAATGTACATGCACAGAACATGCAGAAGTGTTTTGAAAATTGCTGAACTTACACGCTGCATTTAGTGTAATACTGTACATGCACTATATGTATATATATATATACATATATATACATATATATATATATATATACATATATATATATATATATATATATATATATATTCTTAACATCAGATCAATAAAAGAACCAAACTAGCAACAAACTTATTCAGTACTTCCTTTTTTGTGAAAAAAACAAAACAAAACAGAACGGTGCTTCTACTTTTTCATAGGGATGGAGGTGTACTGGGAAAGAATGAAGTAAATTTATCCCTCTTGGTTATTTATCAGGGATCTCAGTCTCTTCTTTAAAGATGACAGAGAGGGGGCAGACACAACATATAATTCTGGAAGAGAATTTCATTGATCCATTTTATGAAAAAGTATTTGAACGTGTCAGTCCTAACAGGAGTAACATGTCTCTTAGCAAGGTTGAGTAGTGAATGTCCTCTTATTGATAGAGTATGAAAACTTTCTCCGTGCATGCATACGGGTATTCAAGTTTAAAAATGATGAAAATGTTGAATCAACACTTCCAGAATCCACTTCAATCTGTGGATTTTTTTTTAATGAACCCTTGCTGTTTTCATTGCACAATTGCAAAAAAGTCCACTGAAGCTTAGGCCTAATATACGGTCAATGAATAAAACAATCACTCAGGGAAGTGCATAGATTATGGCCCCAGGCCAGACATTTATCTTATATTGACCAAGAGTAAACAGGTATAAAAATTCCAAACGTTTTAGAAACAAAATATTGCATTCCTTTGTATTTTAATATATCATGTAAAACGTACACGGCTTCTAGTCTACCAAGTTTCTCCACTGCCGTGCTCACGCGTCGACGTCTGGACTCGGGAGTCAACTTTGTGGCAGAAGCACCACGACCTCTCTTGGGTCCCAGGACACTGGCCAACTGCTCATGGGTTGGCTGTGCCTGTGGCTGTATTGAGGGCATAGCACCAGGAATAATGCCGATGTGGTATCGAAACCCAGCATCCACCATCATACCACCAACAAATATAGAGTCTTCAAAATATATACATGTAGCACATAGCAGCTTTAAATTATAATCGGAGGCGTCTTTCCAGTCGACCGCAAACCTGTTCCATGCCGCTCGGAGGCTGGGCCTTCGGCCCGTCTTGTTGAGGTTACCACACCACATTACCACAGAGCGATGGGCCATAGCAGTGACAAAAATAATAAGCTAGGTCTAAAAAATCAATTTGGTGCCAAAACAGATATTTCGCGCATAAAATTTAGAGATAATCTAAAATTTTGAGTCGAGACAAAAATGCGTGTCCTATCACGAAATGGCCGCGACTGCCAGATTCACAAACGTGTTCCCGATGTGACGTCACCAAAGTGGATCTTCCCGATTGAAATTTTCTCGGACATCCTCGGTGGCGCTATGTTTGAAAGCTCCAAAAAACCCATTACACATACTATGTGTAACAAATGTACCTCATTATTGTTATTTTTATATATGATCTTACGTCTGGGGCAACAAAAACGTTGTTTCAAGCATGTTTATATTTTCCGAGACCTGCCCTTTAAACATTGCGCCACCGAGGATGTCCGAAAAAATTTCAATCTGGAAGATCCACTTTGGTGACGTCACGGCGGGAACACGTTTGTGAATGTGGCATTCGACCTGGGCAGTCGCGGCCATTTCGTGATAGGACACACATTTTTGTCGTGACTCAAAATTTGAGATTATCTCTGATTTTTATGCGCAAAATATCGTTTTTGGCACCAAATTCATTTTGTAGACCTAGCTTATAATTTTTGTCTCTGCCATGCCCCATCGCTGTGTGGTAATATGGTGTGGCGACACCAACAAGACGGGCCGCAGGCCTAGCCTCCAAGCGGCATGGAACAGGTTTGCGGTCGACTGGAAAGACGCCTCCGATTACAATTTAAAGCGTGCTATGTACTATACATTTTGAAAACTCTATATTTGGCAGTGGTATGATGAAGGATGCTGGGTTTCGATACCACATCGGCATTATTCCTGGTGCTATGCCCTTTAATACCTTTATATAGCTACACGCACATCCAACCCGTGAGTAGTTGGCCAGTGTCCTTGGACCCAAGACTCGCAAGAGAGGTCGTGGTGCTTCTGCCACAAAGTTGACTCCCAATTCCAGACGTCGACGCGTGAGCAAGACAGTGGAGAAACTTGGTAGACTAGAAGCCGTGTACGTTTTGCAAGATATATTAAAATACAAAGGAATGCAATATTTTGTTTCTAAAACGTTTGGAATTTTTTATACCTGTTTACTCTTTGTCAATATAAGATAATCGTCTGGTCTGGGGGCCATCATCTGTATGCACTTCCCTGAGTGATTGTTTTATTCATTG
Source organism: Hermodice carunculata (assembly GCA_964020975.1). Classification (NCBI taxonomy): domain Eukaryota; kingdom Metazoa; phylum Annelida; class Polychaeta; order Eunicida; family Amphinomidae; genus Hermodice; species Hermodice carunculata. The sequence goes on along the minus strand of OZ026614.1, from coordinate 97,107,905 downwards.
ACCGTATATTAGGCCTAAGCTTCAGTGGACTTTTTCACAATTGTACAATGAAAACAGTAAGGGTTCAATAAAAAAATCCACAGATTGAAGTGGATTTTGGAAGTGTTGATTCAACATTTTCATTATTTTAAAACTTGAATACCCATATATGCATGCATGGAGAAAGTTTTCACACTGTATGAATAAGAGGACATGCACCACTCAAGCTTGCTAAGAGGCATGTTACTCTTGTTAAGACGGACACGTTCAAATACTTTTTCATAATATGGATCAATGGAATTCTCTTCCAGAATTATATTTTGTGTCTGCCCGCTCTCTGTCATCTTTCAAGAAGAGACCGAGATCCCTGATAAGTAACCAAGAGGGATAAATTTACTTTTCTTTCCCAGTACACCTCCATCCCTATAAAATAGTAGAAGCACGGTTTTGTTTGTCGGTTTTTGTTTTGTTTTTTTCTTTTTCACAGAAAAAATGGAAGTACTGAATAAGTCTGTTGCTTGTTTGGTTCTTTTATTGATCTGATGTTAAGGATATATATATATATGGTGCATATACAGTATTACACTAAATGCATCATGTAAGTTTCATCATTTATTTTCTGATTCCTTGTCTGTAGGTTTTAGTTGCTATTTCCAGGGATGTTGCCCATAATGGCCATATCCCTGCTATTTCAAAAAAATCAGAGACCAATATGACAGGCTGCCACGGATTAATAATTTTTACATTTTAATGACACAATGCCTGCGGAACAAACATCTAGATCTATTCTATTTGAAAAACATGTAGGAATGTTACCATAATGCCTGCGGCGCAATAATCTTTGCTTGAGGTAGGAACATGGACATCGTTATGGGATTATACCTATAGAGGTTCGGGTCCCCCAAAGTTCAATAAGGCCGTAATTTGTACATACGTCTTATTCTTAACAACCAAAGCCTCAAATGCGCCAGAAAAGATGAACGTTACATATAGTTTCAACTATACATGATTCATATTCTAACCAGTGAATGTTCGAACGTATAGTGTGTCCAATAAATCCGAGAGACACCTAGGCTATAAATGCCTGTAATTTCCACCAAACCATAACTCACTGATTCTGACGCCAGGTCTTATATACTATCCCATTACCCCAACTGTTGGCATACATATGGGGTCCTCGTCTATCCAAGTAAAGTCAGTTTGCCGAGAAACGTACATTGAAGAGGCGTTGTGACTGCCATTTGAATACCGCGGTCGTCATTCCTGAGAAGCTGGATCTGTAAGTGACCCGGGTATTGAGAGGGAGCCTCCACTGTGTGATTACAACCCAATTCATTTGTTGACAGGTGCGCGCGGACTTCATTATTTAACATAGATCCACACCACAGGCTAAAACTAAGAGCCGTGTGTAGAAAAAGCGGCTAAGTTAGTCCGGATTTTTCTGAAGCTCCGACTCTGTAATACTACTAGTTTGGTATACCAAAGTTCATATTCCTTATCCAGAGAGGCGTAGGCTATTAAAGTTTGACCATGGAGTCGAGTTCAAATCAAGTTGCAAGTGCCTTGTGACAAGTAATTATTGATGACGTCAGGGACATCCAGCTGGAATGTTGAACGTGGTTTCGGTGGCAAGAAATTTCATTTTTACCCGTTGTCTGTCTGTGTTCAAGATACTCAAAAAGGCCTAAAAAAGTAAGCTCCTGTGATTGGATTACGAAAGACAGGGATTATTTGTTTCAGTCAGTGGAAGAAAGAATCCAAGTCGTAAGAAGATAAGCGGATAAATAACACATGCTGCCTGGAAGGGAATTTGCGTTATCATCAACTTCGCGTTACCCTGGCCAAGATGGTGATGGTGAACAACGATAGAAAAAAAGAACAATGGAAAAAGTTAAAAAATCCAATGCCAAGGCTGAAATAAGTCAAAATAAAAAAGTATGGACAAAAACAGGACGAGGATCACCAACACCACCTTCCTAGGCCATATCCGAAAAGATGCATGTGCTTGTATCACGAGAGTTTGAAGAGTACATGCAGTCGTTCGACGATGATTATGAATTGCCACACTCATACGAGCAGACCAAGCAGCATGCGCGTCCTACTTCTAGTGCTATAAGTAGGCCTTCCACAATTACACCCACACCCGATGAAACGCCTGGCGATGATGGTGATTAAGACTGGTAACCCTTTACAAATATAACATTATGGGCCTAGGCTACATATTAATAATATTTTTGCCATTTTTGGAAATAAGTCTTGAAATGGGTTGAAATATATGGGCTCAGACGTTTTTTCATTTAAATGCGACAATTAGATAATGATGATTTCATATTGTCAATCATTGGTTAGGCCTATCTCAATCACAAATGGGGGGGGGGGGGGGGGGAAAGCAAAAACCCCACAGCCTGGTTACACATTGATTCATTTAAGCTTATAATAGCCTAGCACCCGGAAAGCTGTTGACCAATATCATCATTTAATAAATGACATTTATGAAACCACTAGTTTTAAATTTAGAATGAGCATGTTGTTACCTGCATGGAAAGTCGTCTTACTTGGAATTTTAATATTAAACTTGTATGTATTTAATGGCGAACATTTTCGTGATTAGCAGTGTTTTTGTTCTTTAATCACTCTAGCGCTCACAATAAGATCCTTTGGGAACATGCCTAAAAATGGATATTCTAAAGATGGAGAGAAACACTGTCCCTTTACAAATGAGACAACTCGATAGTAATGAGACCAGCAGCAGTAGTTTGTAGTTCATGAGAGATATCAATAGAGTCTCAAGAATCTGTTTACAGTATACTTAATCATATTCATCAGGGTATTGACGGGTTTGGTCTACGATGTTGGCAGATGTTATTAGTGTACTGTCGGACAGGAGACACTGTTGAATTGACTAATAGTAATTGTTTTTATTTGTTTCAGCTATCCTGACTGGTTGTCAATTACGTGAGCAACTTTGACTAAAATCCTGCCGTACGTGCATCTGTCAGAACTGGTGCAGAATGTTTACAATGCATGCAGCCTGCTCCGTAACATTTGGTGTAACTGGACAAGTGTAGACATATCAAGAGAAACTTGGTTTACATTGAAATACAAGCAATTTAAAGGATAATTTATCATTCTTTGGTTTCTGCCATAAATAAAAAAAAATTATTGTCAATGGGTCTAACAAATTTCAAGTTTTAATTTTTGGTTCCAATGGAAAAGATTTGACTCTTAAAACATACAGTATGCGAGAATTCATTTTAATCATAAACTAATATAATGACACCACTTATTGCCTTCAACAATGTACTGAAACAGACACTTTTTGCTTGTGTGCAACTGGAGGAATCACCTTGTCATCCTGCTTACACAGTTCCCTTGCAATAACGGATTTACATGCTGGGCAGCAAAACCGTCTCTTTCCATTAATTATTTCAATGTTTTCTTCCGGCCAGCAGGCTGAATGTATCCATCTGTGTAAAAATATAATGAAAGCATGTTGTAGGGTAGGTGATTCCATAGCCAATAATAGAAAGCAGAAAGCTCTTCAATCCTACAGGATATGCCATTTATTAATTACAACGGTGGCCTATAATTGGTTTCACAATGCAGAAACCTGCACAATCGTAGGTACAGTTACAACACAACCTTTAACTGGGAATATCACACCGGATCCCATGCACAAGCCCCACTAAAAATCAATTCCCAAGTTTAAGATGATTCCCACATGTGAATCAGATTCCCATGCACATGCGTATTATTATATAGATATGATTATATAATTGACACATTTACTGGGAAAAAATACCAGGATCATCATTGTTTAATGGGAATCTTCAAACAAGTACTGCAAAAAAATTATTGTATTGCTGCACCCGCACCTTTTACAAAAGTCACAGTCATTCCATGAAACTACATCCTGGTCACCTGGCGAATCCCTTTCCCCACAAAGGGCACATTTTGTGTTTTCATCCTCATCACTCTCCTGGTAAGCAGTTTCGGATTCCTGGTCAGAGATATGCCGTTCGTCTAGTTCCTAAGTGATATAGTAAATATGTTTTCTAACATATTAAGAAGGCGAATAATGTTTCAATAGAAGAATGATTTGCAGCAAAATAATACAACAGTTAAAAGCTTTTGTTAGCTATTTTTAAAAAATATAATCGCCAAAAAAATTCATTCACGGACAGCATTAACTCCGCAAAAAATGATAAAAATTAAAACATTCTGAATTTTGGCCGTATTCGGCAGTACATAAAATGTCTATGATATACAATATATATATATATATACACATTTATTTATTTATTTATTTATTTATTGTGATGCATTCATGTCATCAAGTGCATCCATGCGTCCTTTCACATGCATTTACATGTATGTATTTTTAAGATTATAGAAATTTTTTTACAGTGCAATTAGCAGGTATTGTTAAAATTAAATGGTTTCTGAGTTTCTTAAGATTTCGGTAATATGCCACCAGGGTTATCCAGATGATGAGCATTGTCATTTCCAATGGACAACTTTGACATTAAGACTTCTGATCTCTTCATCACTGCTGTCATCCGAATCCACTTATGTTATAAATGGTTCAATTACCTCTGTCACCCCATCAATTTCCCACATAAGCTCCTCCTTTTCCACCGTTCTCCTCACCAATTTTCCGCCATATATTCTCTGCCTCAGCCTAATAATATGCGAATACAACGATGGCATGAGGTGAAGCATTAATGCTTTAATACATTTTAAAATAACATCAGTACACCAAAAGTTGTTTTTTTGCTTATTCTGTGTTCTGTTTAGTCATAATACTTTTCGACCTAGTGTAAACAGTATATAACAGGACATCGCAACTTGTTTTAGTCTCTTTATGATTATCACTACTTTTACATGGGTACAAAAACGGCGCATATATCTCACTCACAAATCCTAATGATGACCCGCAGATACCTTTTTTTTTTATTGTAAAATGGATATTGATTTAAGCTCGCCTTCTGTCGTGCCTCCAGAAACAACTCGCATACATGTTTGTTTTTTTGTTTTTTTGTAAATTTGATATTGTATGCAACATAATTTTTCTTGTATGCCCAAATATCCTCCATAGGGTTTAGTTCACTGTAAAATAAAATTCCTTCAAAAATTATCCAGAGTATGAGAAAATAATCGGATGAAGTAAGTCAGACTCAAGAACAAAAATGTGAACTTTAAGGTAAAAACGTGAACGGAAACGGTAAACGCAATTTGTTAATAATATATCGTCATCTCGGTACAATTTATTATGCATTGTATAAAAAACAAAACAAAAACCCAAAATGGGGAAAAACCGAAAAAGGAAAATTAAAAGCGAAACATAAAAGTAACATGATCAAATGCGTCATTCAGCTTTACCAAACTGATTCTACTTTATCACAAGAACACTTACTGGTAAATTATGAAAGACTTTCGAATCTATCACCAAACTCTCCAAGTTAACATCTTAAATTCTGTATTGTAATATACCACAGCTGAAGTCGAACTACACTGAATGGCTATCAAGATACCGGATTGGTTATATTGGTAAACATGTTATTATTGTGAAATATATATATTTCTATATTTTTTTCTTTCATCATGAATGTAGTTCAAGCGAACATAAAAAAAGAGTCCAGGTCAACAGTTTTCCTCGCACTGCACAAAATGCGTTTTGAGGGAAGCTGTTAGTGTCATTTCACTTCGACCAATCGAACCATTATTATTATTAGTAGTAGTAGTAATAACAATAATAATAATAATAATAATAATAATAATAATAAACACTTAAAAAAGAAGGTAGAATGGGCTGGACACGGAGGTTTCGTCCCTTTCGACAGCAAAGTTAGCAAAAGGAATGTTAAGGTAGGAGCTCCAGATGGGTATATATGGCAACTTGCGAGCTGAAGGCATTTTAAAGGACACCTAGTAACCTCCAACAGTCAACTACCCACATAGTGCATTTTAAGCAAGGATTCTTGTGACTAAAGACCTAAAAAGGTTGCCATATTGAAAGCATGGAGACCTGGCTACCTAGAGCCCCCTCAAACTTCAGACGAAAGGAAAACATAAATGTAACACAAAAATGGACTATTGGTGCACGTTTTACATGTATGTACCTATGATATGGAGGCAAACGAATCACAGCATGGCCGTGATTCATAAGCATGTTAGCTAAGACATATTCCTCGGCTGGTTTGTGTTGTCTCACGAGTTCCAATAATTCCCCCTTTGCAAGAAACAAAGTATTATTGGGTTATGTATTGAAGTTACAAATATAGCGGTATTTAAAGAAACAGTGTGACGCAGTTTTCCTGTCACGGAGATTTATTTACAAGTCAATAAACGTTATACTGTACGTCTTGTGTGTTTTATCAGTGGGGCTGGATAACAACAAAAGAACAATGATTTTACAATACCCTATCTCCGTTTCATGCAGTAACTGAGTAAGAATACAAAAAGTTGTTACAAATTGAAATGGTATTTTGGAAATTACTCGATCAACAATCACAATCTATGCATTATAATTTATGCCAGCTGCGCGGTTAAGGGTTTCAAATTTCTAATTTGCCAGTGCAGGACTCTAATTACCTTCAGCATGTCTTTCTCGAAAGCGATGTGCCTTTCGCTGAACCATTTGCGTATATCCTCCTTCATGGAGGAAGACGTGGGGCTTTTACTGTTCTCAGTAAGCATCGAATGATAGCTGGCATTATCCAACACAAACAGGTGCGGCTCTTCCAAATGGTAAACGATATTTTCCATCCATGCCAAAAATGTATCACCTTAATATTAAAATGACATATTATATGAGTTTGCCATGTATCCCCCCACCTCGTATTTAATACAAAGAGAAACTTAACAAACCTAATTCTGTAAGCCCATGTACCGTTTGAACACTATCAAGTCCGATATTCTAAGAGCAAAGTCCTGTTCCGTACCATTTACTGAAAAACTGTATTGTTCTAAATCATAATAGCAAATTAATTTATGAAAGGAACAAATCATATTCATAAAATTTGAAATTTAGAAGAAAGTTTTAGGCATTATTAGCCTTTAAAAAATCGGGTCATCAGCGGGGAACCAGCGCAAGACTTGTTTCGGTGCCATTAATCCCCGGACAAGTCATTCTGCTAACTGGCGGCACCATGTTTACATTTCCAATACAAACATCCCGAGCTGATGTATTACGGAATAAAGCGAATATGATGTTCCTTAGTTAATAGTCCTACTTAAAAACGTAGCCCACATGACATAAATATGATAAAACTACACCTAACACTCATGATTAGGCCTAGCAAAAATGAATAATAAAATAATAAACCATCCCACACTTACCTACAGCGCCTGGTCTTACAACTGACCCGACGAGGCCTACCTAACGGACTGATCAGATCAAACTGATTAAACCAGCCTTTCAACTTCAAAGTTCAAATAAAACGCAAATATAACGTTTCGCATATGCTGTGAATTCATGTACCTCATGCTTCAAAAGTGTACTTCATTGGAGACCAAAAAAAAGGTTTAGTCTCAGAAAATAATTGTCGTAAAAATACTACACGTCTGATTTCTTTATAGGTATTCACAGCCCTATTCCTAAATATAAATGTATGTACTAAGTTTCAAAAGTAAAAGCGACCTGCATTCAAAAGGATTTTGCCCATGTATTATTTCAACCAATAGATTTAAAATGTGTAGGATATGTCTATGGTCATGTCTTTTGTAACTCAAGTCATCATTACACGTGGTCAATTTCGCTATCAAAGCTTCCATTTATGAAAAAAAAAAATACTGACCACACATTTCCTCATGATAATCTGACGTTTTCTGTGATGTAAATATCTTCGAAGCACCAAGAAGAAACCCGTCTTCGCTCCCGGCATCGAGGATGACAATTCTTCCTCCTTTGCCTTTTGGAATACCACTTCTGTACTCTCCATCTTTAGTTTGCCACTCTTTTTGTGGCGTATGTCCAGAATTGATCCACGTCTCGTCAATGTATACAATTTTGTAGAGACCTGATTATGTTTTAAAAACAATTTTTATTAACTTAAATTACAGGCTTCAAATTCCAAATTGTGTGCGAAAAGTTGCAATAATTGGCCCTTTAATAGCCCACTAATATATGTTGCTGGGTGTTCCATAGTGTTAGTCACAATACAAAAAAGATATCATATATCTGTCTCCAATCTTATGTCAAATATGAAACAGCTAATCTTTCAAATCCCAATGAGTTGCATATTTATTTTATTAAGAAGTGTGTCCATTTTGAAATAAATTATGCAGATCAGGGCCATTTGAAACTTTAAAACTTTAATATCTTCAAAAACCAAAATGAAAACTTGCAGAAGTTTTCTTAATGCTAATAAGGTACATTGGAGAAGTTTAAATGTTGAATTTGTTCGATATTATTATAGGGAGAAGTGTCATTCTAATCTTACAGGTTTGTACTGTAGGAGCAACCATTGAACCACAAAAAATGCAGAATTTGGATTTACATATACATCTATTGGGGGGGGGGGAAACTTGAAAAGCAACAATGATAAATATCTATCCTCAAAATTGTTATGCGTGGGTGTGCCACTGGCCATGATCTGTCATCAACCAACAATTATATGTATACATATGTGCATCACAAAGATTTTTTTTGTTTATACTCGTGTCAGCCATGACACTTTCAGCTACCACATGGTGATCATTTTGGTATCAGTCAATGGTGTAGTGTCAACAGCATCTGAAGTTCATTTCCTTTAAAAAGAAAGAGTGGGCAAAAATGAGTTCCAAGATCTACAATGGCAGACAAAAAACGAGAAACATTAATGATGAGAATAGTTTTGTTACAACTCGCGTATGTATAGCCAACATATTTTTCGAACATTACTTTTCGGGTAAAAACGTAGTATTAAAGTACATGAAAAGTAATTTTGAGAAAAATACATAATACTGTAATAATACTGATTTCCACGATGTTATGCCTCTCATTTTTTTTCTACAGCAAATGATTCTCTCTCTCTCTCTCTCTCTCTCTCTCTCTCTCTCTCTCTCTCTCTGTCTGTCTGTCTGTCTCTGTGACAGGATGTACCTTAAGGTAATTCCAAAGCGAAGACTTCCAAATTGACAACCCATAGCTATTCCTCAGCTCTATGCCCAGTTTCCTGACTGATAAATATTTTTTCTGCTTCATTGCTACATGCACAGCTCGTCGGATAATCTCCATAGAGAAACAGTCCAATTTTGTTTTTCTGCCCCTTTTTTTGTATCTCACGGGTGTCTTCCTTCCTTTTGTCCAGTACGCTCAGTGTATGGCCATTTTGCCTGATAACTGATTAGACGTTTATGAAAGGAAGCAAATTAATGAATAAATTGATGACATAAGGAAATATAAATGAAATTTAAGGTGCTACAACCTGTCGTTTTGGACTTACGTTTGTAATTAAATATAGCCTTATTATGTTCACATCGGCACGCAACCAGTTGACAGTGTTCTTTCTTTAGACATGGTCCTAAATTAGAAAATGAGTCAAAAATGAAGCTGAGTTTACAAAGCTTGCCCATGTGGAAGGGAATACTGATTTAATATGTGTTTCCAGGCTCAAAATACATTTTAAGCCTGGAAACACATGTTATATCAGTATGCCACCATTAAAACTACATAATTACGACGCCCTCTCTAAACTTGCTTATTTCAGGTGAGCATTATCAAGCTCAAGACTTTTAACATATATTGTTCAATACCGTTTAGGCCTATATGAAAACACAAGTAGGTCAATCCTATGAAGAACCGACACTTATTTAACTCATGGAGTGACCAATTCCATGATGTTAGCAGGAAATTATGTTTCCCTGCTTCTTGTGCGTCTGTTCAAGGGTCATAGTGGATCAGCAGAGGCCGTGCAAGTTGACTGTGAGGGATGATATTGTCTTTCTTTTATTGTTAAATTAGTTATTATTTTACACTGATTTAACTTGAATATCCCATTCATATTGATGATATAGTGGAATCTCCCTATTAAGACCACCTAAGGGACTGAAAAGTGTGGTCTTAATAGGGAAGTGGTCTAAATCATCCATATAAGTCCACAGAGTGACATTAACACCAACATCAATCCATCAGAAAAGCCCCCTAGGTCTAAAATCACAATCAACAAGAATCCGAACAACATGATTATACAATTCGGTGTGTTTTAGACATGTAGTTAAAGGCATGATGTTATTTTAAAAGAGATAAACTTAGAGTATTTCAAAAAGAAGTGTTTGAATGTGGAAATGGTGAAAAGTCAATACATTGTCAGAATTTGCAGAACCACTGGTTCAAATGTTAAATATCAGTCAGAAACAAGTGAAATCAGGCCCCAAAGCACAAAACCGTAGTCAAAAATTGCAAGAACAGTAGTCAAATTGCATTACAATAGCCAAAATGTGTATGCATAGCAGTCACATTTCAAGTATGCTTTCCAGAAGTATTTTTGAAAGGAAATTTAAATGTTCAAGAAAGCATAGAATCCTACAAGTCATCTAATAAGTCATTTATTAAGGTAATAATTTAGAATTCAAAAAATGTAGTATGCCATTGTAAGTCATCTGCAAGTCAGCAAAGCCAAGCATAATGTACATCTAACTCATGGTTCTATAAAGTTCAAAAGGTCACAATGTAAAACAGTCCTAATGATTGCTAAATTGTACTACATTCATCAGAGAAAGAGTTAGGTTTTATGAAAGAAAGAAGGACAGAGAGACAAATCATGTTGAAATTCCTAAAGGTAACTGTAAGTATAGCTGTTTTCCATGAAATAGTTTCAATTTTATTCATTGATAATCAGATATAGGTGAACTTGTCAGTCCGCTGATTTGGATGCTAATTATTTATACGAGAGAGAGAGAGAGAGAGAGAGAGAGAGAGAGAGAGAGAGAGAGAGAGAGAGAGAGAGAGAGAGAGAGAGAGGAGAGAGAGAAAGAGAGAGAGAGAGAAATATGTATTAATTTATCCATTTATGTAAAGTAACCATGTATCAGCTGTACTTCAAACACTGAAACACTGAGCAAACCTGATATGACCTTAACAATAACAAACTATATTCATTAGACAATGATAAAAACAACACGAGTCCCACTGTATTTGTAACACTTACTGCACTGCAATTTGTGCAAAAAATGCCTGAATGTTCAAATTGTTACAAAATATATAAAAGGTCATGAAAAAGGGAAGCTCAACAGTTTTCAATGATAGTGATGATACCAAACCAAATACCAGCTCAACCTTGTCAGATCCAGCATCATTTACGAAATAGTAAGATATGCTAGTGTTCATCGTCGGCAGGATCCATTTTAGACAGTGTCATTACCATATCCAAACTGTAGTACTAATGAAACAAATCCAAGTCAATTCCGTCCAAAGGCAATGTTCCTTGGTATGTATTGCTGAAACAAATAAATGTATAGTTCGTATTTACCCAAAAGAGACCAAAACGTAAGTGTAAAGGTCCATAGCAGTGAGATTTCAAGTTGTTTCCAGAAGTATTATTGAAAGGAAATTTAAATGTTCAAGAAAGCATAGAATTCCACAAGTCATCTAATAAGTCAATTATTAGGGTAATAATTTAGATTTAAAAAAATGTAGTATGCCATTGTAAGGCATCTGCAAGTCAGCCAAGCATAATGCACATCTAACTCGTGGTTCTATAAAGTTCAAAATGTAAACAGTCTAATTGTAAAATTCTACTACCTTTATCAGGAAAGAATTAGGGTTTAGAGAGAGAGAGAGAGAGAGAGAGAGAGAGAGAGAGAGAGAGAGAGAGAGAGAGAGAGAGAGAGAGAGAGAGAGAGAGAGAGAGAGAGAGAGAGAGAGAGAGAGAGAGAGAGAGAGAGAGAGAGAGGAGAGAGAGAGAGAGAGAGAGGTCATGTTGAAATTCCTAAAGATTACTGTAAGCATACCTATTTTCTTGTAACAGTTTTAATTTTTTTTTCATTTATAATCAGACGTACTTCAACTTGTCTTTCAGCTGATACAGATGCTAATTATTTATACGAGAGAGAGAGAGAGAGAGAGAGAGAGAGAGAGAGTACAGTAAACACTTTGAGCCAACCTGACATGATCTTAACAATAACAAACTATATTCATCAGACAATTATAAAAAAATAACATAAGTTTCACTACACTTATAACACTTACTGCACTGCAATATGTGCAGAAAATGCCTGAATCTTCAAATTGTTACCAAATATATAGAAGTTCCATGAAAAGAGAAGCAGACAACAGTTTTCAATGATAGTGATGTGACCAAACCGAATACCATTTTAACCTTGTCAGATCCAGTATCATTTACGAAATAGTAAGACATGCTAATGTTCATCGTCAGAAGGATCCATGACCAACAGTAATGAAATTAAAACGAATGAGAGTATCTTCTACCTGACTTGGAACAGGTTACCAACATATTGGCAGTGGGTTAAACCAGTTTTACGGGATCCCAATCTGGAAAACACTCACATTCATTTAAAGTAGGCCTAAAACAAATTTAGCCTTTAATGTAAATGTGCAGTTATAAAAGGTAATTACCTGACCATAGTTCACAGACATCATCTAAACAATGACAGGACAATTAAGAATTTTAAGTCAGACTCCTATATTTACATTAGAATTGCGTAACATGTCAAAATTTGAATTTAAAACCACAAAAAAGTTTCCACGTGAACACAGGACAACTAAATTTGATACTAATATTACATTTATTATGAAAAATAGATAAGTTCTTCCATGTTCCTTTCTCAATAGAAAAAACGGCACAATATGCCTAAAATTCCTTATAAAAATATGACTCATATCAGCTGAGCAAGTATTCCTAACATTTTGTCAGTATATCCAAAAGGATGAGAAAATAGAAGGTCTGTATTGTTCAACATGATGCCTGAGAACTAATATGGTCTTTATTTTATTTTATATACGTTGTAATTATAATAAATTCTATGTTCCAGTATTGAAAGTTTGATCAAGCTCAAGGTAAAACAGTCTCAGCCAGAACATTAAAATACATAAACATATATTTATGTGTTTTACTGACACTCAGAAAATACCTTATTAATATGTTCATATAAATCAACATGATATTTCTGTAGAACATATTGATATTTATCTTTAAAGTTTAGAAAATCCTTTTTTTAATCTTATTTTCGAAAACCCCTCTTTAATAAGTCTTCCAAAAAGTGATTTATGTCTATCAGCAAAATCTTTAAAATCAGTACTGTTTCTTGCGAAAGCAATTAGTCTTGAGACATAGACACCATAGGCAGGATTTATAGGAATATTACTACTTATATATGGATAATTTACTATATCAAAATTGAAATCATCTCTTTTATCATATACTTTTGATTTTAATATACCACCATCATTGAATAGGAGTAGATCTAAAAATGAGCATGTTATGTTCGATTTAGTGGTTTCTTTTAGTTCCAGGTCACTAGGACAAATTGATGTAATGCAATCTTTTAAATGTTTGTTGTTGACACTGAATAAATCATCTATATATATGAAAGTTAAATTAAATGATCTATCATGGTATTTCTTCTTTTGCCATTTTCATAAGAAAACCATACTCGTGATAAAATAAATAAAGATTAGCCAAAAATGGCGCACAATTTGTACCCATGGGAATTCGTATGACCTGTCTAAAGACACTATCACCAAAACGTATGTAAATATTATCTATCAAATATTCAAACAGTTTTATAAACTCATCATAGTCAAATGCATGTTGACCATTCTTAGCAGAATCACCAAAGAAAGCATGCTTATGACCAATTATAATTTTCTGAAATTTATTTTTCTCAAAAACTTTACAAACCAATGTTTGAATCCTACGTTTCAAATCTGCATGAGGTATTGTAGTGTAGAGAGTAGAAAAATCCCTGTAAGGTGAAACATTATCTGTTTGTAAAGCTCAAGCAAACTTACATAATTCTTTAATATCAAAAACCTATTAATGACCAACAGTGATGAAATTTAAATGAATGAGGGTATCTTCTACCTGACTTGGAACAGGTTACCAACATGTTGGCACTGGGTTAAACCAGTTTTAAGAAAGCAATTAGTCTTGATACATAGACACCATAAGCAGGATCAATGGAATCGAACATGTCAAAGGCAGTGTCCCACGGGGTGGAGCATAAAGTAGTGTTAAGGCCTTAAAAATCAACTTTTTTTTATATATGTATCAGTAAATGAAGGTCACTCTATACAACGGACGAACCGGAAGTATGTAACGATTCCAGGAAAGGAGTACGGATCCCTATGGGTTGGCCAGGTGGTGGGCAGTAGTTCCTGATCAGAACTCACCTGCACCCAGTTCATATCTTTACCCATATGCATTCACAGTTTTGGCTTAGATCAGATTGCCTGACGCTTGGTACCCCTGTATGCACATAAGTTAAGAGAAAACTTCCTCTACCTGTCTGACGATGTCTTCTAAACAGAGGTTGAAAATTGTCGTTATGTAAGAGTTGTTTTGGGTAGCTTGCATCAAGCCAGGTTTCGGAGAGAGTAATGATATTATTTTTTTCCAGACTGTGCAAGATGTTCAATTATATCAAGTTTGCCATCACTTTTGACACAGCGAACTTTGCAATGACATGCACCCCATTCAATAGTCGCTGCCATATTTGGAACACTACTACCCTCGGATTGCAGAAACCAGAATGAGGAAAAAAAGCCTCTACAAGAAATGGTTTAGTATATAACATCATTCGCTATGAGTTTTTTCTTATTCAAACTGATTACAATTAAACTTTGGCATATAAATATTCCTATTTAAAAAAAAATAAAACTGAAGTATTGGATGTTGTCTGTGTGCTATACAGTCACGAAAGATCACTAGTTGGGCGGGGTCACCAAGAATTGAACATATACGCACCATCCTGCTTTGGTACATCTGGACTCTTCCCAGTTTTTTAACCAGAATTTTATTTTATTTCGAATTACCTACCCGTATTTTTTTGTTGCTGGACATGAGGAACAAACTATTTTCTTGCAGTATAAAAAGTTCAGTGAAACATCATTATGACACAGCCTGTCGATACACTGCAGAAAAAATAATTAAACAATATATTCAGATTTTTGTCCCCAAAAAAGTTCCTGTGTCTTTGATTGCACTTTTTTCGTAAAAATCAATTGAACATTGAGCACAGTGGTAAAAAAATTATTTCTCAATTCTGGCACAAGGGCTTTGAATATACTAGTATTGTTTACATGCAAAACACATGAACAAGGTAACAAAATTGTAGATTCTCAAAGCAGTAACTCAAAATTGCTTAATGGACTAGAAGTTTTGAATACATGGTGTAAGAGACATACACTTATAGTGAACTTTCACTGTACAAACATTTAGCATCAAGCATCATAAGAAAGCAACATGGAAAAAAATGAACAAACAGCAAATGGCATTCACTTTGATAACAATACTTTATTGTAATACTACTATCCGCAATGAATTAAGGATGCAATGCATACATGTATTTTGTCTTATCTGCATTTGGTCATAAAGTTATCATCCACACACATATGTATTGAACATGTATACATATTTAAAATAGTCCAAATACACACCAGTATCCAACATATATTATACACAAATAAATCATAGCCTCAATCAACTGCATGTTATGTATTTAACATTGTAGCAAATTGACAATAGTGCATCTATGATTCTCTCTGCCAAACATTGTGAGAGAACAATGTTTGCCCAGTGTGCCCCACGTGGAGGGGGAATCATGTTGCACACCACAGCATCTGTGCCAACTGGGTGGCAAGTGAATTTAATTCAACCAACAGGGATGGCTTTCAGTGTGACACCCTAGTCATTCCTATCTGTGACATGCAGCACACAAAGGTACATGTCCTAAGATCTTTGCTGACTTTTCTAATTTGTTCAAGATGCCTGAGCTGATTAATTTATCTGAGCTCACTAATCTTACAAAATGTATCATGCTTATCTTACAAGTGACACTTTATATCAAATACAAGTTTAAGCAAAACCACTGCTCATCTTCAGGTGGGGATACATCCATTTTTATGCAGGCACAGTGATACCATCTGTCACATTTATCACATCCTATGGTTGTTGGATCATGCAAACATTCCTTTTTATAGAATGGGCACCAGTATGTTACATTTGTAACCGTGCCTTCACTTCTTATATTATTTTCAGTGTCCATCCCTTCCCTTCTTGTATTATTTTTGTTGAAATGTTTCGTTTTTTGTTATCATGAGAACAGATTTCTTTATGACTGGTGTGCATATGCCGACTGAATTCTTTCTCACTACGAAATTGTACTCCTGTTTTTATGTGTATGTAACACAAACCTCATACGGTCCCAGTTCCATCTGCCTCTGTCTTATGTTCATCCAATCTTTCCTTTTTTTCTTTTTGCTTTTTTTGTTGCACAGGTGAAAGGGGATCTGTGCTCTGTATCTTTGTGGGTTTTAACGAAACTTTGGGTTCAGTGTTTAACGCTTCTTTTTCTTGGTCGACTATTAAATTCACTTGGCTTATGTTCTGTACCTATTTCCAGAACGAGTTCATCAAGGATACTTTTTTACTCTGGTTTACAGTTTGTATTAGTTTTTGCCTGATTTCCCAATTGAGATGAAGTCCTACATCTCTTCTGGCTGCTTTTACCATAACGTTCCCTGCTAGTTTCCGGAAATTGTACTTTTGGAACATACAGGTCACTGTCTTTCTGTAAGTCAAATTTGCGTTCTTTTAGGGCATAAAGTTCTGCCTTTCTTCGAAACCTGCTTTGTGTGGTATTCTAACAGCCTTGCAACAATGAGTGCAAGGCATCTGTACAACTTGACTGCAATGGCAGATCTTGAGCAAAGAATCCTCACAAGGTTTGCTAATTTCATCTTGGGCTGCTTCATGGGATTGGAGTAGGAATTATTTGACTTGATAAAATATAGGCTTTGAATGTAATTCATTCTTTGGACAGGGATCACTAGAAGACAACATGATTTTGTAATTTGGGGAATGGTTGGACGATACAATTCTATCAGTTTGTTTGCATTATCTTCTGCATGTGAAAAGGACAGACTTGCATACAAATGGATGCCAAAATATAGCTGACCCGTAAGTAGATATGCATCATGTACATAATTTTATATTACATATGTGTGCGTCAATTTTAACATATTTCATTGATTCTGGTGCCAGCAGATTTAAATTATCTTCATGATTATGTTACATGCAACGTCATTTAGCTGGAATAGTATATCTTTTGATTTACCCGAAACATCACATGCATGGTCATGTTTATATATTTTCCATACTGCAATCTTACCTGCTTCCATCACTGCTCTAAATTTCCATCCACATCTGAAATGAAGACATGGTACTTTGGTAGTTTTTTTTTTCTAAAGAGAGTTTTAGGGCAATCCATGCTCTTTGCACTTTTGTATGATAGCTTGCACTGCATGATGGATTTTCGGTTTCTTGAAAATAAAAACAGGGAGAATTGCAAGTAAAGCATTTGATATTGATTTTCTGCTACAGAAAATTTTAGTGTCACACTGTCTCCATCATATGTTGGCTTGACAGCATTTGTCTTTCATTGCCGCCAGTGTTACATCAAAATATGTCTGTGAAACCTTTCATGTCAGCACCCACATGAACCTCATGTTGAAACTTCCACATTTTTTTAACCTTCTTACATGTGTATAATTTTTTGTCCAAACCAATTTATACATTCTTCTGTGTTTACATATGTCAGACTTTTAATCAAAATTTTTTTATCTGGCATTCCCTCATGACTGTATCTGAAATATTTATATGCTACTGGCCCATTTGTTCAATGACATTCTAAGCACAGTCAAGATTTCTGTTGCTTGAATGTGACTTTGGGCCCTTTTGTCACAAAAGATTCAAAGTTTTGATACTCAAACTTGATGGGATCATAGGATGATTCAATTCCTCATTTTGTCATATATCTCAACCTCTTGCACCAGAGGAAATTGTTAAAAAGTGTTGATAAGAAAATTAAGTTTTTTTCTTTTGATGCCATCCATCTTTATGAACCATGCATTTATTTACATGGAGTGACCCCCCCCCCTGCTAAAATAGTATCCTGTAAGTACATGTATGCAGTAGAAATAAGGCCTTATACACAAGAGGGTGGCCTGGTGGATCTTGACAGGTAGTCTAAGTACATGTATAGTATTTTGGAATTCGTAGCAGATGACAAGGTGGTCTCTCACAACAGGTGTCTCTCGTGACCATGACTTTTCATGAAGAAACTAAGGATAATGTTATTGATCAGAAAGAATTTTATATATGTACACAAACAGCACCTTTCAGTTTATTAAATAGGAATTTTAAAAAAAACACCCCCCCTAAAAAAACAAAAATAATAACGGTTAATATTAAAGGCAAAATTAAAATGATCACAAGAGCTTCGCAATGTCTTAATAATCATTATAATCGTTCAAACAGTGTATCCCTACTGCACTTTATCGATATGTAAAATAATAATACTGTGGTTTCAAATGCAATATCTCCCCACTGCAATATATTCTATTTATTTATTTATTTATTTATAATTACTTTTGAAAACTATGCACGATGAATACTTCATGGTTTGGTCTGTGCATGAAATTGTTCTGAGTCTGATAAATGAATAAATAAATAAATTCTGATGAATAATCAGCCGATCCATGGTTGGCCATGCAGACTGTCAGTTGTATGAAACTGAAGCATTGAAATATTCGAGTTTCAGGACAATGCATTGTGATCAACATATCCCAATGAGTTGACAAAATTAACAAGTTATATTTACATTCAATCTAACTTTAAACATTATTAGGATAGGAGAGAGCGTGGTGTGTTACGAGGTCATGACACATGAGCCTTGTCTGTTATCGGACCATAACACGTGTCCTACCCACATTCCAATAAATCACGCCCACCTGGGGTTTCTGGAACGTAACACTTGAAGAATCTGCGAAAACCAGTTTGTGGTAGTTTCTCTGAATTCTATGCAGGCCTACTAAATTCCGTTTTATCAAGCAGAAAAAATTAAGGGGCAAATGTAGATATGAGCAATCAGGGTCGGTTTTTTGTGTGTTATGGCATAATGACACAGATTAAAGCTGGCATCGGGGAGGCGCACTGGTGTGCGCCACGCCCACAATGCTTGCTTCAATCACTCGTGTCATTACGTCATAAAACACACAAAATCGACCTTCATTTCTTAAGTATCATGATAAAAGAATTCTGGTCTGGGCCCTGGGTCTACATTATTTTTCAAGACAAGTATAACACAATTTGTTCCTAACAAATTATTGTTGGTGGTTCAAAATGCAAGGGGATTGTAACAGTAAATTTCAAATGCTTGATATGGTGTTCTACACAGAACTGAAAAGCAATGAACAGTGATGAAAACATAAGTACTATTGGTCCATGGTCAGTAATTTGTGGCTTCACTGGGACTCGAAATCTTGAAATTCATAAGTGCTAAAATGTTAGAAAAAATCTACCGCTTTTCCACTTTATCCACCATAAGTTTTCCTAATTGCTATTTCCCAATCCAAGCCGCTATTTCATCTCTGTTAAAAAATAACATAAGGTGCATGCAAACAAAATGTCATGTAAGGCTTCCATTTTTGGGCAGACAAGTTACATGGCTACATGGCAACATGCAATTCGGAGTCTGATCCAAGGTCTAAGTGTGTCTGCACGTCAGGAAAAGAGTCTGGACACAGTGTTAAGGGAAGATTAATTTGTCAAATGAATGTAATGTACAATATATACTGGGACTTTTCCAGAGTGAGCATTACTTGAAAATGTAATTAGAACAGTATAAAAATGCCAGTTGCTGGCCTCAGAATAAGGGTTTTGTATCAGACATTGAAGTCGCCCCAGGCTAAAAATTGGGTAGCAGCAATAGGCTGAGTGCCAAACACCCCACTGCGTCAAAGATGGAGCTTAGTGGAAAAGGTTGCCGCCATAGAGGATACAGGTCCTGAAGCACTGGCAGGTTTTTTTATAAGTGGTAAAAATATTCTTTGTCATATGATTAGACTATTTCCATTTCTCCTATTGGTCGATGCATCATCACGTGTCATGCCATAAACACGTGGATCCACTGCTTTTGCTGTCTCGAAGTCACTGGGTCCTGTCCAGAGCTTGTCTGCTACCAGTCCAGACCTCTTTAACATTGCAAGTGTGACAAGATGGTCATCAGCAACTTTCCGCCAATTACATTCCAGGATTACATGCACTGTTGGGTAGCGCCCACCTTGATTCACTGGAAACATGGCAGATGAGCTCTTTTGGATTATTTGGTAAAGGTCAGTCTGCTATGTTGATCTTGAATATTTGATACTAATACTTGCACAGATGGATGTGATAAAACAATAGTGTTTCAAATATGGCAGGCGTTTTGAATAGGGCTGAAAAGAACATTTATAAATATTTTTTACGAAGGCACATAGGAAGTGATGATCTGATTAATTATTGATGGACAAGTAACATGAATAACTTGTGTAATACATGAAATAAGAATTGATATTAAGAGACCAATGGGTGCTCTATATTGTGCAATGCTACATGCCATTCTGATTAGAATAGATGAATGATTTACCCTGCATAAAGCCTTTAAGATTCATCTTCCAATACCAACGTGAAGAAACAAATTTTCGCTCCTGACTTGAGACAGGCAGTAACTCATAAAAGGCAACAGTTGGTTTTATACTGGTCCTCTCAACCTTTGAAATATTTTACAGTAACTTCAGGCTATAGTGTTTCCAAAATATGTTGGCCTAACCACTCAAAACACAAATTTTATTACTTCTGCCAGAAATAAAAAGAAACCTGGTAGGCCTATCACTTTTAGTTCTCCTGACTTGTCAGTCACCGAAGTTTACAGCAAAAGAAGAAAGTAGGCCTACATGTTTTTTGTGATATTTATGAATCTGGTACATTGTAAATGCACTCTACCTTCCTTATAACTATGAGTCATAGAACACAGCCCACAGCACAACATATCATATGAAGCATGTATCAAATAGTACAGAAGAACATGACTCATGTTTATAGATTGCAAAGCCAAGAATGACGGCAAAGAGATTCCAGAGTTACTAAAGCATCCACATTCATCTTCCAATACCAATGTGAAAAAACAAATTTCACTCCTGACTTGAGACAGGCAGTCACCCATAAAAGGTAAAAGTGCCGCAGCTAATAAGAAATGCAGAACATACCACTCCTTGCAGGTTTATCATTTATGAGGTGCAAAAATTCTGTTGCAGAGCACATCCAGTTTTTTCTGTTCAACATAACACCATAAAAGATGTATTACTGGGCATATAGTAACGACATGTAATCAAAAGACCAGAACATGAGAACACGTAGTCAACATGTTGACGTTGACGTCTACAACATGGAGAAAAAGGAATAGTCTACCACCAGGATGAATAAATGTGTCTCCAGCCCAGTCGTTGGTGTTATGAGAAAAAAATTAAGCTTATTTAGCAATCAACATTGATGGCAAATATAGAGTAAATTGGAAGTAAAATGGAATGGGCGGTGGAGCTTGAGGCAGAACAAATATAACGTAAAACTGTTTAATGGACCATATGAACATGGTCATACTATATGCACCATATGCATCATCGTAATGAGTAAACCATATTAACATCGTAATCGGTTAGTCTATACAGTACATGTATGACACTTAAGGTACTATTGACTAGAACTTTAACAACTCATAATCCTACGTTTACCATCAGAGATTCGAAGTTAGGCTGACGTAGCAATCCGTATTGGTGGCACGCATGGAATAAATTGGAAGTAAGATAAAGTAGCTAATGAAGTTTAAGATTGTACAATTTTATATATATATATATATATATATATATATATATATATATATATATATATATATATATATATATATATGTGTGTGTGTGTGTGTGTGTGTGTGTGTTTGTGTGTGTGTGTATTATATATGGATATTTGCTGGACCATCTAACATCGTCATAATAAATGAACCATTTTATTATCAAAAGCTGTCAGCCTATGGAGACATGTAAATGGATAACCAGAATAATACAGATGCAAACCAGTAACAACTGTACCTCTTTTAAATGGCAGTACAGTCACATCTGCGAGGAATGGTGAGTTCTGTCAGAGAGCTGTTCAACATAACAATGAAAGGTTTACAAAACTATTCTCGTGAAAGTTTTTCTATAAGAAAATAGTGACTGGAACGATAACAAAACTTATTCTTACATGTACCATGAGGATCTGCCCCAGGTTGGAATTTAGATAAACAGGGTGATGCATAATGTACAATTTTAGCACATTGTGTCGTGAAGACAGCAATACCTAATGTTCAGAACATTTATAAAAGTTAAAGAAAAATTACCATTTAGACCCTCTTAGTAGGTTGAATCAGAAGGAAGATGTCCTTATGAAAATCTTTGAAGTCAATAATGTAGCTTACGGTACATCAGTGGATGTACAAGTAACAGCATGCAGGAAATCAGTACTCAGTGAGTCACGAATTTCTTTGATAAACTTTCCAAAATATTTGGTTTCTTTATCACATTCAGGGTAAAACCTCTGTACCTTATCAATGATAAAACAAGAAGCACAAAAGTGACCAAGATGTACTTCTTTCCATTAATAAACCCTGTATGCTCTTTAGGTTTATGACAGTTACCGCTTTGACAGGCTTGCAAAACAATAACTAAATCCTATTTTGGATAGGTTCCTTACTAACGGAATACACCAACCATCCTTTATTCAAAACCTTTGTCTCCACTTCCATAAAAATTGCCCTCCCAACTGCGGTTACATCTCTCAATTTCAGTAAGATCAGCTATGGGATACTCTGACACAAGCTTCCAATCATGTATAGAGGCTGCATACATAATGTAAATCAAATGATTCAATTTATGACAAAGAAACATTCGTTTTGATTTTTTTTGGAACTTAATTCTGAATTTAATAGCTGCATGAAACCAGCAACAAATAGAGGAATAGTTAAAATCCCTCATACTTGAGATCTCTTGAAGCATACCGTAAACTTAACATGGCATGCGGCCAAACTTCAGCTTCCACGACATTGTCACCTAAGTTTTGTTTGGGTCCAGATTTACCTTTTTTACCTTTCTTCCATTAGTTCTTTTAAACAATGTAAATCTCACTCAAACCACTATAGAAAGTTCATGCGCATCCCGGTATCGATCACTACCGCCAGAAGTAGGAACATGATTACCGTGATTATCATCGTCCAAAGAACTGTCATTCACATGCAGAAAACCCTCAAGGACCTTGGCCCAACTCACATGGCTCCTTACAACCACCAGATATCTGTCACTCCTAACTTGTCCATTTGTGTCTCAGCTGTAAATTTCTTTCTTTCTTTCTTTCCTTTCTTTCTTTCTTTCTTCTTTCTTTCTTTCTTTCTTTCTTTCTTTCTTTCTTTCTTTCTTCTTTCTTTCTTTCTTTCTTTCTTTCTTTCTTTCTTTCTTCTTTCTTTCTTTCTTTCTTTCTTTCTTTCTTTCTTTCTTTCTTTCTTTCTTTCTTTCTTTCTTTCTTTCTTTCTTTCTTTCTTTCTTTCTTTCTTTCTTTCTTTCTTTCTTTCTTTCTTTCTTTCTTTCTTTCTTTCTTTCTTTCTTTCTTTCTTTCTTTCTTTCTTTCTTTCTTTCTTTCTTTCTTTCTTTCTTTCTTTCTTTCTTTCTTTCTTTCTTTCTTTCTTTCTTTCTTTCTTTCTTTCTTTCTTTCTTTCTTTCTTTCTTTCTTTCTTTCTTTCCTTCCTTCCTTCCTTCCTATTACATCGCTGAACTGCTCAATAAGACTTGTATTATTAAAGTATATTATATTGTAATGAAGTGAGATACATGGATTCGAACCCGTCGCCGTTCGAATGTAAGCTATCCACTGTAACAATTGTGCCGCACAGGTTCTTGACACTTTCTGTCGGTCGGCAGACAATTGCATGTGGTGCTATAATCGCTGCTGTACCATAGAACTAAGAAGATCATGTAATTACTAATTCAGTTAATATAATTAACACCATGCACATACGTTTTTCAACACTTTAAATTTATTATGATTTTAAGAGAATATGCGATGCAAGTCTGATAATAATGCTTATACTACTACTACTACTACTACTACTACTACTAACGATGATGGTAATAATAATAATAAAATATAATAAAAATAATGATGAATATATGATGATAATGATGATGATGATGATGATGATAATAATAATAATAAGTATTATTATTATTATTATTATTATTATTATTATTATTATTATTGCGCACCCATTCTTTTGGGAAAATTAAACACAGCAAAAATATCTGAAAAAATATAAGGATGACCATCATTTTGTTGAAGGTACGTTCTCCATAGTATAATAGATTTCTTGTGTGAAGGTAGTAAATGAATGAATAAATAAATACATAAATAAAAAAATAAATAAATTATTATAATAAATAAATTATTATGATAAATAAATTGTTATAATAAATAAATTAATTAATAATAAAATAAATAAATAATTATAATAAATAAATTAATCAATAAAAACATAAATGAATAAATAAATAAATGAATAAATGAACAAATAAATGAAGCCAGAAAGAAAATCCTTGTGCACTCTGACGCATGCTGATTCGAACGCGCCACCCATACTTCTAACGTACACTGTCCTAGCCATTATGCCACATAGCTGACTGGCTCGTAAACAATATATTAGAGTGAGTATTCGTAGCGCTTGAGTGTTGTTTGCCACGCACATGAATTCCCTTTTTAAATACAGCAGTCATAAAGAACTTCTTTTTCATTTATTATTACTCATAGATTTAATCATCAGTGACAAAGCTAAATCGTTACAGGTCTATAATCACGGAATGGCTACAGCATTTTTTCCGCTGCTCTAAAAATCGACAATATCAAATTACATGTCGCCTGCAATGCATGGTCCTGTCCTTATTGAACTCATTGCTTTCGTCTTTCAACCAATATCGGGGCTTTCCGCACTTTTTCGCTCTTCGGGGAAATTTTGAACCAGCCCTATTTGGACAATATGCCATGTGATGGAAACAATGAAATTCGCGTGCAAACACGCTTGACCCAATGTTACTTGAAATTTTCAACGTCCCGACTTTGATTGATTGATGTTATTACAAACCCGTAGACTCCTCTTACTTTGTATTTTTGCATGTGAAACAATCAAATATGGGGTAGAATGCACTTTACCGGCCCTTTCTTTCTCTTCTCGTTGCTCCCAACGAGATCGTAGGTCAAAAAGAGAAAACCCCACCACCAACATTATTTTGGAGTTTTTTTTTCAATATGGCGTTGTTGTTTTCTTTTTTCACATTTGGAGTCTGACTTTTATTTCAACTATTGAACATGACGTATGCGACTACATATTTCACCTTTGTTTCTTGCGTTTCATTCAACAAGCTATATTCCATAGGATCAACAGATAATTTGAGTTTCAAAGCAAAGGCACACCATATAACTTGTCAAGGTCTCGCCAGGATAAATGGATAAACCATTCGAATTACTTGTGAAGCTATTTTGGTCTGCATTCAAATCAATGAAACCAGCATCTCGCAACACTCTCCATACAGTGATTACCGGAATTCAACTTGTTCGTGCTGGTGTATGGTCTTGCTATACGTCTGGCGCATGAAAAACTGAGAAATCTGTGGTGTCAATATAAGACTAGTTACACACATGTGTTGGGTGAAGTCAGGCTGTGCTTCATTTTAATCACCTTTGACCATCACAGTTTGAAAAGCAAAAATTAACTATATCAGGATAAATAAAGTATAATTACTGAATATTCTCATAGACATTGATGTCAATTTGCCTTGAGTGGCTGCATGTTTTCAACATTGACTTTAGTGAAAAAAACTCACGGAATAAACTGCAAGAGCCGTGAGAAACGGTCACATATAGAGTCATTGCTAGCTTGCATCTGGAATTGCTGCATGTCTGCTATAGATGATATTGTACGGTAGATTAGTGCGTATGTTCGGAACGAACCAAAAGTCAATGCGATGTGTTTTGAAGTCCTTGTTTCAACAGGCGCCATTCTTCTGTTGAAACATAGTACGAAATTGATAGAATTCATAAATGAAAAAAATACGGAATCGTTAACATTCAGAATGTGCCATAAGTAATACATGTATTATGTACAAAGTGACACTGGGTATGCTTGTTGTGAATTCACCTGGGTATTGCACTGTTTTCACAGTTCATCTAGTTTAATCTATCTTCTCTGCAGAGTAACCACACACAAAAGGGTGAAGTCAGTGCAGCTGGCCAGAACACGTCTGTACAAATATAAAACATGGGAAATCTTATCAGACAGAATGTTTGAACCAATAATTAACTTCTAGATCTACGCATTAAAAGTAATATGCCATAAACATATAATGGGACGATAATATGGACATAAAGGGTTAATTACCACCTGGGCAGTTGGTGCAGCTGAAATCTAACGAATACATCAATATCAAGCATAAGCTGACAACATGCTCGCTGTCCGTCTTTGCCTTGGCTTATATATGCCTCAGTTGTTCCTACAGCAGACATAGTGAGACTGGACAACCACGTGATGTTTAGGTTTATTTTAATCGCTTCTTTGGCGGTTGTTGCGAGCTGCCTGTTTGCTGAGCGTGAGTTTAGTCTATATTATTTCTAATATTCTTGTTTCATTTTAGACAAAACAATAGCTTGTTTATTGGCATAGTATAGTGACTTCCTTCTGGCAACAAAACTAACAGATCAGATCTTAAGAACTATGAACATGGGAAGCTTTATATGAAACAGACATAGCAGAAATGGTGATGTTGCATTCCGTGCCAGTCACATGTACCAATTACTCGAAACTACCTGTCCTGAAGAAGTATATGTACAGTCACAAAGAATGCTATTTTTCCTCTCCACACTCTTTCTCGTTTGTCAGCGGAATGTCTGGCCATTTCTGGCACTCCAGCTATTTGTTGCAGCTTCTAGACTTGTTTCCTGTGTATACCTTTGGCAAGAATATCAGCAATCACCTCTTCTGTGCAACAGTATCTCAGTGTCACAGTACGACATTCAACTTGTTGATGAATGAAATGATAATTAACTCCGGAATATTTTGCTCAGTTAAACAGATGTGCATGTCTTGCACAGCAAAGTACAGGTTTTTGGACATGCAGGTTGGAGGCTGGTTGTCCCCAAAGATGACCACTTCAGCACTTAGTCTGTTCTTCATGTTGATGGATAGTTGTCGCAGCCAGATCACTTCCTGCGCCTTATTTGTTAATGCAATATATTCAGCCTCCGTAGTTGACAACGCCACACATCTTTGCTTCTTGCTTCACCATGTGACAGCTGCTTCACTAATGTAGAATATGTATCCTTATGTTGACTT
The DNA here is from genome assembly GCA_964020975.1 of Hermodice carunculata. Classification (NCBI taxonomy): domain Eukaryota; kingdom Metazoa; phylum Annelida; class Polychaeta; order Eunicida; family Amphinomidae; genus Hermodice; species Hermodice carunculata. The sequence goes on along the minus strand of OZ026614.1, from coordinate 97,080,482 downwards.
GCCGTCATACTCTTCAACCCAGTCAGCATCTCAATATTCAACACATGCTTTGTGCCGTCTTTGCCACAAAGTAGAGCAAAATTTAAAATAATATCTGTTCTGCTCCCAATTAATAACTACAATGAACTGCCGACTGCTGATTGGTACAGATTTTGATTGACGCAATCATGGTCTTCTATCCCTTTCACAAGTTAAGAGCTGGTGTCAACTGGTATATTACAGGGGTTAGCATTTTCTATTCCAAGCACCTGTAAGACACTCTCAGAATATGTTGATAAACTGATCAAAGTGCTTCCAGTGTTTGAGTCGTCAATCAATACCCACAGGGGAAATACGAAGCTATCCCATTTGATTGATTTCAAATCACTCAGCAAGGTTTTCGTGGCCACTCTTCAGTGATTTTCTTGTGGCCAAAACAATGTCACTAACATAGACTGCAATGAGAAACATGCCTCCTCTGAAGCTATGCAGAGACACAGACCGACTGTTCATATGAATCTGTGACACATCCACTTCGATGACAAGTTTAAGGTAGCGAGATACAAATGTGGTGCAAATCAGCATGGACAAGTTTACGGCCCTGTAACTTTTAAACTGTTCACATGAACATAGAAAAAGCATACATTTTTGGATTTTTCTAGCTCTGTACTATATGTAGGGAAAGAAATCGAGGTACAATACTTATTGCAATTGTTTAATAAACAAACCATGAAGAAGAGCGTGTCTTTTATCTCAGACCCCAACACTCTTGGCTTAATAACTTTTTTAATGTATACAACAAACTTGAGACAAGTATGCCATTTTATTGGCAATATATCAAAATTCAAAAGTGTCTTTTTATTTGGCTGTATGTATTTTATTTGCATAAGTGCAGACATTCAAACACGGTGGCATCACTTAATCAGCTGAATGCATTGACATTCTATACAAGGTTAAAAGCCAAGTAGTAGGCGCAGAGAAAAATAAAAAAAGACTTTTAAACTCCAGACAATTACCTTTCCAACCCCGTTTATTTGAAGGAAATCCGCCGGTAAGTTTTTCGCGAAACAAAATTAACGAGTTCGAGAAGACGGCCTTTCATCTTTGTTCAGAAACGGCAATCAAAGGTTCATTTGTCATCTTTGAACTGGGTCTGAGATCAATAACTTGTGCAATTTTACTCAAACACTCGTGGATTTTTGCATAGTAAGAGTTCAGAGTATGTTTGAACAAACATGATAACTGTCACTTATGTTTTTACTTCTGAAGAGCTTAATTGCGTTGTTTATTTGCTATTTGCGATTAGGTCGCAAAACATGGTTTCCATGTCAAGCGTAAAGCTTTTCTACGCTTCATTTTGATTGGCCAATCATGGTGACGTGAGATACCAATCATCGTCGTGTGGCCTCTGCTTGACGATGGCGCGCTACATTTCAATAGCATTGATATCACAGCATGCTTGCCGCAGTTTTGAAGGCTTTGTTAAAAGAAAAAAAATCTTCAAAGCATGGCAAGTGTTTTATATGATGAGGGGCTCCATGGGGTTTTTGTAAGTGCTCTATGTAAGTGTGCTGTTCAACATGGTAACGTTTCATTAGGTAGGCTCCTGCTACCTATATATGGTACTTTCAAAGGATCAAATAAAACGGGATGTTTTATCGCAAGAAGTAAGCTGTACCTTTACTTACCCATAACAAATACAACGATATCGAATTACAATGTATATTTGATCAAATTGCCACCCGATTAGTCAGGCTAATTGATAGTTTTGGGACGGGGTTAGCAGGTCGGACCCCACTATAATATCTGAATTGTACATACCCAAGCTCAGTCATTCTGTTCACAAGAATCTTTTCTTGCGTCGGTCGTAGCATCTGTTGCTGGCTGCATCGCTGATTTTTCCGTCCTAACTTTAGGTATTTTGAGACTGATTGTGCTAGTTTAGCGGTACAACTCCTGACGAACGTACTAAGATAAGACCACCGATGCAATGACTAAGTCGCAAGTTCGGGTTCTGTGCTCGCAAGAACTTCAAATACAATTTAGACAAAGGCTTGAATTTTTCTGTTTAATTTAAATGTAATGAGAACTTGTGGGTGAATTATTAAATCTGATTAGAACTGTTGGTTTCTTTGGGTGAGGAAACAATCGCTGCCACGTCGAAACTCAAGATAGCATAAAGAAGGAAACAAAGTACATGTAACAAGAGGTACCTTATGCATAAAATGTATGGCCATATGGTTTGGGAACCATGGCGCTAATGCACCAGCGTCATTGCTAAAGCGGACACAGCAGTGGCCATTTTTAAACGAGCTGTTGCCACGACCGGTCATGTGACCACTTTTCCAAGCCCATCCCCTTCACACTAACAGCAAACACGGTCGGCGTGACTGTCAACGCTCAGCAAGAAGCTCTACTAAATACCCCTGTTTTTCTGTTTTGAAATTTCAGCAGAAATTTGATTTTTACAAAACAGATACATAAGATATTCATCCATACAAAGATCAAAAAACATTTTTTTGGCCGAAATTTTGGGTGATTTGTATCTCGCTTCCTTAATATACCTAACAGCTTGAAGAAACAGCATGTAATGACTTACTTCAGAGATGCTGGGGATTTTGTCTTGGTATGTCTACCTCGTGGTCTTCACACAACTGAAACTATATCCCCACCACCTGTTACATAATAGATGCTGAGACAAAACTTCACCATTTACTCCTTCTATCCACACTCCCTTCCCCAAACAACTTGATCACAGGCCCTAAGGGCCACTTTCCGCGAGCAGAATCAGCATCTGTAACTAACACTACATCGCCGACTTCAAAGTCTTTGTTCACATTATTCCATTTTTTCCTTCGCTGGAGCATTGGGAGCCATTCCTGTATCCATCTCCTCCATAATGTTTAACGAGTTCCTGAACAGGCCTCTATCTCTTTCTTGGATTAAATTGTCCATTGGCAATTACTTCTGGGGCAAACTGTCCCCCTGCCTGTCCATGTAGGAAATGATTAGGGGTGAGGGGTACATCATCCCTTAGGTCTGTCGTTTGGTAGGTAAGGGGCTGAGAATTTATCAATGCCTTTGCCCCGGAGAAGGCTGTTTGAAGTTCTTCATCAGTAATATCAGCCTTACTTAAAACTGCATAAATAGATTTCTTAGCTGACTTTATCATGGGTTCATGAATACCACCAAAGTGGGGCCCTGTGGGTGGATTGAAATCCCATTTATGCCTTGCTTGGCAGTCTCTTGGTCAATTTTTTGCTGATCCAATTGGGACACAAGTTAATTTAATTCTCTATTTGCTGAAATGAAATTAGTCCCGTGGTCCAACCATAGTTCCTTAATTAGGCCCCTTCTATTCATCATACGTTGAAGAGCATTAAAAAAAGATCCTGTGTATAGGGCGTAAGCCATCTCGAGATGAACTGCTCTTATGGACATACATGTGAAACAACACAGATATCGCTTATTTTGCACCTGGCCCTGACCTCGTTTTGTCAAAAATGGTCCACTGTAGTCTACTTAACATTTCCCAAATGCTTTGAGTGAGGTTGAAACCCGACTTTTTGGAAGCCATGCCATTATTTGTGTGGCTCCTTTTGCTTTCTTTCGTTGACATGTTTTACATTTTTGTTCACATTCCCTTATCTCTTCTCGTGCACAGACTATCCAGAATTGTTCTGAAAGTCTTGCTCGCATTTGGTTCACTCCCAGGACATGTTTACCTTCATCATGGAAATATTTGACAATCAGCTGTGTAACAATGTGTCTCCGAGAGAGTATTATTGGTTGTCTTGCTTCATAAGGTAATGTCTATGCATAACACAGGCGTCCACCACACCTCATTATGTTGTTATCATCTAATTTTGGGTTCAGATTCAGTATGTTGATGTTGCTGGGTGACTCCCTTCCTTGGCTAAGTGCTCTATATTCCTCTTTAAATGATTCTTTCTGCATGTCCCAGATCAACAGCATTTTTATATCTTGTGGCTCTTCAACAGTTAACTCGCCTGTCTTCCTTTCAAGTTTCTCAAGTCTACAGTTTTCGATGACCTAACCCAGACATGTATGCGTTTCAGTCTCGTCCATTTGGAGAATTTGTTTGGCAATAATCTCTTAAATCCAGAATTTGATTGCTTTTAATTTGAAAATGCTATGTATCCTGTTTCTGTTCTCTTTACTTCGTCATTTACGGCATCTCCTTTTTACAGGATCTGTTCAGGCCATTCAGATTGTTCTTTTGTCAGAAACTCAGGTCCTTTCCACCACAGTTCATTCTCACTTTAATTCCTCTTGAAGGTAGATCTGCTGGATTTCTTTTGCCAGAAATGTGTCTCCACTGTTGTGGATCTGTGTGACTCTCTGTTTCTCCCACTTTATTGGCCACGAATGGTTTCAATTTTCTGCTGTTACTTCTGATCCACCAGTATATTTTGACTGTCTGACCAAAATGTCACATCTTTTAAGGTCACTTCCAATACCTCAATGATTGATTGTGTGAGATAAAGGCCCAACACAGCAGCCATCAGTTCAAGTCTCGGTATGCTGACTGAAGATAAGGGTGCAACTTTTGTCTTTGATGTGATGAATCTCATGGCTTCATTTCCACCGGCATATGTTATCCTTAAATATGATACAGCAGCATATGTATCTTGAGATGCATCCACGAATGTGTGAATATATGAGTCTATCAATTTCTCTTCTGCGTTTAACCTCAAGCATCTGGGTACTTTCACTTCAGCAAGATCAGGCAACTCCTCAAAACAATTGTGTGGCTTCCTTCTCTAATTGTTCAAGAAGTGTCTCATCTCAGTCAGTGCCAGAAGTCCATACTTTTTGCATTAAAATATTTCCTCTTATTGAGTATGGGGATACTATCCCATTGGGTAAAAAAAGTCGCTATTTTACGTAATAGCATTCTGTTTGTGAGTTTACAGTCCTCTGGTGGTGGTCTCAACTCAAAAGTGAAACTGTCCTAATTTGCTTTCCACAGTACACCTAATGTCTTCCCTGATGGCAGCTCCCCTTCTTCCAGGTGGAACTCTGCTGCACTATCTTCTGGTGGTATAGCACCTAGCACTAGTTCAAAGTTTGAGAACCATTTTCGAGCATTCATGCCTGCTGCCCCCCCCCCCCCGCTCTCCAGTTCTTTATATAATTCTAGGCCATCTGCTTCACTACTAACTGTGTCCATAGAATCATCCATGTATGTGGCAGCCAACATTGTTTCGGCTGCTAAAGGCAACTCTTTTTGATGTCGTTTGGCATTTTCCTGTGCCATATATTGTGCCAGAAAGAGCGTTGAGTTGACACGAAATACCACTCTGTTAAATTCATATTCGTCAGGCTCTCTTGTTTTATCAAAATTCCGCCTCAAGAAACGATGATATTTTCTATCCTCTGGGTCTAGTTCTATTTGAAGATACATTTCTGTAATGTCACAAATGAGAGCAACAGGTTTCCGTCTGAAGCGCAGAATAACGTTTGCCGAGTCTTGATGGAGCTTTGGTCCTTGTAATATTGTCATTGAGAGACACACCTTCTGATTTTGCTGATGCATCAAATATGATTGACTTTAGTCGTAGATCTGTCTTCTTTTATAACAGGAAAATGTGGCAGGTACCATTTCCCAGGTGCTTCCTCTTCAGCTGTCACTTTTTTTTACATAACCTTTCTTGGCATATTGTTCTATTATGTCATTGTATTCGTTTCCTTGACCACTTTTCATGAGGCGTTTATCTGTGAACTCCAAGCAATTCATTGCCATTTGCTTGTTATCTGGCAACTTTGGCACATTCTTTTTCCATGGCTTAGCTACTTTGTACTTTCCATTTTCATAACTTGTCGATGCCCCCACCTTTTCTAAAGCTTCTCTGTCTTCTTCCATGAAGATATTTTCCTACTTTCCAGATATTTCTTCCACTTGCCAAGATTGACGATGTGTATGATTTATCTCCTGTACTACAGAGGTGTCTCGACAGAAATAAGTCGGAGCAAAGTTTGTACAGGTGCTTTCCTTTTGTCCGATTAATAATGTACCTGTGCATGTCCATCCCAGCGGTGTCAGTCTTGTGGTTGGCCTACCGGGTTTCCCAAGAATTTTCTGATGCTGTGGTGTAATTCAGCATAACTTAGGACTATCAGTATATCCACATTAATTCTTTTACCAAACTTTGAGAATTCTATGTCTTTCAAATGTTTGAACCTTGTCTTTTGTTCCTTCCAATCGGTGGCTTGGAAATCTCCTGTTATATTATCGCATGTTTTTGCTGTAATGTCAGTGTTCACTTCTTTTGCAATGTCCCTTTTTTGTTGATATTTGGTTTCTTGAACATGTCATAGTGCCATATACCATGTCTCTTTGTTGCTTTACAGCCATGAACAGGACACTTATGGCCAACTGGGCTGGACTGTGGGCTCTTATTCAAGAATGTTTTACCCTTTCGTCTTCCACTTTCCAATGGTTCTGTGGGTCACTCTGAAAATCCCCTCACTGCTTCATGTGCTATTATTCTATATTCGGCTTCTTTAATTTTCCGCATGTGTAGGATGTCAATAGATTCCTGATAGCCACAGTCATTCTGTCATCGTTGCTACTCGGCCACCGTCCTTTCCGTCATTTTCTTCATGAGCAATAATTATAAGAATCTGCTTTCCAAGTCACTGTGTAGTCCAGCCTCGCGTAAGTTAATCATAGTCAGATCTAGTGAATCTGCAAACTTTTCGATGTCCTCTTTTAGCCTAGTGGGACGAATCGGTCAAAAGTTGTGAATTTGTTCAAATTGCATTCCTAATCTTCATCTGGCTCCGCCGTACTCTCTGTCCAACCTTTCTTTCGCTGCTTGATATGCAGCAGGGGAATGCCCCAAACTTTCGATGACTTTTAAAGTATCCCCTTTGAGGTGCTCCCTCAGTTGTAAGAGCCTGTATTCCGCTGTTGCTGGCTGTCTGTCTATACAAGCATCAAATGCTGCCTTCCAGCTTTCATACGTTTTGATGTCACCTGTAAATATTGGGATTGAAATGCGTTTTATTTGTCTCCACATATCTTGCTCTAATGTAGTTGGCGGCAAAGGGTTAACTTGATGTGACTCTAAATTGACTTTATCTTGATTGTATGTATAAGTCTTTGTGGTTTTCAACTGCCTCTTCAGGGCTTTGACCTTGACCTTTATGAACCCCGGACCCATCTGGCCATGTTGACACTTGGTTTATGTCCTTTCATTGAAATGTGATTGCCTGATCCAGTTGAATATCATCTTGCACTGTTTCTCTCACCACTGGTTCTTTCACACACTCTCTGTGTTCTACTACTTTTGTAGTGCCCTGTACCTTTTGCATCACAGCCCCCTCTGCAGGCTCCTCCTCTTCATTTTCTTATTCTGTAAGGTTTTTCTGTTCTAACTTTGCTTTCTTACTTACTTTACTGTGAGGCACTTGTTCTGTTGTCTTTCTACCACTTCATTGTTTTCTTGTTTTGAAATACGTATACTGGACCATATTTTGAGTCTCTGTAAATTCTTCTTCCAATTTTTCTACTTCTGTGCACAGTTTCTCAAATTCATCAAACTTTTCCACTGCACAGTATGCGTCCCCAAGTGTCATCATGACCTGCATAGCTTTATGCTGTGTTATGCTCATCAACTCTGCGTGGAGCAGTAGGACCACATCTGTGCCAGGCATGCTAGTATTACATATCTGTATGAGCTCTAGCACTTGTCTTATCACGACTGTGAATGCACTTTCTCTTTTGTTTTAACCAGGAGTAATCTGCCTATATGTACTTGTTGGTTAGCAGTTTAGTCTCTTTCAATGGTTTTCTCACTTTCTGGTTGCTTTTCTTTGCTAACACTGTTTTCTGTTACTGTATTCTGTTCAGTCTCTTTATCTCGGGGTTCTAAATTCTCCCCACTGGCGTTACTGGCCCAAGCATCTCCCCTTTGTGCACTTTTATCCATATCTTCATCGTTCTCTGACATTATAAACCACGCTCTGCTACCATTTGAATGTTCATATGAATCTATAACACATCCACTTCAATGACAAGTTTAATATGCCTAACAGCTTGAAGATACAACATGGAATGACTTCAGAGATGCTGGGGATTCTGTTTTGGTATGTCTACGTTGTGGTCTTCACGCAACTGAAACTATAATCTCACTACCTATTACAAAATATATGCTGAGACAAAACTTGACCATTAACGCCTTCTATCCAATGACCACAGTTTGCCTGTACAAACCAAATTACCGTGAGAGGGCTATCTGATGCAGAATTACAGCATGAACAATGTCATATATTCCTGGCTCTTGACAATGTATCTTTTTGGATGTTTCATACACACCATTTTAAAACGTGCCCATCCCGTGCTGCTTCACACTGTTTTCTTCAACTGATGTGATTAATGGACTCATTTAAATCCTTCTACTGGGCAAAACATTTATCAGATTCAGACTACGCCTCTGAAAGTACCCCTCAGCTACTAGTAGAGCTGTTTTCCAGTATTTTTGCAGTTGTAACATATTCGGCCTCTGGGACACTTCTGGTATCCGTGACCTGATGTTTCTTCCAAAGGTCATGCTGGTTTTTTTTTAATATTTGTGTGCTTCTACTTTCAATTTCGTCAAACCCTTGCTGCAGATTGTGCTGAAAGTTGGTGGAAATGTACCTTGTGGAAGAGTCAAATACATTTGTTGGTTAAGTAATGATGCGTTGGATTCCTGCTTTTTAACTATTTGCTTTAATTTGTGTACTTGTCATATAATGCACAGAGCCATTCACATTTTTAACTTATACTCCAAAACAGTGAGCCAGATTAACTTCAAACTTGGTTGAGCTTTACATCGGGTGAGTGGCAACTGAGCATTTCCAAATGGCCACGGTTCATTTTTTGTTGTTGATTTTATAATTTAATTTTTTGGTCATATTTTGGTCAAAAATGTTGGAAAAAACCCTATTCTCTAAGACTGTTTGGTCAGTTGATTCAAAATTTGATAAGAACACTTCTGTGTACCTCCAGATCAGGGTGAGACTTACTATGGGTCGAATGTCTTCATTAGTTGAGAAAAGACTGCTCAGCCAGACGTCTTGCTTACTAATACAACAGGTTATGATTTCGTAAATATGCAGTCAATACGGGGGGGGGGGGGTTGAAATGACCTAATAAGTAGACTTGCTAAGAGAGTGCACACTGGATTTAATAATGTAAATGTCCCATTCGGCACAGGGTTTCCTAGGTGTAAAATGGAAAAAGTTTAAAGAGACACTTTGTCTTTGTGCTCAGACTCATTTCATCAGCTTATATTATGCTAACTAGCACCTGGAAGAAAGAAGTGCATACTTTGTTAACAGAAGAGGAGAAGGTGACGTGTGAGTATTGGCAACTGGCTAATTTGCTGGTCAGGAATCCAGTTTGGGGTTATTTTTACAATTGGCCCGCATTGTGACCGTCAAAACCAAGATGGCTGCTTGATATTTTCTGTGCCTCAGGCACAGTGGACCAATTTAGATATGTACTACCTAGAAACGTGTATTATACAACAATTCCTACTCCTTTTTTTGGGGGGGGGGGCTCAGCTCTGGCATTGCATTGGTGATTGAAAATCGTTAATAGTCCTCAAAGTCCTCAAATAAGCATAGATTATGTTAATTAGCACCCGAAAGTAATACATAATTCATAAGTTTTGGCACAGAAAAGAATGTGTGAATAGTCGCACCTAGCTAATTTCAGGGTCAGGAATCCATTTTGGGTGCTATTTTGACAATTGGCTGCCATTTTGACCCCTACATTCTAATATGGCAGCTGTACATTTTCTTTTCTCCAGGCTTCACGCACCACTAATAATAGTTTGCTTTTTTCTGTAACGGCAATTTAAAAAGTAGCCAGAGCCTGATATTAATTTCGCTGCTAAGAGTGCACTAAGTAAGACATGTATAAGGTAGAAACATGTATGATACAGGAATTTGTACTAATTTGGGGGTGTGGCCCTGTTTTGGTATTGCACTGGCAATAAAAATTGTTCATAGTGCAAGGCAAAAGAAAATCTGTGCTTTACTCATATAGAATCGTCAAAATGGCACGGAATGCCTGGGATGTGTGATTTCCTTAAAGCTTATTTCTGGTGCTGCATATGCAATAGGGGGTGATTTGTGTTTTAAAAGTCGGAAAAAAGCTAGATGATGTAAATTCACAAATACGGATCAGATGTTACTCAGGTATCTTTAACATCTTAAATGAGACATGGAACAGGTAATATAGCATCATATAAAACACAAATCATTAACGAACAAGGTTTATTTTTCAGTGAACACACTGGAAAATAATGAAATCAAAATTGGCACTGGCATAGTATGATGGTACAGATTGTGGCATATAGTTCATATTAAATTTGAAGTCAAATGTGCACAGCCCTGCATAAAAATTACAGAAGCTAGTGGGAACTGCTTGCACATCAATGACATAGCTAGAAGACATGGTCCTACAGATGGACAGAAGTAGGGAATGGAAACAGTAATACGGCAGGCTACATGTAGACTACAGCTGTAGACTTATGCAGGGTTAAGAAATCTGTTGTATGCAGACTTCTGGAAAAGCACAGGGGACTAATATATCTTAATTAGAAGCGAGTTTTTTGTGGGAAAAATATTATGCATCTCCCAAGAAGGTGCCTCTCTCAAAAGGCCAACCCTCTAAGAGGGTCACCATTTTTCTGCAGAAAGCTTGACCTTGACCTTTGACCTCAATGTCACCTCTTAGCAAATTTAAGGGAAGTCTCACCTGGGAAATGATGACAATGTTTGAAGGACTTAAATCAGACCCATTTGAGGATGTGGCAGGGAAACCATTTTATTTTGTAAGGCTCTGTGACCTTGACCTACGACCTGAAGGTCACTCACAATCATATGGAAAAATTCTCAAAATGTATGGAGAGTCTGTACCAAAAGTTTTAAGTGAATCTGGCATAATGTATGCAGCTTGACCTTTAAAGGTCCCTCCGGTTTAAAATAAACCACACAAATTGATATCCCATAGGTACTTCCTATGAACGTTTGATAGCAACCGTGCACATACGATGCACTATTAAGAAGGTATAAGTCAATATGTGAAAATTGCTGAGTCAGCAGAAAAATGCAACCAGAATTTGATCTTGACCTTTGACCTCAAGGTTATATATTATTAAATGGAAAAATCATACACCCATAGATTATTTGTACCAAATTAACAGACAATACGTCAAGAAAGGACAGAAATATAAGGGGAATAAGATATGCAGCATTGTTGGATGACGAGACTAAACACTGTATGCATCCTCTCCTTCGGGGATTGCATAATTGATGAGGGTGCCAGCAGCCATCTTGTTTGTGGATATTAATGTCAAATGCATTTCTTTTGCCAAATTAGGCACTACAAATGAATCGCAAGTTTCATGCTGAATGATAATGTTGATGGAATGTGTTTCTTTCTTATACTAATTGGCATAATTAATGTTTATTGATGCAATTTAATGGTATTCATTCAGAAATGAGAATTATTAATGAGGATTAATGAGACATAACTGGTCTCGTTTCTGACATCAGCGAACATGGGAACACACATCCGGGTGAGTTACAAACCATCAACTTCCATAACTTCAAGGCATTTCAGATCTTCTTTCACCCTCAAATCACCTTCAATTACGAACGCAGTTACTTAAAAGAGTCCCCAACCCCCAAAATAGTATAAATTGGTGTATTACACATAGCTCTTTGCTCAAATGGTTCTAAAGTTTCGCAAAATGCCTGAAGAAAGATAGTAACCGGCGTTAATCTTGAATTTTGTAGATTGAAAGGGCCACTTAGTATCAAAGTGACCTCGGAAATGCATTCCTTATCCTTGCATTAGTTAGTTGCAACTGTTCCCACATATGTTTTTGCTAATTGGTTTGCAAAGTTAGACAGTCCTTTCATTCAGGTGTCAATTTGCATAATTTATGCAAATTAAATTACTTGAAGCAGAGAGATAGAGTGTCTGTTTAGATAACTTTTTTCATTTTGCCCAAGGGAATACTTGTGCCAATCGGGACCTTACCACAATGAAATGCAGTGATCACCCCTTTTTGCCCCTGAACAAGTCTTGTATGTGTTCTTTTGAGTAAAAAAATGCTCATTGTAAAGTGTTATATTTAAGTGTAAGGATGACGTCTGTATGACATGTATACAATTTGTTTCTGGGAGAATCTTAGTTGTCTTTGTCACTATTTGTCATAGAAGTGTTAATTAAATGAGGAAATCTTTTTGTTGATTTTCATAATGCAGACGATTATGGCGACTACGAATATGACTATGATTATGACTACCCAACTGAAGGTAAGTAAATAGGGTAATGACATAGAAGCTGGCAAAATGAACGAGTAGTTTACTTGTTTTTTGTCTCTGATCACAAATATTTTCACTTCTAGTCAATGTATGTCTTCCAGATACGACCATTTGAGGGTGGTTTTTGAACGCAGTACCATAAAAAGAGTTCCCCATCGCAAAAATTGGCTGTTCAAATATTTAATAACCTGTCCTGTCCTTCTGTGTCTGCAGTGTGGTATGCCTCCTGTCCTTCTTTGTCTGCAGTGCGGTATGCCTCCTGTCCTTCTGTGTTTGCGGTGTGGTATGCTTTGCCATTTAGGGCCACTTACAAGCACATCTGTTAATCTCATGATTGATGTGGCTTCAGAATGATATCTTGATGTTGTGAAAATGCAGGGTAATTACGAATCAACTTGGATGATATGTAACTGTAGAAATTACCTGCTGAAGACCCTTTTATTTCTATGGGCTAATACAGCCTATGTCAAAATTCGGAAGAACGTGTGCAATATGGACAAGAGTACTACCATATTTATATACAGGTTAGACATTAACAGATTAGCTCATGGAGAGTGAAGAGTTTGGACTGCGGAATAGGGTAATGACTACTAGGAAGTGGTTCTGGACAAAAAGACACAAATACAATGTAACTGTAGCTTGGCTTGTAGTACTCAAGTACGGGTCATGTAACTTCATGTTGAAGCCAAACTTTGCAATTTCAGATCATACACTGAACAAGTTTCACGTTTTGACCTAGTTTTAATTATTAAAAATGGTCACACGTGTCACCCAAATATATATTGTGTTGCAGTCACTGCAGGTTTAGGAATGGACAATTGTAATGTGACTGTTTCATGAAAGTACAGTAATAATTAATGCAACAAACAAGAAGAGGGACTGGTGAAGTTTTCAAAACCAAATTTCAGTGCTAAGATAATCGCATGCTATTAAGTTGAGTTCATGTTTGACACTCCATTGATACAAAGAAGATCTGGAACCCGGCATGTTTTTTATTTTGGGGGATGGGGGGTAAATAAAGTAAATTCATGAAAACCAAATTTAAATGCTAATTTTCGATACCACTTTGATCCTACCTTGTAAAGTCAGTGTACGATTACATTTTCAATATCAAAGTATACTAACTAAGTATGTTAGTTATACAAAATGCGCAATTTGCCTTTGAAAAAATCGTATTGACGTCAATATTTCAAATATCAAAGTATACTAAATGGGTATGTTGTTTATACAGAATGTGCCTTTTGGCGTTTTAAATAATATCGTATCGACGTCAATAAATATCAAGTAATGTTTTGTTTAAACATGGCTTTATGTAAGATGAAAGATCTGAAACCAGCTCCTTTGGATAACCTCTAATCACTTTTTCATATTTTTGGACAGTCTAATACTTAAACTACATGCTCCCAGAAACTCAGATGTGTGAAAATAAAATTTATAAGAGATTATTGATCTCAAAACTGTTGTTTACACTGAAAAGTTGACGCACTGCCGGGCACATGGGTTTGTTTGCATGGGTATGATAATGAACCATGTCATTGTTTGCACAGTCATTAGTCCATGACCCCTGGAAACCAATTGAGCCATTGACAAGAGTCACTCACAGGAAACCATTAGCCGTGGAGAGAAGAATGGGCCAGTTCAGACTTATCACTACTATTGTTCTAATCATTTTGAAATTCTCTATTGATGTAAAAACAAATTAGCACAATCCACTTACTGGTCCCCAAATATGGAAAGCCGCATGTGAACCCACACCCAAACAAGCCAATTGTTGTGTTCCCAAGTTAAAATAAGTCGAGATTTAAGCCACAAAATATACTTTTGTTTAACGACAATATCACAGAGGTAAAGCTACAAGTTTTTTTCACACAATAAATAAAACACAGGACAGAAGTGAGTATGTGTCATATTACAGCAATTAAAGCGTAAGAATTGGCATTTTTATCTTTCAAGTTGATTTTCTGGGAATTTTTTTTTGCTCAACCTCTGTATTTGTATCTCGCCTCACAAATGTATGAATTGCCCTATCACATTAAAATCAACAGGCATTAAAAGAAAAATATCATATCTAGGAAAGGTTCCCAGGATGTTTTTTTTCTGACAACCCCTTCCCTGACTTTTGGAGCAATTTATAGAAGGAAAATAAACAACCTGTCAGGACTAAATTAAAAATGTTATAACTTTTGATTTATGCTATTTCTGGACTAACCATTGAATTCGATCCTGGGCATGGACATATATTTTAAATTTTTATATGATTTCAACTGGAAAAAAAAAAACAATTTTGTGTGAATTCTGCGCGAAAAAAGTGAAAATCCTACCAAGTCAGAAAGAATGTTATAAAATCTAAAAAAAAGTCCAATCCTGCAAAAAGTCAATGGATACAAATCTATCTATATGTAGTAATCAGAAAATATATAGGTTTAATGTACTTGCCAAAAAAAATTAAATGGGTAATTGCGATCCAAAGTTGCCAGTCGCACTGCACACTAGCTTCACAGCTTCCACCTTAAAAAATGTACAGCAAGGCTGGGTCCAATGAAAATTTCTCTTGCACATGAAAAAGATGGAGACAAAAGACAACACAAAACGTTGGGACAAATCAACGTGTAGATAACCGTCACATAATAAACACATGTGGAGTGGCACTATCACACAAGCCTGTTCAATAGCGGGGCAGGACGTTACAGATAGGGAGAGAAGATTGAAGTACACCTTTGAATGGTAAATACATCAGCAATGAATCAATCAATGTTTCAGCTCAGTTTTGGTATCAATGCCCGTTTGACGGCTGCCAGTTGGCATTTCGTTTTACGTTTTTCATAGCTTTAATAGTCAATTTCGCTATCTTCATGCTTGCTTTCGTTTGTCAAGGTGCTGTCTATAAAAACTACATCTGGGTACTGTACAGGCTTTTTCTTTTCTTTCTTTCTTTCTTTCTTTCTTTCTTTCTTTCTTTCTTTCTTTCTTTCTTTCTTTCTTTCTTTCTTTCTTTCTTTCTTTCTCTCTCTCTCTCACTCTCTCTCTCTCTCTCTCTCTCTCTCTCTTGTTACTTTTGGTGGCTAGATCTGCATTCGGTTCTCTCAAATTTTTAATTTGTCAACATCAGATTTATTTTTTACATTTTCCATATTATATTGAGACTTTTCCCAGAAGGTAACAGCAGATTTTGGAGGTCTGTTACAGCTGCAAAGGGAGATTTGCTTCTTTAATTAGTTGTGCAACGGAGTTTCAAACCACAAAAGTTCTAAATCAGTATTTTCGTGATCAGACATGATACTATTAGTTTTGTTTGAGTTTGAACTGCTGTGTGTTCAAGCCCCTTGTATGACTGTCACAACAGGGAATTTATCCACTTTCCACGTTAATAATGTTAACATCGTACCATTAAATTGTGGATATGTTGATACGGGTGTTTTGTTTGAAGTAAATCACAAGCACGTTGCTTGACGTTCTTTTCATTTTGATATTGGTTAATAGATATAGTCACGAGTATAATTTAATTGTTTAAATCGGTATAAGTTATTAACATTCCACATATTACCGTTTACAGGTGCAAAGAGATTGATTATTTTAGAAGTAATTCCCCAGTATGTCAAAAACGGGTATGATGGCGATTAAGGCACACACACACACACACACACACACACACACACACACACACACACACACACACACACACACACACACACACACACATATATATATGTTCCCAGCTTTAATTCTTTCAATGACATATTGTAAGACTACAAAAACTTTTTAGTGCCGTTGCTCGTCAGATCTTGCGCACTGCACTTTAAAAATCTTTTCACCATCATAACAAGCGGCAATATGAACCAATAGGGACGCATATATACCGTGAATCTAGAGGTAGAAACTGATAAAGACGATTTTCCTTTAAAAAATTAGAGCTATAGTCGTCCCGTACTTTTGTCTGTTTTTTGCTAAGTGTATGAAGATAACATTTCTCATTAAACAGATATTCTTTTCTCATACGCTCTATCTTGAAGCTTTTTAAGATACGGCTCCTTATACTGTCCTTTTTCTAACAAAACACACACACACACACATACACAAACAAACACAAAATCAAGTAGACAGTTCCCAGACGTTTTGCAATACAGAGTAATATTTATTCTTTTCATGTTTGAAACTCTAGAAGAACCTTTGGATCCGTGTTCACAACCAAAGGTAAAGGGCCTATGTAAGGCTAGGATACGCCGCTATTTCTTCAACAAGAAAGCTGGAAGATGTCAATTATTTTACTATGGAGGCTGTGGGAAAAATGACAATAATTTTGCTTCAAAGAGAGAATGCCAAAGAAAGTGCGGCACAAGTAAGGATTCTTGCGCTGACTAATTATATCAGCTAATCATATGCAAATTATCAGTTGTTGCAATGAATACCATACTCACACATTTTTATGAGACGTCAGTTTTAACAATTTTGTTCAGCATTTGTGAATAACCTTTGTCCTTCCGACCCTAAAGATAAAACATGCTTTGCAAGGTACCTTTTTTCAGATTCTGCTTATACGTCCTTTTGTTCGTATAAAATTATACGTATCTTTTTTTTCCCAAGAAAATCTCGACTTTTACTCAGAAGAGCAACACCGTGAAAGAATATAGTTGTAAACATATAACTGATGTTCGTCGGTCTCACATTCTTATTGTTCTTTGGAGATGGACATTATGGTAAACTTCGCTTATGAAATGTTTGGTAAAGTTGTGGTAATGTTTTACAAATATGACATCAACAAAGAAAACGTTCATTGTCACTTTTATTCGTGTTGGTTAATAATGTAATTCGTTCCTAAATCTTCAGAGTATTTTCAGAACATATGCATGTATCTTTGTTTCCTAAGGGTAATAAACAGAATCTTCCCAAAAACAGTAGTGCCCACTGTTCATATCTACTGCGATGGAAGTCACCATACCTTTTTGTACTCATGCTTCCAAATAAACGGGGTCATTTTCTCTGTACATTAGCCCGTGGAGAAACGCTATGGGCATTATGCTGTGTGTAGGAAAGTAGGAGTGTCTTTGCAGCATATACTGCGTTGCAGGTGATTTTTGTCTGGGCTGAATTGTCGATCAGCTTATCATCCGTTGTCGACTCGCCCATATCAATCCATTGTTCACACAAATCCTCTCAAAAACCATCAATCGGATCCTCTCAAAGCTTGGTGGAGATGTACCCTAGGCATATCTCAACTAAGTTTGTGCAACAGCTTTACTTTACATTTCTGAATGAAAAAAAAAGAGGAAAATTTAGTTCTTTTCTGAGGAATTATTCAAATCTCAGCTCTGAGACCTCTGGGCCAAGTTCCTCTTAAATCACACTTGTACATGCACTTCCAGGGTAAATAGGAATATTGCGTTCGAAAATCGGACAAACCAGTGATATACTGGTGGTTTTTCCCTTATGTTGCCAAAAATAATGAAATAAATGTGAGAAAAATGTATATTTTATAGGCAGTGCACAAACAATTGAGCTGCTCTTATCAAAGCAAGGACTCTAGAAAACATGTTGGGTCATAGACCCTCCATGGTTCCAGGTCGGGCTTACCTAAGACTGTTCCTGTTCATTTTATGCAATGTGATTTCTTCAGCCTTGCAAACTTTGTCCTTTATTTTCATGACCACAACAGATTTGCAGACAATGCAATACTTTGGCTGCACACAGTAAGGTTACCAAGTTATAGATGTTGAATAACGTTATAGTGGGTCCAAGGTACAATACTGGCGATCAGAGCTACTATGCTTGCGTGACATGGTGATTTAAAAGAAAAAAAAAACCTTTAACCACGTTGCTTCGCTGGAAATGTAATTCATTCTGTGCTATGTTTGAGGGTGAATTATCATTTTAGAGTGAAATTCAAGAGTAATAAATCACTGCAAATCATATGAACAATGTAAGAAGTTAACTTGGATGCGCCTGGACCAGTGACATGATGCATTGACATTTAGACAAAATCAAATGTGCGCGAGCGATGTTTGATTATATGTCATGCGTGACGTAGAATAACTGGGATAAATGTAAACAAAAACCTCACACCAGGTCGGCATTGAAAATAGGCCTATAGCATATATTTTTGCGATGGATACCCAATCAAACATAGAATAAACAAATTATGTCTGATCCGTACGACCTTGACCTACTTAAAGCTGTAAAAATAGCTTATTTCAATTTATTCCAATTAATGGCCTTCTTGTAATGTTGGTAATCCTTTCACTGCAGTCCAAGGTAATGAGAGGCAAATGTAGGTCTAACTTGCGTATGGAGTTACATATTCGATAAAAGCCATGTATATAATCTAAGACTCAACAGTGCATTTGTTATAAATGCAGTGTTTCAATTCAATGTATGACATATTAGCACATCACAGGTATAATACATTTCTTTTCAGGGCCAGCATGCCCACTTATCAAGTGTTTAAGGCATTGCCAATTCGGCTTCAAGAAAGATTACAGGGGATGCTCTACGTGCACCTGCAACAAAAGTCCATGTGAGGTAAATATCATATATATACATAAAGCCGTAAAGTGAAGAGAGAGAGAGAGAGAGAGAGAGAGAGAGAGAGAGAGAGAGAGAGAGAGGAAAAACAAAAATAATAGGGTTAGATGCACATCATAGGCGATCCTCCTGAGACATCCAAAAGAGCCCTTGTTTAAGACTCAGACTTCACATCTTCATCTGGTAATTGTCGTAAGAGAGTGTTTTGCATTACATATAAGCTTACTTGGAGGACAAAGCAAAAACCATATGGCATGTTGTATAAAGTGTACTGCATTTACAACAGGCTTGCTGGAAATGACCAGAAATATACACATGATATAGAATAATGGATATATACTATGGACCTTAAGTTACATATGCTGCTAGTATTGGCCGCATTTTATAGTTTTACCACTCACACCTGAGGTTAATTACGTACTAACTGCAATTAATTGTATCGGTCATGTTGAAAGTGGACTTCACAAATCATGACGTTTTGTCATATTTTACATCATACTTTCAGAAACTTAGATGTTCCAGGGGCCAGAAGTGTGTATTGCAAAGGGTGAATTGTATACGAGGACCATGTCCACCTTTACCCATCTGCAAAAGTGAGATTTTGTTATATATAGTGCAGAAAACTACCATTACCTTGACTTCTCTTTACATATGTATGAAATGTAACAATGCTTGAGAACAGTTATTTCATTATGGGTGCATTTAAGGGTGGTGGGAATGGCTGTGTCCATCAAATGATTCAACATTTAAAACTGTATGCAGTGAATATGAAAGACTATTGTCAGTTCTAACAATGGGTTGTGTAATAATGTATTGTCATCATGATGTACAAATTTCATTTCTTAAACAAACATCCATATAAATTAGAGCCAGAGGCAATAAAACTGGAAATGCCGAAATGTATCTTTAGTACTAGGCCAAATATACTCCTGGGAAAAAAGATGGCACCCCAATTGGTGTTTAACATGGATCACTCTAAATATGCCTGTATATGGAAAATATGGGTGTCGCATTGGATATTATGTAACATATACAGGTTAGGTTAGGGTATGCCTGAGCAGTCACACAAACAAAAAATGTAATGAAAACAAGACAACAGTCATAGCGGGGCCCAAAGTGTGTCTGGTATTGGGGTGCCTATGGGCTTTATAAATGGACAATGGCACTACTGGGATCAATGTTAATCCACAATGCCACGGTATACAGGTCACTCACAACTTTCACAAGTTGCCACGGGCAGAATCATTGGTATGTTGGAAGCTGGGCTTTCAAAGCAGGAGGTTGCCAGGATAGGCCTAATGGGCAGCTCCAGGCCATTGGTAGAAATGTGATGGGACCGTTTCCAGGAAACCAGAGAATGCGAGAGGAAGGCTGGATATGTGCGACCAAGAATGTCAGATGAGATGGATGTTGGTTACTTTATCCAGGATGTAAAGAGGCACAGGTTCCTTTCCACCGAAAGGTCTCTTCAGCAGTGGCGACAGCCCTGCAACATTAGAGCATGACGGGCTACCATCAACAAAAGACTAGTATCGGCCAAACTGAGGGCATACCGCTCTGCCGTTCACATCACTCTCAGTCCGGCACATAAGACACGACCGGTATAGTAGTGTGACGAATATGCAACCTGAGACAAACTTTTTTGGATCAGCGTGATGTGGTTAGATAAATCCCCATTCTGATTGGATTTCCACGATGGAAGAATAAGGGCTCAATGAATGCTTTCCGAGAGGTTTGAAAAAAAGGCTGTATGGCTGAACATGACCGCTGTGAAGGAGGCAGTGTCATGATGGCGGTGGGGGTGGGGTAGGGGTTGGGTGTTGATGATTACAGCAACAGGGAGAACCGCTCTCATCAGGGCACACAAAACACTCACAGGCCAATGCTAAGTGGATGAGATCCTGCCTACAATTAAGTAGATCCAACAATATGCAGGGTTACTGTTTCAACATGATAACACACACACGACCAGACACTGACAGAGTCAGCATGCATTATCCACAACAACAAAATATCCTATTGTTGCCATGATCAGCCCATTATCTTGATCTGTCCCCACCTGAACATTTGTGGGATGTGCTTTTGGCCGTCGAAACAGGGATGAGTATGAGTATGGATGAGTATAAAAAACGCAGCCACCCTGGACCAACTGGCACAGAGGCTAACAGACCAGTGGAATCAAATTCCCCAGGCTCAGATCATGCTAAGGTGGATCTAAGTGTGCTTGTTAAGAGAAGAGTTGTGGTCACATGCACTATTGATGCATTCATCCTCCCAACAACCACAGCAACAACCAAAAAGATACTTCTTAAACAAGGGTGTGTGGGTGTGTGTGTACATGTTTTCGGCAGGTAAGACAAAAATTGTTGCAGATTAAAAATACTATATATTAAGCAAACATCTGCAAACCAGCAGTCAAAATGTCAAATTGAATGAACACCAACAATGGGTATTACCAAAAGTTCATGTTTATGTGAAACTTGCAGATATAGCCATTTTTGTTTTCAGGAAGAAAACATTTTACTTTTTTAAAATAGCAGCCACTTCAGACTACACTGAAGTTTGTTTTTGCCAAAAGTTAGTAACATTTATCATGTGAAGGTTGAGGCGTAGAAAGAATTAGTATGAGTGAAAGATATTTGCAGAAACCAATCGCAATGCTCCTGTCATTGAGCTGAACATTATGGATTTACGTATCTGCTAGAGCTTTAACACCAAACATGTAAACATGACCAATTTAAGATATCCAAGCATACAGTACAAACGCCACAAAACATACACTGCCCTTGTATATATTTCATCAGAGCAACAAAAATTCAGTTGCACAACCAAAATCAGGCACTATAACTTTGTATTATGTAAAACGGATCTGATCCACTGAACACTTAAATGGTGGGGAGGGGGTGAGATATGAAAACGCAGCATCAATTAACTGAACATTGTATCTTCGGAACGCACGTTTACCTGAATGAAGTGGCGTAACCACAAGTTCACCTGGCTGGAGTTGCACTAAGCTGCAAAAGAAAACTAAGCAAGTACAGCCATTCTGTGAAGGTATATATTTTAACATAGTTGAGGTTTGTGGAGTGTAGAAAAATGTAATCAGCATTTTCTTTATTAGCAGATATTACCCTAAAAAATGAAGAGATGTAAGACTGTTGTTAATTTTTATAGAACGTTTTTATGTCCCAAATAATGAAAGTAAAGGCAACAGATAAACTTTACCAATAATCTAATTCAAATTGCATTTGGAAGCCAATTTGATGCCATATAATTTTGAATACATCAGGATTTTTAAGTTGCTAAAAGCATTATAGGTCGAATCTATCAAGCAACAAGTTCTTTATTGTCTATCAGTATTTCATTCAAGGTGAAGTAAAGTATCCTCTTATTTTTTTTTATATTTTCTCTATAATCTTTTCTGAGTTTTCAGTATGACGAATTTCAATTGATCATTTTCATGATATTTTGTTGGAGAATATACTTTAAAAAGGATGAACCTCAAGTCACCTATCAAAATATTTAGCAAAAATATACCTCCTTTTAAGGTAACTAATAAAAGCTGTTGAACTGGATTATTATATTCTCTGAAGCAGTATGCATGCTGGTACTTGAATGGCCTTTTAAGAGGGACTATCGATCTAGCAGGTTTATAATTATTCAGAACTGTTCATTTTGTGTAGATCAACTTAAGTCACAGTACTTAAAGAGTTTACCATATTCTGCACTATACCTTACAATCTGGGAAAAGCACACCATATGCATGTTACCAAGACATACAATAATAACAAATTACTCTGTGGAGTATGTTCACTATTCAGGCACTGTTAACCTAAGGTGAAGTCAACTGGTACAATTGACAAACAGCAGCGATAGAAGATTTCCACAGCAGCGATAGAAGCTTTCCTTTTTATCTGACCTGAATTGTTAGACATGTGACTTTATGCATCCATCGTCCATTCAATTCAGTGGAGGTAATGTATTGGTCATGCATCAGTCGCTGGTCCATCATTTCATCCATCTGTCTGTCATCCACAATTCACTTTTACTTCTCAAAAATCTTCAGACAGATTCCCGTAAGACTTTCAGGGACTGTACCTTGGATGGGGCTTTACAAGTTTGTTCATATGATCACACTAAACAGATTTTGGGATTTTCATTGATTTCATTTTTGACAACATCTTTCTCGAACCTGCAGAGCCAATTGTTTTGAAATTACACAGTGGCACTGCAACTTTGAACTATTTTTTTGATCTTTTGTGTGTTAAGGTTATTTTCAACTTCTGTAAAACCATCAGTCAGATTGTTTTGAAACGTGGTGGGAATGTACCTTGTGGGAGGGTTAGGTGGTTATACTTAGAATTCTAGATTTGTAACGAATTTTTCATTTCAGGTACCTATTGTACTTTTAATGCATGCATTCCTGTTGATTACCATGTAAGTCCATAGAAATTGCAATGGAAATTAATGGAAATTCACATTTTTATCTGCGTCACTAAAACCTTCAACCAGATCCACTTTACACCTGGTGGGGATGTACCTTGGGGGAGTCTCTACAAAGGTTGTTCAAGTGATGACTGTCTAGTAGATTTCCGATTTAAAACATACTTTTTTTCATTTTCTTGCACAATCTTTACAAATCTTCTCTGCAATCGCATAGCCAATTTTTTCAAAATTGTAAAGGGACACTTTTTGGGACCAACAGAGCTAAATTTTTATCAACAGGTGTTGCATTTTGGTCTTCCTTCTTTTAACAGACGTGTTCTCTTTTTTAATAGACGTTTGTCTGTTTCTGCTATTTATGATTGCAGACTGATGATCTGAGCAGTCAGTGTCAAAGTATACCGCATAGAATTTCAGAAATATGGGCTGTAGAATGGAAATGATTATTAGAAACAATAAATTTGCATGAAATCTACACTTGAAAGTCAAATGAGATATAGATAATATTGATAAAAGAATCAAAGTAGAAATATAAAAGATCACCTGCCCCCATACCATCCCCACAGAGTCGCATTTATTTGCCAGGAATAGGCCTAAACAGTTGTCATCATAGAACGAAAAAAAAATGTTGGATACCTGTAAATACTTGCCAGCTGCGTGCTGTGTTCATACATAGAACTGCATAAAAGGAAATTAAATGTATTTATCAATTTGGTCCACACTTTTGATTCAAAACCAACGGTAAAGACTGTGGATATCACCTTAAATGACAGAAATCTTTCTGAGCTCACCCAAAGCACCATATTATAAATATTGCAGTCCGAGACCAAACTGCCGGGTTTGATGTGCACGATGCATAGCCAATTTTACACATTTGGGTAAATTTTTATGTTCTATAATTGCTGTTAATAACAGATCTTCTTGTACGCTTTTGTCTGTTTGATAGCTGCAAAGAATTCGAAATGTTCGGGGCGGAGAGTGACCGGGCCTTGCATGGCTGCTTTTAGAAGATACTTTTACAACGAAAAAACCAATAAGTGTGAAAAATTTACGTATGGTGGATGCCGAGGCAATCCCAATAATTATAAGACTATCGAGGACTGTGAAAGGACATGTGTAAAAAGTAAGTTGAAGATAACGTCTTCTCTGTGACTTTAAGGTCTAGAAAATGAGGTGAAGAAAGGTCAATGTTGGGTTCATGAGCACATAATTGGGCCCAGTAACTCAGTAACTATATATGTATATATATATATATATATATATATACATGTGTGTTGGTATATGTGTGCACATGTATATGCATACCTATACAGTGGAATCCCCCTATTAAGACCACCCAAGGGACTGCAAAATTTGGTCTTAATAGGGGAGTGGTCTTAATGGGGATATAATTTAATTAAGGAAAAACGAAATGGGTCTGTAAATTGGTGGTCTTAATACAGAAATGGTCTCTTTATGGAGGTGGTCTTAATTGGAGATTCTACTGTACATACATACATGCACTCACTCACACACTCATACATACATACAAAAATACAAACATACATACATACATACATACATGCATACATACATACATACATAAGCGGGTTAAATTTATGTGGGATCCAACAAAATCAAAAGGTTTTTGGGTAAGTTAACTGACTGTACATCAGCCGATAGGTCTGAGGAGTTCAACAAAGCAAAAGAGCCTGAAAATCCTGATTCATGTGTTGTATCGCTGCAAAAGATTTTGGATTATGCAGCAGAGAATATGCAGAGCTCTGGTCCAATAAACAACAGGAGAGATAGAAAAATG
The DNA here is from genome assembly GCA_964020975.1 of Hermodice carunculata. Classification (NCBI taxonomy): domain Eukaryota; kingdom Metazoa; phylum Annelida; class Polychaeta; order Eunicida; family Amphinomidae; genus Hermodice; species Hermodice carunculata. The sequence continues at coordinate 97,055,392 of OZ026614.1, read as the reverse complement.
CATATGAAATGGTGGGATGATGAGTGTGAAAATGCCAAGTTGAAGAAAAACAGGTTATTAAACAAGTTTAGAATATCTAGAGACGAGATGGATCTACAGAGTTATTTAGCAGCTAAGAGAAATTTTCAAAATTTGTGTCAGATGAAAGAAAAAGGTTTACAGAATAATATCAAAGACAAAATAGAGCAAAAGTTCCAGAAATCGGATACAGCTGGGTTATGGAGATGCTTCGAAAAGTTATCAAAGGGGAAAGGATCATTTTCAAGCATTACACCAGAGAGTTGGTTTGAATATTTTTCTTCACTTTTAAATCAAAAGCCAGAGGTCGATGAGACACACGAAGAGAATGTAACTCAGTTTTTAACTATGCATGAGAGAGAATGTGAGTTATGCTCAAGTAGCCTACCAGAGTATTTAAACAGGGATATTTCTGAACAAGTAGTGATGGATGCCATATCTGACTTGCCTGAGAATAAGTCACCTGGAGTCGATGGGATCATAAGTGAATTATTAAAACATGCCAAATCAGTGTTAACCCCTTATGCAACCAAACTATTCAATGTTATATTGACCTCTGGTAATTACCCAGAAAAGTGGGGCAGAGCTATTCTGATACCGTCGTTTAAAAAGGGTTCTCCAAACATTCATGGTAATTATAGAGGAATATCTCTGTTGTCTATTTTCAGTAAAGTGTTTTCATCTATTTTAAATAAAAGGCTTACAAGGTGGGCGGAGGAGGAAAATAAAAGACAAGAAATTCAAGCAGGATACCAAAAAGGACAATCAACCTTTTTGGTATCCTGCTTGAATTTTGATCATATTTTCACATTGTATGCTACTGCTCAAAAGTACTTATCCAGACCCAGGGGTCGATATTATTGTCTTTATATTGATTTTTCCAGGGCATTTGGAAAAAATGTGGATGTCAGGGTATTTTATTGTTGAGACGATATTGTTGAATGTGCAGACACTGTGGGTCGCGTGCAAAAGCTTATTGATACAATGAAACTGTACTCAGATAAATGGGGTCTCAAAGTTAACTTGGATCAAACAAATATTATGGTTTTTAGAAATGGAAGTATAATAAAAAGAAATGAACGGTGGTATTATGGTGAGCAAAAATTAGAAGTAACCCCACATTATAAGTACCTAGATATCTTGTTTTCCTCCCGTTTAATTTGGACACCTGCATTGCGCACATTAGCCTCTCAAGCCCAGAAAGCCGGTTTTCTGATCAAGCAGGTATCAGGCAAATGTGGGGGGGGGGGGGGGGGCTATCCAGTGGTTTAGCTTTTGAAATTTTTGACAGGATGATTGTCCCTATACTAACTTATGGAGCTGAAGTCTGATGCTTTAAGTATGCTAAACATATAGAAGTAGTACAGTTCAATTTTTGTAAATATGTTTTAGGTACATCTTCACACTCTAGTAATGCACCAGCACTGGGTGATTGTGGAAGACAACCTTTGTGTGTATTTTATTATAAAAAGTGCATCAAATATTGGCTGAAGTTACTTACGATGCCTAACACAAGGTTACCTAGGGCTTGTTATCAAATGTTGAAACAGTTTGATGAAAACGGGAGAGTTACATGGGCAACTCACGTAAGAAACCTGTTAGATGGTTGTGGTTTCAGTGTGGTATGGCTGTGTCAGCAAGATGGCTCTGAAGACTGTTTTATTAGAAATTTTATTCAGAGAGTAAAAGATTGTAATTTTCAGGACTGGTGTAATGATATTAATGAAAATGAAAAAACTGCGAACATATCGTCAGTTTAAATCTTTACTGGAACCTGAAAAATATTTGTCATGTATATCTGTCAGGAAATATGCCATTGCATTAACAAAACTGAGAGTATCAGACCACAGACTTAGGATTGAAGTCGGTAGGCATGAAGGATTAAATGTAAATGAAAGAGTATGTCAATTTTGTAATATGCAGTGTAAAGAGGATGAGTATCATTTTGTAATGATATGTTCCTGTTTCACAGACTGGAGAAATCAGTATCTACCAAGGTAGTAGTAGTAATATACTTTATTTCTTTAAAGAGGATCGGACGTGTAGCTAAATATAGCTAATGTAGTGTCCTCTCCTCGTGTACAACCAAATACAATACTATCTGTCTTAAATACACATCGATGTAAGAAAGAAGAAAATACAATACGAGACATATGAACTCAGAACAAAAACGAATTACATGACAATTAAGGTAACGTAAAATAAACAGAATAAAATAGACATCATTATGAAGAAAAAAAAATCACATGCATTGTCAGCGACTAACGAAAGTCGTCCTCGTCATCAGAATCGTTAGACAAGATATTTGCGAACCTGTTACTCAATTGTATAAATTTCATAGTAGCATCTAAAATTTTTAATTGGAAATACAAGTGAGATTATTATGACCATATAAACATATTGATACCTTGTCAGGAACTGATAAATTGTCAAATATTATTGCATTCTCACTGGTTTCTAGAATTTCTGTAACCCCTGTCAAGAAAGTTTGTCTTGGAATTGCAAATAAGGGACACTGCAATAGAAAATGGGAAGTTGTTTCAGAGTGATGACCACACATGCATGCTTGGGTATCACACAAATGACGCGTGTAAAGATGGGCCTTTAGGGCGCTAAAATCAACCCTTAATCTATTCATAACCATGCTTAACCTTCGGGGCCCGTGACGGAGATGGTCGAGTCTTGTAGGAAAAAGCAACCGTTTAACATAAATTTTAAATACATTAACGGAACGAGCACTACGAATGTTATTGGGTAGGGAGTTCCAAAGTTTAGACGCAGAAGGAACAAAACTGCGAGCAAACACATTCGTACGAGCAGCTGGTATCTGCCTCTCAGTGTCATTGCGTAACAAATAATTATGCCTCTCCGTGTTTTGAATGGGGAGTAACGCACTGAGGTGAGGTGGACAAAAGCCTTTAACCATTTTGAAATAAATTAATAATTTGTAGTATTTCCTTCTATCTGCAAGGCTCGGCCACCCCAAGCACTTTAAAACTTTAATTCTACTGGACGTGTTCATACAGCCTGAAACTGCTAAAGCCGCTCTATACTGCACCGACTCTAAAATACCACTGCTCCTTTGTGTACAATTGTCAATGATTGGGGCAGCATATTCAAGTATGGGCCTTATACCACAAACATATATTGACTCGAGAGCTGATACAGGTAAAATATACATACATTTTCTTAATTTACCAAGGCGACTTGAAGCTTTGGTACAAACTGACTTAATATGAGAGTCCCATGATAAATTGTGTGTAATAATAAGACCCAGGTGTTTGTGTTCCTGTACCCTCTTAACTGGTTCGTCCTTAAATTTTAATTGAGGATAGTTCACTTTTTTTACTTTACGTGAAATAACCATTTCCTCAGTCTTTGAAGGATTAAAACCTACTTTCCATTTGTCACCCCATTCTTGTACTACGCTCAAATTATCGTTTAAACTTATCACCGTTTGTTCCGGAGATTCCACAATTTCAAGGAATGAAGTGTCATCTGCGAAGATGTAAACTTTACACGTTAAGTCATCTACAAGGTCATTGATGAAGACAAGAAACAGTAGTGGGCCAAGAACACTACCCTGGGGCACTCCAGATTCTATTGATATCCATTCAGAAAATTGTCCATCCAATACAAACCCTTTGCTTGCGATTACTCAAGTAAGACTGAATCCATGACAGGAGGGGATCACCTATGCCAAGCTGTTTTAATTTAACAAGAAGACCTCTGTGCCAAACCCTATCAAATGCTTTGGATATATCTAAGAGCACCATGCGTACATCTTTTCCCTTATCTAAAGCTGAGCTTATCATATGAACGATATTTATTAATTGGTTAACTGTGCTATCAAGTTTTTTGAATCCAGAATTACATGCCGTAAGAAGATTATTTGCTGTCAGAAAATCATACAACCTGTTAAACACGGTAATTTCGAATACCTTGGAGGCAGAACATAAAAGGGAAACAGGTCTATAATTTTTTGTCAGAAAATCTTCCTCTTTTTTGAACAACCCAAAAACGTTAGCTTCTTTCCAATGTGTTGGAAAAGTCGCCTTTTCCAAAGATAAATTAAATAGTTTAGATAAGGCACCGGCAATGTACGGAGCAAAAAGTCTCAATACTTTATTCGGAAGATTGTCAGGTCCACCGGTTTTTGACACTTGTAGCTTTTGCAATATATTTAATACCTCATTCTCAGATGTGATAACATTACTCAACTTTTGATCAGTTTTATCTATGATACCAAGGTATCATATCATGTATCCTAATGGAGAAAAATTTAGATCTCTCATGACTTCTCAAAATCCTTCAGTCATATGGCAGACAGCAACATTTGTTTCCAGGCATTTAGAAAGAGAGACAGCGTATTGAAATCCGTTAACAATTGAACATGTACAATTTGGTTTATATGGATAAATGTATATTTTTTGTCACTCCAAATGAAAATGCTTGTAATACACTATGTACCATGGTCCTGAGGCCTTATAGTACCGAATAATTACTTACTTACACCTATTAACGTGTATAGCAAAATGTACCTCCTATTAAGAACCCCAATCTCTTCCTGTATTACAGAATCTAAATTATTTGGTATCAGAATAGCATCATGTATAATATGCCAGAACCATGTGACTAAAATGTTTTGGCTCCCATTCATTCCTCAATATACTGTCAACACTATGTTCGATAGACTTCAGACGGACTGTATGTTTCCTGAAGAAACCAGATTATATCAGGAAATGTGTATATCCAGTGATATATTGAATTACATTTAAAGGTCAGGCCCCATGCCTGATATTGTAAGCATCTATATAAGTTTATACCCAGGTTCAAAATGTGACACCCAAGATAAAGTCATGACCTGGAATAGCAGCATGACGATGTATATCTCCAAGTAGTGGGAACTTGTCTCTCTCTCTCCACCCAAGAGCAAAATACGAGTTGAACTTATAAGCCCATGGCAAGTGGTATACACTTGAATTGCCCCAAGGAAAGCCGTTCACCTGGACATTTTTATCTGAAGCAACAGGTATGCTGGCAGTTGAATGATTATAATTTAGAAAAGTTCGTTTTAAGTAGGACAACTTTAGTCATTGTTAGCAGTAAAGGAGCTCAGCATATTCTTGACTATATCCTACATTCTCGGTGGGGCCCCTTGCATGCTTGTTCCCAAGACATACAATACTAACAATATTCTGTAGACTATATTCACCACTTAGCCACTGTTGCTCTAAGATGAAGTCAACTTTTGAAATTGACAAAAAGCAGCTATGGAAACTTTGGACAAGTTTTTTACATCAGCTGACTGGTCAGTCAGCTGAGGTTTTGTGATGGTTATGCAATAAATCGTCTGCCCAGGTCAGATGAGGTTATTAATTCGTCAGTCATCCGTCGTCGGTTCATCCGTTCGTCCATCTGTCTGTCATCCACAATTCATCTTTTTTTTTTTACTTCTCTAAAACCGTCAGCCAGATTTTCCTTGAACATGGAGGGAAGGTACCTGGGTTGGGTCTCCACCACGTTTGTTCAAATGATTACATCCATTGTTTTGGAGATTTTTAATGATCTCATTTTCGGTCAAATCTTTCAACATTTTCTCCAAAACGTTAAAGACAATGGCTTTGAAATTACACAGGAATACGTCGGGGGACCTCTGAAACTTATTTTTAATTTTTGTATGTTAAGGCTCTTTTCAACTTCTCCAAAACCATCACTCAGATTGTTTTGAAACATGGGATAATTAGAGCTTCTGGGAAGGTGATGATGCGGAAGATCGCTGATTGTAGCCGATATTTTCAATTATGGTAACTGTTGTAATATTAATGCCTGCATTCCCATAGATTATCATGAGAGTCAATGGCAATTGCTGTGGAAAGCCATTTTTTCAACTTCTTTTCTAAACCTGTAGAGCAGATTAACTTCAAAATTGGTGGGGATGAGCCATTGGTGAGTCTCTATCATGCTTGTTCAAGTAGTGACGTTCCAATGATTTTCAGATGTTACAAGGTTTTGGGGTTTTTTTTCTTTTTTTTTTTCTTTTTTTTTTTTTTGGCAAAATGCTCACAAATCTCCAAAGTCGCATAGCCAACCAATTGCGTTGAAATTGCATGGAGACACTTCTAGGGCACCAGAGCTTCATTTGTCCAGGTGCTGCTGTTTTACGATTGTTTTCTTTTTTGCTATTTTTGACTGCTTCTCCTGAACCGTCACTCATATTAGCCTGAAATTTGGTATAGGTGTAGCAGGTGTCGTAGTGGTAAACAAATTTACCACATTGGTGGTGTTACTCTGGATATCTGCTTGTGAATGAATTTTAATTTACATTACCGTGTAAGCCAATGGGGATAGCAGTGGGAAGTCATATTTTTATTTGCTCTCCAAAATCCCGTCCCCTAGATCAGAATGGGACTTATTAGGGGTTGAATGCCAAGGTCGGCTGAGGACGGGCTGTTCACACAGTCGTCCTCTTAGTTGAGGTTGACTAAAATAACTTAAGTATGTAGCTGAGTTCAGAATATAAGAGTTGTACAATAAATAGAACATTATGCCACTGACCATCTGCTACTTATCATAAAAGTAATGGCAAATATATTCAATACGTACATGAACTTACAACTGCTCTATCGCAAGATATATTAAATCGGTTCACTACAACTTTTGCATGCCTGCAAATGGTGCATTTTTTCCGCAAACATATATATTAATGACCTCAGCACAGGGTAGTAATTAGTTACCAAATTCGAAACAGTCACCTATATTGACACTCCCTTCGTGCTGTTATTTATGTGGATTGCCACAATACATGCCGCACACCAGTGTATTATAGAGGTTATAGGCTCGCACACCAGTGTATTATAGAGGTTATAGGCTTTGCTGTCTGAACATATACATCAGGATAAGCACAGACACACACACACACGCACACACACACACACACACACACACACACACACACACACACACACACAGATGCTACATCAGATATAAATGGTACCCTGTGAAACCGTGCCTAGACTGATAACCTGAGGCATCAGTGTCAAAGTAGATTACATAGAATTTCATGAAAATGGGCTGCAGAATTAAAATAATTTTTATATACAATCTATCTGCAAGAAATCTACACTTTAAACGTAGATGAAGTAAAGTTAATATTGATTAAAGAACAATGTAGAAATATATATGATCACCCATCAATTTCACACATTTGTGTTTTAATTTTATGAACTATAATTGTCGTTTATAATACATTTTTGTTCTTGTACGTTTGTATCTATTCGATAACAACAGAAGATCCAAAATGTTCGGGGCCGGGGGTGACAGGACCTTGCAGAGCTGCTGGTACAAGATACTTTTACAACGAAAAGACCAATAAGTGTGAAAAATTCACATATGGTGGATGCCGAGGCACTCCCAACCGTTATGGGAGAATCGAGGACTGTCAAAATACATGTGTTAAAAGTAAGTTGAAAGTTATGTCTTTTTCTGTGACTTTAGGTCTTGGAAATACGGTGTAGAAAGGTCAATGTTGGGTTAATAGGTAAATAATTGGACCCAGTAAGTTATATATATATATATATATGGGGGTGTATGTAGACGGGTGGGTGGGTGGGTGGGTGCATCTGTATATGCCTATCTATGCATGCAAACATACAGACATACATCTACCAGCTTCCTTTACCTGTGAGTAATATTACACAACAAACAGGGAACAGGGGAAAGCGTGGTTTTATCATTTGTGTGAGTGTGTGGCTTGGTAGGGGGAACGGAATGGGGGTCATGAATCAACATAACAAGGAGGCTGGAAGCCCTGGTACCTCCATAAATGCAGCAGATAATAAAGGCAATGTCATCTCATGATTTAAAGAACTTGAATACCTATATACCACCAGGTACAGATATGGCTGCCAAGAAGTCTGGAAGGCGGGCAACATAACTGCACATACGAGCCAGTAGGCAATTTGTCATGCTATGATTTGAAGATGTTATTCGACTGTCAGGTTTAAATGTAGACCACAGTATCATAAACAAAATTTACTTTGATTTGCAGCTCCGAACAAAAGTGCAAATTAAATGTAAAAGGAAAATCAGAAGTGAAATTTGGATCTGGTACCCAGATGATTGCTGTTCCATTTTGAGAAATGCCATTCAATTCCCCAGCAGTGATACCGTATTTTGTCTTAAATAGCCTTATTTGAATGCACAAGCATAGGCATTATCCACATTTAAAGAGCCAGAACTGCTTCTGTACGTATAAATTAAATGTTATTCTCTTTAGCAAGAATTTGTGCAAATCGTGTCCAACGATAAAGGTTTGAAAATTTCCCATACCCTATTACATCGGCAAACCAGATTGCAAAATGTTAAACCAAATGAACACCAGTGCAGGGTATTACCAAAAGTTCTTGGTGATTTCAGGAAGAAAACGTTTTACTTTGCCCTTCAGGCCACACTGAGTTTTTGTCAAAAGTAAGTTGCATTTAATGTAACAGTTGAGGGTTTAGGGAGAGAAAGAAATAGTGTGATTCAACAATATTTTCAGAAAGCAATTGCAACTCCCCTGTCAGTTAGCTGAATATTATGGACATTAGACTAAGCAACAAAAGCTTAAATACCAAACATGGAAACTGGCTAATCGAACATATCCAGTCGAACGGTAGAAATGCCTTAAATTCAGTTCATCAAAGTAACCAAAATGCAGTTGCATAACCCAAACAAGGCAATATAAATTCGAATTATGTAAAACAAATTCCATGCACTGAACACTCAAAAGTAGAAAAATGTGCTTAACTTTTTCTTTATTGATCTAGATTACCTTGAAAATGAAGATATGTAAAATGTTGTCACTTTTAATAGAGGGTTTAATTGATTTAAACATATTTTATTGAAGAATTCCAAATTATATAGATTCAGTCAGTGTGAGTCCCAATTGGGAAAAAGGGCATTGTCCTATTTAAATCCTTTTGTTAAGAAAATAAAGGCATGCACAGGACAGACACGACATACGGTAACACACAAAGAAGACATGGAAATAGACAAGCCAAACTGGGACATAGATTTGGGCAGTATCATCTAACTGTCAGTGTGTATTTAGGTGTGGAAATACAAGCAGCAAGGTTCGAATGTTCAAAAATGCGTGAAATCGAGATTTAAAGTAGAACAAATAACAATTATTATTAACCTGGTTTGATACATGCATGGACTTCTGCATACCTAACCAATGCTGACAGCATTAAAACGATTTGTGACAGATATAAATTCATGGACAGCTGAAAATGTTTCACCGTTTACCAGGAAACCACATTCGGATGAGCCATATAACAAGGCTTCGAGAGTGAAAGTAGCAAGATGGGCAACTTAAGTATGTAATAGTATGCAAGGCTTGTTACATTTGGGACAAGAGAAAAAATAATGGAATGTATCATCGTTATGTGAGCCACAGGAGCAGGCACTTTGTTGATCCCGATTTTGAACAAATGCAAATTTAAAAGACTGGCTCCCAAGCGGAGACGGGTGTGCTGAATAGTTATAAATCTATAGTCTAAACTAAACAATTGGGGGAATTTAGTTCATCAAGATATTGGTTTGTTTAACTTGGATTTATAACTTTGAAGCCAGGCTGAGTTTCAGGTTTCGACAGGCAGCTGATTCCAGTGTCTGACAGTTGAAGAGAAGGAAAATTTATGAAACAAATTAGTATGAGCCTGGAGGTGGGTAAGATTGAAAGGGTGACGAGTATTAAAGGATGGTGTTTCGGTAGTAGTAATTATAAGGCATACCAGCTGTAGTAAAAGCTTGTTAACCATTTTATACAGTAAGGTTAATTCAGCCAACCAGTTACCTCGTACAGTGTTTCGATGATGGTACCTTGGATTGGTTCACTCATGGTGAGCATTAGTTTGAACGTGTTCGGGTCTTTTTGCATCTTTTAATGAGGGTGTTATGATGTCACAAGTAATTCAAGGAAAGTCAATTGATAAAATTAACCAATATTTTAATTTAGGTTGCATTTGGGGTCCTTTTGATGCTATGTAAACTTTAATATATCAGGATTTCAAGGTTGCAACATGTCCAATAAGTCAAATGTATCAGTGAATAAGTCCTTTATTGTCTGTCTACATTTCGTTATAGCTTAAGTGTAATTTGAGCCAATTTTTTGATATTTTCTGTATAATGTTCTCTGAGTTTTCCATACATATTATAAATTTTAATTAATCATCTTTATGTGATTTTGTGATATCATACATATTAAAAAGGATGAGCCTCATGTCACCTTTTAACATATCTACCAAAAATGTACCTCCTATTAAGGTCCCTAATCTCTTCGTGTACTACAAAATCTAAATTATTTGGTATCATAATAGCATCAGGTCTGATACGCCAGCACCATGCGACTGAAAGGTTTTGGCTCCAGATCATTCCTATATATACTGTCAACACTATATTTGCACACTTTCAGATAGACATTGTGTTTCCTGTAGAAACCAGATTTTCTTAAGAAATTTGTAAATGCAGTGAAATATTGAGTTATGCTAACAGGTCAGGCCCCATACCTGGTATTGTTAGCATCTATATACAGTCAGGCCGCGTTTATCTGGCACCATCTGTTTTTGGTCATTTTGCCGGATTAACAAGGCTGCCAGATTAACAAATCACAGTATAATTCACCAGGATATATAGAGAATAAGAGACCAAATTTGCACCTAACAATGAGTAAATAAAAACAAACCACATACACGTATTACCAATCATATGAAATTTTAATAACGAAACGTGCAAATTATAGAAAAAAAAATTTAAAAAAATTCATTCAGTGTATTCATATCCATATCCATATCCATATGTACAATTAATGTTACGTTCAAAATTAATGGAGCGAGCGGGCATAAATGTGCCAACCCCAATGTTAATCTCACATATGTATTTGGACATATTTTCCCTTTAAAAGCTTATTTTGGCGCAAAGAAATCCGAAATCTTTTTTTGTTTATTGCGCTCACTTTTCAAATCTTTTAACTTTTCTTCGATGCGCCAAACTTTTGGTACGTGGTCACCACAAAATCCCTCATTGGATTCTGGCCATTGCAATGAACTTTAGCCATTTAAGGCGGGAACAATGCAACGTCTAATCAACTCGGAACTTGTTTGGAACACGTCAGGTGATTGTTGATTTTGCGGTACGGCGCAATCAGGCATGTAATTGCAAGGTATATGCTCCGTTGAATATCAAGTGACGGATTAAAGAGGCAAAGTACAATGAAAAAAGCTCTTTTGTTCTGCAATTAACATGCCGGTGACGAAATTCAAGGGTGCCGGATTATCATGTAGTAAATCAATGGGGGAATTCCGTTCACAGCTCATTGCTACTGAATTTCAAGGGTGCCGAATTATCAAGTGACGGTTAAAGGCGGCCTGACTGTATGTATATAGTGAAGTTGAAAATATGGCACCCAAGATAAAGTCTTGACTTTTAGCATGGAAATGTGGAGCTCCAAGTAGTGGAACGTCCCTTTCTCTCTGTCTACCCAAGATCAAAATAAGACTTAAACTAATAAGCCCACAGCAAGTGGTATGCATAGTACCCCTGCAAACGATACACGTCTTTCTCTTTATATCACCCACTCATATCCTAAAACTCTTCCATTATAATCTAACCTTTCCCTTTCAATTCTTTCATTGCCACATTTGGACTGAGTCAGCAGCTTTCCTTGACACGCCCTGGGCGAACTGCACCCAAAGTGCCCAGAGTAAAGCAGTTGACCTGGACTTTTTTCTTTGAAGCAAAAGGTACTCAAATGAAAGGCCCTTTAGCAAGGCACATGGATCTGGTACCCCTATTATGGTTCATAACCGTTCATTTTAAGTAGGCTTACTTTAGTCACAGTTGGCAGTAAAGATTTCAGCATTTTCTTCACTATAACCTACGTTCTGGGTGAAGCACACATTCATGATGGAAATAATGCATTAGACGAAGGATAGCTCCATACCCGTAGTAGATGAAAGGCCAGGTCGGGTACAGTGGGGGTGGGGGTGGGGGTGGGGGGTGGGTGTCCAGGTTAAGCTTTTATCTGTTTCCTTGGCATGTACATTATGTTAATTATGCTGATAAAAACAGCGGGGTGCCTACTATGCCCATTTGGTAGACAAAGCAAATGATTAACATAGGCTGTCATCTGGTGCTGGGTTACTAATTAAATGCGTGTCCACTTCATTGTTTATCAGTGATAAAGCTGAACTGCATGCTGTGCCTGAACATACAGCTTCTTGTTCCCAGTTCTAATGGGAAGTTTCCATCATGATGTGTATGTTCCCAAGATGTACAATAATAACAAATTACTCTGTGGGCTATGTTAATCATTCAGTGGCTGTTAGCCTCAGATGAAGTTGGCTATTGGAATTGACAAACACGAGGAATAGAAGCTTTTGACAAGTTTTGCCTCGGTTGACTTGTCAGTCAGCTGAAGTTTTGCGGAGGTTATGCATTAATTATCAGTCTGAGTCAACTGATGTTATGTATTGGTCAGTAATCCGTTCGTCCATCTGTCTAATATCCAATTCATCTTTTTAAATTACATCATCTCCAAAGCCGTCAGCCAGATTTCCCTAAAACTTGGAGGGAAGGTACCTTGGGTGAGTCTCTACCTAGTTTGTTCATTTAAATAATCACATCTATTGATTTGGGGTTTTTTGAATGATTTCATTTTCGGCCAAAAATTTAAACATCTTACCTGAAACCACGAGGTCAATTGCTTTGAAATTACACAGGAACACATCTGTGGAACTCCAGACCTTACTTTATTCAAGAGGTGAAGCTGCTATTTTTTTTTCTATTTTTTCCCCATTATTTGTGTGTTAAAGCTAATTTCCACTTCTCCAAAACCATCACTCAGATATTTCTGAAACGTGGTATAATAAGAGCTTGTGTGTGGGGGTGGGTGGGGGTTGGGTGGGGTTAAATTCTGCATCCCTAATTGTTATCGAATTTTTCAATTCAGGTAACTGTTGTAATATTAATGCATGCATTGCTATTGATTAGCATGTAAGTTAATGGCAATTGACCTGTTCATACTGAGTTGTACCGAACTTTTCTGGACCGTAATTAATTATGCATTCCATTGTTGGCCTGATTGTGCCATCAATAAGTAGCCGAGTCGGGCCCACGCCGTCACATGTTTACAAAGGATGCCATGGCAAATGCTAGTGATTACAGCATGGATTGTGTTGAACAGTGCAAATCTTTTTTCACATCAGTGGTGAAACCTGCATTTATAGATTGCTGACAGTTTGATTTTTTCGTTAACCCCAAGCACATCCTGTGTTTTACTTTCTTATGCTTCCACGTGTAATCCGGCCAGCGTGGCTGGGCACAAAATGTAAACAAAGCAGGGTGGGCTTCCCCAAGTGAACCAAATAAACCCGAGTCCTATGAATAGGTCTATTGCAGTGGAAATTCATCTTTTCAACTTTGTCTCTAAACCCTTCAACCAGATTCACTTCCAACTTCCAATTTCTTTTTTTTTTTTTTTTTTGCAAAATCTTTACAAATCTCGAAAAATCACACAGCCAATTGCATTGAAATTGCATAGAGACACTTTTGGGGTGTTACGATGCTCTTCATCTGAATATTGCACACTTTATCAGAACTCAATAAAGAAGGACAAAGATGAGATAACTTTAACAATACGGGATATTCCGAGTAATATCAGTGTTATTGAGTATACTTACCTCTCGACCACCATTGCTAAGACCTCTGTGTCTGGCCATAACACCCGAGAAATCAAAATGAGAAACTTGTTACTCACACTCAATTCTGAAAACCTGTCCCGTGGCACCATCTCTCGGTCCATGTGGAACTGATGGTGACGTCATGTGCACGTGTCCTGTATCATCCTTCCTCTTTGGAAGAGTGGTCAGTTGACATCAGCTGTAAGAGGAAGCAGGGTTGGTTGGTTGGGTTTCTCTGGTAGTCAATAGGTAAGTAAACTCATTAATACTGATATTACTCCAAATATCCCATATTAATTATGTAATGTTATCTCTCGACATCATTGCCGATATACAAAAGTATTGGCAGTAGGGTATCCCCACAGGTACACTGACCTCTATAGAGCAGCAAGACCAGCAGCTCGGGGGAAACATCAGTCCGTGTGAAGAGGCAACATCTGAAGTGCAAAGCTCAGAGCTATGTATTGAGGCCATCAACAGCAGAATCTGGCTTAACCAGAAACCCTCCTTACCAACCTGCATGGGACTGCACTGGACCCCCCGGTGCTCACCCACCAACATAACAAATGTTGGTCTTGTGGGTAGATGTTCTCGTTTTCAGCTTTATCGTTCTTGGAGATCTAACAGCTCCTAGTCATGGAAGTGGTGGGTGCCGGGGGGCAGTTATGAGGTTCCAGGGGCAGTTATAAACCGGTGTCAAAGCTGACAACAGGCCGGAAGTTGGGATAAAATGCCAGATACTGTCCAACATTAGGTCTACTTGGCATGCAGCCTACAAAGCCCACTAAGAAATGTGCCGACCTATAGGAATACACCTGATCAACCACAAGAGCGCCATAAACTGGAACATGGTGGTAGCTCTGATGGAATCTGGAAAGGCCTAACGGACCAGAATCTTAGAACCTATGGAAAGGAGCCTGTTGTGCCTGCAAAGGCGTACATACCCTCCTGCAGTGCTATCATGTCATGCAAGTAGTGCTAGTGGGCAAAAGTTTTAGACAGTCACCATCGGCAGGCCCGTAGAATGTCGACAATGGCAACGTTCTGCAGGGCACACCAAGAGGCATTGAAGGCTTTAACCTCCTGAGCTCTGGCAAAGATGAGCTGTAAGGCCTTCAGCCTATCCAGTGAAGTCTCATAGGCCTTAAGGATCATTTGCTTAATCCACTATGAAATAGGATTTCTGCAAACTTGCTCTTTATGTGGGTTACCCAGTGGTAGAAGGAGGGCAGACCTCTGGCCTCTGAGTCTGTGTGGGAAAGGTACCAGTGAAGAGATCTCACTGGGCACAGGGCTACCTCCTGGAGAGGAAGAGTGGCAACCATTGCACATAGGGTAAAACCCCGAAAGGCCATGGACGGATCTCGAGCCACTAAGTTCTTTGCAAGGAAGCCCAAATGAGGCCTCAGAGTTACCTGGGAAAGGTCAGGTGACCATTGAGCAAGGTCATAAGCTAGAGCGTGGATCTTGTTTCTCCTAACCCTTGAAGGGAGTGTTAATAAAACAAGTTTTCCACATCCAGTACTTGAGGGAAACCCAACTGGGGTCTTTGAGGCACTCAAAGGGCCACTTCTTCAACATGACTAACACCAGTGGTAGATCCAGCACGTTTAAGAAAGCATCCTGTAGATCCCTGGACGTTTTACACTTCATGGGCTGTAAGTCTCCTGCCACTAAGTGCGGGTTATCCATCCGAAAGGACAAGGCTTCCAGATAGGTATTTTTGGTTGACAGGTCTATGACTGGATGCCATCCTCCTTCTTGCTTGGGGAGCAGGAAGAGTAGATTGTAGAAGCTGGGAGAACCTTGGTCCTATACCAGCTCTATTGTGTGCTTGCTCTGAAGCGCTGATGCTTTGGGTTCCAAGGTGGGTGGGGCAAACCACCATTGTTCTCTGCTTACCAGAGGGCTCTCATCACCATAGGGCAGCATATAGCCATGTCTCAGGACATTAAGGATAAACAAATCATCCATGATAGACTCCCATTGAGCGTGATATGTGGTGAGGCAACCGTCGACCAGGCGCTGTGTGTAGTCTACCAATGTGGCAGTTGGCAGTCCTGAGACATCTTCCGGGACCTGAGAGCTAGGAACGCTGAAGCTTTCCAGACTTCTTCCCTCTACCGGAAGACTTGCCCTCCCCGGATCACTTTCTGCCCTTCTCAGGTCGCTGCATCCGTGAAGGAGCATGAGACAAGAGGCGGGTAAACACGATCAGGAAAGTTCCTGCTCTCGGTGAACCACTTCTGCCATCTCTCCTCCAAACAGAGTATCCGAGAAGAGCAGCCCCATGTGGACTCTCTGAAATATTGGGTCAGGCAGCTTTTGACCCTGGTAGGTGTCCTTCTGCAACAAATGAAGGTCTGCCTCTTACATGCAAGCTGTCCACACCTGGTGATCAATTGCCTGCAACAACAAAATTGCGAGGAGTGTCCCCTGGTCTAACCAGTCTTGCACAGCCTCTGTGAAATGGACAGAGCCCTTGAGGTCCTCAAGGAGAGACCCCAAAGCGGCGAACGACCCATCTGAGTAGGATGCAGCAAGGACGGAGCCTAGGGCATCTTCCGCCAAATGTTTGAAGGCCTCTGCAGATGCTGTAATGGTTCTCAGCTGCCTAGCATCAAACTCTTCCCAGTATAGGTCCTCTGGCAGTGAACCCGACAGGAAGATCTGCTCCGGCGCAGAGTACCACTTCATTTGGACATCCGGCTTAGGGAGGAGTTACCCCTGCCTTGGGTAGCCAGACACTGGTGGCTCCATGGGAATCAGTGTGCCACGAGTCTTGGCTATGAGTTTTTTGTAAAACTCAGCTACAAAGGGCAAAAAAGGTGTGGGCATCCATTGATGCGTGTCATCTGAGGGCAAGCCTTGGCAGGACAGGGCAACAGCGCCTGACCTCCCCTCCACTGGCGAGACCAAAGCTTGGTCACCAACCGGGCTCTGTACTGCCCAAACTTATAATCCGAGTGCTTCGACCCAAGCTCTGCGACTGCCAAGGGTTCTGGAATCCTGGGGTGGCCAGCGGCAGGCTTCACTCCAGCCCTACTTGACTTACAACTCTGATGTCTCTTCACCTTCTCCCAACAGGTATTAGGAGAAAAAACCTCTGTCTTAGGAGACCATTGACAACCCAAAATAGGTCTACGCTTTTTCTCCCTCAACACATGAGACACTTGGGATAAAGACGGATGAGCCAAAGCAAGTTTATATTTCTTCCCATGGGGAGTCTTTGCTGGTGAGGACTCAACGGAGTCTGAAATCTCGGCCTGGCCTTTGTAGGCCTTTGTGACCTACCGCCTATGCCTAGCACAATCTAACTTTCTCCTAGCTTGCCCCCAGAGCAGCCACTGTTATTCCCCCCAATCCTGGTAGTATTTGCAAGTTTGCTCACGAGAGCAAACTTAGTCCAACTGCAGGCCACAGCCATAGCAGTGTGGATGGTTGTCCCAGGCTGCCATATAGTAGTTCTGAGAATCCAACTTTTGTTCGTGGTCCAATTAGGAGGAGGATGCAGACTTAGTGGTTTCTGGCCCAACATAAATGGACTGCCTCTGAAAGAAAGCAATAGCCTGATGCACACTGTTTTCCCTCTTGCGGCATTCTGCTTTCCCAGACACCATCTTGAAAGATCAAAATGCAAGTAAAACAACCAACTTTGCACTTACTTTTTCAGTGGTATCCAATCACATAAATTAGCTATCTAGGTAAGTGTAGATGCCCAGCTGCTGAGAAAATACATTCTGCAGAAAAGAGGCGCATGTGCACATGACGTCACCATCACCTCCACATGGAGCGAGAGATGGTGCCACAGGGCAGTTCGGTTTTCAGAATCAAGTGTGAGTACCAAGCTTCTCATCTTGATTTCTGGGGCGTCATGCAGAGGTCATGGTAATGGTGGTCGAGAGGTAACTTTACGTAATTAATGACAATATACTAATAATCAACAATCAAGACAAAGTGAGTAAATGAAATTATACACTTAGCTATGCTGATTCTCCAATAATGAACAGACTGCAAGTAAATATTAATGCCTGGTGAAAGATTCTGCACAGGTAGTGTCCCACAGTTCCAAGTTCTATGGTAGATGCCAACAAGTGTGGTCCAAGTCCCACAGAGGTACAGTTTGATTCCATTATGGTACACTTCCAAATATATCAGTCCACACAAGCACACTGTCTCACTGGTATAAACAATTATCTGCTGTAGCAATAGCTCACAGTGCTGACGGCTGGATGACACACAGCTTGTGTCAGATATCAGAATTCTCCTTTCATTCCTGAAGGGAGCTTTTTTTACATACCCATGCTGAGAACTCTAACCAGTATTCTGGAGTTTTCCAATAAGTCACACATTTCAATTCTTTGAGAACTTTCTGGACCACATCAGGGCTTTCCCTTTGTTTACAATGAAATGAATCATACCTATATGAATGTAGGTCAACATTGTACTTTATCTTATTGTTTACCAGTAACCTCTGAGTCATCCAAACACAGAAGGCCAACTCAGTAACCTTTTGAAAAACATTCAGTAAATCCAATGACCTTTCCAAGACAAAGTTAACAATTATGTCCACATCCATTTTATGGGGATTCAGAGTTTCATTTCTTCAACAGATGCTGTTTCTTTTATGAATTTTTGTCGGTTTTTGCTATCTTTGACTGCTCATTCTGAACCGACACTCAGATTGTTCTGAAATTTGGGAGAGGTGTAGCTTTGTTGGAGGGATAAACAAATTTGTTTCATGGGTGGTGACACTCTGGATCTCCGATTTTCAACGATTTTTTTATTCGGGTACCTGTCAGTTAATGCATGCTTTCCTATACATTACTTTGTAAGCCATTTAGGACTGCAATGGAACGTCGTATTTTTACTTGCTCTGCAAAATCCTCATCCTCCAGACCAGAATAGGATTTATTAAGGGTTGAATGTCAAGGTCGGCTCAGGACGGGCTGTTTGCGCAGCCGTCTTCTTAGTTGAGGTTGCCAAAATAACTTAAGTATGTAGCTGAGTTCAGAATAAAGCAGTTGTGCAATACATACAACATTATCCGCTACTTGTCAGGTTGTATCAAATATATTCGTACAAGTACGAACATCTGATCTATAACAGCATACCTTAAATGGGTTCACAACAGCTTCTCTGTGCGTGTAAATTGCGCATTTTTCCAGCAAACATATATTGAATACCCACCCTGCAGGGTTATATATTCAGTTACCAAATTCAGAACAGTCACCTATATTGACATTCCTTGCGTGCTGTTATTTACGTGGATTGCCACAATGTATGTCGCATATCAGTGTATCATAGAGGTTATATGCTATGATTTCCAAACGTATACACACACACACACATGCACACACACACGCGCACACACACACACACACACACACACACTAAGAAGCTACATCAGCTACAAATGGTTCCCTGTGCAACTGTGCCTAGACTGATAATCTGAGGAGCCAGTGTCAAAGTAAATGAGAAAATATTTTATAGTCTTGGCTGCAAAATTAAAATAATTATAATGCACAACGTGTCGGGAAGAAATGTACACTTTAAATGGAAATGAGGTATAGATAATATAGGCAAAAGAATAATGTAGAAATATAAATAATCACGTATAAATTTCACACATTTGTGCAAAAATGTGATGTTCTATAATTGTTGTTCATAGTACCTCTTCTTCCACGTTATCATCTATTTGATACAACAGAGAATCCGAAATGTTCTGGGCGGGGAGTGACAGGGCCTTGTAGAGCTGGTTTTAGAAGATACTTTTACAACGAAAAAACCAATAAATGTGAAAAATTTACATATGGTGGATGCCAAGGCACTCCCAACAATTATCGGAGAATCAAAGACTGTCAAAGAACATGTGTTAAAAGTAAGTTGAAAATTGTCTTTTTCGCTGACTTAAGGTCTCTCTCTCTCTTTCTCTCTCTCTCTCTCTATATATATATATATGCATGGTTGTATATGTGTATACAAGTATATATGTATATCCATACGTATATATGTATATAAGGGTCAGATTACAAAATAGTCAACACAAGGTGTGAAACTGTCATTATTGTTTTTGTCTAATTGCAAATGTATTGTGGTAAGAATACATGTTTATAAGTGTTATACATATACAATTAACAATACTTGTCTTTAAAGAAACGGATGAAGATATAGACAAGAAGTAATTTTTCTGGGCCAAGAGACAGAAATTTGTTATCGGCTGGCTTAAAAGTTTCTTTTCCTCTACGAGATTTCAAAGTTAGAAAATAAACTGACTTAAAGAAGATGTGTATAAAGCTTACACTACAGAAAATAATCCTTCTGTATTTTCCGTTTTGTTATCACTGTCAAGGCAAAAATCCCGTCCGTTCGTGTTACATTCATTTAGTTACTTCCCAGAATACATAATGCCCTTTGTAAAAATTTAAAGTGTCTAAGTTATCAAATTTTGTACAGTCCTTTCACTTTAGCTGTGAATGAGACTCCCATGAGTAAGTGATTTTCTTTTAAATAGTTGGTTCATTAGTGCGATGGGACGGAAGGCAACAATTCCGTTCCATTGCGTTGTTACATTCATTAAGTTACTTCCCAGAACACATAATGTCCTTTGTAAAATTTAAAGTGTCTAAGTTTTCAAATTTTGTATAGTCTTTTCATTTTAGGGATGAATGGGACTTACATGAATTAATGAATTCCTTGTAAAGAGTTGGTGCATTTATGCGACAGGATGGAATTTACATAGCTATTTGTGCATATGAGGTGCAATGCTCAGATGGGCCAATGCTATTTCCCGACAATCGTTTGTGAGGCCACTGCAGGCTCCGATTTAGCGGTTCATTCTTATTTTTGCTTTTGCCATCATAGAATATGTACAGTTCGTATAGAGATCATACAATAGTAATGACCTTGAATGATTGATTTGAGAACAAAATGACCGGGACACTTCAAATGCACTATTATTGACCCAAGATATATAAAAAGTAAATTATTTGTGATGATTCTGGTAGAAGGAGTCTTCTGACTCAGGTTTAAAATGCTTTATTTATTTGTGCATTTTTGCTGTTACAAACGAAGAAAAATAGGTGGGAAGAATCTGCGTTCACAGTGTGTGAATATACCATAAGGTAATGTAGAGAGTACCAACAAATTAGACAGTGTCATTACCATATCCAAACCGTAGTCCTAACAAAACAAATCCAAGTCAATTCCGACCAAAGGCAATGTTCCTTAGTATGTATAGCTGAAACATATAAATTTATAGTTCGTATTTACCCAAAAGTGACCAAAACGTAAGTGCAAAGGTCCATAGGGGGAAAAAACTTTATCTAGTTTTCACATGGCAGAATGCAAAAAGTTTTGTTTGAAATTATAGGCCTATTTCAGTAAATTGGCTTGCACATTTGCATCATTCATGCATATACAGGACCATACAATTTATGAAAAAGGACCAAAATTTGCACAGAGCACTGCATCCACCTTTAGACAGGGTTGAGTTTTCAATAAAGTTGCGCACAGCAAGCATTTGTAATGGTAAGGCATATGGTGGCCTCATGCCTGCTTACATGTATCTTACTGTTGGGTCACATTTCACTGCAGTGGCTTGTTAGTCTGCAGAATTTTAAGCACATCTCTTTATATATGTATCACTCTCCTGTTAACACAGTGCCCCGTACTGATTAACTAATCTGGCCGGACCAGCTTGTAATCACTTCTGATTATGAATCATCATGACTACCAAATCCAATCATGTGTATATGTGTATATATGTATTTTTTTTGTTTTTGTTTTTTTTGTTTTTTTTTGTTTTTGTTTTTTGTTTTGTTTTTTGTTTTTGTTTGTTTTTGTTTTTGTTTTTTGTTTTTTTGTTTTTTGTTTTTGTTGTTGTTTAAATGCATTTCAATTTTTAAAAAGGCATTTCAGTTCACTAAGTATCTATTACCCATCCTGGCTTATAAAGCTGGCTGAGTGAGAGACACTGCCGCTTGCTGTGAGTGCAGTTGGCAGCATGGGAGCTGACCAGGCGTAGGGTCCCAGTGCAAAAATCAGGCCTTGCCGTGAGCACTGGAGCACTGCTGATAGCTCACCTAAAATATGTTCTGGTAAGCTATCAAGGGAGGTGCCTATATTATCTCTTTGCAAAATCTGTTGCATTGATGAGTGATCTACAGCACACGTGAGGTGTTTCAGGTGTGTGTGTGGGCATAAAGGGTGGTGATCGCTCGCCTATTATGACAAAGCCTGAAAATGAACGGCTCAGGTTTGCTCAGTAGTCAAGTCTTATGAATATTGTAAACCTATTATCCAAAGTATTAGATGGCCCTAAAACATCAATACTGATCATGGTTGTTATTGTGTTAGTGTAACTTTTATGTTGCTGCTCATGTGCCACAGATGGCTTCTCTAGAAAGATTATGCAACACCTAGCAATAAATTCCGTTCCGTCGCGCTTCCTTTGTTATTCTGGCTATGCACTTTTACAAGAAAACTTAAAGTATACAAACGAAATGTGTGTTCAAAAGATTGCCATAGATCTGTGCTTAAATAAATCCAAACTGTTTGTAATCTTTAGTAATTTTGATACAAAAGTAATAACAAATTGAAGTTTCCACCAAATGTGATTTTATCATTCCATCCCATCGCGAAGACATTTCTAACTGATAAAGAGAATAATATCAACAGAGGTGTGCCGAAAATTGCTCTACCTTCTACATGTATCAGAGATGTGATATTGATTCCTGTCAAGCATTTAAGAGTATCAGCGCTCCAACAAGTTATGAATTCCGCACAGTCGAAAATTAGACTATTTTGGATCTGACCCTTATATATATATATATATATATATAGATAGATAGATAGATATACACGCATGCATACATGTAGCATCCTCTTTATACATGTGAATAATATTTCACAATAAACAGCAAACAAAGAAGAACAAAGAATGTGCTTTTATCTTTTGTGTGAGTGTGTGGCCGAGTGGGATATGGAGAGTGAAAGTCATGAATCAGCATACCAAGAAGAATGGGAGCGCTGCAAGCTCCCTTTATACCCCAGGTAGTATAGTTAATGTCATGTCATGACTTAAAGAAAGTGGAAAACTGTATAACAGAGATACAGATATAGCTGCCAAGGAGGCCGGAGGCCGTGCAAGTTACTGGCATGTACCACCTAGTGCACAATTCGTCATGTTTTTTACTGGACCATGTGACGTCAAGTACTAATACAGGCTGCAGTGTAGCGGAAAAATTTTCATTTTATTTACAAATCTTAAATATGACTGGCAACAACAAAAGTGAGCAAGGTTTATCAGAGGGAAAAATTAGATCAGTTCCCCCGCCATAAGATCTTGGATTCATTTTACATACTCGTAGCACGATATATGCTACACATTTTAGATGAAAGTTTTCTTTTTCGCACTTAGCTCACAATTACAGCTGCATATTGTAAGCTTATAAGGTGACATTGCCATCTGGCAGACGTACTTTTTGAAGCTGCACTGCTTGCAGTTGGTGCACCTAGAGTATATAACCAAGGCCTGTCTGTACAGTGCTTGATGTACCTTGTCAGATTTTTTTCTTTTGCAAATATCTTACTATTCCAAAGTCAACAATCTATAATCCTCTAGTCGTTGGGGCATCGATGATATATATCAGATGCATTTTTGCACTGAACTCCCTTTTTTATTTTACCAGGATTAGGTTGAATTGATCGGTCACAATGACTCCCCATATTTATGTTACGTGCTCCATCAATGTCAGAATTAGTAATGCTGACTTGTAGCTCATCCTTAAAAGACTGGATTCTTGACAGACCGGATCACCAAGTTTACACAGACTGCATTGGCGGACTATTTAATGTCTGTCATTCTGATATTGCAGTTATGTGAATATCGCTCAGTTACACTTCCCACAACCATTGCATTAGTTTGAATTTCCCCTTTTCACAGTTCCTGTCTCGAAGCTTGACACAACTGCCTCTACGATTTCCTTATTCTCTTGTATTGATTCTTCTCTTAATGTCTCAAACATAGCATTCACGGTGGATTTCAAACCTTCAATTTGTCTGCCTGCAATGATGGTTTGTTTCTAGTACATGTTCACAGACAATTTTCTTTGCTGTCATATACCTAAGCTACCTGTCATGCCTTTTTAAATGTATGTCAAAGAAACTAAGAAAGCAGCACTCAAAAAACTACTCGTATGGGTGTTTTCTCTTTTTATTTCTCTCAGACATACGTCTTCAAGGTACAGGAACCTATAGGTATGTCCGTATCCTGATATATTGAGTGACCAGTCAGTCAACACAAGTGGTCATGCTACTGTAACCCATTCACCAAAGATGAAGTTTGTGTCCTGTATGTCAGCCACCATGCCAGTCTTCCCATTACACCATATTATAGATGCAGTTCTTGGAGGAAAAGCTTTCATTACTTCTCCACCCAAAAACTTTCAGGCAAGCTCTTCGTGTGCAAAGTCCTTGTTGGGGTCCATTATCACTTAAAGTACGGCAAATTTCCACAAGAAAATTCACTCCTTTCCTCACAGTTATTGTATGATCTATCACTGGTGTATGGTGACATTGACCTTCCAAATAGTAAGAGTATTCCTATAATAAAAGTCAGTACTGCATTTTTCTTCTTGATGCAGTGTTTAAATTCGATGTATGATATATTAGCAAATCACCGATATAAAATATTGCTTTTCAGGGCCCGCATGCCCACTGTATAGGTGTTTGATGCATTGTCACTTTGGCTTCAAGAAAGATTCCAGAGGATGCGCAACCTGCAGGTGCAACAAAAGTCCTTGTGAGGTAAATATCGCTCACACACATGTGCAGGCCCACACACACACACACACAAACACACATACACACACACACACACACACACACACACACACACACACACACACACACATGTATATATCCGTAAAATGGAGAGACAAAAATCAAAATCAAATAATGAAATAAGATGCATGCCATAGACTGTCCTCCTGAAACATCCTCACGAGCACTCGTTTAAGACTTAGATACTTAAATGTAAGTATTGTTAATGAATGTGTTGGATTGCATACAAATATATGCTTACTTTGAGGAAAAAGGAAAGGATATAATATACTTTGCATAAAGTGTGCCTCTTATACAATAGGCTTCCTTGAAATAGCCAGACACATATGCAAAATAAAATGATGCATATACTCTGAACTTTAGGTTACGTACATATCCTGGTATTTGGTTGAATTTGATAGTTTCACCAATCACACATGAATTATATTGCCTACTGAATTCAATTAAATGTACTAGATTTTGTTTATAGTGGAGTGCACAAATTTTGACGTCTTGTCATATTTTACATCGTATTTTCAGAACCATAAATGTTCCAAAGGCCAGAGGTGTGTATTACTAAGGGTGAAGTGTTTCCAAGGACCATGTCCACGTTTACCCGTCTGTAAAAGTAAGATTTTGTTATATGTAGTACAGAAAACTACCATCACCTTAGACTTCTCTTTACACATGTAGAAAAGGTAACAGTGTTTGAGACCAGTTACTCATTTTGCGATGGGCACATTTAAGGGTAGCGGGGATCGCTCTGTCCACCAAATGATCAAAGGTTCAAAATTGGATAGAGTGGAAAGAGAATATGAAAGACTTTTGTCAGTTCTAACAATACATCATATAATAATGTATTGGCATTACGATGTGAAAATTCTTAAAACGAACATCCATAAAAATTTGGACCAGAGGCAATGGAGTTGGAAATGTCGAAATGTATCTTTAGGGCTAAGCCAAGTATTAAGAAACCCCGTTACAGAAAGGTTGCAGTTGCATTTTAAGAAGCACCAATTTAAATCCCCAGCAACGATAGTTTAATCTGGCTTAAATAGGCCAACTTGAATATAACAACACAGGCATTATCCAATTTTGAAACCCCAAAACTGCTTCTGTACATACAAATTACATTTTGTTTAGCAAGATTTCGTGCTAATCGTAGCCGAATATAATGGTTTCGAAATTTGGTATACTCAAAGAAAAAAAAAACTAAAATGCTAAACTAAATATTAAAATTTCTGCAAAAGAAACGTAAATATAACTGTGTATGTAAACAGTGTAAAAAAAAGAGCTGAACCAAAGGAATATCCACATATATAAAAAAAAAGTGGGAGTAAAGTAAACAAACATTACAAATAACATGCAGCTGAAATATACCAGCATTAAAAGACAAGAAGGCAGCTACAGTGACACAAATATTTATGCGATTAACAGTAAAAAACCCCAGAATTTGAGACCTAAATCACTGTTAGCACGGCAGATGTCTTATCAAATGGCAATAACATTGTATGAAACGGAAGGCAATTAATTAACTTTTTAAATCAGCTGACGCTACCACCAGCACAATAGAAATTATGCTGTTCAAACTAGATTTTAGTGGCATTGTACCCACGTGATCTAAGCCCACATGCAGTTGTTCATAGAGTTGATATATTTACAGTTAAGTTTTTATATCTGATTTAGTATACATAGTTGTCCTTTGCAGTAGTATATCATACAGCTAACTTAGGCGCTGTGCATGGTTTTACATTTTGTTTCCCAAGGGCAGTGGAAACTTCTATTTTCTTTCCTATGCTTTTCACCTCGGAACTTGAATATCCAACAATATCCCATCATTGTATTTGTGTCTTTTTGTCCAAAACCACTTCCTAGTAGTCATTTCCCTATTCCGCAGTCCGAACTCTTTACTCTCCATAAGCTAAGCTGTCCCTGTCTAACTTATATACATAGAAGTACTATTGTCCATATTGCACACGTTCCTCTGTAAAATTTTGACATAGGCTGTATTAGCCCAAATAATAAATTAAAGGGACTTCAGCGGGTAACTACTCAACATGTTTCGGAGCCTTTTACCCGTACATGTCTCTCTGAGTAGCGGCTCCTTGTCTAAGCAAAGACAACTCACATAATGATGAATAGATATCAACATGGCAATTGATGAATTAGCTAAATACGTGAAGTTTTGCTTATAAATATAGAGCTTCATTATGAAAGAATACCTGTCAAACAAACCATAATTACCAAATATGTATAGTACAGGTTCAGATAAGAACAATTTGACTTACCCTTGATCCAATATGTACCCTTTCTAGCTTGACAGCTTATCCGAGTTAAACCATCCGCCAATGTTTAACTGAAGTGAAAACAAGCTGGGGCATTATATTCAGTCTCAGTGATTGTAAAATAAACAGTTGCAGCTAGACCACCTGTATAAACCAAGGGAAATCCTAACAAGGACTGCAACAATGTACATCCTGCACCAGAGATGTAAAACAAACTCCATGATGACACCTACTCCTCAAACAATTAAGCTCTATTTCACTGCCGACCCTAAGTCAATGTATAAACTTAATGTGTCAGGTTTGTGATATTTGAGAAAATACCGTCAATTTTCAGTAAATTTTTAATATTGAGTAAATGTGCATTTAGGCATGTTAGAAAAGAATGAAAGTCATTAGCATTTATGCCAAAAACATGTTATCAAAACAATTTTTCTTAACATGATTTTAAGTACAATTAGGCAAACATGTAACTGTCGTAGGCCGCTGCTTGCTACTGATAGCCCCCCGGGGGGGGGGCGGGGGGTTAACCTGACAGAAAACATGTAAGCCTAAAATGTCTGAAAGTGAATATTAAAACAGAAAGATGCCAAAAGATAAAGTTGAATAGCAAAACAAACAAGTCTAAAAACTGTAAATTATTGTGGCCAAACTTTCTAATAATCTTTGGATATTAACAGTAAAATTATAGGGCAAGTCAGAAAAGAATGAAAGTCATTTGTATTTAAGTCAAGAGAATTCAATGAAAATATTAACCAGACATCAAGTACAATTAGGCAAGTTTGCAATTGTCGTGGGCCGCTTCTTGCTACCGATAGCCCCTTGGGGTTTAACCTAACAGAAAACAAGGTAGCCTAAAATGTCTGAAAGGTGAACATTTAAACAGAATGATGCCAAAAGATAAAATTAAGTAGCAAAACAGGCAAATATAAAATCTCTAAAATTATTGAAGCCAAACTTTCTAACCATATCGGGATATTTGCAGCAAAATTTATAGAAATATCTGATCAAAAGTACATCTATGAATCCTCTTGACTCAAGTTTATTGTAAATAAATTTGGCTCTAGATGCAAAGTCCTGAAATTTAGAACAAATACGACCAAATCTCAAAGTCTGTGACCAAAATGTATTATATCCAATAGTATCCGAAATATTGCTGTCCGGGAAAGGATTATTAACTACTTCGAAGTTAAACTCATCTATTTTGTGATAGACTTTAATAGAAAACCTGCCATTAGTGACCTGAATATCCAAGTCCAAAAACACATCTCTGAAACCATCTGAATTGTTGTCCTCCAAAGGGATATCTCTTGGGTAAATGTCTTTAGCAATTTCACTGAAATTTTGTACATTTACACAAGCAATGTCGTCAATATATCTTGCGTTGTTTGATAATTTTGTAGCCATTAGAAAGTCCTTTTTCATTAGTTTATCCATATACTTACATTCAAGCCAGGTTAAATACAAATCTGCCAGTAAAGGGGAGTGGTTGCTACCCATTGGAATGCTTTTATTTGTTGAAAAACCAATGGTCCGCATTGAACAAAAGTATTATCCGAAAGAAATTTTATAGCATCTATCAAAGTTTTTAACAGTTTAAGTTTTTTCATTACTTTTTGAATATTTATTGTGTGACCAATATGCTTTCTTTGTATATGAATTGATATTAGTGTATGGTTCACCATTATGTTTAAACATTTTGCTAATTAATTCTGAAAGTGAACTTTTGACTTCATCTATGGGTAGATTTGTGTACGGTGTAGAAAAATCAAAACATTTGATATTTTTTGCTTTTACATCGTTGATTTTAGATACAAACTCGGAAGAATTACTAATACTCCAAAAACAATTTATTTCACAGTTTCTAGAAATTGCATAACAGTATTTACGAAAATGATTCCTAATTGCAGTCAAACATAATGTTACTTCTTTTGATAATTGTTTCGTTGTACATTTTGCAGCACCAGCTATGAGTCTAGATTTAAAAGGGTTTTTATTTAATTTGGGTATCCAGAACAAAAGTGGAATAGATAGATATTAAAATTCCTTTTCATCTCATCTTTATGTGTATCTGTCAAATTATCAATGGATTGTTTGTGTAATTTATATACGTCGTTTCCTCTTATGTGTGAAATTATGTTTATACCATGTTCTTGTTTTTCAAAATAACAAGGTAATATTTTTTGCAAATGATCCCAAAATGTTACCTGCCTTATCAATTTTAGTGACTACAAATCTTTCTTGTGGTTCTTTGACTGCTTTTGAAACTTCAGGTTGTTTTAGGTTAACCGTATTGAAATTCTTAATGTGGGATTTGTAACGATAAATTCTATTTCTAAAAACTCGTTTCAAGTTTGATAACCATCCTTCAAATATGAATGTGCTGCAATGACGGCAAACCATGTATAGCGTTTTTTGTAATATACCTTTACTTGTCTTTAGGACTGTCTAACAGGATGGCTAGACTTTGTTGATTAAGCAAGGGGACAAAATGACAAATTGGACAACCACTTTGACATATTATTTGACTTATCATATATGTCAAAATGCTTGACACAACAATTCTTACAAATAAATTATTATTCATCCGCGTCTTTCTCACTTTATTTTTTTACATCTAAGTCGCATGATTTTGTGAAAGATATAGAAGGTAATATGGTTAATTTGAATTTGCATTACAGTTTATTCATGGTGTCGATGCATGCATGTATGCTGACAGTTAATTAACATTGCTCTTTGCAAAGTAGAAAATGCTTGTTAAACATGCAGGCAATGTTAATGTGAGGCATTAACCTTATATGTAAACTGAAGCCCGTGTCTATATGCTAAGAGCATTTATATTCATTATTTGGATAGTCTGCACATAAAATGATACATAATCCTTCAATGGGTCCTGATTTAAGCAGTGGTAGACACATTGCATGTAATTTTTGATACTCTTTCTGGTGCACGTCCAGGTAAGTGCCATGGGATCCAGTGCGGATGGCCTAAGTGTATAGATGGAGCCCGACCAGTCACAAAACCAGGCGATTGCTGTCCATCCTGCCCCCGAAGAAGTAAGTGATTCTAACCTGCACACACGAGTCGCGTTTCACAATGTACATATTCTGGTCTTTGGGATTATCTATGAGGATAACTTGATTTTGTAAATTGAGTAGGAGAACAAATTGGCAGGCTGAAAAAATGGATTGCTGTATCATGAATTTATGTGTTGAATTTCTGACTTCAGCCACTTTGACAAATGATGTTGACTTCTTATATATGTCAAAATACTTAATAAATGTAACTAGCTATACAATAATTTCCAGAAATTAGCTTACCTTTTCTTCTGCAATATTTTCAAGGCTAAACTGATACCCTTTTCTCACTTTATTTCATTTTAAAATTCAAGTTGCATGATTTTGTAAAATGAAATGGGAAGGTAAGATTGTTACTTTGGATTTGCCCACTGTTTGCGAAGCAGTATGAATACATGCATGTGAACTAATGAAGATCCACTTAGATTGCTCTTTGCAAAAGTGGAAAATGCTTGTAAAATATACAGGTAATTGTAATGTGAGGCACACAACTTTGACCTTATATGTTAAGCAAACTCTCCGCTGTGTTCCTTGTGTTGTTCTTACATGGTAATACGCTGTATCAAATCGCTATCATCTGTAATTGTCTATCCATGTTCTTTCACTTTACATGAATTCGAGTTGTATATGCGAAGACTATTTATTTTCATTATTTGAATAGTCCATACGTACAACGATACACAAGCATTGAAGTAGACCTGATTTACTTGTTGGCAGATCACATTGCATGCTCCATTCCACATAATTCGACTATATACCTTTCAATATTGAAACTGTTACTAAAGTTTCTCTATAACTGTAATCTCGCTGCGATGAGTATAATGGTACAGACCTAATGTATGAAAATTTAGTTGTACACGGCGTCAGACAAAAATGCACCAGATGTTTCCGGTATCTGTTAGATGTCAAAAAGAAACAAGATGAGGAGACTCGGTTTTTTCGGGTTCATTAATGTGTGGTATGTTGCACGTAAAAGCATCATGGCATCATTATGGAAAAATAAAATACTTCTCTCTCAAAAGCACATTGTAAATTTTGTATGAATATGGTAAATCTGTCTGTGCTTGTGAAACTTGTATAGACTGTAGGTGTATAAATGTCACGTGTCTCTGCTCATTGTTGCCACATAAATGTGATCATATAACATAAATGCAAAAGCCATGTAAAAGGGTTTATTCAAAATATTCAAATGATAGACTTATTGTAATTTTTTATAATCTTTCTGGTGCATTTCCAGGTAAGTGTCATAGGATCCGGTGCGGATGGCCTAAGTGTAAAGATGGAGCCCGACCAGTCACAAAACCAGGCAATTGCTGTCCATCCTGCCCCCGAAGAAGTAAGTGATTTTGACCTATATACACGAGTCGCGTTTCACAATGTACATATCCTGGTCTGGCGATTGTAAAAGAAAATAACACGACTTTGTAGATTAAGCAGAAAGACAAAAACGGCAGACGGGAAAATGGATTGCTGTATCATGAATTTATGTGTTGAAAATCACACTTCAACCATTTTGACAAATGATGTTGACTTCTCATATATGTCAAAATGCTTGATAAATATTACTAGCGACACTACAATTTCTAGAAATTAGCTACAATATTTTCTTCTGCAATATTTTCGAGGGTAAAGTAATACCCTTTTGCACTTTATTTTTTAAAGTGGTAACTTGCATGATTTTGTAAAACGAAATGGGAAGGTAAGATTGTTGCCAGTGTAAAGTTTGTTACTTTAATTGTGCAAATGACCCCTTTCTGTGAAAGCAACAGCAAAGCAGGGTTTATATACGCCTCCCTGTATGTTCACTTTGGCCAAAAGCTCTTAGGGTCTCTTGCCTTCAGTCTTCAATGAAAGGATCTCATTATGTTGACAGGCGATATCCCCTATTTCCCATCCTACTGCTGTATTGAAAGGATCTCATTATGTTGACAGGCGATACCCCCTATTTCCCATCCTACTGCTGTATTGATGCCTTGCAACAGTCAGATGATACCCTAGCACAGATCCTTTGACATGTCACCCTACCCTTGCACGTCTGGTGGCATAGAGCTGTGTCATCATTTCTGTAATTTGAATCTGTTGTGGGGCCGTGGTGGGAACATCTGTCCAACCTGAGGACGTTAGGCTTATCATCAAGAAATATATGTAACCCCATGTATGGGAAAACCCTTGGCTTCCTTAACAGAGTGTCCTTCGAGGTACCATGTATGTTAGTATACTCAAACTTACAAGCACAGACCACAACTTTAGCTTCTTATAAAGGTTTTGGCCCTCGAGCAATAACCAAACAAATAACAGTTGTCTTTCTGTGCCCATTTAAGAAAACATCCACAACAAACTGTCTTGGACAATTGGGTCCAACCATAAGCAAGGGTGCCAATCTATGTATCTCTTCTGCAAACTCTTCCACAGTCAGTCTCTTTGCCATGACAGAGTCCCTGATATTTTTCCGAAGGGCAGTTGAGCATCACAACCACCAAGTGCATTAGTTAATTTTCATTTTTGTTGCCAGGTATGTCCCTGCAGGCAAGGAGCACAAAAACAAACTGCCACCCCTTTAAAATAACTCATATAATCTTTTCCACTTTACCTCTGTGGACCAACTGTGTGTCGCATCATAACACACTGTGGTTCCATCGAAACTTGGGATCCTGAATGCAGAGGCCCAGGGGGTCTCGACCATGGGCCCAGCTTGGCCACATACACTTTACCAAGAGCTCTGCTGGGAGGGAATCTCTTACCCTACCCTAGATGGAGATCCCCTGCCATTGCTATCCTCGTACACATGCTTGCTGCCTTAGGTACTGGTCCTTTGGGACCCTGTAACGCCAAACTGACTAATAACTCCATCATGCCTTGTTTGGCCTTGACTGAAGTCTCATAATTTGTGGAATCCTGACCTGAATAGTTTCTAACACCCTGTTCTTGAGGGTAAGGGCTTCTAAGCACCCTCCTAGTGAAAAGATAAATGTGTGCAAAAGTTTGCCCTAAACAGTGTCTTGTCACAAATGGTATGGAAGCCACCGAAGCAACAGTGACTTAAGCTCTGGCTGACCTTCAGCTGGGGTACCTTTCACATAACTTCACACACCACCCCCAATAACCCACTGAGTCAGTCATCAGGCCATATAGTTGACATTGTATTACACTTCAAGATGAGTACCGCCAACCAAAGCTCTGCAGTCTACCTTCTGGGCTTGTATAATCTGTTGGGGCTGATTATAGTGGCTGTGCACACCATCCTGCCATGTCTCATTATCATTTTGCACATCATAGGGCACATCTTGTCTCCATGACTAAATACTGCTTTGTTACTCTTGTCACGAAGCACACCACATGTTGTACTGTGTATTCTGTTGCCAGGAAAGGTATCTCACAAATCCTGCCAGTTGTATGTTTGTACTATCCTACAAACCCAGCTGCATGCTTTAATGAAAATCTAATTGCAGTGTCTTTATGCCTCTCATGTCTTGTCGCAAATATTTTGCCCGGCGTTAGCTGTACCCTGAGTTTTCATTTCCCTTTCCAATTCGCCTTTGCTACCCAGCCACTACCATCGGCATTAGCCCCCCCCCTCCCTCGCAATTGTAACACCTCGCTGACCCACCCAATGAGTCCCGCTGTCGATGAAATTTTCTTCCTTTTTATGAGGAAGCCATAGAGGCTCCCCACATTCACATGGAGGCCATTTGGGACACCCTCATTAGTCAAATCAAAACGATTATACATAAGGGGAGCCGAATGCGAACATCTCCGGATTGTGCAATTGTATTCCGTACAACGATAAACAACTTTATCAACAATTTTGCTAATGTAAAACACAGGATTACTCTGACAATCTGCGCTAAATATGAAAGGATGGTGTAGAATGAGATTTTGTTTAAAAAAAAGAAAACCAGAAGCACAGATTTGACGACTTGGTTTCAAAACGAAACAGGTGTCTTTAAATCTCAAATAATAGTGATAAAACAGTTTACTACTCTTGACGCACAATATTCAATCAATTGAATGCAATGGACATGCAGCCCATGTGCAACCACTTCTGGACAGATAGTGACACCAATCAAGAAAATAGGTCAGTTTAATAAACAGTGATTTAGGATGAGATTATTCTTGCCACAATTTACAATGGAGTAGCACAGTTACTTACAAAACAACTTGTTCATACTGTATTGGCCACCTTTCCTACCTTAAAGATGCCAACAGTAAATAATTTCA
Source organism: Hermodice carunculata (assembly GCA_964020975.1). NCBI lineage: Eukaryota > Metazoa > Annelida > Polychaeta > Eunicida > Amphinomidae > Hermodice > Hermodice carunculata. The sequence continues at coordinate 97,021,249 of OZ026614.1, read as the reverse complement.
GAGACAGGAAACCTGGTGGACTAGTCAGTGCACACTCTCTGATACACCTCCAATGAGGGCATGTACTCCAAGATGACGTCACTGTTCATAAGTACCCTGGTCGCTAATACTCTTAGGCAAAGACACCTGGGAGATAAACAACCTGGGAACTCCTTATTGACCAGTGTTTGTTAGCAGGAAATGGTGTATCGTGATAATACAGTTTCTGAGCCGGTGCGCCACACCTGTGAACATTGCTACCTCAAGCAACAATGTGGCTTAAAATGAATGCATCCTCTATGGTATACACTGCAACCTTAGCCAAAGTATGCCTTTGGCCAAGTGACACAGACAACTATCTCTGTTCGACATTAATTGGGACATCAACAATGAACATGAACCTTGACATCTCTCCACCAGGGTACAAAGATAAAAAATTATATTGCACAGACAACAGAGAATCACGAATGCTAAAGTCGAAGCCAAAACACCCTTTCTGTTACAACTAACTCATATAATCAACACAACTCGCGAAGAGAACTTATTATTGTTCACATCTAGTTATTCAACAGCAACCTTCTTAATTGCAAATGAAAACCAGGGCAATAACTTGTATGGTTTATTTGTGCCCTTCGCCACCACGCGTCAGTAGCGGCTGGCACAAGTCAAGATGCAGCACAAATCACACCAAAACACTAGTTACAGTGACTAGACAGGCGCATTGCCCAGCACGGAGACGCAACAAGTTGATTCACGCAGTTACACAAAAAGAAACAACGGTGGCACATCTTCCATAAAGTTCGAAAAAAGGGGAAAAATCCTATCACTGTGTGTCTCTAAATCTATACCTTAACTGCCAATATTATCACGTTTGATACAACAATTGTACAAATTCAAAGCTTCAACATCCAAATCAATTTATAAATTGATCATTAGTGGAAAACCATCAAGCATGGTTCAGAGCAATGAATTGCCGGTGTAAAGTTTATTTCTTAATACTCTTTCAATATTACATTAGGGACCCTTAAATTCGGTAAATTCAGTTTTTAAATAATAGATAAGAAAAGAAATGATAGAAAAACTCGTAAAAACTGCTGAAAACTTACAATCGAGCATCCGAAGATTTATGGTGTGTTTAACCTGTCGTTAACCACATATTGTAAAGTTCGTTCCCATGACTATATATTTTACAATAACTTACTTCCTTCATTGTTTCAGAGGCATTGCATGCTGACTGCAAGCTACCAAAGAAGGTTGGACATTGTAGGGCTGCGATGCCAAGATTCTACTATGATAAAACCAAAAAGGGATGCCGCCAATTTATATATGGGGGATGTGGTGGCAACGCGAATAACTTCCGCAGTCTGGCTAAATGCAAAGCCAGGTGTTCCTAAAATGTAAATTCCAAAGGATCATGTGTTTGGGAGGAATTGTTGATTAGAGCACACTCGTGGAAAAATAAATTGTGAGCTACAACTTGCTAAGTTTGCTTCCCTCTATTGCTGTCTAGTGTAGTCAGACATTCGCTGCTCTCATTTTACAAAAAGGCACTGATAACTCTAACAGTGAATAAAGCTGATGTCAAAGACAAAACTTCGGATCGTTTGTCTCATATTCTTCTTGACCTTGCGTGGTTAAAAACTTCCATGTGCATGTAAAGCCAGGTATATTCTTATCTTTCCATTCATGCAAACCTAACTTGATGTTTGGCATTTTCAGGAACACTGTATGGTAGCATTACTTCTAATTTTTTTAGCTTAATACGCCTCATTGTTTGCGCATAAAGACATAATTTGATGAAAATGGCTAATAATATTGAAGCTAAGCAAAGTTTCTATTGCCTTCTTTAAATTTGTAATTTTGACAAATATTCCGTAACTATGGTAACCAATTTATGACACAATCTCAAATTGGTTTCTCGTGAAGCTCTTTGACAAGATAGGCTTATAATTGTAAATTGGCAAAGCGGTAACATTTATTCTTTCAAAGCTATGGTTGATGTGTTTTCAAACCGAATTTCTTTGCCAGGATCAAAAGCAAAAACAAGAATTGACCGTGAAATTGACACCACAAGCCACATTAACTTTCAGATACGCCTCTGTCGATTGCACAAAATTCGGTGGGGTATTTTTTCCTTTTGAGCGCTTTTTGAAGGGTGACTCAGTGGCTTTCCTGAACAGGGTTGCATGTTGGTGTGCTGGATCCCTGAAATTGACACCCGAGCTAAACTCACATTCTGCTACCAAAGCTTAAGATACTTACTCCACAATGCAATATTCCAATATCATTTAACAAATTAAGAATGCTGGGATAAAGCTTCGGCTGGCACATTTGGCATTTGCACTTGCAACAGTTCTAAAGTCAAATCTCCCTCAGAATTGCCACAAAAACTTAGCGCAATGTCCAAAGCATATGGACAAATATGGGACTTCAAATGAAGTGTGACCCTAAATTCCTCTTCCATAACCGCCATTATGACAGATCATGCATAAAGCAATCTGTAAGTTTAGTACACACGCTTAACCTTACCTAGTGAAAGTTAAAAATTATTTATCGAGTGCCCTTGGCTGTGTAACTATCTAAATTTTACATTCATGTCAAATTGAGAACATTATGTTATTGTTTGTGTGAGACACACACGAACTTTTGAAAGCTTTTGAGCATTGAAAATTTATCGCATGTGCTGTATTGCCGACATATGCCTCGACTGAGATTTTTCTTTGAAAATACATGTACTGTGCAGAAAATCAAGAAACTACATTTTTAAGGCTGTCGTATGAAGAGCTGTACTTCATTTGCTATAGCCGACCTCTTTTAAGCGTATTTTATGAACATGACGCTTGTCCATACTGCTAATTGCCAATATTGAAAAAAATATGAATTAATGTACACAGAATATGGGCGTTGTTACAGATTATTCACGAGATAGACCGTGACGCAGAACTCCAAATTTTGAATATGATTTTGCATCAACCGCGTGTGTGTAGTGACCACTTGACTGCTAAGAAGGCTTCCAGTGACCACTTAACCGTTCAAAGGCCCAGTGGGACACGTTTGGGTCACTATGTGATGACTGGTGCTGCCAGTGTCTGCATTCAGTAGTGATCGCCATTAAGAACACTCAAGGTGGGTCACCGCACACACCTGTGTAAATGGTTAAAAAATCGTGGCGGGTGTGAGAAGGCCCTGGGTAAGATAAGGGTAAGCTTACCAGCTTTACTCTGTCTATAAATGAGGCCCATCTATTTGATTTAAATATATTTATTTCCAAACTGAATTGCCAAGGTAGTAAATCTTTTCATCCATTTATCCCTCCATCTGTCCATCCCTCCGTCATTCCATCCATCCATCAGAAGTCAGAAAACGGTAACAAGCCTGCTGGGGGTGGTGGTGTTTGTTTGTTTGTTTGTTTGTTTGTTTGTTTGTTTCGTTTTGACTTGCCGTCCAACCAATCCTTACCTTCCTCTATTGCGTGTTGCTGCGGTGGTCATCTCATTTCTTCGGGCAGTCTTCTTGCATTTGTCCAGCATTGGACAAATTCAGTACATTAAGCTTCCAAATTGCAGATAAGTGATGTTGTGTCCACCGTGACTGCATGACTACCTTGTGTCAATATCATAAATATGTTAAACATAAGATGCCTATGTAAATTTTTGCTTACAAGTATGTAAATCTTTTTGTTGCCTACATATCAATTTTTGTTCTGATGTGGTCATTTATAAAATTTCTTTGGCCTTTCATTAGTCAATACATGTTGTGTAAAATAAGAGAAAGGACTTTTATCAAGAAATTGTTGACTTTCGAATCGACTCGGCAGCAAGCGGACCCGCAGATTCGAGTCTACTGATACTCGTCCTTTCTTTATAACATAATGTACTCTCTGCCCTCTTGTGTGTTTTCCTTTGCAGGCTTGATATATCTGTGCCATCATTTTAAATCACTGTTCAGCTCAATTCATGACTCAAAACTCGAGTCAATGGTTGTTGACTTGGTATTTGATTGCAGGTTTTTTCTAGACTTTGAAGTCAACATGAGTATAGTTTGGTACTGGCCTTTAACGTGGCAAATCATGGGGGATGACCGTATTTCTGTTGAATACTAAAATTAATCCAACAGAAGATTGGTTTCATTACTGCATATGTTTGGTTTTTTAACAAACGTGTGTTCATGGCCATCCCAGGCTCCTAGATGATTTCACGAAACCGATTATTGTATGAACGATTAAAGATAATGCGTTATCCAGTAATAAGGTAATTACATGCAAATGCACCCACTGCAGTTTTTTCAAGGTACTTGAACATCATCCATTGATGGAATGCACGAATAAGCTGTCACCCCACGAAAACCAATTTGGCTTTTAGAGCTCTTGCCTATTTTTCTTGAAACGGAACAAGAATTTTTGCAGGAGTCATAGTTGTCCAGCCTTTTGTGTGCTGCTTACATGCATGAAAAGCTTCCAACACAGTTTGTCGCTGGGTTTTCTTACTAGGACCAGGCAATGTTGTAGCAAAATTTGTATTTACATTAATGTTATAATGCTACGAGAAACACGTTTTGCTCGCATACTTGAACCTTGTTATCTCAATCGTTCACCACTTCTCAAAGGGTGGGTCAACGTATAGTACTGCTACTTGGTCATTAATGTGTATTTTGTTGGTCTAAGCAGTCTTATCCTCGCGACAGTGCAGTTTGATACAATATAAATTGCATTTGCATCAACCATTTGCTATCTGCAGATGGCATTACATTGCTGTGTCTATCGGCAAAAGGTCTGCAGAAATTGATTGAGGTTTGTACAGAATATACCAATGAATTTGACATAATATTTAACGTAGGCAAATAGCTTGCTTATATTTTCAAAGTAGGATATCAAAACCTTAAGGCGCTCCACACATTTTCATGGAAAGCAATGGACTCTGTGCAGAGACTGTTACAAGAATTTTTCCAACTGCCTGGGTCAAACCGAGTGGACATTTCTGGACGAACTCGTGTGTGTGCCACAGCACATGCTCTAAAACATTGTTCGTGAATTTTCTGCCTGTTCTTCTGACACAATGAGAAGGTAATCATACTGCATCGACATGTATTTTGTCAGAGTATGGTAAAACGTCACTAATGCGCAACTACAAAGCCTGAAAATTGCTGATAACATTGCGTTTCGCATACTACTCAACGATAAACGGGAGCGTTAGTACAGCGAGTGCAAAGTTATCAGTGCCAATCTTTGATATAATACTTTATTAAGCCCCCATAGATGGGGAAATAAAATCCATACATCGAACACACAAAATCATAAAATACATACAGTCACAGTAATGCTATAATGATTTTCACCCAACCTGAAAATTAGGACCCTATAGGATACAAACAAATAATTTACATAAGTGGCACTGGGAACTAAATAATACGCGGCACAATCACAGAACACATATAGCATACCTCTATACATAATATTTGAAATGAAATGGGGAGGCACAATACATATATGAAACACTAAATCATAAAGTTCAGTTGCATATTAACAGTACTATATCACACAAATTATAATCAGACTCGAAATGATATAATCACATCATGAAAATAATATATTGAAAATTCTGAACACACACAATGCTCCAAATAAGAGTACATAATAAGTGTAGGACTCGTGGATTAAAATGAAAATAAAAGAGCATCGGGTGGAAATTTAAAGGATTTGGTGAGAAGAAAGGCCAGTTTGCGGGATCACCGTATGGATCATTGCCATCATCTTGCATTAGAACATACCGCAGAGAGTCTGAAATGCCATGTGGTGGCGTTTTATCAAAGTAAGTTACTGGCGAGGTGCGTGGGGATACAATATTTGGTGGGGACAGGCCGAACTTTGTGGCTCTGTCAATCGGAGTCGCACTTCTTGTTTGACCGTACACCTAATACTTATTACGCTGAGCAACAGAAAGTGTATCTCTGATAAAAAATATCCCGGACTTCAGAGATGGGCATAGCTCGTAACAGTGCAATAGAGCGAGCTAGTTCATGTAAGGTGACCAGTGCCTTTACCATGTTACCCTGGGCCGTCTCTTTAAATCTCCAATTTATGGATCGATCGCTAAGTTTAATACATTTTAAGCCATAAGTCAGCGAGGGCCTCGAGCTCCCAACAGTGTTCCATACATATGATTTGGCTTCTGAGGACAGCCCAGGGTAACAATTCAACGCCAACTCCTGACAGCCTGAACATGTTTCTTCTTGATTTTGATATTTTATTGGCAACATGAGACTCTGAGCTTGGATCACTTATATGTAACACCCAATACTTCTAGCTCATTGACAATCTGCAGAGGTAAATCATTCAGATGCCATTTAGGGTCATCATGGCAATGATCTTTTCCAGCAACAAAACACAAAGACTTGGAAGCGTTCAACGAAAAAGGCCACTTACGTGCATATGGTTGGCATATATTAATTAGAGACTGAAGTTGTGGAACAGTACTTGCAAAGATAGTGACGTCATCTGCATAGGCGAAGCTGTTATGTATGGTGGCTCAATGGTGCCAACCAAAAGTTTTTTCTCGGAATCACGAGACAAAAACTCGTCATTACGAGATTAAAATCTCGTAATTATGAGATTTTATCTCGTAATTACGAGACCAAAAAAGTTTGGGTTGGCATCATTAAGCCTCCATAGTTATGTGCATTATTGCCTACTTTAAGATTTAGATGTGACCGATTTAGTTGTACCAATAACTCGTCATTAAAATATTAAAGAGTTTCGATGACAGGATGCTCCCTTGGTGGGTACCAACATTTACGGAAAATAGAGAGTTATATGAATTATTCCATTTAACATATACTTTCAACGAGCGAGAGCATGGATGTAAATAAAGCCAGTGACTGGTGGGCACGGTGACGAGATGAAATGTGTACAGCTGTGAATGGCGACTCGCACGAGGTAATAACCATATTTTGCATACTCTGTTCAGTTGTGATCATAGGCACACCAATGTACTACGGGTAGGATGGAGCCTTGATGCTGTAACCGACATATATAAAATTGTCATTTTTTGCTCCTTTTTCACACTTTGCTTGCTGCACTTAGCTGTACGGGGCACCGTGCACGGATAATGTTTGTATTGAGTTGTATGCAAAATTATGTATCATATGAATAAACTTCTCGGATAAACCATCTCGATAACTATCTATATTTTGGCATTAATACTGTTCAGCCTCCATAGGAAAGTGTTTTAATTTTTAAGTACCTCTCCGGTCGTTAAATTTATCACATACAAGGTTTTCTTATGTTTTTTTTTCAGTTTCGTTCGTTTCAGAATATCGCTTAGCATGAATTTGATTTGACTATGAAACGTACAGTTTATTCCACGGTAGCATTCGATGCCATTTGAGGACGCATTGTAAACACGAAATACCACATGAAATTATTCATTTAAAGAAGGTCAACATTTTGTAGCTGGTTCCAAAATATGTTGAACAAAACATTGGTCTGTTGGCATTTTCTAAAATAATACTTCATAATATACATGGACTGGTAAACAATTATCTGACATAGAGTTACCTGAGCCATTAACACGTGAGAGGGTTTTCAGTGATACATATCTTATCTCAAAGCTGTTGAATTATGATAAACGCGTACGCATATTAGTAAATGAGACATTTAAGGATGAATTTAAATTGAAACAACACTACAGTGTACGTTCATATATTTTGTCTATAGATTTAAATTCTATGAATACAGATGCTTTGAATTACTTATTGCTGTATTGCCCATGCTTATGTAATTCGATAATAATTGCAATACAGACGCTTATTAGTGCGCTTACATTTGCATTACTATACACTTTGTCTTCAAAATCAATTTCAGGTGATTTGCATCATACACTTTAGTTGTATTATTATTATCATCATCATCATCATTATTTGTATTTTTATTATCATTATTATTTGTATTATTATTATTATTATTATTATTATTATTATTATTATTATTATTATTATTATTATTATTATTATTATTATTATTATTATTATCACCATCATCCTCATCATTATGGTGTTTGATGCAAATTCAGATGATGTCTAGGTTGACAGTATAAAAATATATGTTATTTGTTATTTCTGATAAAAAGATTGTGAATCTACTGTCCACACTGATCCTCCGAAAAAGTAAAACTGCTCAGTGATTCATTAGAACCTGTAGTTGTACCATAACCAATTTAAGATCCACAGAAACGCTTAACAGTTCAGATAATTAGCTGCCTTGCCAAATTTATCCCAGTTTGCAGCAAAATGTGTTCATTTGGGAAGAGTTTTTATGTCTCAGATGCTTCAACATTTATGTATTATCGCACATTTCTCACCAAAGGTACCGATTCCTTTACCTCCATGTTTTTTTTTTCAAAAATGCAGCATAGTGGAGAATTTTTAGGACAGCTTTACAATGACACTTCCATTATTGCACCAGGGGACTGGCCTTCGGCTTCTAACAGGGAAATTTGCGCAAATCAATAGTTCCATCTCCTGTTTTACAGCTTCGATGACTATTGGCTTCATTATACGTTGAAGGCTGCGGTCACTTGCGGATCTTTTATCGTTTACAAATACATGTAGCCATATGTTTTTCAAAAATCTTCTCCATGATGTTGAGAAGGAGATGTCTTTTTATACCTCCACCTTGCCTGTCTACCCCAGGATTGGCATTGAATATCTATGTGGTAGCCATTGCATTTACTTTGCCTTTTTCCGCCATATCAGATGGTAGTAGTACGTGTAGTCAAACCATAACCACTTTAAGATCCATTGAAACCACTAACAGTCCAGATGATTAGGTATCTTGAAAAAGCATAATGCAAGTATTCCATTGCGGCTGAACACAATGCAGTCTATGAATATTAATATCAGTGTTAAACTATTTGCTAGGAAGCCGATTCATACGTCCAAATCTATACTGCAATTCACACTTTTCTGGAGAGCAAGACTACAATCAAGTAACATCAACTATTGCAATACCAAAACAGGGAATGGTAGTGTTAAACGACACTTGAACTCGCAAATAAACGTTTGAATCCACAAGCAAGAATGCTGTTCATTCTCATCAAACATTTTGAACGTATTTTCATTGAATTTTATCAGAACTACTAATCTAATGAAAGCAGATCTGTGCTTTGATACATGTGCACATTACACTCGGACATTGCACCTGACCGGAGCTGTTGACCTGGTCATGCTTTCATTAAGGGTGTCTTTTACAATTCTGAGCAAAAATGTTTTATGTTGATGAGAATTTTATGTAAAATATTGAGACAGACGCCAATATACATGTGGGCGATTTGAGCGAGAAAAGGTGAAAAGATTTCCTGACAAAAATTCATAATTCCTTTGTGTTACATGGTAGTAGGAGTGGTCAAAGCAATGGCGTGTGCAAGCAACTAAATATTCCACTGGGACACGGTCAACTGTTGATACGTTATTCGATTGCTAATTACAGTGCAAGGTTAAACAAATACACATGCATTGCATATTAGTTTAGTGACATTTGATAGATGGACATAAAGACGTTCTTGTTTTGTACGCAGTAACCGGACCCTCTTTCATGCATGGCAGTCCAACAAATATCATTTCACAACTTATAGAACGCACCCGTAAGTTTTAACTTTAAAAGCAAGGAAACGGTTCTCACGAATACTTAAACTGAACTTGTTTAATTTGACGAAATAAACTATTTTGCAACCAGCTTTGAGTCATAGAAACCATAAACACACCATAATCTTTGTGCACACATTTCCAATGTTATCCCAGTATCACCTTTTAGCAAACACTGACATTAAAAGAGCTAAAATGCGTTTGAACATAAAGAATTTAACCTCCCCCCATATTATGCATACTTAGTATGTTTTCATTCAGCATTTCAGTGTGTGTCATAGCGTATCTATCTATTCTGCTTTGTATTTCAAGTATCGATATAGACCTCAGTTCTTACCATAGAAGAGAAATTGTTAGATTTTTTCAATCATTGACGAACTTAATCTTCATAGTGAAGGCAGTTATAGACGAATGGTGCTTACTGTTTTAATATTGCTCCGCAGATTGGGGTATCTGTAGTGATGTGTTGGACGCAAATCGAAGGCAGTTAAGAAGCCCTTTGCCCATTCTGTCAGTCTGCTTAAACATTACCTGCACAGTACCTGCATGAGCTTACATCTTTCTATAGCACAACTCGACCTGGATTATAAGCACATAATTTTCATATCCATTGCTTTCTGTGACATGTATTGACATTTGAATATAAATATAAGTAAAAGCATTTACGTAGAGGACCCTTGACATAAGGTTGCTCTCTTGTAGGACCAGATCAGCATCATTACAAGTAATGAGTGTCCTGTATCAAATAGGGGTACCATTAATCTTCTGCTACGAGCTTAAGTTGGTACTGATCTCAAGTCAGGAGAGCGATCGTTTCCTTCATACTGCATTTCGTAGTCATTCAATGACACAAAAATGATACTAACCATTTGGTGTCTCTACCTTAGACTTCCTGATTTCGAGTTTGCTCGTTCGGAGGCTGGCGGGTTCTAATAATGGGTGGGTCTTGTTTTCTGGGATTTTCGGTGCAGTTTCTCTAGCACCTGTCGGACATTGTTTTTGTTTCTATTTTTCATGACAGTTATTGCTTTATGTTGTCAATGTGACATCTTATCATCGAAAGGTTTTCAATAAATTTTGTATTGTTTGGTGGCCATTCAAGTCATGCTGTTATATCTGGTGATGTTCATGTTGGGGTTGTCAATATTTGGACGGTTTTCGACCTGGACTGAATTAAGAACTGTGATATTGATTCATGATGGTTTTAAACTGCTATTCAGTGTCATTCAACATTTACACGTTTAAAATAAGTTTACATCAGCATGCCTTGGAACACTAACGGACACACAACGTGTCAGAGTCCCATCAAAATGTGGCTATAGTGCTTCGTAAGCTTATTGATATTAATTTATACACAGAAATAATGGAAACCAGAATGTGTAAAACATGTGACAGGAATTTTTATATCTTGTTTTAGTTTCCCAAATACAAGCTTTCAAAAAGGGACCCAAAATATGAAAATCTATATTTCGGCTTTTTATAAATCCAGAACAAACACTGATAAAATTCCACAACACGTTTTTCATCCACATACTGTGGTAGACATGAATTCTGTACTAAAATGTGAAATTTTCTTTCACCGGGAAGTAGTTCTTTCCTCATTTGTATAGCAGTCTCATATGATATTTTTATCACAAAGCTGAATGTTTATTTCGTATTTACATGGCAAATTGAAAATATAGTCTGGTGTAGAACCTTTTGGTCATGTCCATTCTAAAATATACACAGGAATTTACTATTATTTTACTTAACCAACTTTGCTCGGTAATTATTGTCTCAAAGATTGCTTTCACCTCTCACCTGTCCATACAGATGTAATTTTAAGCTATTAGGCTGTAAAACACTCTCTGTTTATCCTACATACCTGGTACCAGGTTAGCTGGTACACTACTACAGTTTCCAGCGTTAAGGAATGTGTTTCTCTTTTTAACAATTTACAAGATGCTCTTGCTTTGTTCACGTCAGGTATATGGCGCTTGTATTGAGGAATGCTGCCCGAGGATATCCTCTTTAGCCAAGGGATACACGCATACTTTGACAACAGAAACGCCAACTGTCTTTCTTCATCAAGAGTCTGTGAATCTTGATGGATAATTTTCCTTTACCAGCATTTGTTCAGCTGCAAGATGCATAGTTGTTTGTGCTATTTGCTCAGGGAATTCACGGTACCATACTGTCGGGTGCGATCGCGTTAAGTCACACCAGAGCATAGCGTGGGCCTAACTGTAGCAAATGCACTTTAAGCCGACCCAAAATCCCAATATAGCATGTTTGTAATGTTGTCTATATCGCGAGATTCGAATGCTGTACCCGGACCCTGCCATTAAACATGACAAGCCCCCCCCCCCGAAAAAAGTACTGCAAACTTCGTTTTCATCAATGTTCACATGTATTTTCGCGGCAAAAACATCGCAAAATAAATAATAAATTTAGGATAACTTTGGAGATGATTTTTTAACTTACTTTAAAAAAGTAAACAGGTAAATAATTAGGCCTAAACCATGCCACATTGTGGTTCCCCTCCCCCCGCACAAATACTGAAGAGCAAACACAATGAAGCACTTTGAAGCACATTGTGTTGATTGACAGTAAATCACAGTTGGTCGTGGGTTATGGCCAACCACATGTGTATAAAGGGTAGACGGTACGATAAATCAATATCACTCAAATGATTTGCACAAAAATGTTTCAATTTCAGCAGAAATTGCATATATTAAGTTGATACTATACACGTAAATCTGCCAAATATATTCAACATAAAAGATAGGTATTTTGATATGACATTTATTACATGCAAGAAATAATACTTCAAAGTGAAAATATCAACCTTGATAACCCGTATACGATTCTATGGACCAAACTGGGAAAGAAAATCAGGAACCCCAATCAGTTTCACCGAATTCATTAAAGCTTGTTATTTCATTTCTGTGCGCAAAAGTTGGAACTTAGTCCACAAAATGGAATAAGGTTTTCACTTTTGTGTGCAAGTTTGTTATTTTGTCAACCATATCGAGTAATCTCTCAATTTTGTTGAAACTATTACCACTAAAGTCAAATGATCTTATCGATTTTGTCGACGGAAACGGTATCCAGTTTACAAAATCCTATAAGATTTATCCAGTTTAGTGCACAAAATTGGAAAAAATGACAAACAGAAATATACTCTATAGATTGTGTGTGCAGAATCGCCCAAAAATTACGAAATCGTATAAAGCCTCAGAATCGCTATCGTGGTCATTTTTTGAGTTCCTATGATGACTTGTATAGGGCATCGGTCTGCATGTCTCGCAGTAAGTCACATGCCGTCGTGACAATTCAGCAAGCTTTGGAAGCTGGCCGTATCATACAACATATCTACGCATGTGCGAGAATAGAGTGTCACATATTTTTTTCTTCAATAATTGACCAAGCGACAGGGGACTGTCAGCGTTACATAACAGACTGGCCTATATGGAATGAAATTTTGCCTGCAGGTTGTCGCTTTCGTCCATTTTTTTTTAATCTGTTGTTTTTTCTGTTAGGCATATTATCTTTTTAATTGTTTTTTGCAAGTCAGACAGTCAAATTAAAACATAGACGCATGTGCAAGATTTGTTAGTTTATGATAAAGTCGTTAAGGGTGTCTGATGGTACGAAATTCTAAGCTGTTACACTTGGCATGTCACATTTTACCAATTTCGTAGACAAAATAAAGTTTCCAATTCCGTGTGTTTTAGAATTTTTGAGGAAAAAACTGAGGTAGTTTTTGTGATTTCGTGTACGAAATTTAGAAACTTCACGATTCTGTCGACAAAATTGTACTATCTTTAGGGAAGCCATCAAAAGATCGATGTGCGATTAAAAACGAACCTAATTTAGTTAGGGGGGAGGGGGTTAAAAGCCCAGTTAGTTTTCTGTCGCACAAAATCGATGTAAGCAACAAATATCAAAATTTTAACTTGCAAACAGGAAAAAAACGTTTCCGCGATGATCGAGCGCCAGTTTAACGGGTTGTTCAAATAGCGGTTGCAATATCAACATTCATCCAGGGATGCGAGTCATGTCTTCATGTTGTTGAATGGTAGTAATCCCAATCTTTAAAAGCCATCTTAAATACACCACGATATAACCTTTTTATAGTGGCAAAGCCCTATGTAATTTGTGACCACTACAGTACACATTCTGGGAGATCGAAGTTTCAATGTGAAGTCGAGTTAATTTCAGGGGGGGGGGGAAGGGGGTCTGACCCAAAACGAAATTACTTTCGTTTATTTGTAACCATTGAACTTTGGATGGCTTCCCTTTAGATTTTCGTAAACAAGACTGTTATACTCTTACACTTGTATGCATGAAATCGAATAAGCTATGGATTTTGTGAAATGTTCTTCCAATTTCGTTCACAAAAATTGGATAACATGGATAACCTGACATGTTTTTCAATTTTGTGCACAGCATTTGATAAAAAATGGATTGTGTTGACAAAATTGGAAAGCCTTTAAGATTTTGTGGATGAAATTCTAAACCTCCGATTATGTGGACATAATTAGTTAACCTAACGAAGTTGTGGACGAAATCGATATATTGGACAATTTTGTAGACACCAATTTTCAATTTCTTGCACGAAATTGATAAAAGTATATATTTTTGTATAAGAAATTCATAAAATGATACAATTTTGTGCATAACATTTGATAAAAAATGGATTGTGTTGACAAAATTGGAAAGCTTTTAAGATTTTGTCGACGAAATTCAAAACCTTACCCAATTCTGTGGACGAAATTGGTAAATTTACGGATTATGTGGACGATATTAGTTACCCTAACGAAATTGTGGACGAAATCGATATATTGAACAATTCAGTAGACCCCAATTTTCAATTTCTTGCACGAAATTGATAAAAGTATATATTTTTGTTTACGAAATTCATAAAATGATAAAATTTTGTGCGCAAAATTGATAAACTATGACAATTCCGTGCACAGAATCCCATACGCTTGTTGGGTTTTGTGAAATACTTTCAGTTTTGTGACTTTTTCTACATCCAGTTCCTCCACATAATCATAAGAGTAGTTTTATAGTTTAATTTCGTGGCGGGACTTCAATTTTGTAATTTGGTCTTACATTTTGTGAATCCTGTTGTGATTACGTCCACGAAAACGATAAGTATTACGATTTCATGCACGAAATCAATGATGTTACGCTTGGCACCCCATTGATAAGGCACCAAATCAAACATGCAAAACTTCCTCGGTTGTCGTCCTACCAGCAAGAAATAATACAGGCACAGTCAGCTTTATGATCACCCCCATACTGCTCCAAGAGCAGGTGTGGGATTGATCTTTAGTGGAAGGCCCAGCAGTACGCAGAGCCGTGTAAGCCCATGCTCTATACTTAAGATGTGTGTCTTGAATATTTGATAAGTGATCCTGACAGATGAAAAAATTATGCTCCTCATCCAGGCTTTTTTACCTCCAGCCTTGTGGGTGCCCGTAGGAAATTTAACAGCCTTATTTTTCAACAGGTAGTAAACAACAGTCACAAATCCTGCCATTTTACATATTAGCATTTTTAGCCAAAAAATCAGCATATTCAACTTTTGTATACTTTGGTGGACAGAATTTAACACATACAAATCTCACAAAAACACGGATGAATTTATTTTATATGAATCCCAGTTCAACATTATTTTAATAAATGAAACGCGATATAACGCATGGATGCTACATGTAGTTTATACAGATAGATGAAAATGCTTTAGCCAGGGTCATATCATTGTAATTACTCAGTTACTAATTACTTTCTAATTCTCATCTGTCCTATCACATAGTGCTCCTACGTGACCACGAATAGAGTAACTCTGCATGGCAACAAAATCTGACTCGGCTGACTTCATTTTGAGAAGCTACAGCATCAAGAAAATATAATATTTTCACATTGACGGACTATCTTCGTTGGGATGCGCAACAAGTAGGCTACTACCAACATGGTGCATTGGTGTGTAAAGCTGTGTGTATCTGTGATAAATTTGCAAGAGCAACAGTCATTCTCATGTCAGTTTTTAAACTGGGCGTGGTATTTGATTGCTTATTAAAATGTGCTGGACGTTCTTTAATAAACGCCGTTTACAGGGTCCTGACTTTGTAAACAAGGTTTTGTTTGTTTTGCTTCGATTCAGAAAACATGAGTATGGATTTCAGCGCCATCTGAAAGAAATAACAACCGAATCTTGATCCCTGAACATGATCGTGGCGCCCTCCGCTTTCTTTGCTATAAAAACGGAAATCTATTTCATGTGCGCATGCATGTAAATGTGTTTGGCGGTATTTGCTGTTCGTCCTCATCCACATATGCAGTGAGATGGATTATTCTGGACAATCCCCCGATTGATCTTTTATTCAAGCAATCTATTTTGCAGTCCATGTATGTTGACGATTTTACCCAGTCAGTAGTATTAGTGAAGTTCGAAGTATTGTCTTGGATCTTCTTCCTATTTTTTCAACTTGGATGATTTGAAATTACCTTGTTTGCAGTAAATCAAGAGCAAATTGTTGAACAAATTCCAGTGGCTAACCGTGCTAAAGAAGTACAGGAATTTTCACCAGGTTCATCATGTCGAGCATTAGGCGTGAGGTGGATGATAAAGAAGGACAAATTTTGTTTCAATATTAAATCTATTGATTTCACCAATCTCACACGTTAGATTATGCTCAGCTCCTTGGCATATACATGTATATTTGATCCTCTTTAACTTGCTTCCCCTTGTGTAGTTACAGGAAAATTGTTATTACAACAGACGACTCGTTTGCAAATAGACTGGGATACCCCTGTACCTGAAAGCATCTATCAGAAATAGACCTCATGGTACAATTTTTTTAGTAGAACTCTGCCAGACATGACTTTTCCGCGATGCGTAAAGTCATTACATTTTGATATAGGCTATTATGAATACCACGAGTATGCTGACAGTGGTCAAGTGGCCTACGTCTCATCAATTTAAATGAGATGCGTTAGCTCCTCAGGGAAGATTTCGTCTCATTTAATGATGAGTAAATTGTTCCTATATAGAACAGTCATTCGGTACCACGCTGGGAGTTGCAAGCTGCTAAGTGTGCAGTAAATTTGTACTTGGTTCTTAAACGAGATCTTTGCATAGATAATGTACCTGTATTTTTCTGGACTGACTCCAAACTTGCACTGGAATATATACAAAATGAGACCCGGCGTTTTCATACATTTGTTAAAAATCGTGTCTGCTACATTCGTACCAATATCGACCCAGCGTCACGGTTTCATATTGCTTCGGTATCCTGCGGACCTACTCACACGCCCGTTTTCATTAGATTACCCAAGTGCCCTAAAACTTTGGGGTTATGGTTCGAAATGCTTGAGTACATATACAAAAGTTTGGAGCAAAGGTGGCGAGTCTCGCCCCATTTCTCATGATGATCCTGAAGTTATAACATTTGATACTCAGCTCGATACAGATTCCAATCAAATTCATGGATTAAAAGGATTTGTAATTATTACTCTTTCTGGTTCACAATTATGAAGTGTGTAGCAGTGGTTGGGTAGGTTTGTCTTGTTTAAGTCTAAACGTAGTTTTAAACAGGGCTCACGTGGCGAGCTTGATACTGCTGGTGACGTCACCATCAAGCATTATCAACAGGAATCCTTTGAAAAGGAGATTGCTAGTTTGAGAGCAGACAAAACATTGTCAAAGTAAAGCAGTATATGGTCATTGAATCCGTTTATGAACAATAATGGCATTTTGCGTGTAGGAAGTAGAACTGGTGAACATCCGATTCTGATGTCGTTAGTATCGCTGAACCCATTGTTTACCACTTTCATCTAGATGCCCATCCAGGCACAGAATGGACACGGAGTCTAGTCCGTAGTGAATACTGGATTACAAAAGGACGTCGTTGTGTACAACGGGTATTACAAAAGTGTATAGTGTGCAGGAAATTTTATGCCGAACCATCTATTCAGTTAATGGCCAATTTACATCCTGCCAAAATCAATCTTTATACACCACCCTTCACTCATGTGGGTATAGACTGCCTTGGTTCTTATTTTACGAACATCTATCGAGGACAAAAGAAAAGGTATGGGTGCATATTGACGTGAAAGGGCTCTCGAGCCATACATATAGAGATGCTGAATTCTCTGCCGTCTTTGAATATTAGAACAAAATGGCAAGTACCTGTAAGTGATATGAAAGTTGGAGAGTTGGTATTGGTGTTCGAAAGGGCATTGCCCCGCAATTTATGGCCACTTGCCATAAATAAAGAAATATTTTCAGATAGAGATGTCAAAGTACGTTCTTTGTTATTGAAAACCAAGGTTGCTGATCTTAATGTAATGTATTTAAGACTGCTTCAGTAAGAGAAAGGAGAAAATGGAAAGTAAAGAAAATTACTCTACATTTTGATGTTCTTGTGACAAAATGAAATTGGTACAATGAATCTTGAACATCATGAGATAAAGATCATGATACTGGCCAAGGAGGGTAGTCATGTCTCCCCCTGCAACGAAGGACACATAGTTTTGGCGTCCGTTTTCTTCGCTTCTTCTTGTTCTTCTTCGACACATTGTTGCGAACGCGATAACTCACGAAAGTTTAACTTGGGAAATTGGTTTTTTATTTGTGTAATGGTTCCCTTATTGGACAAGATAAAGAACATGATAGCCAAGGCGGGTTGTCATGTCTCCTTCTGCAACGAGGGACACATTGGCATCCGTTTCTTCCGCTTCTTCAACACATTGTTACGAACGCGATAACTTAAGAAACATTCAACATGGAAATTTGAAATTTTCGTGAATGTGTTCGCACATAAGGCAAGATAAAGATCATGATACTGGACAAGGAGGATAGGTATGTCTCCCCTTGCAACGGGGGCATATTCTTTTTTCGTCCGTTTGCTCCGCTTCTTCTTGTTCTTGTTCAACACATTGTTGTGAACGCGATAACTCAAGAAATATTTGACATGGGAAATTTTTTGTGACTATGTTCCTATATAAGACCTTGCTTGGGAATGCAAATTGATGATCTTGACCTATTTTTCTAGGTCACGTAGGCATTTCATCTCAAGTCCTCGCGGACGCCATGACTCCACAAGGATATGACATCGGAGGTTGATTTTTTTGATGATTATGTACCATTTATAATACAAACTAGGTTAGGATTGTGGATGGGTGACCTTGACCTATTTTCAGTGTGACATGACTAGTTTTTAAAAATCATTGCAGACGCACTTGAGAAGTATTTGACTGAGGCAGTTGAAATTGTGTGTGATTATGTTTCTGTATAAGACTTTAATAAGAGCTTGCTTGTGATTGCAGTTGTTTGGCTTTGACCTATTTTTCAAGGTCACAAGCACTTCCTTGTAGTTCCAGAAGCAATAAAATGAGAAAACTAGGTGAGTCCGGAGTCTGCTACACCAGACTACCTGAGTAGACATCCGCATCACACAAGCCCGAAGGGCGCGTGTGATGCGGATGTCACGAAGGTAGTCTGGTGTAGCAGACTCCGGACGAGCCTAGTTTTCTTTTTATCCCGTACTTAAGTACTGTCAATTTTCATTTTTCATTGTAAATTAAAAAAAAAACTACTATTTATAATTAAATAAAAGATAACAGACACAAGCTTCCCAATGTAGACATACGCGACCTCATTTTATTTTGCTTCTGGTGTATGAATACATTAAGTTCATAATCAAAGTGAACAGTCAGCGTAGTCTGGTGCATAGCCACGTAGTATGGTCAGATCCATGCCATATAAGGGAATGAACACAAGAATGGAAAGAAAGTAGTGCAACACAACGTAGTCTGGTGCATAACCACGTAGTATGGTCAGTCAGACTAGGTAGTCTGTATTAAGTCCATTTTTAAAGTAATATGGCCCTAAGTACGGGATAAAACAAGAAACACTTGATGTAGCAGCTTCAAATTGTATAAATATGCATCTGTATAGGAGCTAGGCAAAGATTGTGGATGACCTTGACCTATGTTTAAGGTCACAGCTGTATTTCCTTGAAATTGTTGCCGACGCGATAAGTCTAGAAGAATTTGATTGAAGAGGTTCAAATTGTGTATGCTGATGTACGTGTATAAGAACTAGGTTGGGGGGGGGGGTTATTGTTTTTGCGGCCGTTTCTTCTTGTTCTTCAACACATTATTGTGAACGCGATAACTCAAGAAAGGTTCAGCAGAGTTTCGTTGCGCGTGTTGGGATATGGTTAATATCCTTTCAGGAGTTAACGTATTCTGTGATATTACTTACTACATGATCAACATGGTCATTCCATGTTAGTTTATCATCCAGGATAAACCCTAGATATTTGGCAGACTGCATTCTGTTTTCGATCACATTATTTCCAAATGCTAGGTGCGAAAAAATGATCATTGCGTTTGATGTAAAAATACTGAAGCATTAATTTTCTTCATTCGTGGTGAATTTGTTTACTGATAGCCATTTATCAGGCTAGTTAGAATTTTTTCACCTTCATTTTTAACTTCATATCATTTTTTTTTTCCTGAAATGAATGTCTTTGTATCATCGGCAAAGAGGCGTTTTTATCGTTGGATGCAGCCCCAAATGTCATTGACATATATTAAAAACAAAAATGGTCGAACTGCCGATCCATGGGGTACGCCATATGAAATAAAACTGGCTTCAGATTTTGCGTCGTTCGTCACGACATATTGTTTTCCATCTTTTAAATAGCTTTCAAACGGTTTATACAACATTTCTGTTCACACGTGAAAAAAGCCACACATAGCGACACTTTTAACAATGTGTAGTGTTATGTGTATGGATATGTAAGGCCATGGCGGCCATGCGAAGTTACATTCATTGGTACATGCAAATGGAGCGGAGACCTTAAGAAGTAGACATCATAATTAGGACACTCACCATACATGTAAGTACTGGAGGCGGGGTACTCCATCCACCAAAATCTCTTTCTTTTTTTATTTCATTTATCCTCAATACCTAAGGTTGACAGCATCAGCGCACAAACAGTATCTTTGAATGATAGGTATCAAAAAGAAAATGAACAGAATTTGGTCCACGCAAACAATGCATTTTCTTGCATATAAATCTTTTGTTTATATTCAACCGTGGCAAGTGTAAATGTTAATTTCAATTAGTTTATGTCAATTTGTCTGGATTTCCGGATTGTCCCGGATTGTCGAGAGGTTTTTGTATTGTGCTACAGCCATAGAGGTGTTGTGTTCAGATCATCAGTGTGATGTTTAGAGAATCTAAGAAGCCAAAGTTCCTTCAAATTCAGTGGCAACAAGCACTGGAAATATATTTCAAGGAGATTTCTTGAGAATATATGATACGATATGCGGATAGTATATCTCCAGTCGTTGTATAAATATACTCAAGCGGAGAAAAGACTGCTTTAAATATGAGCTGATGGAGCAAGCAAGTATGGGTAATACATGAAATGTTATTTGACTGTTATTTGATATTTCATAAAAAATTGGCCTTTAAGTATAAATGACAAAAATTGCAATTTAAATCAGGCCTTGGTTATGAAAATTATTTAAGCCACATTTCAGTTGGTCACCATCGTAAAGCATTAACCAGATTAAGAGTCACTAGTCACAACCTAAGTTTTGAAACTGGTCGATATATTAAAGCGAAAACCCCAGCAACAAATGGACTGTGTCCATAATGCAATGTGGTTGAAGATGAGTGTCACTCCCCATACAATGTAAGATGTAGACCTTAGAAAGAAAAGACCTTTTTGAGACTGTGCTTGGTATATGTAAAAACTTTTCAAGGCTGGGTGACAACTCAAAACTTTTGTATCTTGTGTCAGCAGAAGGCCAGGTTGCTTGCGCATTTGGTAGATTCTGTTTCAGGGCTTTTGAAATAAGAAAGGACCACATGTACCAATAGAAACAGGTCCATTTGCTTGTGAAATGCGTATAAAGTATGATTCCGTCCATCACGCAAGAGTCAAGACTTAAGATTTACTCAGCAGGTGACATACGAATTAACTGCAAAGGGTATATTTTGACTGATCTATAGAATCTCAGGTGCTGAATTTTCATGCAATCAAGTCATTCAACTTGTATCGTGGTGTAGCATGTATAAGTAATTTATTGTTTCTGTTTTCTTTTGTAATTAACCTTTCAGTGCCAACTTGATGGACATAGCAATAACAGTAGTACAGTTATATAGTTAGATTTATACTTTCTGTGTCATGGTGCTAAGACACCAGCAGGTGTGTGCGTATTTATGTTTTACTGTAATTATTACTTGTAGCCCCAGAGGGCGCTTCTGTATGTATGTGCTATGTTCCCTCGCGGATCTTTATTGCAATAAAGTATTTCTTTGATATGAACAAAATAGGATGCCAATTACCTGGTGCGGTTTGAGGCACTTTTTTGCAAATGAAATATGTGTTTAGGTTTCGTCCTCTAACGTTACATATATAGTGCCAAATGCAACCATTGCATTCATTAATAGCTTAAAACCCCGATTTTTAATTTCTCAACTGCTTTATTTTCAAATAGATCCACATGGTGCATTATTTAATTATACCTGACAGTGTACTTAGGACGCAGCCATGGCTCAACGTCAAGATTGTGAAACTGTTACACACGTAAATGTTCAGCATTTGCCTTTGGCTTCTGTTACAACAGTAACTGGGTCTTGCAATTTAGTCTGAAGAGCATCCATACTTGGCAGCTTGCAGTTATATCTCCGTTGCTAAAAAGAATCAAATAAAGATCAGTGATAAAGACAGGTACAACTATGCATCTGCCCACTCAGACATCCCACCCCAAGCCTCATTGCATCAATTTAGCTTACAGTGCAGCTTTGAAATCCACAAAGCAAAACATCGTTTATTTATTCTTTCAAAAATAAAACAAAAACTGAATTGTCGGAAAAAAATACGAAAAAAAATCCCGAGTAAATTAAATTGTGTGGAAAAAGTGCATCATACACAATCATTGTAGTTTAAAGTCACTCGTTTCATTTTACTTAGCCCTGCACACATGATCATTTTACCTCTCATTTGCATTTGCAGATTTCGCAACCCTTGGAGTCCCTCTGAAAGCCATTTTCGCAGAACATCCGGCACGTAGGGGGGCATATTTCTGTGCATAAAAAGTACATTTAAACATACCACAGAAACAACACTAAAACAAAGGTTCAGGATTATGTGCGATAAGCATTTCAGAAAACAGCAAACCTTCAACAAAAGGTTCCCAAATGAATCCAAAACAAGTTCAAATACTATTAAAAAGTATTGATATTTTCAATTTTGTGTGTGCTTCCTGAGTTCATATTTTTTATTACAATTGTATTACCCCGGAGGTTTGTGAGATATTGTATTATACATTAGATTTTACCAATGCCCACTTCACTGCGGCAGCATAAGCCAGAACAGCCGATTTGCTTATTTCACTGCCAGTACGTTATTTATTTCAATGATGGAATTTTTTACATTGCGGGCGATATTCATATAATGATTAGCAAAATGCCAATACCCTTGTCCCACACGCATTTTGTTTCCTTGTCTTTACTAAATTGAAGTCTATTCGATATTCAATAATAATAATAATAATAATAATAAAAAGATAAACGATATGGATTGACTTAACTAACCCTCAGGTTTGGGGCATGAAGGGCAGCATTCGTCTGGCTTTGTGGTTGGGGTAGCTCCATCTGGGCAAATAGGCAAGCCGCATTGGATGCCCTTGCACTCTATCAAAAGAAATCTCGTAGGATAAGACATGAAGAGCGATATTTATAAATGTTATCATTGGTCAATATATATAATGTCCTTTCGGAAAAAAATAAGAAACCCATATATATACGCGTAATGGTTGGCATGTGGTGAAAAGTGCGACTACCTGTTTTATAAATATTTTTATACAGAAGACGATTGACTTATTTTGCAGAACACTGCTGATTGGAAATCCATACAATTCTTGTCCAAACGTCTGATCTTTGGGCCAGGATGTCCTGGAACTATCTCAGATAGGATAGTTGAAAATGGTCTGTCAGTGCAAGTGCGGATATCGCGATCGAGCACAGCATATGAGCAGCTCAATACGCGCGCGATGTGCACATGGCAAGGGACACTAGGTCACCTGCTCAAGCGCCTCGTGGCTTTTGTGAGAGCCTTGTCTGTGTCGTTGAAAGTTTGTTCGTTATACAGCTGTTTGCGTGAAAAGCACACACGCTATGCATGCAAGTCTTGTACAATTGTACGGTATGGAAAATCTACATGCCTATCGTGAAGGAGAACATTCGTTTACAAAGCAAGCTATAAAATTTTTATCTCACAAAGGAAAAATAAGAACGACATTTGCAGAAAGTTTTACTTCCTTCAACACAATTACCGATGAAACCGGAAGAGTACCGATACCACCGGCAGAGTGCAGATACATCATATCGCGGTACTGTAACTTTTAGGCCTATGAAACGGTATTTATACAAGCCTGTTATAGTACTAAAATCGACCCAAACATGAGAAAATATATATATATATATATATATATATATATATATATATATATATATATATATATATATATATATATATATATATATATATATATATATATATATATATATATTACTACTACTACTACTACTACTACTTACTACACTCTTGCATGCAATCTTGTTTTGTCGTGTATCTGTTTAGAGATCCCCCGCATCCACCGTAGGTAAAAGGTTCGCAGTTTCTGGTCTTTTGATTAAAAAAGAACGCTGGAAAGAGTGCCAAGCAGTTTCCCGGTTCTGCTGGTCCAGAACACGGTCCTGTTGAGAATTGACAGTGAAAACAAACTTGGCATCATAGAAATAAGCACGTGATTGAAATGACTGGTATATCCCGCACACACGTACACACACACACATACACATACACACATGTACGGCACATTTGCTGTGTCTGTTCTCATAATGCTAAAACACCCAAACCATCATAATACAGATATATATTAATAATCACAATTGTACCTATACTTTTCATTAAAATGCCACCCAAATGGCTCGAACAGCTTTGTGTGAATACACTATTAGTATTACTTCTTACCACATCCTGGTCGGCCTTTTCAGCGGTTGTGTGTTTTGACATAACCCTGGAGCATATATGATGGCCAAGGGAAGGTAACATTAGTATGGAAAACATTTTGCATTCACAACAAGCAAGTATTCACAAGCAAAAATATTCCACAAGAGACGAGAGATGCATTGTGTAAATACCTTGTAATTCTGATAGAGATGCACCTATCAGCACAGCAAAAAGAACGAGATTAAACATCTTTCCTCTGAAACTGCTGCACCGTGATGATAATGTACCCAAGTTTCGTCGATGCCTGAAGATGTCCAACGATATGTCTCATATATGATTTCAAACAAAACTTATAAATATAAAAACAACACACGTTTGATGACGTATAAGCCGATTGTAATAACTTTGCGATCCATTAATGTTTAGTGGTATTTTGATAATCTACTGACCCACTCAATCAAAAAGTGCGTGCCAATTTTATCTATCTTTATATAGCTTTCGAAAACGGATTTGACATATTTGCACAAGAATTTTAAGAGGCCATGTATGTTGCTTGTGACAATGGGTGGATTACATCCCAATGTAGTAAAGTTTTCAATACTTTCCAGCTGATTAATACTTATTCCATGAAACTAAATATTCACCACGTCAGAACTTCAGACTTTGCCTTAAAGATAAAACGAACGATCGGTTTTGTTTGTATTTAGGATGTACACTACCCTGTTACGATTGACGGTATACCATTTAAACAATACACGTGGAAAAGCTCTGGTCGGACGACACCAAGTAAAGATATGTTAGAAAAAAACATGAGCAACAAATAATCCTGAGTAATCTGTAGGTGTGGATTATTTGTTGAACTTTTAACTGCTGCAGGTGCGTCAGCATTCTAACAAAAGCACATTGAATCTCATTTGACACTTTTTCAAATTAATTGCAGCTTGCACCTAAGATATGATACTCTGTCAATCACATCGAAAAAAATGTATTTACTAACTCCCAACTATGTGCTGAACAGGTCAAAACACACACATATATTTTCATTAATATATGCCTCAGTGTGTTTATGACGATAAATTCGACAAGAACACTTCAATCAATTTTATGCTTTATCCGAAATTTAAACATTTGCTTACTTAAGGATCATTTTTGTCACTTGAAATATATACTGCATACATGTGCGAACCTTATAACGCCTAATCCTTTTTTATCAGGATTCCAAAAGCGAAAATGCCATTTCAGAGAACTTTTGTTTAGAAAATCAGATGTGCAATACATTTAAAATTTTGAATGGGAATTTTGGAGAGTGCAAACTGCTTTTGCCACAGTTATGCCCTCACTATGCTCGGGCAATAATTAGCGTGATTTTGACTTATACTGTCCTTCATTTTTTGAACAAGGAATATCGAACCAGACTATGTACTTCAATCCAGGACGATTGCTGTGAAAAGCTTAATTTTCATCCGAGTTCCGGGACTTGCGATACTAAAATACAGTTGTCGTTTCTGTTTCTAAAGTATCAGTGACTTTTAGCTTGAGAGGATATCCTTGGATTTATCAATAATAAATCAAGAAGATATTATAAAGTAGCCGCTATCGCAGAAAATTAAACGCTGTAAAACATGATTGATGGTTTCCCTATCGATAAATGAATTTGGCTACAATTCATATTTTTAAAATTCTTGCATCAAAGGTATGATAACAATTAAGGTATAGTGTCAGACATAAACAGTGACTGGGTTGTTTATGGAGCGTAGAGAGATTAGATTGTGCTGTACGGCAAGGGTGCAATTGCATGACGGGCTAAAATTTTAAGTCAGTTGACTATATATCACATGTGGGTATTCTGAATCGGGCGTCTGGTGTGTTTTACCACTCGCAGAAACATCTTGCTCATAAAACACGGATATCTTCCTTTATATTTGCAAATGATATAGCATCATACAGGAACAACCTTATCTCACCAAGTGTTCATATGTCATTCATTGATACTTATACCAAACATATTATAATGTATGGCTCAGAAATGTAGGCCCTTATAACACACAGAAATTCAGAAACTGGTTAAAAACTCGATCACACAGTGACACACACTACAAATTTAGTAAACACCCACATGTCAGATGTTATTCATAGTGATTTTCTGTAAGTTTGTCCTTGGTGTCTGGAGTAAGACATAACCTCGAGATTCAGCTAAGGAGGTCCCTCTTTCTCTCTGTCTGTCTGTCTGTCTCTAACTCTCTGTCTCTGTCTCTGTCTTCTGTCTTTCTACATATATATTCATTCGACACCCTTGATCAAGACATTTTACGTTAAAAAATTAATTATTGTGGAATTCAGGATAATCACCATCAATGGTACAAAAGCTACCTCACTAATTGCACTCGATATGTAGAATATGATGGTACTAAATCTACTTTTTCTCGTTCTCATACAGCTGTTCCTCTGAGGTCCACTCTCGGACTCCTTTTGTTTATAATTTATATTACAAAGTGATTATTTGGTCAATGCAACATCACTTTTCCACATCACCACAGATGCAGATGACTTAACTTTGCATAGTGCATTGGAATATTTGAACACAACCTCTGAAATTAATAATGCAAGCAGATCAGATGAAATCAAAAGGGAATTAAAAAAGATACATGATTGTTTATGTGTCAACAAATTATCATTGAGTGTAAATAAAACTAAATATATGCTTTTTCATCAAACACAGAAGAAAATGGCTGATAAAATACCTAACACCATGATTAAAACCACAGTAATAGAGAGATTTAGTTCTTTAAATGTTTGGGGTCTTACATTAGATGAAAATAAAACAAGGAAGCCACATATTGATAACATTTCAAGTAGAATGTCTGCTAAAATAGGTGTTGTAAATAACTGAAAAGATTACTTTCATCTCATATGCTAGAATCATTATATAAGTCATTAATTTTATGTCACTTAATTTTTCTATTCTCGCATTAGGATTTCAGCATGCTCGACTGAATAAATTACAGAAAAGGGCTATACGAGTACTAGCAATTACAATGCCCACACAGAACATATCATTTAAAAAAATTAAATTTGCTGAAATTAGAAGATTTCTTGCAACGACGTGCTTTACAATTTTATTTCAAATATAAAAATGAGCCTCTTCCTTTATATTTCCAGTATAAATATTTCAGCCAAGTATCCGAAATTCTTCAGTTTAACACCAGAAACCGAAATCGCTTACATACAATTTTTGTTGCCTGTAAATGCATAGGTAATGGCATTAGAAACTATGTAGCTGAATTTATAATTGTCTGGCCTATGTAACAGTTTCAAGCATCACTCTGTGTGACTTTGTAACCCCATGACCACAGCAAAGGTGTTAATACTCTGACCATGTCCATATAGACTCTCATTCATACATGTCTGATAAACTACAATGGATGCTTATGAGCAAAACAATGCTTTCCATGTACATGCGTCGTACATAACTTTGATGTATAATTCCTCCAGATGAATGACCCTGATATATCTCGGTAGAACCATGGGTGTTGGCATGATAATCCACACACACGCACACACACAAAGATATATGAGATGTATCCACAGTGATGTCAACATTCTCATGTTTCAACACATCTCCATGTTATCTTCCGTCAGTGATAAACACAGTGACATAATGCCGTCAAAATTGTACCTATGTACAAATGGAACTTTCTCTTGGGTGAAGGAAATGGATATCAAAAGATATGCCCCCCCCCCCATCACTGGATGGCAGTTTTATAACCTGTGTATGCAGGAAAAATACAGGAAAAGTGCAGTTGCCACCGAAATAATAGAAATCAATAAATACATGCATGCACACACACACACACACACACACACACACACACACACACACACACACACACATACATACATGCACATACATTCATACACATATACACACATACATACATGCACATACATACAAATGCATGAATAAACTGAATAAGAAAATAATAAAAATACATAAAATAAGCAAATAAATCAATATCCAACCTATATGTAAATAAATGACTGGGGTTTTTTTTTTTTTTTTTTTTTTTTTTTGGACACATGTTTAATGATCAAACAATTTCAGTTGGAGATAATTGTCTTTTAGGGAAAGTTAGTTTAGGAGCCTCTTTACTTTCCTCCAATACTTGGCTCTTGGAACCCCATATTATTACATCTTTCTGATCTGCTTAGTCTTTTTTCCAAGGCCTTTATTTTTTTTTGTCTGCATGTCGACATAGTGGATAAAGATATACCTCTTTATTTTTCTCTTATTCAATGTGGCTTCAGCTTAAGCCACAACCTCAGCCACAGCAGTCACCATGCCAATGGTGGGCTTTTTTGACTTTTTTCATCTCTTGTCTTGCCCAATTAAGTGTTTTCGTCTATGATCTAGCAGGCAATGGAGGAGTGAGGGATCTTTCTCTTGGATTGGCTCTCAAAAAAGTTACCCACTCCATTTTGTTTTTGATAGTCACTAAAGTAATCTTCAACAGCCTGTGGTATCTACTTTTATATTTCTACTTATGACCTTCCTAATAAAAGAATTCTACATCAAATAATATAATTGGAGCAATGTCTGTATTTTTGCCAGTCAACCTATGTGTTCTTTGTAACTAGTAACATGATTTTCAAGCCAACACTTTGAGATCAGTAGATCAGCTTCTCAATAGATTTAGTTATCATGTTGAATCATGTGAGTAGTATATGTACTTGGGGGTACTGGAACACGGGGGATGAAGACCGCAAAAAGCCTTTAAAACCTCGGGGCGTCCTCACATCAGTTGCCGTAGGTTGTCATCCCAGTATACACTTGGGGGTACTGGAACACGGGGATGGAGACCGCAAAAAAACTTTAAAACCTCGGGGCGTCCTCCCATCAGTTGCCGTAGGTTGTCATCCCAGTACCTGCTAAGGGTTTTATGTAGTCGAGTGGTTAATCTCGTGGGGCCCAAAATAAGTTCCCTTAACTGATGAATTTATGAAAGTATCGCCACCAGTTATCAGGGAATTATGTATGACCTTCCTCGAGCGTGTCTTGAAGTGCCTCAGCCCGCCTGCTTTCACGCGTGTGGCGACCCAACACTCAAGTCCGGATCCCCCGGTATTTTCATATAATAAAAATTGGTTATATATATATATATAGCAAAAAGCAGGGAGAATCAGTAATATTTTGTACTATTCTGCTATTATGTGTCCTTGGGGATGTGTAGACACATGGAGGACCGGTTATTGTAACTCTTGTGAATAAAGATTATTTTCAATAAATATTGTATACAGTAAAACGCAAGATTCCTCACTATAAAACACTTGTGAAAAGTTCACTTTTGAATTCATGATCTAAACATGAACGTTAACATCAGAAGCTGCTTGTCACATATTTAAGATGAGTCCACCGGTGTGACACAAATAAAATTATTGACCACAATTTTAACAATAAAAACAGTTGTATACTTCAATTTAAAGGTCTGGAATAACGACAATTCCCTTAATGTTCACAATATTAATGGCAGGTAGACAACCTGCTTTAGCTTTGCAGGCAAAACTGATGTGGAAGACTTTATTTAACACGCTCTGTCCTCATATCACCTTGCCAAAAAATGTGGAAGACTATATTTAACACGCTCTGTCCTCATATCACCTTGCCAAAAGTGTATCTCCTTGGTGCTTCGTACGGTACAAGTTCCTGGTCTTGTCAGTCGCAATGAAAATAGGGTTGAACTTCACCTTGATCATATTTATTACCTCCACTTGTATACGCATTACATTTAGCGACTTCACGGGTCGCCTAAGTGCTTTTTATGTGGTTGCTTCAATTGGCAAGTTCCTGGTCTTGTAAGTCGCAATAAAAATAAGGTTGAATTTTTCTCCACCTTGATCATGTTTCTTACTTGCATTTAGCGACTTCAAGACTATTTCTGGACCACCACAAAATTTTGGTATCCAGTACATTGTCAGCTAGGTTTAACACAGAAAAAATCCATTGAGGTAACACCTGGTAGACTAAAATTTATACTGCATAGTGTCAAGCAGAGTTGATCGCGACGCGATAGGAAACTGATGATCGGCAATAAACAATGTGCATTTAATTGTTCAAATTCAATGCTAAATGCACAATCCGATTGAGACAAAAAGCATGTCTTGCGGATTGACATATATATATGTATACATTCTCTCCCGTATCATGCAAAGTTCATACCCGTCTTTTCACGACGATCACGTTTAAATAAAAGATAACAAAAATGATGTAAAATGCTCAATCCTATTGAGACATAAAGCATGTCTTGCGGATTGACATATATATATATATATATATACATATATATGTATACATTCTCTCCCGTATCATGCAAAGTTCATACCCGTCGTTTCACGATGATAACGTTTAAATAAAAGATACAAAAATAATGTAAAATGCACGATCCGATTGAGACATAAAGCACGTCTTGCGGATTGACATATATATATATATATATATATATATATATATGTATACAAATGACTTTTGGCCAGTCTGCTTTAGCTTTGCAGGCAAAACTGATGTGGAAGACTATATTTAACACGCTCTGTCCTCATATCACCTTGCCAAAAATGTATCTCCTTGGTGCTTCGTACGGTACAAGTTCCTGGTGTTGTCAGTCGCAATAAAAATAAGATTGAACTTTACCTTGATCACATTTCTTACCTCCACCTGCATACGCATTACATTTAGCGACTTCACGAGTCGCCGTAGTGCTTTTTATAGTGTGTGCTCATGGTTGCTTCCTAAATTGGCAAGTCCTTGGTCTTGAAAGTCGCAATCAAAATAAGGCTGAATTTTTCTCCACCTTGATCCTGTTTCTTACTTGCATTTAGCGACTTCAAGACTATTTCTGGACCACCACAAAATTTGGCATCTAGTACATTGTCACCTTGGTTTAACACATATTTGCATTTTTGTCTTTTGGATATATATATAACATGCAGAGATAGATACAGTATTGACAACAGAATACATGAAATATAACTGCGGTAACAATATTAAATTGTCAGGTCAATGATTTTTTTCAGGTAATTTCCACGATAATTATCATACAAGCTTGTTTGTTTTTCACTTATTCTGTTTAACATTTATTGTTTTTACGGGTCGCACGGTATGTAGATTTTTTTAAAAATCGGTTTTACCAAAAAAAAAAAAAGCTTTACTGTGGCGTTATATCAGTAGCTGTTGTGAATGTAAGAAGGCACACGAACGTCGTGGTGGATGTGTCGAGGGGTCTTGGGGAACTATAGCGGGGACGAGTCAGTTATGTCGTCCCCTCGATTAACAACGCTGACTCCGCCCTAAGTTCCTTACCAGTTTTCACCACGTACAATTCCCAACTTTTGCGACAATTTTCTCATGTGTATGTAAGAAACGGCTAGTCTCAGGAAAATTGGAAGTTCAAATGCACAACTCGCATTACCTAGCGTTTATTCATAATCGTTTACTTGGAAATAGCTAGCGCAGATATATGTAGACGGGGATCGAAAACGAAGCATTGTGGAGCTGCCATTTACTGTTTTATATTTTTAATTTTTTCTTTTCTGAATTTCTTAGCAAATTTTTAGAGGTGGATACAACATCTTCTTGGGTGGAGTTTGTTAGAGGCGCGTACAATCCCAACATTTGCTATAGTTGTATCGTGTGTATGTACATAAGAAACGGCTAGTCTCAGGAAAATTTAACGTTCAAATTCATAAGTCGTATTACCCAGGGATTATTGGTAATTTTCATCATTTACTTGGAAATAGTTAGCTCAGATATATGTGGGCGCGGATTGAAAACGAAAGGTTTGAGAAGTTGGCAGATTTTGGGTCTTTTTTCGTTTCTCTTCTGCATTCCTTACCAAATTTGGCAGAGCCGGATACGTCATCTTATTGGTGGGACTTGCCAGAGGGGTGTAAGGTAAGTGTGATTTCATTGGATCATGTACTGCTTGTGGAGCCCAACAACCACTTTTCGTCCCTTTACTTTCATTTTGAAATGTTCCAGATACATTATAAAAGACGGCGCACTTCGAAGCGCCTTCATTTGTTGAACAGTTGACAACACAAGAAGAACGAACTCTCCGAAATATCCACAGTCGACTTGCATCAGTCGTTGCAGTAACTTGGTAAGTTTGCACGTTGTAAAAGTTTTGAATTAATTTATCTCTGAGTGTGCATGGCAGGTTTTTTTTTTTGTTTTTTTGTTTTTGTGAGCATGTTATGTAAATTCGATTCCACTTTGTTTCAGATATTTGATGGACCAGCGAATGAATTGCGTGGTGCAAACGGCTATGGCTGAATAGTGTGAGTATACTTTAACACATTATTTGCCGAATTACTTCATTGTATTGGCTTGGTAAATTTCATATCATTTTGTTCTGATTTAACAGTATTGTGGCACTTACTTTTAGGTTTCCGTCTTTGTTTCAGGTTGGGGGATCCGTTGAATCTCGTTCAATAAGCAAATGTAATATGTATAATCTTCTGGATGTTTTCTGAGATTTAAATGCAGGTTTCATGTTAAGTACCAACTTGGTGATAATTAGAGGGAGATTGCTTGATAGTCAAGGAAAAAATTTCAATGTGAACATATCAAAGTTCACAGGACCCGGTCAAAATTCGTTGGCGAACAAATACATTACTTCGCTGAATGGTCGGATAGATTTTTTCCATTTTGGTAATAAGTTTAGCCTCACTAAACGTGGTAATTTCGTTTTTTATTTGACTAAAGAAATTAAAAAAACTTTGCTTGATATTCACATTTTGTTGCAAAGACTAGCCGTTGTTGTTGAATTGTTCATGAAAGAAAAAGTTTGGAAAGTTGTGTATGGAATAAATAACGTACAATTGAGTGGTGCTGGTATCAAGCGCGGTTGGGAGCTATTAAAACAAGTGTGTAGCACATTTTTAAGAAAGTTCAAGGAGTTTGAATTATGTCAGTTTAGTAATGATCTGGTTAAAGTTTTTACTGATATTTCTGTCACCAATACACAATATTTATATATAAGATTAAAACTACCTACTAGAGGGCTACTCAAGATAATACCTAGTGGGAAATACACCGTGATAACTTCATCTATAGCAAATATTCCTTTTTGGGAGGATTTGATCAAAGAACTAAAATGATTTCCAAAATATTAGATTGTTTTGTTTCAATGCTTGAAAAAAATTACATACATAGAACAAATTACGCGCTCACAACAAAATTAGGAAAAAGACAATTAGTGGACATCATTGGACAGACTGAAGCATCTTCAAAATGTCAAGAATTACTAAAAGTAAATTTAACTACATTCTTAAAACTCATGAATTCAGAATTTCGTAAGATATTATATAACAAAGGCAGCTTTACTGAACACCAGCTAAACTCGGTCTGCTCAACCTTAAGTGCCTACTTGCAGGTCGGGATACGAATTCAGTACGATGCTAAATCGCCAATATATTTTGGCGTCGAAAACCCAGAGGTAACTGTTATGTTAATTTTAAAAAGTCTGAAATTAGCTGATTGGTCAGTTAAAGATCTGGTACCGGCTAGTCCAAGAAAACGACTTTCAACCGAGAGCATTAGCGAAGATGACGACGTTTTTCTGTCGGACAGTGCACCAGCCAAAAGGCCGCGAAAAAACACGCCAGAACCGGCGCAATGTTTGTCCATGCCGGCA
This sequence comes from Hermodice carunculata, assembly GCA_964020975.1. NCBI lineage: Eukaryota > Metazoa > Annelida > Polychaeta > Eunicida > Amphinomidae > Hermodice > Hermodice carunculata. The sequence continues at coordinate 96,986,916 of OZ026614.1, read as the reverse complement.
ACCTTGCCAGCGGCTGTTCCCACTTCAATTGAAGCCGCTGATCCGTCTTCGTCTAAAGAAGCTATAAATAACTCAGCGCATCGTGTCCATGAAACCGATTGCAATTCTGCTGAGATTAAGCGGCAAATCAACAAAATATTGATGACTCATGTAGGCTGGTTACACAAACAAAATAAAATGTTATTGGCGAACATAGATTGGCTGCAAAAACATATAGACTGGGTAGAAAAACAGGACGAGTGGCTCCAAAAGCTGGATAACTCACTTTTTAAACAGACGACTGATTGTCTGTTATGTCCGAGACACTGTCTCAGTATTTTGTCAAAAAGCACAGTAGCCCCTGTAGGAAGGAAAACCAAGCCAAAAGAATAAACATAATTACATTTGTTGTTGTACAAGAAATGATAACGGGCATCAATTAACAAGATATAGAAAGGTAAGTAATATCGATTTGTGTCTTATTCAGATATTGTTGCTTGTCTCGTGTTTCCGTGTGTTAATCAGCCTTTTTTAATTTGCAGAATGGAAACTAAGAAACTTGAAAACACAGTGGAAAGTACCCAATTCAGGCTTGCCTCGCACTAGGAAAAAGGTCAGTTGCATACGCTATATCGCTCAATTATTTATGTTTGTCGTGCTGAGTTAGTTGATGGTGTAGACGAACGGGAATGTTGCTGTGACACAGGAGTATCCAGCTCGGGGAAGGTCTTCTGCGCTTGGATGTGTTTGTAAATACGACTTTTGTGACACGTTGTGTAATTGGTGTTCGAGTTATTTCCGTCAGTAGACATGCGCTGGAGGGGATATAAGACTGCTTTGAAAGAGTCGGTGCTTGAGTACTGCTATGTGCCGCCGAAATCTCTTAGACGCGATTTAGACCTATTTTTGAGTCATACGTTCAAGCCAATATTTAAAACTGTACGGAATATGTTGCTGAAGTGTCCCTCCTTAAAATGTCAACTTAGTGTCTTGGTTAAACTGGGTAAGGTGGTCTACCCGGACCTAAAATTCATTACAATTGAACCATGGTTTACCACTTCTATTGTTCACATCCTCTCCAGAAATCGGTTAAGGCTGGCAGCGAGCATAAAGACATTGATGCGACAAATAATAGCGTCGTATGATTCATTTATTCAAAGAGGTTCAGGGTGGGTTTTAACTCGCATATTGGAGCTGAGACTAAAATTGAATAAGACTATTCTATTCAGTGGCGGCTGCTGCGAAATGTCTCTACCCAAGTACATAGCTGATAAAAAGGCATGCGTCAGTGTAAACGCGACAGATAAAAAATGTTTCATTAGTTCCGTTCTGGCAGCGGTATTTCCTGTGAAGGATAATCCTCACAGATGGCGTCACTATTCAAAGCATTTAGACAAACTAAATTTAAAAGGCATCACTTTTCCCGTGAATGTGCGTGGTATAAGACGTTTTGAAATGCAGAATGACATTTCAATTAATGTGTTTGCTTATGATAAAATAGTGTACCCATATTACGTGACAGAGTACAGAGACAAGATATTTCATGTTAATTTACTGCTTTATAAAAGTCATTTCTATTGTATTAAGAACTTATCGGCCTTGATATGTCGCCAAGGTCGAAAGAATAAACGCAATAAAGTTCACATATGTAGCTTCTGCCTTTGTACATTCCGCACTTCGGAAAGACTCCAGTTACATAGTCAGCTATGTTCCGCGCAAGGCCAGGTCTATGAACTTCCCGTCAAAGGGACACAATTGATGTTTTCAAATTATTCTAAGCAAATTATGTCTCCTTTCGTGATATATGCAGATTTCGAAGCTGTCAATTCCAAGTCGATACGACCATTTCGGCAGGCTACAAAAACTTTAAGCCAAAGATCTCATCACCCTGCCAGTTTTTGCATGTTGAGAGTCAGCGTAGCAGACGAGCTGAATAGTGGGCTTATATTATACCGTGGTAAAGACTGCGTTAAGCGGTTTTATAAATGCTTGAGAGATCAGGAGCGTTATATATTCAAAACTTTGTGTACGCGTTACAAACCAATGCTCTGGGACGCGGCAGCTAAACATAAATTTGCTTTAGAATATAAATGTTACATTTGCGGGAAGCATTTAAAGTCGGGCTGCAGGGATCATTGTCATTTGACGGGAATTTACCGTGGCTTAACATGCAATGCATGCAATCTTACCTACGCCAGTTTAAATAACATAAAAATTCCTGTAGTGATTCATAATGCATCAAATTACGATTTGCACTTTCTGATTAGTGAAATGGAGCGATTGTGCGAAAAACAGGTCAAAGTAATTCCGAAAAATTCTGAAAAATACTTAGCATTACAAATAGGAGACTTCCTATTTATTGACTCTTACCAGTTTATGGATGCCAGTCTGGGGGAGCTGGCGAAAAACCTTATGGATAAAGGAGTAAATGCCTTCAGACTAACCAGAAAGTATTTTCCAAATGTGGAACAAATGAAATTAATTACGAAAAAGGGAATATTTTGTTACGATTATTTAGATTGTTTTGAAAAGTTAAACGAAAATTCCCTACCACCGAAAGAACAATTTTTCAATAAATTAACAAACAGTCATATTTCCGAAGATGATTACACCCACGCAAAAACAGTTTGGAGTACTTTTAATTGCAAAACCTTGGGAGATTATCATGATGTCTACCTGAAATCTGATGTACTGTTGTTGTCTGATATTTTTGAGAACTTTAGGGAAACCTGCATGCGGTATTATGGATTAGACCCGTCAAAGTACTTTAGTTCACCACAGTTGAGTTGGGATGCGTGTCTTAAAATGACAAAAGTAAAGTTAGATCTTCTGTGCGATATTGATCAATACAACTTGGTGGAATCTGCAATAAAGGGGGGTATTTCTTCTGTGACAACTAGGTATAGTGAAGCCAATAATCCCTACAGCGAAAAATATGACCCGTCAAAAGAAAATAGTTACATATTGTACACCGACTGTACTGCCTTGTATAGCTACTGCATGAAGCAGCCGTTGGGTGTTGGGAACTTCCGATGGCTGTCGAAGAAAGAGATCGAACAATTGAATTTAATTAAGGTCCCCGATGAGTCTAAAATAGGATATATTCTGGAAGTAGATCTCGAATATCCACCATCACTGCACGATGCGCATAACTGCTATCCTTTGGCGCCAGAAAAAATACGAGTGTCTACTGACATGCTTTCTCCAGCAGCAAAACGAATATGTGCCAAATTAAAATTGAAATTAAGCACAAATTCTCTGAAATTAATTCCCAACTTGCACGATAAAACGAAGTACGTCGTTCATTATCGTAATTTGAAATTGTATCTTGAATTAGGACTCCGACTCAAGACTATCTACAGAGTACTCGCGTTTCATCAAAGTCCTTGGATGCGTCCTTATATAGATTTTAATATGCTCATGAGGCAGAAATCAACGAATGATTTTGAATCTAATTTCTTTAAGCTCATGTCGAATAGTGCTTACGGGAAAACCTTAGAGAATGTCAAAAAGAGAATAAATGTGCGCCTGGTGAACAGTCCAGCGACATTTAAAACCTTGTCATCAAAACCAACGTTTCATTCCAGCAAAATAATTAACAAAAATTTAGTAGGAGTCCAAATGAAACATTCTGAAGTCTGTTTAAACAAACCTATTTATGTTGGATTGTGCATACTGGAGTTAAGCAAGCTCAAAATGTACGAATTCCATTACAAATGCATATACCCCAAATATGGCAATCGCGTAAAATTGTTGTATACCGATACGGATTCTCTTATGTACCACATCAAAACACACGATATCTATCGAGATCTCACAGAAATGAAAAGATATTTCGACTTTTCGAACTACCCTAAAGATCATTTTTTATATGATGACCGCCATAGAAAGAAGCCGGGATTGTTTAAAGACGAAACAGCCGGTGTTCCGCTAATCGAGTTTTGTGGTTTGAAGTCAAAGATGTACTCATTTAAAACTTTTGATGATAAACTAACGAAAAAAGCCAAAGGTGTACCACAATCTACTATGAAACAAATATCCCATGAAAACTACATAAATTGTTTGAAGACTGTGATGTTGATGGAACACGAATTTCATGCCATTCAGAGTAAAAATCACCATTTATATACCGTCCACAGAAAGAAATTGACCTTAAGTGCTTTTGATGACAAAAGATATTTGTTAGACGACAATATAAATACGCTAGCCTATGGTCATTATAGAATAAGGAGAAAAAGAGCTTTTGATGAAAAAGATAATGCGTCACGGAAGGAAAGGAAAATTGGCATCTTGACATGATGAATGGAGAGAGATTATATTGCCTGTGGAAACCTTCCTGTGAATGCGGCTGCACAGCGTCCCAGAGGTGCAGCTGGCAGCCAACCCTCATATTTTGCTGTGAATAAGACACTAACGTGTAGGTGTGTGGGTAAACCGTGTTGGATACACAACCGTACCATACCATGGGCAAGTCTTCAAAACAAGGCGCAAGTGCTAGGAAATCTGGTAAAAGACTGAGAATGAAAATTGGAAAGCGGTATAGGGTTGACGTCTCGGCTTTTAACGGTCAAGTTTATCTTCACTTAACAGATTCAAATAAGGGTAAATCAGTTAGCTTGTCGAAAAAAAATTTTGTCAGGTTTTTGAAACAAGTTGATCAATGACAAACTCTGATTCATTCTTGCGAAAAACAAAATAAGTTACAAAAACTTAATGCGCGTGACTCTTCTTCAGAGAATACCTCCGATTCTGGTTCTGACACAGGAACTGATAACGAAGAAAAATGAGCTTATATGTTGCCGTCGAGGGCGTAGTAGCTGCAGGGAAAACTACTTTGTTAAGGCAGTTATCATCGAAATTAAATTCATCAGGAAATATGTATTACATACTAGAACCGGTATCATCATTTATGTCTTATAAAACGCATAATCCGCTCCAACTCCTCTATGCAAATCCAGGAAAATATGCGGCTATTGTTCAGGCATATTTTTCCAGAACCGTGAAAGAATATTACCAAAAAGAGTTTCAAAAAGCAAAACATGCTAATATAATAATTTCAGAACGTTCTCCCGACTCGGGTATTGTGTTTGTACGCACTTTATACGAGTCAGGTCACATTACCGACTTTGCCCATGATTTTTTATTAGACGAATATTCCCGCCAAGAACTTAGGAAACCGGATAGGGTGTTCTATATTAATACTCCTCTACACGTGTGTGAACAGCGTATACAAAATAGAGCCAGACCCGGTGAACTGCCTTGTGATCGGGAACACCTGAGAGTACTCGCAAGAAATTATTTAGACTATATCCACTCATTTCAGCTGGCAAAAAGCCACCAGGCAGTTCATATCACTGACAAGACAAGCTTAGGTGAGCTTGAGTATGAACTAACGAAATTTATTAATTTCCTGTGATGCCACAAACAGGGTGTCAGTCTTGCTCCGAAGCAGGAAGACAAGCTTAAGTAGAGACTAGCAAAGCTTGTAAATCTCCTATGATGAGATGGACTCTAATAGCGGTAGCGACGCAAGTTCTGACAGTTGGAGCAAGACCAGGAAAGTTTGCATCTGGTGCCGAAGGTACGCTGACCTAGTGCCAAACAAAAAATATTGTATTAGTTGCAAAGCTAAATGTTTTAGGGAGTGTGTTCGCTGCCATAGACCATTTCCTGACGCTAAGTATTTCTCGGAAAACAAAACGAGGTGCAATTCTTGTTCAAAAAAATACGTTAAAGAACGGGTCAAACGGAACAGCAAAGTTACTTCCAATATGGTAGATCTTATCAGTAAAGATCTGGAGTTGAGCGACGTTTCTAGCGAAGACTCCTTTGCGTCAGAGCCACAGAGAAAACGAAATAAGAACACTGCTGTTGGCGAAACCACAGATGTAGAGGAAGATAAACAGCCAAAAGATAAAAGCGGAAATATGATAGTAGTGCCAGGAAAGAAACGCTCCGCCAAACCGAAAGGAGTTAAAAATGGCGATGCTCCCTCCCCCAAGAAGCAACAGCGGGGGCGACCTCGCAAAGCTGCTGTGAAAAGCTTAGACGAACGGATACACGATCTCCTCACAGAATGGCTGGCCTTGAAACGCGAAGAAGGCGGTAATGATAGGAATAGGGTCGGGTTTATGCCGGTATTTTTTCGTTAACTGTGCTAAATGGGTCAAACAACAAACGTCGAAAATTTTCAGTGTCAGGTTTATTGTTGCATCATCCCTGATGATTTACCAGACAATTCGGTTAAGGTAAAAAGAAGAAAATGCTGTTTTCCTTGGCTTGCCTCTTGTTTTGCAAAAAACAATAACGATGGTAAGACGTCAAGCACCACCTGCAAGGTTAGAAAGAATTCTAAATCAAATATACTATGATCCCTCGCACCCAGCTAGTTTTAGCACTGCACGCGACTTGTACACTTACGTAAAAAAAATAAGAAAAAGGGCCACATTTCACGACGTTCAAGATTGGCTTTATAAGCAAAACCCTTACACGTTACATCGACGAATTGTTAAACGCTTTCCTAGACGAAAGGTGCTTTCTAGGGGTATTGATTATCAGTGGCAGACCGACTTGGTAGTTTTGGATCAAATTTCAAAGGAAAATAGCGGAGTGAAGTATTTGCTGACCGCAATTGATACATTTTCAAGGTTTGCTTTTGCCGTTCCTATAAAAAACAAGACAGGAAAAGCTGTTGTTAAAGCATTTGAACAAATATTCAAATACAGTAAGCGTAAACCAATTAAGATTTCTTCAGATTCAGGCACTGAATTTTTGTCAACCGATTTCCAAAATTTCTGTAAGAAACACAGGATTGTACATTTTGTCACTTATCAGGATGTCAAGCAACAAATAGTTGAAAGATGGCATCGCACTTTGAAAGAAAGCATGTGGAAATATTTCACAGCCAATAATACACTTAGGTATGTGGACGTCCTTCCACTTTTAGTATTCAGGTATAACACGAGAAAGCACCGTATCTTAGGCTGTTCGCCACAAAGTGTCAACAAATCTAATGAAACCCTGATTTGGGAAAGACTGTATGAGACATACTTACACGAAGCCCAGAAGGCATTCAAATTTGACATTAACGATACCGTCAGAATTCAAAAAAAGAAAAACATATTTGAAAAAGGCTACGTTCAATCCTGGAGTAAAGAGATTTTCGTCATCGCTGACCGGTTATTTACAAATCCTCCTACGTACATTTTAAAAGATAGAAATCAAGAGATCATCAAAGGCACGTTTTATGAACCAGAACTAACTAAAGTAATTATCAATGACTAGTCAAGATATGATGGAGCATCTCGTGACCTCGTTTGATGCGCGTTTACAACATCCCTTTAATATGATTGTAGCAGGGCCTTCGCAATGTGGTAAGAGCACTTTTGTTTTAAATCTATTAAAACAGTCCGAAAGATTGATAAGCTGTAATTATGATTATATCGTGGTGTTTAGCGGATCAACAGAAACGCTATTTCAACAACTGGTTGGGACGTTGCCAAATACAAATATAAAATTTGTGCAAGGGCTACCCGATGATATAGATGAATATATCCTGCCAAATCATGCGGGCTTGTTTTTATTCGATGATCTCCAAAGGCAAGCCTCTACTGAGGATACAATAGGCGACATTTTTACCAAGAGAGGGCACCACGAAAACCTGAGTGTGTGTCTGATTCTTCAAAACCTGTTTCACGAAGGTAAAGAAAGACGCACATGCCAAAGGTCTTGTCATTATATGATACTCTTCCAAAATCCGTTGGATAACAGTATCACTTACATAATAGCGTCGCGCCTAGATCCCGTCAGAAAAAAAGCGTTAGCCACTCTCTTAACTAGCGTTTTGCGCACACATCGTTATATCTTAATCGACGGAAAGCAAGACACTCCTCCTCAGGCTAGGTTAAGAACTGACATCTTTAATAACTACCAGAGGTGTTTCTATCTTTCATAATCGTAACAAACCCGCTGTGATGGGTCGGAGAAATCGGGTAGACGAAACAGGCATGATGACAGGCAAGTCTGTTTTAAAGAGGAAAGATTTTTTGGGTTTACTTGTTCGCAACAAAAACAATAAAAAGCGCAGGAATGCTCTTGTAGACATTGCAGACACCTCTGAAATTAAGGCTGTGTGTGAAATCATATTGAATCTTCTTCACGGCAACGTTCCCATAACCAAATGTGTTCACAAACAATGTAAAAGGTACAGAACTGTTTTGAGAAGCTTAGCCGACAACAAAACGTGCTTAGCTGTAAAGAAACAAATTCTTAAAAAACAGTCTGGCGGATTTTGGGGGGCTTTGATTCCTGTCATAGGAGCGGCTTTATCGACCCTGCTGAACTAAATAAGAACCGTAATGGTCGATTTCAAAGAGTCTATCATTATACCATTAGCTGTCTTTAAACAACTAAATTTCAAAGACTTTGTGGCACAGACTGAGGCTGAACAAGCAAAAAACAAACATGCAGAAGAAAAATCACCAACCGACATCTTACACGATACGCGATTGCCTGTCGACACTAAAATGAAATTATATGCCCAACAAAAGAAATTTTATTCGGAAAAGAGAAAAAAGCCATACCCAGTGACCTTAGATGCTTCCAATCTTTTAAAAAGTAAACCCAGCGTTAGTAAAAAGAGCGATATATCGTCTATAAGAGCATTGTTCAAAGACATTGATCAGCCTGCAGTCAATAGTATTTTAGAAACTATATTAGAGCATCCCGCTAATATTTCATGGGACGAAAAGCTTCAAGTTGTCATTAACGGTACAACCATTGTCGGATCAAACTTGATTGACCTGTTAAAATATATCAGAAACGATGCTGTGGTGACAAGCGAGAGCGATATACCGCCAGGTATCGAAAGCTTCTTGCAGATTTTACTAGAAATTGGTGTCCCCCGTGCCTGGATCAAAGCACCTGCACGTAAGAGTCGTCGTAATCAAGTAGCTAGTTGGATAAGTTACAGATAATGGAGCATACTTCAAATTTCTACATGGTATTACCAAGTAATGTAAAAACAACGGGCGAATTTGAAAAGAACAAGATTAGTCATTATCATACCCCCATGCCGCGACCCGTTCAACTAACGGGTGGTCAATGGGAGTGTGCCTTGAGTGAAATATTTTATCCGCACAGCTGGTATAATATAAAGGGACCGCTGACACGTTTTGAGGTGAAATGTGGTCACGGTCTAAGACGAAGCTTTAAAGTAGCCGTGAGCATTGCAAAAGGCTTCTACACGCCCAAAAGCTTAGCAGATGAAATGAACTCTAGATTTAAAGCAATTACTACTGCCCCTTTTTACGGACGTGTCAAATTCCTCGAGTCAGTAGGAATCATGAAAATTACTCTGCGACATGGAGAGACGTTAACTGTGCATTCCCATTTAGCACAACTAATGGGTTTCGATAGAAAGGTTTTCAGATACAAGGCGGGGACGCAGGTTTCTGCTAACGACTATGTTTTCAGAAGTAACAGAGCGAGCGATTTAAACGCAAATCTGCACCAGATTTATGTTTATTCAGACTTAGTCAAAGAAACTTTGGTAGGCGACTCTTATGTTCCTTTGCTTGCGGTTCTCAATGTGAGGGGGTGGCTCGGGGACAATATGCATGAAGTATTTCAAAACCCTCACTACACAGAAACGAGCGGCTCGACCATCAACTCCATTGAGATTGCTTTGTGCGACGACCAGGGTGAACTAGTGCCTTTCCTATACGGAAAAGTTATTGTGAAGCTCCATTTCAGACGGAAAAAGAAAGATATCTTTTTGAACTAATGAAATGAAAGTTCCATACAAGTGTGATTCGAGGTCATACTGCTGTCATTATGCAAATCAAGCAGGCGGCAAACTTCCGTATTTCTCTGGAGACTTAACGCAATCCGGATACGGCTTAGGTAACTTCTTCGGGGGGTTAGCCAAAAAAGCATTACCTTTTCTAAAAACTGCTGGCAAGGAACTGCTAAAAACGGGTGTTCAAGTGGTCGGCGACGTGCTGTCAAACAAAAACGTAGGCGAGTCCATACGAGACAGAGGCAAAGAAAGGCTGATTGCCATGCATCGGAAAGTTTCTGAGATAGTAGACGATAGTGATCCTCGAGATAACGCTCAGGTCTATCGCTCGAGCCAGCCAAAAAAGCACAAACGCGAGAGAATTGCAGCGGAGCCAACCCAAGGAATTCCCATCAAAAGACGAAAAAAACAAACACTTAAATTGCACGACATATTCGTTTAAGAAAGGTAACAACATGTCCCTGTTACACGAACGCTCTTGCGACTGTCTAAAGTCAGAACTGGAGTTATTCAATGTCCCACCCACTCAAACTAGCATCGAAAGTGGTTTTTTCTCGAAGTATTACCCCGTCACAACTTTAGACCGGGGTGGTCCCATTGAATTTAAAATAACAGTCGACAGCGAACACTACGTCGACCCAGCTCACATTTTTCTGTATACCAAATCACGTATTTTAGCTCAAGACGGAAGCCCCATCCCTGGAGAAATTGAAGTATCTGGAGCTAAAGCATTTAATGACGATGCAGTTGTGTTTCCGATCAATTATTTTCACGCGAGCAGGTATAAAAATGTGGAGATATTCCTTAATAATAAAATGATTAACCAAAGTGATAACCTCTATCCTTATAAAGCATTTTTTGAGTGTCTCCTATCCCATGGAGCCGACTCGAAGAGAAACCAATTGAAAATGGGGCTTTTCAGTAAGGATACAATGGCAATGGACAACAACTTCAGCGATTTCGACAAGCCTGTTGCAAATGTAAACAAGGAAACGCACAACATGGGAGCCAGATGGCGCTACGAAACTTCCAAATTCAGCCGAATGTTTGAAATGTTTGGGCGCATACATTCAGAGCTTTTCTCTCAAGGCAAATTGCTCCCTGGTAATTCGACGATCAGAATTAGGCTGCACAGGGCCGATCCTTCTTTCTCACTAATGGCAAAATCTGCTTCCAAAAAGTATGCAATAGCCATCGAATCTGCGATTTTGTATGTCAGGCGAGAAAAAATTAGTGCTAGCGTCTTGGAAGCACATCAATTAGCTCTCCAAAAAGGACGATTTAAATATCCAATGAGACGAATTGAAATGAAATTTTTCACAAAAGGAGCTGGTCGACAAGACATTTCTGAAAATAACCTTTTAGAGGGTGTTCTACCTCGCAAAGTGATTATCGGTTTGGTAAAGTCAGAAGGCTTCCACGGTAGTTATCAATCATCCCCATTTAATTTTGCGCATTTTAACGTTTCACAGATGACACTGCGTGTTAACGGACAAGCTTTGCCGTACGATAGCTTAGAAATGAACTATAGCAAAAAGCACTATCTTCAGGCCTATTTTTCCATGCTGATGGCTTCAAATAAGCTCTTTCGAGATAACGATCTGGACATTTGTCCTGAGAAAGATTTTCCAAACGGCTATGCAATTTATGGCTTCGACTTAACGCCAGACTTGAGCAATGACTGTCACTTCCAGTTGGTGCATGAAGGAAAGCTTAGTCTCGAAATTAAACTGGATCACTCCTCTACATCTAGCATTACCGTGGTTTGCTATTTCGAGTATGACAGCATTCTGTCTATAGATTCTGACGGTACAGTTTACTACAATGAATAATGTGGCAATTACGCGGATACTCACTGGTCACAAAACCACACAAAATATATTTAAAGGTGTATTTCCTTCTGATCAAATTCCTTTGTCGAGGCCAAAATTTAAACCCGTATGTTACGTTGCCAATATCGACCCCGCGCGCTTTGCAGGCAGTCATTGGGTCGCCCTGTACTTGACCCCTGAAGGCGAAAATGAATACTTTGACAGTTATGGTCTCCCCCCCATTCTCCCCAGGTTCTTAAAACTGCTAAGATTCGATTATCGTTATAACGCAACCCAACTGCAAAGTTTGAAATCGACAGTTTGTGGACAATATTGTGTATTTTATGTCTGGAGAAAAAGTTTGGGAGAAAGTTTAGAAAGAATAATAAACTATTTTACAGATGAAAGACACGAGAACGATTTAATAGTAAACCAAATTGTGGAAGACGAATTTAACGTAGATTTAGATGTCGTCAGTCCTGATTTTATTTACAGCCAGATGGCGTCGACATTGCACAGATTCCAGCTTCATCTTAATCTTGCAGGGCTTCGCCGCTATTAACAATGGATGAAGTGGAACATATAAAACTATTTGCTTCAGACTCAGAAGAGGAGGAAGAGGAGGGAGAATGTCCGCCAACGCCGCCTGCAGCAAACAGCACGAACAACCACGAAGAATTCGTATGCATTAAAAAAACCCATAAGGACGCCTGGATCCCAACCCGCGGTAGTCCAGGCGCTGCAGGTTTCGATTTGTATTCCTTGTCTGAAGTTTATATAAACCCTTACAATATTGCCAAAGTTCAAACTGGTATAGCAATCGTCAAATTTCCAGAAACTTGTTACGGTCGCATTGCTGCGCGTTCCGGATTGAGTGTTGTGTACGGACTGCACGTGTTAGCCGGAGTTATCGATCCTGACTATAGAGGTGCAATTTGTGTGGTACTGCACAATCTGGGCAAACACCCAATCTACTTGCCCCCCCACAGCAGGGTGGCCCAAATTATTTTTGAAAAATTCATGACGCCCACCGTTCTTCTGGAAACTGAACATCCGGACCCTGGTACAGAGAGTGCCAGGGGAAGTGCTGCGTTTGGCGAAGCCAGTGGTCTATTTTAACTTTCGACACCAAATAGCCAAGATGAAAACATTGGGAGGCTTGACTTATAATATAATGACTTTACAAGGAAAGTGGTCATGTGACTATAATATAATGACAATGTTAATACTGACTTTACAAGGAGAGCTGCCATGTGACATTATTTTATCCTGTTTATAACGTTAAGAAACATTTTAATTATGCTTGTGTTAAATTGCTCGTTGTTCTGCTGTCGGGGATACGGTAAAACCTGCACGTCGTGTTCCGGCAGGTACAAGGCGGTTGGGCTGCACTTAATTGTGTTGGCCTTTAATCCCTCCGTGACAGCAGAACAACGAGTTTGTGTACATCAAATGTAAATGTTTAGGTATAGGTAAATGCGTTAGCGAGGAACACCTTCGACATCGAGAAGCCACGTCGAAAACATTGGGAGGCTTGACTATAATATGACAATGTTAATACTGACTTTATAAGGAAAGCTGTCACCTGACTCTATGTAGTTTTTTATGCTGTTTGTAGCGTTAAGTGTTAAATTGGTCGTTGTTCTGCTATCGGGGATACGGTAAAACCTGCACGTCGTGTTCCGGCAGGTACAAGGCGGTTGGGCTGCACTTAATTGTGTTGGCCTTTAATCCCTCCGTGATAACAGAACAACGGGTTTGTGTACCTCAAATTTAAATGATCAAGTATAGGTAAATGCGATATAGTTTACTCTACTATTCATAAGTTAATTATTGTGGTAACCATAAACACGGGCCCCAGTGTGCTATTCATTAATGGTTTGAATTTTTCCCGTTCACTATGGAAAGCATCAATGACATAAGAAAGTTGTATATTTCCGAGGCACGCTTGCATAATTTATGCAAGGTGAGTGGCTACTTCCAAAACATTGCCAGCAGCTTGCCGCGTGTTGCTGACCGTGTTTTTGAGGTGCAGGTTCCCCCACTCCCTGGGGCCTTACCATTTGAAACGTTCACCACGGGAACCTTAATCTCCGTTATTTACCATCTAGGCTATTACGACCAGCCTCGACAGGTGGCGAACGAGATACCTCTGCTCGAGGTGTTACACGCGGCAGTATTTTTATCCGCGGATAGTTGGTTGATTTCCACATTAGATGCTAGGTTAAATAAAAATAATATATCCGAGATCTTTGATTCATTTTATAAAACATATGGTGCGGACCACATAGCTACAAAATATCTGTTTAACAAATTTTATATTTGGTTCGGGTATAGAAAAGATAAAACACTTTCGCTAGTATGTCCAGAAAAAAAGATCAAAAAACGCAAAAGACAACATCGCTCCAGGTCTGTTGTTCGCTACCTGACGGACCGCCAATTGGAAACGCTAGCTCAAAATTCCACACATTTTAGTGCTTACAAGCATTTCACAAATTGTTACCAAAATATGATATCATATAAAATTCCCGTTGGTCTGTTTATCCCCTTCAGACCGTCCGCCTTTATTACTTGTTTAGATTTTCTGTTAAACCCACAGAGCATTCCCGATATGGGAGATATTCCCATCTGGGAATTTTATTTTGTAGCTATGTATCTTGATTCACCATTACTTGATATTCTTTTATATCATCACTTTTTAAACTTCCGCAATGTAGTAGATCTGTTAATAACTGTCGAGCGTGATGTTGGATTGTTTTCAACCGCAGGACAAATTATATTTGCACACCTAAATTTTCACTTTGGGCTATATCCCGACCTAATTGTCTGGTTGTTTTATGCAGAAATTTATGATTGCGGCGAGCAAACCCTAACAAATTTCATTAAAAAATACAATTCCGGACTCACTATGTATTTGACCCGTCCACCTAAAAACGGAGCTTGTGCTTTTTGTTCGGGCAAAATAAGTTTTGTTGAACATTCTTTTATTGGATTCGCAAAAACGCTTCAACTTACCCCATGCTGTTTCCATCCTGTGCACGCTGAGTGCTTCAATAATAGGACCAAAGGGACACAGTGTCTCTCTTGCCGAAACTTGTATTTTTTATAGGGTGCATGCCAATTTAAGTATGAAACATATCCATGAATAATCAAAATGATTTCCCCGGGTGTTGTTGTATCACTAATATATTGTCACAAACGAGCTTACGTTAAAATGACTTCTTTGATTTTTTTGACAACAACACAGTTACACATTTTGTGTAAACTAAGCGACTATATTCAGGCTATGAGTAGTCATTTACCACGGAGTGACGACTATTTCGTACTTCGAGTGCCCACGCTTCCGGGGGTTAATCATCCGGGCACATTTAAGAGCATCCTAAATTATCTGACCTCGCCAAGTATAGAACCTGTCCCCTCAATAGCAAGCAACTTGCGCGAGGTCATACACGTGGGTATTTATATATTAGCAGACCCGCTTTTAGATAACATCCTTGACTATTACCTAAATTACCGCACCGCGCACACCATTTTTGTGTCCTTTTTAGAATTGCTGGGACCCGATAACCCCAGGGTACAATATTTATTCACATTTCTTTACAACCACTACGGTCTCCCCCCATCCAAAGTCTTAGAGTTGGTAACCGCCCGCACTCATTTGCGCACGCGTTTGTTAGGGAATTTTATTCGAAATTATCACAGAAAGTGTTGTCATTTTTGGTCTTTCCATCCAAACGGCGCAACCTGTTCAATTTGTAAGACAGCTATCCCAAAACACAGTGCTTTCGAGGGGCTGCAAGCCACAGTCAGATTCATGCCGTGCTGTTTTACTTTAGTTCACATTTCGTGCTTCAACTCAAAAATCTCTGACTATCCAACAAATTATTGCCCAGAGTGTTTTACAATGTTTAAATTTGGTTTAGTTGATGAATCTGTCAGTGCCCGATTATACTTTGGAGAAAATTTCCAACGTGAATGCCGCAGGGAAAGGAACGTCGAACCTACGGCTGTATATCCTCATCCTGGCCATAGGAATCCTCGACTTTTTCCCATTTAAACAGACGTGATGGTTGAAAACAATGCAATATCACCAAAATTGGATTGTTGTATTTTGACATTATTGTTGTATTTAATTGAAATAAAGAGATACAGTGAAAACACGTTATAGACACCATCTGTTAACGCCCTATGAAATGCGTCAGATAAGTGCATTATGTCAGACATCTGAATGTCTTTATAACGTGGTCTCACTGTATAATTAAAATCTTGTACATCTGACTTTTTGTTTTTTATTGCCACCACGGTTTTCCTGATGGAATGTGAAACTTTCCTTCAAGGAAATCAACGAAAACCGGACGACAATGAGGTGGTTGGTAGCCACTGATACCCAACGTGTAAGATCTGTTCCTCGCTTTATATCGAGCAAATCTTACATAAATGCGGTAGTTTGTAATGGAAACGGTTAACCTTACCATCTTCTACCTTGTCAGGTTGATAGATGGGGAGGGGTCAACCCGAGTCGTTTCCATGATACAAAATACCGGGGGATCCGGACTGTGTATAAACACACACACACACACACTTTCTGTTATTTATATGTCTTGTTTCCATGATATGAAATACCGGTCGCCACACACGCACAAATGCGGGCGGAGTGCGGCACTTCGAGACACGCTCGAGGAAGGCCATACATAATTCCCTGATAACTGGTGGTGATACTTTCATAAATTCATCAGTTAAGGGAACTTATTTTGGGCTCCACGAGATCAACCACTCGACTACATAAAACCCTTAGCAGGTACTGGGATGACAACCTACGGCAACTGATGTGAGGACGCCCCGAGGTTTTAAAGGCCTTTTGCGGTCTCCATCCCCGTGTTCCAGTACCCCCAAGTGTATACTGGGATGACAACCTACGGCAACTGATGTGAGGACGCCCCGAGGTTTTAAAGGCTTTTTGCGGTCTTCATCCCCCGTGTTCCAGTACCCCCAAGTACATATACTACTCATGTGGTTTGTAGGCTTGACTCGGTACATACAAAACGTCTTTTACCTCTTTGAAATCATTTTATAGTCCTCTTCCAGCCCAGGTCTTCGTCATCCATTGGTTGATCGATTATTTTCTTGATGGCACAGTGGTTCCGTTTTTATCAAGATCATAGAAGAGTTCCCAGCATCTGGTACATTTGGCTCTCAAAACCTTTCGCACCTCTTGGAAGAAGGCCCTGTCTTTGGCATCACTTGAAGCTATGCCTCAAGACTAGTATGATTCAACCCTGGTGTCATAATAATTTTGCATGCCATTGGTTATCTTCCTGATCACTGGATTAAATGCTAAGTCATCAGTAGCTCCTTACTCTCTCCATCTTCATCTTTTCGATCACGCCAGTTACGCCAATGTATTGGGTTTAATTAGGTTCAGGTTCCTCGTTTCATTCTGTGCGATATCTGTACATATCTCTACGTACCAGGTGGCCAAGTGACGCAAGTTAGTGCACGTAATACCACAATAATCACAGGATTACATCGCTGCCATGTCTGTTAAAAATACTCAATTGTCAGTTACAATAGTTAGGTTTACAGCCATAACCCTTGGATTTTGTTCTCTTGTATTTTTCCATGATATAATGGGGTTTGAAGGGAAATGTGCTGACGCATGGTTTTCACTTATTGCTGTTCAGTAAACATGTTGCCCATGACAAAATAATGATAATTGCTACGTATGGTCACTGTGTCATGCTCCTAAAACTTTTGTACAAGTATAATCATGCTCAGATTGCAATGATTGCCTTCTTTAGTAAATAAGTCTGTGATTCTTGTATCTTCACAAATGCATATAAGTATGAGGGCATCAGAGGAAAAGGTTCGGGTACAAGACATCTGTTGTAGGCATGTGAAATCAGGTGCGGGCATCTGGCAGAATGCGGGTATCTGAGGCCACGTTGGGGCTATGTGTAGGCATCTGAGGGTGCGTGGACGTGTGTAGGCAACTCAGGCGGTGTGACCCCCAAGAATGTGTGTAGACATGGTCAAATTATCAACACCTTTGCTGTGTATATATGGTAAAAAGTCACAAACGGTATGCGAGTATGTCCGAGGGTGCATGTGGCTGTATCAAAGCATCTGTGGGCATGTGAGAATGTGCTTTAGGGCTTGTACGGACATGAGCTAGGGCATGTTATCAGTACCTTTGCTTCTGGCCATGGGGTAAAATTCACATAGATGTGGCGTTTGAAACTAATACACAGATTGGACGCACTCAATCTGAAATACATCTGTTGTGAATAGAAAAACGTCCTCACTTCCACTTCTTGTTGGCAAACGCTGTGAAATGCTGACGAACGCCGGCTACCGCTGGCAAATGCTCTGTAGTCCTTTCAACGAGCAAACTCGATGGGAAACATGTAAACTTTGAATTCACTTGAACTGGGATGAGGAGGATCCATGGAAATTAGTGTCTTGTACTTGTACTCATCATTAATATACTTTTATTTTTTATACTCATGGGCAATACAATACAATTATCTATAACATCATGCTGATGATTTATCCATTGAGGTGTATGTGTAGTGAATGACTTTGCTAATGATCACTGATATTTTGGTCACCTTAATCTTGGTTGTAAAGTAAAGACAAACAAACAACCCTATTTTCAATTTTTAGCTCCGCTTACTTGTCAGTCAGCTTATCTTATGGTCCTCCGTCCGTCGTCGTCGTCGTCCATCCGGCGTCATCAATTCACATTTTCGACTTCTCTGAAACCGTCAGCCAGATCAACTTCAAACTTGGTGGGGATATGGCTTGGGTGGGTCTCTACCAAGTTTGTTCAAATGGTCACGGTTTAGTGATTTTTGGATTTTTTAATGATTTTTTTTCGTATGTTTTTGGGCAAATCTTAAAAAATCTTCTTCGCCGAAACCGCTGACCCAATTGCTTTGATATCCCACAGGGACACTTCCGGGGACTCCTAGTTTTTAATTCGTTCACCAAAGGGCGCTGCAATTTTATTCTATTTTTTAATGATTTTTTTGTGTGTTTTTGCTATTTTCGACCTCTTCTCCAGAACCGTTACACATATTAAGCTGAAAATTGGTGGGTATGTTTCTTGTAGAAGGGTCAAACAAAGTTATTCACTAGGTGGCACTGCTATGGATTCCTGATTTTTAACGATTTTTTCAATTTGGGTACTTTTCGGTGAATGCAGCTTTCCTATTGATTACTATGTAAGTCAATGGACATTCTAATGAATTCTAATTCACATTTTTGACTTCTCCAAAATCCTCATCCAAATTGACTTCAAACGTGGTGGCAATGTACCTTGGGTGGTATTCTACCAGGTTTGTTCAAATGGTCACGGTCCAGTGATTTTTGGATTTTAAATGATTTTTTTTTTGTTCATTTTGGGGGGAAATCTTAAAGAATATTTTCTTCTCCAAAACCGCATGGCCAATTACTTTGAAATTGTATAGGGACACTTCTGGGCACCCCCAGACCTTAATTTGTTCAACAGGTTGTGCTGCCATTTTTTTCTATTTTTGTTATGAATTTGTATATGTTTTTGCTATTTTCGACTTCCTCTCAAAAACAATCTCTCAGATTGTGCTGACGGCTGGTGGATATGTTCCTTGTGGAAGGATCACACAAGGTTTTTCACCAGGTGGCATTGCTGTGGATCCCTGATTTTTAAGGAATTTTTCAATTCGGGTACTTGTTGGTCAATGCATACATTCCTATTATTTACTATGTAAGTCAATGGGAATTGCAGTGGCAGTTTGCATTTTCAACCTCTTCTGAAAACAGGCTTGATTGGATTTTGGCGTTTCCCAGCGTTAGTCGGCGTTTCCCAGCGTTTCTAACGCCGGCTAACGCCGTCCCACGCTGGCAAACGCTGTGTAACGCTGGGAACCTCCCTGAAACACCGAAACGCACCCACTAACGCCGAAACAAGTTACTAGTGGTTGTTTATGAGTCTGCAACGGGTTTGTACTGCTGTTACTTTCTACCTTTGTAGTCATTTCTGCTCCACAGCTGTGCTGTTTACAATTATATACACATTCTCGGCCTGCATTTTTCAGAGTCTTATCTTGTATTTAGAAGGCAACTATTTTGCAAACAAAACCTGCAAATATTCATAAATTCTGTGCAGTGAGTTTAACCACAAAATGTGGGAGAATATAAAATTTTCTGTGCAGAATTTAAAGCGCTCTGCATAGAACTGAAACTCCTTGACACAATCAAAATCTCTCTGCAGAGTATTTATGAATATATTTGCAGATTTATCTTGACGTACAACCTGCTCTAACCGGAATGCGGTGTGGTTAGGTGGTTTAGTTTAACAGTAGTCCATATCCTTCTTCGGTACACTCCAGGTCATGTAATTAGACGGAGTCCACAACTTCCCTTGATACACTCTAGTTTATATAATTGGACTGCGTCAACAGCTTTCTTCGGTGTACTCTGGTTCATATAATTGGATCGAGTTCACAGCTTTTCTGGGTACAACTGTGGGTGCTAAGCTCGGGTGTGATCTCGTGTTATACAGTGTCTTTGTAAAGATGGAGATGCTGTTGGTAGGAATGAACGCAATTAAATAATTCTAAATAAGAACATTTAACTAAAATTTACAAATTTACTCAGCAATTTTATATATAAATTATGCTCATTTAGGACATAAATGGATAACAAATGGGGGGGGGGCGCGAGAAAATTGGACAAAAATTAAGGATTTTATTCATTCTATACAATTCGAATTAATTTCCTAAGTTTTTACTCCGGGTACTTTTTAGGCTAGATGGGGTGTGTAGGTGTTTCTCTTATCATCGTGGATTTGCTGATCCTCATTAATATGATAAAGAGAGTAATTTACCCGTTATGGGCAGATTGCTTGGTTTCTTTGACTGATTTGGTACGCAGTGCAAATGCACAGATCAGTGTGAGTCAAGTTTTATATGCCTTATTAGTCTAACCGTTCGTCGCGGATATTAGGGTCGCGCAGGAACTCAATAAAATAATCATTTCCTATTTTGAACTTTAGAGGGATGTCACTAGCACGATGGCTAGTTATGCCGTTTAATTAAGGGTGGTGTTGTGGTGTTGTGGTGTTGTGGTGTTGCAATTTCTTAGAAATAGACATATATGCACACACTTTGTGGTGTAGACGCATTTACCCCAAATACCACAAGGGTATACAAGATAATACGATAAACTAGAAAATTGCCCGCTCTGGTGATAATATAAAGTAAAGTCATAAATATCTTGATAAGTTGGTACTGACAATTTTATTATTTGTCACACAACAAACAGATTTCAGTATTACTTAAACACAATGTCCACATGTGGATTCATTCCGAACACTTGGCATTGCAGGCAGCAACGGTCCTGAAGTTATCGCATTGACATCCTCCATATGTAAATAACTGGAAATTTTGTCTGTATCATCGTAAAAGCGTGGCATTGAGGCAAAACAGTTTCCAGTCCTCTTTGGTAGTTTAGTCAGCATATAGCAGTCCTAAATAAAATTAAAAGCTGGGTTAAGTATGAATCGAAACATTTCAATATACAAAACCACTTCTTATACCTTATACCACCGAGGATGGCGTTTCCTAACCTTCTGGCTTACGCATATATACGAAACTAAAAAATCATTTCGGACCAAAGTCGTTAGTATCAATTTTGAATCAAAAGCTGAAGAAGTGTTTGTGTGTTCCACGGTTTACACCTAGTCAACAGCTTTCTTCATCATGCTTTGTGCTCAAACTGAGCAAGGAAAGTTGTTGAACGACACTGAGTCTGGGACCAGTAATTCAGGAATGGGCTCCTTGAACTTGAATGAAAGGCCATTTTTATGCACAATTTGAGTCTTGAATATCTATAATAATTGTGATAAGTACGACTTCTCTCTTGATAGGCCTACAAAGGATTCAGCAACCAACGTCACTCAGTAAAACAGAAATCGCCAGCAAATGAATACATCGGGATGGACTGATTCCAGCTCTCTTGGAAGCAGGTGGAAATTTAAAACTTACATTTACAGACTGCAAACACAGGGCACGGTGTACGGAAACATGAGACTCGCTTCAGTGTACATCTCTGGCCAGATGGACAAGTTTTGTTCTACAAATAGAAGCATAAACTGATGACATGATTGTTGTCATCTTCACTGCTGATTTGCAAAGCTGAATTGAACGATTAATTGTCAAAATAATAAGACGTTTACATACTATTTGCGCACCTCATGGCTAAGGCACTTCTCTTCAGTACGTGTCAGAGTCACCCGAAACAACTCAGAATCAGAAACTGAAAAGCTACAGACATAATTTGGAATTTGATTTTCGTTGAGGTATGGTATATCCCATGAACACATATTCTTATATGTCATCATTTGACACAGATCCATATTTAGTTAATTTCCTGTTGAACTGACCAAGAACAGCATATCCTCCATAAAAGGACATCAGGTTCAGTGTGGAGACATGAAAAAAACATTAGCAGTTTTATTTTTTAAATGAAGAATGTGCTCAACTTACCAAGCAAGGGTCAGGTCTGCACTTGCAAATTGGGCAACCGTAGGTGTCCACCTCCATGCCGGCTCTACAGTACATCAGACACACCGGTCCACACCGTGGTTTCGGGACCTGTAAAAATAGTTTTGGAACAGGCTGGTGAGTTTCAGCTTGTTGGTATGTACAGAAACGGAGAAATCGTGTCAACCGTGAAGCGGGATAGTGGTCCAGATATGAGCTTCGTTTCAAATCTGTCTCTGTGGGAGCTCCGTCTGACGACGTAGTGGTTTTAGGCCCACCCTCTCCTATCTTATTAGCACGAGTGACTGACTGCACAGATGAATACACAATACTTTCTTGCAGATAAGGCCCTATGTGGGCCATTGTACCTACAGATGTTCCAGGTTCATCCTCTATACCAGCCCACCCCCTCCCCCTCGTATATTAGCACGAATGCTTGACTGACTGAACGTTACGAGCGCCTGTGATCCCAACATATGGATATGAAATCCATGTTGACAACCAGTTGTGACCATATATTGTACGTGTGATATCCTTTTCATACCAACATTTGTCTAAATTATTTCTTTGGTCAGTGGGAAAAGAATGTCATAAGGTCACAATTCTGGTGCATTTGGTGTGGCCTTATAAGAGACGGACCATTGTGTTGGGTTTTTTTTTCAGTTAATTTTGACAACAATTTATAACATATATGTATTTTATTGTTGTGATATCCTTTTTGTGATAACTTAAAATTTTGTGTGACAATTATGTCAGTGTAGTTTTTAAAAGTGGATAGTTTGGTCAGTTTGGAACTCGGAAATACTGCATAGAGTGAATGCTTTTGTCATTTTGACAAAGATGAGGGTGAAAGTGGACCGTATGAGTGATGAATAATCATGGAGTTCATGTGTTGTGAAAGACAAGTACAAATGTGACGTTCAGTTCTTTTAACAGGTAACTGTGTGTGTGTTTTTATACTTGTGATACACTATTTTATCCTGTTAGTGGCAAAAATCATCTTTTAATAGATAGCAGTTTGGCCAGTTTTGACAACAGAAATACTGAGGACCATGAAAGAATAATTTTAATGCACGATAATGAAGTGCTTTTTTTACTTTGGAGCATTAAATTGATGGTTTTTATTTTCTTAACACGGAAACTGTATGTTCCAAATTTTGTTCTGATACATGATGGTGACATATAAACTTGAATTCAGCATTAAAACTGCAAATAATTTTATGTGCAGATTTTTACTTTCAGTCCTCTGGTACTCATAACAAGACAGATATACAATACTTTGATGTTTTGAATCATAAATTATCTTCAGAGTCCCAACATCCAAAGATGGCACTGTCTCCGTTTTCATTAAAAAAGTATAAATACATTGCCCTTGCTATTTACTTGCACTACTTCTTCAGAACATGGTCTAATTGTACGAAGAGAATACACAATTAACGTTGCTTTGAAATGAAATCCATCCATCCAACGTACACAATGAAAGGACGAAACACAATTGTTTTAGTTGTCTTCCAACTTCACATTGACCTACTCAATACTTTTCCCGTCCAAGCCCCTCAGAAGTGTACCGGTCCAAACGTGATCAGCTTATTTTTATTTTTTACCGAAGTTTGCACTTAATGAAACAGTAAATTAGAATCTTGGATGAGACCTCTCAAGTAAGCATACCCTCGGTCAACAATTTTGTGTGTGCTCAAGTTGGTGCTAAAAGCCCATCCTCACTTACGAAAATTGGTGACCTGGCCTCGCTCTGCCCTGAAATGTTTAAAATATGAGCATGTCATCAGTCAACAGCTTTGGATGCTCGGAATAGGTGCTGAAAGCTCACCCTCACCACGGATAGTTGTTGACTTGGTCACTCTCTGCCAGGAATTGGGTAAGCACATCTTGACCAGTGGGTACAATATGTAAACCCATTTTGCATTCCTCACAATTCCTATTCAGTTACAAAAAAAAAAGAAGAAAAAGAAAGAAAGAAAGAAAGAATTGAGCAGCTGAGTGTTGATAAGTGTCAAATACAAAAGAAAGTTGAGTAAGGTTAAGTACTTACTGGTATTGGTGATCTTGTTGGAGACGTGCATACAGATAGCCCGACCAGTGCGGCAATCACAATAAAGGTAAACATTTTTGTTCTTGGGCTGCTGGACGGTGAAGACAACCAAGTGACCCCAAAGTCGTCAATGACTGAAACTGCCAAACTGTCTGCGTAATGTCTACTTATTATAGAAGGATAAAAGCGCGTCTCTTGATTAAATCAGCAGGTGCATGGCATTTTCAAGAGGAGTATCCAACTAATTCCCCCGATTAGACTTAACCAAATCCCTTGAATAAACCTGGAGAGAAACCCACACAAACGATTAATACATTGTGTGTTTACAGTCTTCAATATGTGTTTTAACTCTAAATGGGTATGAACTGTTTCAATGACGGTGTTAAGAGTCGATAATAACACAACTGTAAGATCGATGGATTATAATTAAAGTGATGATGCTTTTGAAGCACTTTTAATCAAACTGTTTACGTCAGATCTTACAAATTCAACATGTCATTGTCCTTAAACTGAAACAAAATCCAGATCAGTGCTACGTCTATGGAAGTTGTGCTGTTCAATAATTCAACAAACCCAGAGTTTCGTTTACAAACCCTGGGTTTTGTCCCTGAAACCCCGGGTTTTGTAGCAAAACCGTGAGGTTTTATCACAAATCCCATAGGTTTTATCACAAATCCCCGAGTTTTGTGACAAAGCCCTTGTGTAAAAAAACTGGGTTTCGTGGACAAAACACGGGGTTTAGGTAAAGAAATATGTGTTTTGTTGCAAAACTTTGCTCCCCAACCCCCGGTTTTGCCAGAAGACTGGGTTTTGTAACAATGTAAAACAACACACCAAACCCATAGTTTTGCTGCCCACAAAAACCCAAAGGTTTTGTACTGTACAAAACCCTGGTTTTTGTGTACAAAACTCAGGGTTTTGCAATAAAAAAACCCCAAGTTTTGCTCACAAAACCCAGAGTTCTGGAACAAAACCTAGGATATTGTACATAAAACCGTGAAAAGAAAAGAAAAGAAAGAAAAAAATACCTTAAGTTTTGCATGCAAATCCCATGGTAATGCCTTAAAACCCTAGCATTTGTAGACTATCCGGGATAACAATACAAATATTATGATTTCCAAATTTTCTTCAATTGTATGAACAAAAGCCTGAGTTTTATTACAAAACCCGGAGTTTTATAGACCAAACCTTGGGGCTTTTTTCGCAAAACCTAATATACGGTTTTGTGCACAAAACTCTGGGTCTTTTGAACAAAACTGAGGGTTTTGCTTTGCGTATCTAATCTTTTCACAACACTCACGGTTTTGTTTCAAAACCCCTTGTTTTGCATTTGTTTTGTTCAACTATTTGTAAAACGCATGTGGCATCACAAAACAAAGTGTTCTGTAAAATGCTTTAGTCATCATGATAATTTGCAAAACCCTGAGTTCTGTTGCGATAACTCAGGGTATTGCAGTTGCTTTGTTCAATAATTCACAAAACACAGGGTTTTGTGACGTCAGAAATCCCACGGTTTTAAATAATTTGCAAAACCATGGGGCTTGTAATTTACCGCCAAATTGGTCTTATGGATACACACACCACTCACAACACGGCTTTCATGCTGTATGCCACGATCGTGCCAAGATGACGGATCTGGGAAAACTTTCATCGACTCGCGACTTGAACAAGGTGTATTTTTTTTCACCGTGTGCACTTCATCAGGTCATGTCTTAAGTACTACAAGAGAACACATGCAAGATGTATACCGTATATGTGCTTTTAAGAAATTTAATAGATTAAGACTGATTTTCTGGTACAGCGCGCCCAGCCTGGACGGTTAGCGGCGAAAGGCCTCAGATGTGCCGCGTAGCTCCAGAACCTGCCGTACGTTGTGCAGCTGCTGGCAGTAATGTGACTGATAATTACAAGACGACTGACGCATCACATTGTGGTGATAATTATCTCAACACGATTACACCTAAAATGTTTACATGGCATTCTGTAACTCCACCCTCATTCCCATCATTCAGAATTATTGCGTCTCGTGAAAGATATTTTGAAGCTCTTCCCCTGGAGCTCTGCAAGGGTGAAAATCCTGGGTTAAAATCCCGTCTGTAACGGCATGTCCCTGGGGCAGCTATTTTATCATTTTTCGGCAAAGCAGACAATAATATTATTTGTTTCAGGGAACAATTTTTCCCCATAAAAACTACCATTTCGTAGTCCTGAGTTGTAATTTACATGGTTTTTTTTTTGGTTTTTTTTTGTTTGTTTGTTTATTTTTGTTTTTGTTTTTGTTTTTTTTTTTTTGTTTTTTTTGGGGGGGGTTTGTTTGTTTGTTTGTTTGTTTGTTTTTTTGTTTTTGTTTTTTTTTGTTTGGTTGTTGTTGTTGTTGATGGGCACTGCAAATCAGGCGAGATTGCCTGGCATCTTCTCAAGAACTGTTGAATGCTCTCGGCTTCTTTTAGTGCACCCACACGGCTACGTTGGTTTGGGAGCATGGCAATACACGGGTTGACATACAAACACAACACTACTAAAGGCAAATAAAACATTTTTGGATGTCACAGTATTTTTCTTAGGACAATAAAAAAAGACAGCTTCAACATTACGCAATTTCAAGTCCAAAATTACTACTCAACTGAAAATAAAAGAAGTGTGTGTGTAGAGCGATCCCGTCACCTCTTGCTCCGCAGCCCAAATCGCTATGCAGTTGGCCACCCTAGCATAGGTTGTCTCAGTTAGGTTTCTGTATTATATTCCATAGGGGTCAGACCACGCGGCTTTGTTTACAACTTCACATCCAGTTTATGCCAGTCCAGGACAATATGACCACAAACAATAAGTATGGAATATTTAGACAATAATGGTTGAACAATCAGACCGAAAACGCTATTCAGATCATCAAAATTTCCAGGACTTCGCCATATATCGTGCAATAAATTAGTCATTTGCAACGGATCGAGTTTTTTAGGCAAATTAAAGAACTCGAAGCCGTACATTCAGTGAAATAATCCACAAGGCGCGAAGCGCCGCTGGGACTATTCAATAGTCCACGAGGTGTTTTGTGCCTTGTGGATTATTTCACTGAATGCACACTCTCTTGTTCTTTAACTGATACATATATCCTCACGGTGTCGTATGGAACTGAATTTTAGACTGCGTGGTGGTAACCAATAATGATGTTAATAAGACTGATCTACTCGAGTTTGGCGCTATTTTTAAGTTGAATGGCCCACCAAGTAACAGATCTAATGATTGGTTAGTTACCAAAGCCTAGGTATTGCACTTTTTCAAAAGACCCGGGAATTGTGACGTCACAAAACCCATGGTTTTTTTCTGTTATTTCAAAAAACTTACAAAAGTCAGGGTTTCATACAATACAAAACCCTGGGATTTGTGGACAGCAAAACCATGGGTTATGCTCTGTTTTTTTTTTTTTTCACAGTGTTACAAAACTCAAGGTTTTCTGGCAAACCAAGGCTATTGTGAATAAAAGAGTGGGTTTGGTTCAAAATAATTTTAAAACCGAGGGCTTTTGTGATCGAAACTCAGAGTTTTGCTCTTAAACTGTGGGTATCGTGCTCAAAACCCAAGGTTTTGCTACACAACCCAGGGTGTTGTACCTAAACCCAGAGTTTTATTCATGACACCTACAGTTTTGTGCAAAATCAAATCTAAATTCAATACCTAAGTAAAACCCTGGGTTTCGTGATAAAACGTATGGTTTTGTTAGCAAAACTGGGGGTTTTGTGAACGGACGTCAGGCTTTTGTGAATTATTGAGCAAAACAACGTCCATAAGTGCAACCCTAGGGTTTTGTAACCAACAATCATGACAGGTGTTACTTGGTACGCTATTCAACTTTCAACTTAAAAATAGCGCTTAACTACAAGTGTTCAATTTGCATGACCATTAATATTATTATTGGTTACCCTGCCCATAGTCTGAAATTAGTTCTGTATGACATGATGAGGATATATTTGCTATTAGTTCCAGTACAGCTCTTGCAACATGGACCACGCAAACTCGCACAGTTTTATGCATGTTTGAGCACTACGTCACGCATCTCGCATGCTGCCAGCTAGACTTGCTTGCTACTGGCGTGCTCAAACGTGCGCGCATATCTTCTTAAGCATGTGTTTTAATGCTTATCAGTTTTTCTCGCATCTGGCCACTGGCGTGCTAAAAAATGCATTCAGCCTATCGCACGATGTCCAATGCCTGTCTGGCGAGCCTGAATTAATTTTTCAAACCGTGCAGGAAACGCTAGCATAGCTTGTCAGTCATTCTTGTTGTGACAAGTGGTTGCTTTGGACCAATCATAATTGACATGCTGATCTCAACCTACAAAAAGCAGCAAGGAGGAACAAGAGGGGACCACTGACCTAGAGCCACAACAGAAAATGACTTAAATTCACAAGGCAGTGAATGTAGGATACTCTGCATGCATCAGGCCTCACCATAGTGAATTTCAAAGGATTTCGACCACCATATTTCTTTCTCTTAATGCTGGGATATTATGGATTGCTTTCTGAACTAAATATCAAACACGTGCTTGCCTGCTTGTGTATGAGACCGAAAATGACGAAGTGGCCCAATCCATTTTTCCCACAGGTCAGAGCGAGGTCAGCATGACGCCCCAAAAAACGTGGTCACAATGGGTAAATGCCAAGTCTTATTTGATGCATGACTATAGAATAAAGTTAAGACAGCAAGTTAAGCCGTCATAACAATTTCATACAACCTTTATTTGGTCTGCCCTAGGGATGGTTGCTCAAGAGAGGTACTACTTATTGCCTTTTTACGATTTTGGAATGCCAGGATAGTATATTTTATTGTTTATGCAAATCTAAAATGCAAGCCATAAAGGACAGCCTACTTTGTCAAATGCTCAAGGTGGCTGTTAGTGCAAAGCACCTGGCATGTAGCACAATGTGGTAGCCACTCACACAATGTACGCTTGCAATTCACACAATGCTAGTACATTAGCATGTAGCCAGATGCATTGCAAGCCAAATACAAAGAGGGACAAGCAGGCATATCTTATTTGAGCATGCTACAAAAGGCTACCTCCTTTTCTGTTTGCATGCCAACATGCTAGACAGGCTAGCAATTTGGTCCATTAAGCAAGAGCTGCAATGTACATATCATTACCTCTCGACCACCATTGCCAAGGCCTCTGTGTCGAGGCATAACATCCAGGCCAATCAAGTTGAGTTCCCTCACTCGATTGTTCCCAAAAAACTGATGGTCCCATTGCACCATCTCTTAGTTCCGATAGATCTGGTGGTGACTCCTGGTGTGCATTCTTCTTTATTGTCATTTCCCTTTTGGGTGCCATTACAGGCTTTCTCGTTGGCAGCTTCATGAACTTTTGTTCACCATCACTGTTCTAGTGCTTCAAGCATGTCCCCTTCTGCTAAAAATCTTTTCTTAGCGGTCCGGTACTCTTCAGAGACCTAGATAGCTGATTTCTGATCTGCGGATGCCTCTAAAATGGTTAGTAGTAGAGCTGGTCATTTGCCTTGAAACATAAGTTTTCAAGATGGTGTCTCGAGGTTCAGATCACAAAGAAAGGGAGGACAGTACTGCTTGCCAGGCAATTGCTGCTTAGCAGTGTCTGTGTGGTTTCTTTTTTAAACCTTCCTAGACTCCTCAAAGTTACGAATCGCTTATATTTGACCTAGAGATGCCTGCAAGAAAAGCCAAAGTAGAAGCGTTGGCTTGAAACATTCTTTTCCAAGGTGGCATTTTGGTGTCTAAATTGCAGACACAGCTACAACAGTTGCAATCAGGCATCGCTGTTTAACAGCGTGCTGTGGGTGTGGAGCCACAGACCACTTCTCGTTCCCCTTGTTGGGTAAATGGAAGAAGAACTCACATACCCACTTTATGTCAGTCTGAGATCATGATCCTTCCTTTGGTTGTGACTAATAACTTGACCATGTGTGGTCCATGAATATACAAGTTTTATGTTATATAGGTAGATGACATATGTCCGCTTCCCCTGTGACACCATTAGAGATGCAAAGCGAACCCACATGGCTGGCACACACACCCAAGTGGTCACTGCTGCCTTATCCCAAACCCCCTCAGGGGAATTGGGAGAGGGGTAGGCATATTTGCAAGCCGGCTACGAAAAGATCATCTAATGGGGATCTCAAGCACTCGGCATGACCTAAGTGATCACCATGACTCTTTGGCCACTGGTCAGGGACTTTTGTCAGTCTTAGAGATGTTGGCAAGGACCCAGCACATGCCATGGATCTGACCCAGCAAGTGATTTCCTCCCCCTAGCCCACCACTTTGGATCTCATCTGAACAGGCAGGTTAAGCACAAGTTGGATCTTCCAAATCTCGGTCCCCTCAGTTCAAGTACTGGGAGTCCAAACAGTAAGTCAGTGAAGTCCAAGTGGAAACCTATGGGTTCCTGTCCAGGTATCCCAGAACCTCAGCAAGCCTGGGTGCTCAGATCATAAGTCCGAGCATCCCAAAACACCAAAGCCAGACTGGGTCTGAGAGCTTGGCTCATACGTGCAGGCATGCTGAAAGTAAGAGGAAGGCACCCAAGTCTGTGGTGGCATTTTTTGCAATGAGTGAGCCCTATGTGTCTCTGGTGGTTGCCCCCTCTGGGACCCATGTGCCACTTTGAAGCCTCTGGCTTCAGTACCAGTTTTGCCTCCTGCCCTTGCTAGTCATGAGTCTTCAGACTTTGACTTCTGGATGAAGGATGGGCTCCTGCAGTAAGAATAATCTGTCAGCAGGTCTCATCCACAGTTGACTCGACGACCTTCAAACTCTGAAGGGCTGAGCCCAGTGGTGTCTGTGATGCAGGCAGAACCTGCTTACGCTCCCACAGATACCAGTCAAGCTCTGCCCAAGGCTTTAAGCATCTCAAAGCCCTCATTCAGAGCCTGTTGTGAGGCCAAGATCAATGGCACTCTGCACCTGAGCAGATATTTCCGTCCCTCCTCTTTCATTGGATTTGGATTGGGAGGAATTTGATGCTCATCAGCCAAAGTCTATTACTGTGTCTGTCAAGGCCTTCAAGTGACTGGAGGAGGATGCCAGGAGATCTGTCCTCACAGCATCATACTCTGATGTTGCTTTGGCCACTTTGGGGTCTCTCATTGATGACCTCAAGGGCTCTGTACATATCATAGAGGCTGCACAGGACTTGCTCAACCAGCATCACTACTTGCAGTTTCGTTGTCACAAGCTCTTGATGCCAGCTTTGAACTGCCTGCATGTTAAAGGTGAAAGTTTGTTTGTTGCAAAGGGATGCCTGCCTGCCTGCCTGCAGAGTCAGGATGTGGGACCTTCAGGCCTGCTCCACCAAACTGACCAATGCCAAGGCATTGACCAACTTTATTTGGTCACTTTCTTCCTTGGCTGTCTCTGCCCCCAAAGCATGGCACTCAGGCCACACTCACTTGCCCTTTGACTTGCACACCACCCTCAGTGCTGTGACATGCTAGGAAAGTTGGGCAGCAATCAGAGAAGGGCAAGGGCTCAAGTAAAATGAAGAAAATCAGGCAAGCCCAGGGCCCCTGACTCTTGTTTTCTAGATCACCAAGTCTGAGGGTTGCCCTCTGCCATGGCTTCAGATGTCTCAGAGTACCTGGTCGGTGGTTGTCTTTCCACCTTTTGCACACAATGAGAGTCTATTACAGATGATTTTTTCCTCCTCAATACCCTGATACATGGCTATTCAAATGCACTATAGAGCTGGTGAGAGATCCTGGTTGACGGGGGTTCTACAACTGATCCTTCCTCATCCC
This sequence comes from Hermodice carunculata, assembly GCA_964020975.1. Taxonomy (NCBI): domain Eukaryota; kingdom Metazoa; phylum Annelida; class Polychaeta; order Eunicida; family Amphinomidae; genus Hermodice; species Hermodice carunculata. Next base: position 96,954,988 of record OZ026614.1, on the reverse strand, counting down.
AAAGTGGGACAGAGGCTGGCCCCCAGTGTTAGACCTGTCAATGCTGAACACCTCTCTGGAAGTCCCATCCTTGGGGATGGAGACTCCTCAGTCAGCGGCAGCAGCCCTGTGGCCCTGGAGTGGACAATGTCCTTAGAGTGGTCGCTCCACCCACAGGTCATACAGGCCATGTTAACCAGGTAGGGTACCCCACACATGGATCTGTTTGTGACTAGATTAAATGCAAAACTACCAGTATATGTTTCACCTGTCCCCACAGGCCCTATCAGTGGATACTCTAGCCATGGACTGGAGCAACCTTTGGGAAAACACCTTTCCACCTGCAGAATTCCTTCCGAGGTTCCTGTGCAAGGTTTGGTCCCATGACAGATTCGTCCATGGACCTCTTGGAATTAAGCATCGAGATCTACTATGTTTAACAGCTTGACAGAAACTTCTGGTGCAACCGTGAATGAGCATGTTCCACAGAAACCCTCAAGTACTCAACCTCAATGTTTCTCAAAATTGGCTGCAGATAGAATTGCCAGAGGCGGGCTTCAAACCTCTTCTGTAACAGTTCACTCGGCTCATTGGAAAGTGTTTTCAGATTGGTACACCAGTTGGAAAATACATCTATGGTCTCTGGACAATGCAGACATTGCCAACTTCCTGCTCTACCAGCCAGAAGTAGTTGGCAAGAGCTCAAGAACTGTAGAGGGATTTCAATCAGCCGTCTCCTTAACCCTTGCAAACGTCCTTGACATTCACATATGGAGCAATCGCTATATTTCAGCACTCATCGCCTCCTTCTACATGGACAGACTGGCCGATAGGCCAGTCTTGCCCCAGTGGGACTTTCCCCCGGTCTTCACAATGCTGAACAAGTGGCCCTTTGAGTGCCCAGAGAACCCCCGCTGGGTAGACCTCAAGTACTGGATGTGGAAAACTTGTTTTCTATAAACACTTGCTTTGGGGGCTAGAAGAAGTGAGATCAATGCTCTAGCACACAACACAGCTCTAGCACATGACAATGGTCGCCTGCTTACCCCCAGAAGCAAAGAACCCAGTGTATTGAGATCCAGCTATGGCCTTTACGGGTTTTACCCTCCATGCTATGAACACTGCTCTTTCTATGCAGGAAAGAGCCCTGTGTCCCATGAGAGCCCTTCCTTGGTACCTTTGAGACATGGACGGTTTCAGGGGTCAGGGGTCGGCCCTCCCTTTGCCCCTTGGTAATTCTTGGAAGGAGCAAGTTTGCAGAAACACAGTCTCTTCATGGATTAAGAAGACGATTTTCAAGGCCTACAAGAATGCTCTAGACAGGCCTGGGGCAGTGCCACAGGATTGTAAGGTTTTTTGGAAACAATCAAGTGAGTAAACTCAACTCAATTGTCTTGGAAGTTGTGCCTCGAGACAGTAGCCTTGGCAATGGTGCAAAAGCATATTACAGAACACTTAGTTTTGTGATGCAACAGAACCCTCGGTTTTGCAAATTATTGAACAAAAAATACTGCAAAACGATGACAAAACTCAGCATTTTGAAACAAAACCGTGATTTTTGTGAAAAGATTAGATAACAAAGCAAAACCAAGGGTTTTGTTTTTAAAAATTCATTTACTTGTTTTGTTATCCTAAGCACTTCACAAACCCAGAGTTTTGTGCACATAATTCAGAGTTTTAATATATATACATATGTATAGAATATGTGTGGACGTGTGTTGAATTTATTGAAAGTGTGTTCGTATATTAATGGTCAAACATATACCATCTGAAACAATTTTTGCATGTTATAAAACAAGGTACCATTCCTGTCTTCAAACATTTATGTCAACGCTATTTGAGAAATAGTGTGTTAAAGTCTGTACATGTACAATTGCATATACCATGATGTTTGTGAGTGGCAATGTATGCTGAGAGATAAACATCTGCCACTTGTTTAAACGAAGTCTTTTTGTAAATGGATATAAAAGCATAAATACCACTTGTCTAGATCTGTATCAGCATTATTTACAGTGAGTAATATGTTCAAATAAAAACTTGTAATGGGGTTTTGTCGTAATCTTTTGATTAATTGATGCAATTGTTAAAAAATGGGGAAATCAACACATTGCAACGTGTCATACAAAACTGGAGATTGCATTGTGAACAAAGCACACACTGCCTCAGGCACATACTATTGCATTTACAAATAGCTTAATACACGATATATATGTAAAGGTGGAAAATTCCCAACACAGTATAGTAATTGTACTGTACTGAATACAATGAACTGGACCCTGTCGATCACGGCATTCGCACATACCTACCTACATTGAACCATTCTTTGTTCAAAGTAAGGATTGGTACGGTGGATATGTGCGTTTCCCATTTTTGGCTAAGTGGCGGGTGCCAACGGGTGCTGGTTCGAGACATGGCCTTGGCGTGGTCACAAAACAAATATATTGTCGGTGCTTCTTTGATGGTGGTGGACTTACATATATACAGTCCCCGAACTGGAACAGCTCTGAACACAGTACAACGATTGCACTAGATTAGTACAATGAACTCAACCTTGTAGATTATGGCATGAACCCATACCTACTTCTATAAAATCATTCTTTTGGAGAATGGGGATTTAATGCAGTGCATATATGCGTTTCCCATTTTCGGCTTGGTAGTTGCTACTATGAGACCCGGCCATGAGTAAAAAACTTGCCTGTTTGAAAGCGTTTTTTTTTTTAAAGATATATTATCATTATTATTGTCATTATCATTAACATCATCTTTATAAGTGGCTCGAACAGCGAACATATACCAGCCATGAACCATGCAGGCAACCGGTAGCTGGCATATTGGCTCACCTGCTGAAAGATAAAGTGTCAATGCTGCTATTGTAATTCACATGCAGAGTCAGTGGCACATTCACTTAGCGCAAAATAAGTATTGAGTTTCTGTGCACATTAAATAAATTATTGAACGCACTAAATGCACATATTGTGCCACCCCAATGTATGTATTTATGACGCACAATAAATACAGTTTTTTTATTTGTTACTTTCATTGCACACAATAGCAGGTTTATAATTGTGATCAGAGTTTTATCTCTTTAATTGTTGAATAAACATTGACTAGTATGTCAACAATGGACGACGTTAAAAACATCAAAATAAGTCATTGCGTGCTTGAGATAAATTTATAAAAAAAATTGTGCATTCTGTAGCTAACATATCTACGGGAAAAGGTATCCTACGATTTTTTGTATCCCGGTTACTTTTGCCACCACAAGACCCCAAAGTTTGACATGTCATTTTTTCCCGTTGATCTTTGACCTGTTCAATTTCTCTGGTCCATAGAAAAAAACGGGGCAAGCAAATATAAAATCGGTGGATAGGTATTTTAGTTAAAACCTTTACAAACGTAATCCTTTTTATTTTCTCCCGAACAACCGTATAAAGTTGCCTCCCTTGTTTGTTTCATCAAACAGAGAAACTGAGCTTCAAAGGGTTGTGAAGACAATAAATTGGCTGTGGAGCGTTGTAGCTTGTCCGAATTCGGCTAAGTCCTGTACTTGAAGCATTACATGATTCTGAACACTCTCACTGGTTGTCACTCAAACAGTCATGTTGAGATAATAATAATAATAATAATAATGATGATGATGATGATGATGATGATGATGATGATGATGATAATAATAATAATAATAATAACCCCCGAGTAACCTTGGAAGAAGCCATATGGGACGCCATGGGGGGGGGAGGGGGAGGGAAGAGCCTTCGCGCTGGCCAGGGCTTAATCCGAAGCAACCTGGCCGTCGGTGCACATGTGCACAAAGTGGAGGTGGGGGCAAACTGCCACAGTAACAAATAATCAGCTGAAGTGTACAATCAGCAAAGTGGAAACCTTTGCAGGATTCAGTCAATTGTGGAACTAGGCGATGTTCAACTGAATAGAGATGTCCAGATTCCGTGATCGTGGACGAAATCACGGAATCGGTAAAAGAAAATGAAAACATACATTTCTGTAAAATAAAACCTCCCGACCTTGTTTTCAAAAGTTAGCATATCCGAATCCACTTTTTTAAAATAAAGTATTCTCGGAAAGCGGAAAAACCAGCCAGCAAAACTTCAATTTACACAAGGCAATGCGATGTGTGCGTATGTCGTGCTTTGAATAGACAACGATAGTCAACAAACAGCGTGAGACCACGTGCCAAGTATTTTCAGATTGAATACGATTGTGTGCAAACTTGGGTACATTTGATCATGTTCAACCTACCTCGTTATTTTCATCCAAGAACATTTACAGTGCCGAGAACACATGACCGCGATTCACTTTGATATCAAAATCAAATGCTTGTTTGTCTTTGCGCGACTGTCTCACAATGCATTGCGTCATGTAGGGCTCACAAACACGTGCGTGTTTCGGCAGCTAGGGTATCACATCGCATTTTGGATTTGTAACTGACGATGATGACTGCCTCAGACACAACCGAACGGGGAAATTAAAGTTAAGATAGTCAATCTCGTTTTCAAAATATTTTAACGACCGTTTGCCCAAGTAAGAGTGGTTTCCACTGTATCCGATCCGATGCTTAACGGTTGAGTTTGCGTTAATAATCAAACAGTAGAAATCTAATAACCATCAAACTCATTGCGTTTTTGTCTCCGTTTCTTCTGGTGTTTTCGGAGCATCCGTTTGTTTGATTTTGAACGTTTGGGATCCGAATTCGCATCAGTCGTCGTGATAATCATGGATTGTTACATATTGTTTATTATTTTCATAATATTTACAGAATTAAACCTGAATCGCTACCAAAAAAACGGATATGAAAACGCAGTGAAAACGGATCCACCGAGTTTTACCTTTTGTCAAAATCGCGTACGAACACGGACAGCAAAGCGCAACCAATATTACCGCAACGGATCGGATCGGACGGATCAGATGCAGTGCAAAACCACCCTAAAGCTAGGATTCCATATGTACGTATGCGTATGCATACCCGACACACAGATGCGTATGCGACATGCAAGCATGCGTTAAATTTGATTCCATATCTACGTAATAACTTCCTATGTATAGCCTTTCTGGCGGGATATTTGGAGGGTGAAGATGGCTCCAAACTGATCAACGCTTCAGAAGTATTTACAGCAACAAGATGAAATACTTATAAAAATTCTGATAACATACCAAATATTATTACAACGCAAGAACACAGAAAGAGTCGACACAGGTGGTGGGTGCATAGCATCGACCAAAGACGATATCAGCAAGGAGTATACCATAATCTGGTCGAAGAGTTACAATCAGATGGACAGAAGTTTTTAGAATAATTTCGATTGACTAGAGAACAATTTGCACAACTATTGTTTCTGATCAAAGGAAACCTTGTGAAACACTGTGTGAGCAGAGAAGTCATAAGTCCCAGAGGAATATTTGCTTTATGCTTAAGGTAATTATAACATAAATAACGATCATGCTATGAAAATATCTTGATTTAATAATGCAGTTCTTTCTATAACGTAACAACTGTTTTCACAATATTTTGGAGAATAGTGACATTTTAATTAGCCTCGAACTATATTGATACATCGAACAGCCATATGAATATAGCTTCATAGACTCAAGTATTACTTTAGCGCCAAAGCTGGAAGTCACAAATTGCTTTACATTTATTTTCATAAATATCCAAGAATTTTCAAGTGTTCTGTATTTTAGTGCTAAATTAATATGCCCGTTTCATGTACTCACTAAATATAAGCTATTATCGAACAATATCTTAAAGCAATTTTATACTTTTCAAGATCTCAAAGTATTTAGCACTAAAATTCTGTATTCATCAACATCCTGCAATTTAGCACTAAATCAATATACATTTTTTTGCACTTACTAAATATAAAACAGCTCTAGATTGGATTTTTCATAGATGTATTAAGCACCAAACAATTAACCAATTATCTGTATTTTAATTGACATTTGTTAATATATACGTTCACCGATATTCTGTACTTCGGCACCAAATAAAACAAAATGTTCACTGCACTAACTATAAAAATTGGCATTGAAAGGTATGTCTAACGACTGTCCATTAAGGTCTCTACATATTAAGTAAAAGAAATGTATATATTGACCAATGTTCATCAATAGAACACGAAATTAAACACGTGGTGATCGGGAAATACCACGGATTCAACATCTAATGACTTCATTTAATTGGAATTCCCTATCCGTCTTGTATGCGAATGTGTTTTGAACCGCTGCATGTACATGTAGCGATTACTAAAGTTGGACACGGATAAGCATCTGTAAACGCTGATGTATACGTACACATGGAATCACAAAATGTAGATATCGTTGCTTCCATTTAATGTCGTGTCGGATATGCATACGCATAGGTACATATGGAATCTTCGCTTTAAGTGGACGCGGACACGGACAGGTGTGTTTACATAAAGAAATTTTATTTGTATTTATTTTCACTGATACGGACACAATTGAGGATGCTGATCACGGCCGACCCAAAACGGATAGGTGTGTTCGCGCCTTGATAAGCTACGGACACACCTGTCAAAATTTTCTTGTTCGTGTCTGCATCCACGCCCGTATCCAAACTTTTTGTCCGTCAAATTGAAACACATCTATCATACAGTATTGTTTCAATCCGCATCGTGTGCGTTCTGTCTGCATTCGTAAAAATTCACGCGCTCTGTTTGATGCAACACATTTAGGCTATAAAATTGATAAAACAGACACGCACACAAAAGACAATTTGTGCTCATCAATATGGCGGTGCGTTTGGTCAGGGACGTTCCGGGCCTGATGGAAAGTGAAAGTGAAAGTGAAGACGAGGTGGAAGAACTATGTTTGTTAATATACTTTATTTCTTTAATGAGACTGGGAAAAGTAGCCTCTGGCTAATTCAAATTCCTCTCCTCGTGTAAATAGAAAACAGCGTACATTTGTAACCCTTTCATGTGGAAAGTGAGAAAAAAAAAATGAAAAAACACCCCCCCCCGAAAAAACCTATTACCAGTAATTAGGAAGAGAATCAGTCTGAGTGTAGAATTAATACATGAACCGACTTAACAGTTGTTGTATTAACATGCACATATGTCTAAACACAAGATACTGGCGAACATAATAGAATTACAGTGCAAAATCATGATACTGCTCATACGCCTGACCATTATCATCAGTATCGTCTCCCCTTAGAAAAGGGTGAAACCGTAAGGTGCTGACAATGTACTCTCCTGTTGTGTCTATTATAGAACAATTGGTAGCATTTGAAGCAGATACAGTACCGTACAATAATAAATTTACTTTTTCAGACTGATGAAAGTTGTCAAGTAAAACACCAGTATTATTTATTCTAAGAATTTCACTAACCCTTGTCAAGAGAATTTGTGTGTGTTCATCAAAAAGTGGACACTGCAGCGTAAAATGAGTGCCTGTTTCAGTCAGAAAGTCACAGTCACAAGCTGGGGAGTTACAAAGATTACGAGAAAACAGACGGGCGTTTAGAGCACTAAAGCCCCCTTTCAGCCGGTTTAATAAAATGTTCAATCTACGTGGCTCATATCTCAGAAGTAGCAGGTTGGAAGGAAAGTGGATTAATTTGACTGAAGCTTTAAAAGTATTTAACGTGGCAGCATTTCTTACATTTAACGGCAGTGAAGCCCACAGACGACCAGTTGACGGAATGAACGAGTTTTCGAAAGCCTACTAGCGTGACACTGCAAGTGTTTTGTCACGGACATTCCGCACGTTGGGCATGGCATAATGTGCTCTAGTCATATTAACATTTGGGATCAAATTTTGCAGATATTCAGGACACAGGCCAGTAACAATTTTACAATAGAGAACGAATTTTAAATATTAACGTCTGGCTTTAGGGTGGCTAAGCCTAAACAATCTAGTATTTTGGATTGGTTAGGCGTTTTCACTGCTCCAGAAACGTATAAGGTAGCTTTGTACTGGTCTCACTCCAGCATCTGTTTACATTTGTTTGAACAATCAATGATGACAAGTACTCCAGAACGGACCAAACAAATAATATAAAGATGCTCTCAAGAGCACTACATTGACGAAAAGGAAAAAAATATCTAATTCGACCCAGACGAGCGGAAGCTTTATTACTAATGTAATTTAGGTGACTGTCCCAAGACAGATTTTCAGTCAAAATGATTATTCATGCTCATAGACTCTTTTTATAGGCTCATCTGCAAAGATTAGCAATTCGTGTGCTGGCTTTTTCTTTTTGTTAGAAAAAAAACACCATTTCTTCTGTTTTACTGGGGTTGAAGTCAACTCTCCACTTGTGTCCCCAGTCCTTAACCGCAGACAAATTCTCATTTAAGTGAACGATAGTTACCTCGGGTGTGTCAACTATTTCTAACAAAGATGTGTCGTCAGCAAATAAATATGCTTTACAAGTTAAATCATCTACCAAATCATTTATAAAAACAAGGAACAGCAAAGGCCCTAAGACACTACTCTGAGGAACACCGGATTCAATTGATACCCATCGAGTTCAAATAGCGTTTTTCTGTAACTTAAATATTCTTTGATCCACGATAGCAAAGGATCACAAATTCCTAGTTCATGTAATTTATGGAGGAGCCCACAATGCCAAACCTTATCAAAGCTTTAGATACATCTAAAAACACAATTCGTATTTCTTTTCCTTGATCAATTGCATGATATAACTCATGAACAATGTTAAGCAGTTGATAAACCGTATAATCAAGTTTTTTAAAGCCAGAGTTACAGAGAGTGAGAAGGTCATTTGAAGTGAATGAATTATACAATCTCTTAAATATACAAATTTCAAAGAATTTGGACTAAGAACATAATAGACATACATGTCTATAGTTTTTGGTACAGTGAGGGTCATACGTTCTAAAAAATGCACATACATTGGCTGCTTTCCAAGAACTTGGAAAGGTGGAACTATGTCTACTTACACTTTATCGCACTATGGAAAAAAGCAAAAGGGACGGTGGTGGGTACACCCAATGATACAAAAGAGGACACAAAATGAGAATTTTATAGAATCGTGAAAGAAGTAGAATTAGAAGCCGAACATTGCAGACTGTCCAAGGAACAGTTCGAACTTATCCTAAACTTAGCAGAAAGAGAGATAGCAATGCAGGACACCCAACTACGTGAATTCATTCCAGCAATAGAAAGATTAACCATAACTCTCAGGTAAATATTTAAGCCTAATTAAGCTGCAGTGATGTATTCAGTATAGGGCACACTGGCGCAGGTGGCCTTCAAGAGTTAAAGATCACTAGGTGTGTCAAGCAAGCAAGGTCATTTTTTCTCATTAAGGCGCAGAAAGTATGAGGGTCAAATTTCAGCAACCTGCCATAAAGAAGTAGTATGAAGTGTGCGTAAAAACTGATCGAATATCTCCAAATAGTAGGCGTAAGGCTACAAATGAAAGTTAATTTGTTTGACAGGATGTACATTTTCTCTTACGAACGTAATATACGGAAGGATGTTTGACCAGACGCATGGAAGGGATCTTAATTTTTCATTCTAAATTGCGAACAATTCGCAGACAAGACTATATAGGCCTTACACACAGAATTAGGGTACTCCTGTAACCAACCCTAAATGGTCTTAACATTGGGATTTATCTTAAATTTAAATGTCACGCTTTAGAAATAGTACTAGTAGGCTTCGGGCTTGATTGCAGCGGCAAAACCAATCGCCTTAAAGTAGGCCCATATTCTTGAAGGCTGCTGCCTATTTTACGCCTGAAAATAATACTGGCCTGTTGGGGATGTGTAGGATCCTGATATTCAACAAGTCGGCCTAGTCCGATTAAAAATACCAGAATTTTAGGTCTAACCAAAGACTCATGACTAGTCTACAGCTCACCTGTAAAACCCAAGGCTTTAGGCTATTGAGGACCAAAGATTTTGTGTTAAGTTAGCATCTCTGCAATTCCGATCCCTTATGTTACACGGCGATGGATTTTCTCGGACCAATTCTACAAGTTTCTTAACGTCCATGATGTCGATGGGAAAAACCATGATAACGTAAAATCCCGTGTTTAAAAAGACGTAAAAGACTAGAAATCCGTCCTTACCCGACATCCGCAACCGTGAAAATCGTCCCAGGAGTGAAAAGTTCGGATGGTTCTACGGATAAAGATGCGCACACGGACAGGTGTTTGCGCTGCTGTTTTTTGTGCTGGGTCAGTTTTTGGGGATCCGGACGCTGATGGAGACGTGGGCACAAAAAAAAACAAAACAAAACAAAACAAAACAAAACCGGACAGGTGTTTTCCCGCCTTTAATTACTCGGAGAACGGACACCTGGAATCTAGCGAAATATTACGATAACGATCTCTGAACAGTGCTGTGTTTGAGTTGACTTTATTGCAAAATACCGGGGCAAATAACAGCATACGTTGGCTAGCTTGTCTATCGACTTTCAACTCGCTTGTAGTTGATTAGAACGACCGTCCTGTCTTTTCTTTTTTTTTCTTTTTCTTTTTTATTTTCTTGTATTCATTTATTTGTTTTTTTTTTCTTTTTTTGTTTGTTTGTTTGTTTGTTTGTGTCAAACGCGTGGTCGTTTGTTGGTACGGCTTGATTGTTATTCTGCCGCATATGCCCTGTCTATTCAATCTTGTTCATCGTAGTCACAAAATGTGAATAATAGATTCATATTGCTGTTATCATTATGATGCCCACTATCACTTCTAACGTTCGCCTGTCTTGCCATGTTTAGCACCAAACTAACGAAATTTGGTTTTCCAATTTTGACCGCTAGGAGCGCATGACGAGATTAAACGGTATTTCGCGGTAAGTGGAACACCACAATCAGACTGTCAATGACAGCCATATTAAAGTGTATAGACATGAAGAAAGTGGGGAAGTTTGATAGAGTGATTTTGATTAAGTTAAAGCTGTACTGTGCCTGAAATATGCCTGTGTACAATTGCAAGGCACCAGGCTGTAGCGCTGATACGCGCCTATTGTCGAACCTTGACAAATATCCATGGGTTCGGGGGGTTCGGTTGCACAGTTTCACAGTCAAGCCTCCGCTGTGGTCACGATAGCGTGTCCATAGCGTGTTCCACTCGGTAACAGCAGACCAGCGTAACTAGGAATTCAGTCATGCGCGCGATCGTCACGATAAGGTGACAAAAGGGAGAACTAAGATTTCGTTAGGCTCCTAATGCAGTTCTGTGGGCTGTCGCACGCTGGCTGAGAAAGGTGACGTTTCTGGCGTCCGCAACAGTTTCGCACCAGTGACCACGATCTGGTGGAAAACCCGCGCTTTTGGCTTGGCAACAAGGCTCATTTTAAATGCATTTACACCATCATTTTAAATTATGACATATGTGTAAAATCACAGGATATTATTTCTAAGACATTTGAACCCAAACTTTATGGAAAGTAAAAGACCTCATCAATCAATAAAACCTTTAACGTATGGACAGCTGTGAGTAATGGTTACAGTCATAAATGCAAACAAAAGTTAAAACACTTTGCGTGACGCTCTTTCTTCAAACGACTTTACAGTTAGTTAATTTGGAAAAATCAAAGCTTAAATGACCACATTGTTTCAATGTCTTCATAAATAAAATTTTTAAAAAAACACAATAACAAACAAACAAACAAAGACGGTTTGGTTTGCCATTGATGAACAGTTCATTATCCATATTGGCCCGGAATATAGGCTAACACTGTCACATCGTCAGTCCATGGTCAGACCAAGCGCCACTAGCAGAATGCAGTACTCTCGTATCGGTGATCTGAGGCATCTGCTACGGTTCGCTAACGGCCGTCACGTAGTGCACAGCTTGTATGATTGACGGGTGCTATTGCTTTCTTGTATGAATAGGAAACCAGAAAGACCCATGTGGTGTTTAATATTCGAAAGTTTTTTTCGTCGTTTTCTTATATTCATTTTTTGCGTTCCGAATTGAAATTTCACCAGTCGGAAGATTCGATGTACATCTGTCAAAATCAACAAAAACCCTAAAATTGAATGTCAAATTATGTAAAGAAAATTGGTCTGATGATGTGAAACGCATACTGCGGGAGTTTGACTATTAAAGCATTTTGGTGAACAAAAATCTTGTGATCTGAATGTGCATGAAAGTGAAGCGCATATCCTTCAGTGAGCTAGTTGGAGCGTGTCGGTAGATTCCAAGCCGAAATTACGCCTGTATATATACTGTTTAAAGAAAGGTCCCTGACAGAATAAATATGTAATTGGATTATTACCAAGAAAGCAGTGATCTTTAACAGCACTTTTACGTTTGGGGATTCATCCACTGAAAATTGAAACAGGTAGATGTAGACGTCTGGCAGAAAATGAAAGAATTTTTGATATGTAGTGCGAAGATGGAGTACATTTCCTTGTGGGAATATCTCATCGTCAAATTTCAAATTTTGTTAATCTCTCTCATGTTGAAAAGTTGAAATATATATGATCGACGTAAAATAGTACCTTTTCTCTCGGTAAATTTGTCAAAAGAGCCTGCAACGTTGAAACGGAAAATACACATATTTCGGTAACATTTATTTTTTGTAACACGGACTTTTTTTTATATCTATATGTTATTTCCTCAAATCGACTGTACAAGTCCAACTGGTGCTGAACACCCTCATCACATTTGTAATTGTTGGCTGGTTATATGTACATCATGGTACAAGTCGATATACTTAAGGATTTCATTCTTTCGTTCATTGGTTAACGCACACATGCCTATTGAGTACAATGTAAGTCACTGGGGATGGCAATAGTAATTTACATTTTTTACTTGTTCCCCCAAAACGTCAGTCAGATTCTTGTCAAACCGACTGGGGATGTCTGTACCACGATTTTTCAAATGATCACACTCCACTGATTTGTGGATTTTTCATGATTGTTTGTGTGCATTTTTGTCAAAATCTAAGAAAGGCTTGTTTTCCTGTACCACTTGGCCAGTAACATCTGGAGACCCGTAGACATTAATTTGTTCACCAGGTTTTGCTTAAATTTTTTATTTTATGAATTAATATTTGTGCAGGATTTTTTCTTCTTCTTTCTCTAAAGAATGTATTCACCACATGGTGCTGCTGCGATGTGCTGAGTTTTAACAGATTATAATAATTGGTATTTTAAGCGGCATTGTATGTGTTGGCATTGTTACCACCAGGATAGCAGCAAACCTGACATTGGCTTATATTTCGAAGATGGTGGATCTGGTTCCACGGTTACTATTGAACATGAATAGGAAAGTACTTCTGTTTCTTCTGGTGTTGTTTATTTTGACCTGGGATGGCCTTGACAGGTCATACTGACATATCGGCTTATATCTTTAGGTCAGTAAAAGTAGATCCTGTCACTTTTCATCTAACTTTCGAACTGTGTGAGTGACAACTAATACTGCAAGTCGTGTTGATGGTCGTAAACAATGGAAGTAAACTTGATATCATTTCGCAGGTGACAGAACCACTTTATTCGGTGCGTCCAAGGTCAGCTGAGCAGAAGACTACCACAGTCCTTTAAGCATGTATGTATGTATGTTCGTACGTACGTACGTATGTATGTATGTATGTATGTATGTATGTATGTATGTATGTATGTATGTATGTATGTATGTATGTATGCATGCATGCATGCATGTATGAAGCTTTACAAAGGTAATCACCAGCTGCGGCGGGCTGAATACACAAACAGACCTTCCATATCCACTGGCAGTTTTTGCTTTGATGACATACTCTTTTCACTTGAAAATAAATGTCCAGGTATGGCATACAGCATTGTTTATGTTTATTTTGCTTGTTGTTTGTTTTGTTCAATATAAGGGTTTTAAAATTGGATGTTCAATTATGGAAGAACTATGGCACAGTCCGATATCACAACTATATGTATTTATGTATCCACCCACACCCAAATTTGGCTTTTTCACTGACTGCATGGTTCAGTCTTTAACCTCAGCATGAAACAATTCTATTGTGGTATTACAGTAAATTTTGGGACTACAGTGCAACATAAGATCGGCTTTCTAAATATGTTTTTTTTTTCTATCTTCCATTTTGTATTGCATCATGTATGTATACATACACACACACACACACACATATATATATATATATATATATATATATATATATATATATATATATATATATATATATATATATATATATATATATGTATATTCGAATTTCTTCTCAAACAAGTAAATTCGGAAAACTTGCGTTGAGCATGACACGCACAAAAGAGAAGAAAAAAACCTTATGCAACAAAATACCATACAGATCAGTTAAAAACTTCCAACACAAAGTGATACGCCAGGCTAAAATGTTTGTAGAGAACATGTCAGTCCTCCTTGTCTTTTGGCTTGGCTCAACCGGGCAAGTTCAGATGTGGTCCCGTAAAGCAGATTGTGTTTTGGTAATGTTGACTTGTTTTATCATTCCAAGCCTGGGCCTACCTACTTTCTTTTAACATTATCTCTCCACAACCAATCCTGGAATTTCGTTAGCATAAAATACAAAACAAGCAGGTCAATGTCCAAAACATCGTTTCTGTGCAGTTCATAACGGACCAAACAGGGCAGCGGGTCACACATGATGGCATGGAAAAGTAGTGCAGCTTTAAATGGCGCCATTAAACCTTAAAGGGTCTGGGGAAAGTATTCCAGCGAGACACTATCAAAATATGACAAATAGCCCTTTTCTCCTAATTGCGTGCATTTGTTGAGGAGTGTGTTCAATCGCTTGGTACAGTGCTTAGTAAAGTTTTGACTAAGCCATTAAGTCCAGAGAATAAGCCACAAAAAAACAAACAAACAAACAAACAAAGAAAAAAAATGTAAATAAAAAACAAAACAAAACAAAACCAAAACCAACCCCCCCCCCCGAGAATTGTTCAAACTGTGGTACAAGAACGAAAATTGGCACGTAAGTACCTTTCGTATGGAGACGATTTGCACAAAAGCGAGACCCCAAATCACGTTTGCCTTAAACAGCCTTAAAATGGGAATTAAATATGGTCACCATAAGTGAATTTATATTTTGTATAAAAATCAGGAAAATGTTTGTTGATTGTCATTTTACCGTGATTTAACAGTGATTTATTGATTTAAAAACTGAAAAATGATTTTCAGAAAGTGGTAATTGTTGGTGACAAGTTTGAATTTTGGAATGAATTGTCCAAATGGCTGCTTAAATATCTGCCATAACGGGCATCAATACCACATGTCTTGGAACGATATTTGATACGGTTAAGAATATTGATGGCAATCGAATAGGTATTTCTGCACATATGTACACAATGTACACAGACAAATATATATATTCATATTCCATTCGTTTCAGCTGTATTTCACATATGATACTGCAGTTGACTTTCTTACCGTTAATTCACATTGAGCAATATGACACAAGTGAAACTAGTGGAAAAGGTAGCATTCTTGGTGTCGAGAAAAAATGAGTTGTGAAAATAAAACTTATTGGACTCTGTGTGTATTGGTAAAAAATGTTACGTCCATCGAAATAGTAGAAGGCAGAATCTTGCCAAAATTGGTTTCCTCTCAGAAACTAGGCTCTTTACCAATGAGTATAAAGCTTTGTCGCTAGATGATGGTATTGGCACTGGGGGAACCTTGTGTGCTAAGCAATCTTTATAGCACAAGTCCTGTTTCAATAAACACAACGACCTTAAGTTGCAAAGAGCACAGAAAATAAAATCTCGGGGAAGTCCCACTGCCACTGAATCAGTTTCCAGTAAACACACGTATGAAAATAGACAGGCCGACAGCTACAGCATAACAAATGTAATCTATTGCTTTGTCTGCAATGACACAACAGGAGAGTTGCATCAGGCATCCATATTTGATGTTGAATGTGCCTTGGTGTGCAACGTGCTACACAGTTGCAAGACACACAATTACTGGTAAAGTTGTCTCCAGGTGATATACATGCACCAGATGCATTTGACCACAGACAGTGTATTGTTGCTTTGTATGACAGGGCTAGAACTAATGAAAAGCAGGGTGCTGATGATAGTAAACAAGCAAATCTTGAGCCCATTCCTCGGGCACAACTTGTGCACATTGAAGAAGTAAGAACAGGTGACAGTGCATCTCCAGTTGTATTCAAACCGTCTCACCCAGAGAAACTCTACACAACAAGGCTGCAAGAGCTGGGAGCATATGTTCCAAAGCGACTAAATTCTACCAGATTAAAGGAGAGAACCCTCGAAAATATTTCTGGTCTGCAAGCATATAATGAAGGTACAAACATAATGTTATCTTTTTCTGATGGTATTGGAGCAGCCCCCAGTTTGTCAGAGATAACAGCCATGATGATGATGATGATGATGATGATGATGATGATGATGATGATCTACATCTGGTGACAGCTACTTAGATTATGAGAAAAGAAATACCGTTAAAGAAAAATGCATTCAATGCATCACTTATGGGTGACTGCCTCTCTCAAGTCAGGAGTGAAATATGTTTCTTCACATTGGTATTGGAAGAGAAATGTTGATGCTTTGGCAAGTCTGAAATCTCTTTGCTGTCATTGTTGGGTTTTGAATTAATGTATATGGATCATGTCTTCTGTACTATTTGAAAATTACTTCATTGGCTATGTTGTGCTGTGGGCTTTCTTCTCCGACTCATAGTTATAGTGGAGGTAGAGTGTGTTTATTTTTATAATGTTCCAGATTCATAAATTTCACAAAAACGATGTAGGCCTGCTTTACTCTTTTGCTGTAAACTTAGCTGACTGACAAGTCGGGAGAACTAAAAGGTGATAGGCCTAACTGGTCTCTTTTTATTTGTTTTACAAGTAATGAAATTTGTGTTTTGGGTGGTTAGGCCTATAGATTTTGGATAAGAACTAGTGTCTGCAGTTAATGATGAATATTTCTAAGGTTGAGAGGACCGGTTTAAAACCACCAGTTGCCTTTTATGGGTGACTGCCTGTCTCAAGTCAGAGGTGAAATATTTTCTTCACATTGGTATTGGAAGAGAAATGTTGATGCTTTGGCAAGTCTGAAATCTCTTTGCTGTCATTGTTGGGTTTGGAATTAATGTATATGGATCATGTTTTTCTGTAATATTTTAATCAAATTGCTGAAAGCAGCCCCAAAGACCATGGTTAACTTTGTTTATCTGGTCCTAGAAGGATTCAACATTGAAAGTAATGCCTCACAACATGGCTGCAGGTACTACAATTTTAGAACTCTTGATTTCAATCAAGTCACACAAAGAGTTGCAACAACAAGACCAGCATGGCATACTACTGACAGGGAAACTCCCTTGCCAATAAGCATTGGATGTATAATTCTTGCTAAGACAAAGGAATAAAATTTTGTAGATAAACTTTACTGTTTTGGACTGTCATAATACATGACAGAGTACTACAGATTTCTGCTGATATGGGAAACTATGGTTGTGCTTTTTTAATGAGGTCAGCGTCTCCACCAAAGTTTAGAAATGCTTATTTACGACTGGGAGTATCAACAACATAGATCATAATCCATGTGTCCGGACTGCCAAGGACTCAATTTCCTAAACCACTGCTGGTTTCCAGAGGTTTAGTGCTGATTGATCTTGACACTCCCAGCCAGAAGTCAATTTGACTGCAGCTTCCACAATCATACATAGAAATCCATCTTGCTGAAACCCAAGCCAGCCATATCAGTGACCAGTATGTGCCTCGTGTTAATGGGTCAACAAAGCCTCCATCAAACTTGATTGGTGATGGTTCAACATATGAGTTTGAATTGCTGCAAAAAGTGGAAAAGCAGCTTTAGAAAAAAATACTGGAGGACAAGGACTGTATCACCTGGTCTCCTTACCACACGTCTATACAGATAACAGCTTCTATTGCTTTGGAGCTGGAACTTACTAATATGGAGTTCGTTGGGTCATTGAGAGAGGGTAACTTTCCACCGCATGTCTAGGTCCTTGGTCAATTGGTATCCTAGATGTTTGCATTAGACCGCACTCAATCTGCGAGATGCCTACCTGTCCATGTTCCAGACATGGTCACTTTGAAGGACAAATACCAAACAGTATTTGTTTAGTTCCAGACTGGCAAATCCGTAGTTCAGAAAACCCAGCATGTCTTTCCCTTGATTGAATTAGAACAAAATCATGGACATGAATCACTGAACAAAATCAATCAAATATTTGTTGCACATCAAATAGAGTTGTACCTTCTGTGGGTACGGAATTCTTTCCTGTCATTGTTTTCACTACTGCTGGATAGTGCGTGTCTTTAGACAATTCCAGTTCTGTTAGCATAGAGTACATAACACAAAAATAGGTGACTATGTGTTCATCAGGTACAGAGTTTTGCAGATTTGGTGTCAATTTATGACACACATGTTCAGCTTAGAGAGATGTTCGGCTTATGGAGGTTTGCTCTCAATGTGCGTTTATGAATAAAAGATTAACAATGAAAAAAAGGTTTCAACTTAAGGAGATGATTGGCTTTGGAGGTGTTTGATCAGGGTAGTTTTACTCAAGATATTGCATAAATACTTAATACCTTTACTCTTATTAATGCACTACCTCAGCTGAGTTGTCAATCATCGTACGTCATCCATCCATTATTGCCCACATGTCCATCATAGGAAGTCTGTTGACCATCCCTCAAAATTATACATTTTTGACTTCCTCCCCAAAACTGCCAACCAGATCCTCTTTCAACTTGGTGGGCCTTCTGTCGATTTTCCCCAAGGTTGCTCAAATGGCCATGCTTCAGTGACGTTTCGATTTTCATTTTTTTAGAATAACTATTGGGGGGAAATTGTTCAAAAAAATCTTTTCACACACTGCTTAGTCAATTGCTCAGAAATTTCCCAGGTAAATCTGGAAATTCTAAAACCTTAATTGTTCACCTTGTGGAACTGCGATTTTTTATGTTGTTTATAACGAGGACGTCTGTGTTTTTGCTATTTTAGACTTTTTCTTTAAAACTCTCTTTCCGATTGTATTGAATTCTTTTTATTCCATGTGCTTATTGCACAAAAACCAGACTCATCAAATGGGTTTAATAAACTCGGAAAATTGAGATTATTGTCCGCCAACTTCATCCAATTACTGATAGATTTGTGAAATGTGATTAGGTAAAAACATTTTGGAGATACTTTCAACAACTTGTAATTACAAAAGTAAGCATAAACAGCAATTAGTATTAAAAAGTAATAGAGAGGTGCAGTAGACATAATGGGTATGCATGAAACCAAACTAGAATTTGGCCAGTTTGCAGAGAAGATGAGGAAAAAAAACGAAAAAACTAATCTCTCAAAGAAAAAAATGCGGAAAAAGAAAGACTGTTTTGACGACACACAAAAATTGCAACCAACAGAGGACAGGCAGGGTATTCAACTATAACGAAAGAATGACAAGTTCCCCAGAAAAATATTAAAGAACCAGAAGTAAGCTCACAAATACCAGCATAAAAGACAAACCAGATGCCTAAAATACTGGGACACTGAACATGCTGAAAGGACATATCAAGGTAAAGGGAAGAAATTCCAAATATTTCACCTGCTGAACTACCTGATGGCTTTTTCTGGCGAAATGTGTTACCACCGCATGCTGCAAGCCCCTCTGCTAACCAATCATCCACCAGATATGCTGACTTTGACAGAGTGGGTAAAAGTAGTGGCCTGACTAACGAATACAAAAAGCACCGGGTGCAGGATATTTTGAACAGGTATAACCCGTCATCTAAATGAGAAGACCTCTTTCCTCAGGTCCTTAATTTTCCAACACTCAACTTTAAAGGATTTTGCATGAAAAGGAACTCTATACAGGTGAGGCTGCTTGGATTACAGAGAACAATCTACAAGCCACAGCTGCTGAACTAAAGGGTAGAAGTACCCTCCTTGGTGGACAGCAAAGTTATAGCCATTGCTAAAACACATCGCTGCTATAACAGGGCCAACGTTTTTGCTAGAACCGTGCTGTGCATTGAAACCTTTTTGCATTGTCTACCCAGGTTGGTGTCAGTGTAAGGCTTCTTGCAAGAGTAGCACACAGAGGAGTGGCCATTAACATTGATTAAAACATTACAAATGGATACTTGCATGGAGCCTTATGATCAGATAAGATCCCAGATGAGTGTACGGTAATCATCTGCATTTTTTCTGTTAACTTCATATTTCAAGAGACCCACAATTCAAAGGGAATTTACCCATATTCATGTACGGCTCCATGAAAATGTGAAAGCCCCAAAGTGTATGATAGAGACCTCCAGCTATGACACAGATCAGGTATTTACAACAAAGCATGGCAAGGTTGTTGGTCAAAATAAAGCTGCTAAGTGATGTCTCAAGAAGCATCTATAAATTGTATGTGGATGTACAAATTTACATTAATCTGGAATATCTTCTCAATAAGTTGCATTGTGCCATGACTCGGATAACTTTGGCTTAGTTACAGATATGAGGACACCAGGAAATATTGTGAAGTAAACAATGTGCAAGATGCAAAATCATGAATTTCTACACATGAAAAGTTTGTTTAGAATCTAAGGCAAATATGAGACTTACCTCTTGCATGACAAATTTCGTAATATCAGCCTAAAATGTTCTCGGGAATTTCCGAAGCCTGACTATTTGAAATCAGTTACCACTAAACATGGTGTCAACAACAAAAAATACAACTGCTGACGAAAAAAAGTCTTCTTTGCTAAACTTTGTCATCTAGTCATTGGCCACATGGAACCTTTCAGCCTGCAGAGGTTCATGTCCTATTGCAAGTACAGGATATTCAAGGACTGCTGGATAAACTTGACATTGAATGAAAGTCTTGTGACTCTGGATTTTGCTGAGAATTAGACTTGTGTGGTTCCAAAAGAAATTTAGTCCCTTCACTTGGCACAAATGCAGGTTTCACTTTTCATTTGTGTCCTTCGTCATGCAAACAAGGAACTGGATGGAATATCTTGCAACCTATCTGGTTACGTGGAGGTACAAGAGGAGCTAACTCTTGCTATGTATCACTTAACCCATGATTATTTTGCACTCAGTCACTGTAAAAAAGCTCACCATGCAAGAAGATGGGGATAGTTTCCACTCAAATTGACTGCTTCACATATGGAGCTACCATGCAATTCAAACAGATTAGTTTTTTGAGTGAACTAAATAGCCATAAGGATATATATGGAATGCCGACTGCACACAACTGGTGGAAAAGTTCTCATGGTAAAGGTTATGCAGATAGGATGGAACTGTGGTGCAAAATGTAACTCAATTGGCATGGTACAATCTAGATACAAAGTTAGCAATGTAACAGAGTTTAAACATTTTCTGAAGAAAACCTATCCAAGGTGGTAAACCATTTTTATAGCCCTGGATTAACACTGAAAGTCAAGCAAGTGCCAGTTGCTAACAGAAGAGCTAAAATGTTGAAGGAAAGTTAGGTGTAGACAAGTGATGAACATACAATTTTTCAGACATGAAGGCTACAGAATTTGAAATTTAATACAGGAGGGAAGTTCTGTTGCACAAGTTGATGAATTGGGAGTCGCCAATAACCCAGTATACAAAAGAGAGCCAGTTGAAAAAACTGGATCCTATTGTTTGCAATATACTACTTTGTCTGCCAGTTATCTTGGTAACTTACCCTGATCGGTTGACTTCAGGTATCTGATAATAATTTAGTCTATGTCTCATTAGATCATGACACTGATAATCAAACAAGCTTATAAGTTTGTTAGTCATATGGGGATGGAGTACACATGGGCTGTCACCAAGACAATATACAGGTCTGTGAATGATCATAGGACTGTAAATAAGGTTCTCAGAGAATGTTGTAATTATAGCAACAGCGGGTAACGTTAGTAAAGCAAAAGTTTCAGATTTGCCTGATGACAGAATCACATCTTCAATGTTTTTATTCTCTGCTCTTGGCATTGACTGAGTGTTTGGCTCATTTATAGTTAAACATGGCCGTATTATGACTAAAAGATATGATGGTATATTCACAAAATGTTGTATTGATACTAATACTCACAGTGATGATGATAATAATAGAAAATCGTGCACTGTAACTAGCATGAGTTTAACCAATAGCTTTGGAAATGGACAAACATGTTCTCCACATAGGGTATTCCTTTTTTCATGACCAGCCAATGTAAATTATGTGCACACACAGGACAATCGAGAACTACTTTCGTGAAGCTTTCAGTGTGCAAAAAAGTAATACTGTTGAAAATGCCAGTAGATTATAATCTGTTTAGTGTGTAAATCAGGTAAAGAAATGCTTAAACATTTAAGCTTTTCAGTATGTGAACACCTCAAACAATGTACAAAGAAAAGTAAATTTATGTCCATATGCACAATTTTCTTTTTCTGAGTTCCCTAATCTCAGTTAATTTGAGTTAGTGGGACTGTGAACAGCGCTCACTGTTCACAATATAAGGTGTTGATCCTTGGCAGGTATTTCACAATAAATATTGGGACTAAAAGGGCTCATATATCTTGCTTTTGTAGGGTATTTACTTACGGACAAGTGACCCTTTGAACTAGTTTCATGGTAAATGCATATATTCTCAAATAATGTTTGACACTTGTATGTATGGTAATTGCCTGCATAGCAGACCAAGTCCCATGTTACTACACTTGGTCTGCCCTTTATTCGTCAAGATTATATTCATAGTTAGGGAAACAAAACTATAATGTGACCCTCCCACTAGACTGAAACCCCAATCAGGAAGTTCATCATTATCGACTTGACCATTAGCAGCCTCTGGTCCCTAGTGTACTGGAGCCTGATACCATAGTAACCTTACTCAGCCAATTAGAAACTGAGTCACTTTCCAACGCTAAAAAAAGGAACCTTGTCAAAGAAGGGCAGACCCCAGCAGAGTAGACAAAAAATACGCAGCCTAGGTCCGCTTTGCAGGCAAGTATGGTTAAAAACCCTCTGTGAGTTTTTTTAGGTTGTTTTCATCAGGAAAACATCACAAAGCATCGGCAGGCTGACAGTGAACAAATTAAACAGAACTTCTGTGTCAGAGCCTTCGAGGAAAGATGCAAAATGGTTCCAAATTTACATTGATGTCATCACTGCACCAACAACTATAATTGAATGACCCATCGTTGTGCCTCAATGAGGTGAGCACAGGCCAGAAGTGACGTAATGAACTTACATTTTATTTGCATTTGCAGCTTGTGCAATCTCTGGACTGGAGTTCATCTGAAAGCCGTTTTTTGCCGTACATCCAGCATATGGGGGATTTCTGTGCATGAAAAATACATTTAAGTGTATCACAAAGGCAGAACAACAAAACAAGGGTTAGGGATTATAGGCGAAATATTTACAAATAAACATAGGAGTTAGGACAAGAACAAACACCTTGAAACAAGTAGGCCTATTCATATTTTCAATTATTTGCGTCGTTCCTGAATTTGTATCTCTGAATTCAAACATACGGGTGTATGTCCACAGGAATATCATCATCAACACCCTGGATGTTGTGAGCAGGTTTACCCGCCGCAATCATACTCCATAGGACAGTGCTTATGCAGAACATTCTGGATGATGCAAAATCTGATGAGTGATTTTATTACTAGATCAAATAATTTTTGATTTGCAGAGGATTCATAGTGGTGCTAACTGTGACTGGTGGACTGATTCTTCACTGCAAGAACTATAATCACATAGTACAGAAAAACATGGCCCATATTCATAAATCCCAAACCCAACAATGACAGCAAAAAGATTCCAGAGCAAAAGAAGAAAGTATTCCTACATCGTTTTTGTGATATTTTTTAATGTGGAACATTATAAACACACATTTACCTCCATTAGGCCTATAAGATTTAATAACTATGAGTCGGAAAACTCAGCCCACAGCTCAACATAGCCAATGAAGTGTTTATCTGAGAGTACAGAAAAACATGACCCATATTCTGATAAACCGGTCATGTGCGGTGAAATTTCTCATGAGTCCACATATTTAATCTCCAAGTTTTTGACAAAAATGTGGTGTGACTGTGCATAAACTTTATATCAAAATTTGGTATGTTTATGTTAGATGATTTATCAATTATAATGAAAGCCTACTTCAATGTTGTCTCAGTGACCATTGGTTGGACAACGCGGAAAAGGACATGCAACAACTGTCGGCATGTACTGAAACCAGGACGTTAAAATGATAGTCCACAAACCTTTGGGGTAAACCTCCTGTTGTAATGGAAATAAACCATTGTATTTGCTGCATTTTACAGTACTTGTTGTGTACAGAGTTGTCTGGCCCCGTCATATTTGATATGATAACAACAGCTTTGTTTCACTGCCAGCAAGTAATTCATTTATATGATGGAATTTTGACAGTGCAGGTGATGTATTAAATATTGACTGACTTACAAAATGCCAACACCTTTGTCCAATCCAGGTCGTCTTTCTCTGTCTTCATTTATGAAATCTGGTCTCTACATTCATAAGAAGGACACGGGTAAACGGTATGGATTGACTTAACCAACCTTCAGGTTTGGGGCACGAAGGGCTAGTTTTACGCAGTCGCATTGGATCCCCTTACAATCTGTCAAAAGAAATCCAATAAGGCAGTCGTGTGTTGTACCCTTGGTCCACGTGGTTGGTTTATCCGTGAACATCGTGCACAAGTCGCTTTAATAAAGTTATTTAACAAAAACATTCTTCCTTCACGATCATCTTGTATATTTTACAACATCGACAATAAAGGGAGTGCTTATATTTGTTTTTAATCGATCTACTTTCACAGCGAAAGTGGCGGAATCATTCCTGAGGTGACAGAGGCTCAAAACCTCTAACTCATTTTCAAATTTGGCAAACTTGTAGGAGCCGGTAAAAAGGTCCTTGGACCGTGTACCCGTAAATACCTCACCCTGTGACTCTCTGAAAATAAAACTGACAATAAAGCTGTGCTTTAACATTGGAAAAATGCAGTAAATATGAAAACAGTTGTTGCGTGTTATGGCTTATGGAGCCATGGAAAAGTAGTGTTAAAGGTAATTCCAGGAATCACTGCGCATTGTGAAGAGGCCATTGTGGTTATGCATTGCGGTCATGCACACATAAATTAGATTCGCTGTTCCTATTCTCCTAATGAAAAAATTCAAACCATATGTAAATATATTCAAATAATTACAATTTTGTCTATTTTTTTCAAAATGCCACTCTGTTAATTCATATCAAATTCTGATCGGCCTTTTCAGTGGTTCTGTATTTTGACATATCATATGATGAGTAAGGGAAGGTTACATTTGTATGAAAAATTATATTCACAAGTAAATATTTCCTATAAACAAGTATTTACAAACAAACAAAAATAAGCCACAAGAGATGAGGAATACATTACGTATATATCCTGATAGAGAGGCACCTATCAGCAAAGCGAAAACAACGAGATCAAGCAAGTTTCCCCTGAAACCGCTTCACCTTGACGACAATGTACCCAAATTTCGTCGATGGCCAACAATGTCTTACATATGATTTAAGATTTAGCAAAACTATTGTAAATTGCTTTAACTTCGCTCTATTCTTATTGTTGCTTATGGCACAAAACCGTGAAAATTAAAAATGGTATTTTGATATTGTTTTAATAGGAATTATGTCCAAAATGGTTAAATTAAACTACAATGAAATGTCAAAAATTCAAAACAGTGACATTTAAACGCGCGTCAATAATGCAATTTTCTTATGAAAGCAACGCATTTTCATAACGAATTAGCAGATTAGAATATTTTGATGGTCCAGTGAAGCATAGTGATGTTTTCATAATTGTGGCCATTCAATCAATTAAAAAGAGTGCGTGCCTATTTTATGTGCCTCACAGTTTTTCAAAACAAATTTGAAGCATTTGGATGACAATGTTTAGAGCCCATTATATGTTACTTGTGACAACATATCACAATGTAGTAAAGTCTTCTGTACTTTCAAGCCGATTAATATTTATATCCTGAAAACTGAATATTCACCACGAATGAAGTTCAGAATTTCCGCAAAGAAAAAAAACAAAACGGACGATCGGTGATGTTTGTATGTGGGATTACACACTAAACCGTTAATGTCGATGGGACAGGATTTCAAAAACACATGTCGAAAAGCTTTGGTAGGACAATACTAAGTACGGATAAGTAAGCAAACGACCGAGTAGCAAACAATGCTGAGTAACCTGTGAGCGATGGATCATGTATTGAACTCTTAACTGCTGCCGGTACGTCATCAATCTTACAAATGTATATTACATCTCGTCTACCATTTTGTCTGTTTAAGTACAGATTTCAATTTGCAGTTGCCAGTAACACTGACATGAAGAGATACTCTGTCCATCACATCGATTTATTTACCAATCCTCAACTGTGTATTGAACATGTAAACATACCCATATATATATATATATATATATATATATATATATATATATATATATATATATATATATATATATATATATATATGTATGTATATATATATATATATATATATATATATATATATATATATATATATATATATATATATATGCGTGCGTGCGTGACGATAATCGACTGGGACACCTCAATCAATTTTAAGTTTTATCCAAAATTACGCGTCCGCTAATTTAAAGATCAGTTTTTGTCACTTGAAACATATGTTACATGCATGCATAAACTGCATAACGCCAAATCTTTTCATTTGGATTCCAATGATGAAAATGCGATTGTCGGGAAATATTTTTTAGACAATCAGATGTACAATATATATTCAAAGTTCTTAATGGGAATTGAGGATAACACAAAGTGCTTTTGCTACAGTTACGCCCTCGCTGTGCTCGGGCAATACTTAGCGCGACCTTACCATATACTATCTTTATATCCTTAAACAAAAAATAGGGAAGCAAACTATGTACTTTGATCCAGGACAAATGCTGTGAAATGCCAAATTTCCATCATGGTTCAGGGACTTGCGATTTTGAAATATGTTTTGCGTTTCTGTTTTCAAAGGACGTGTGTCTTTTGGCTTATCTAAATAAAGGAAGATTTTACATAAAAAGTACGTAGCCGTCATCGCAAAAAGCGTGTTCCGGGATGAGCATCTGGTTCAGTGCTATTTTGAGGGGGCTTGTAAAGATTCTATCACAAAATAATCAATATGCATAAAAACTGCCATAAACTATACACTTTTGGAAAGCTAACAACCTACTGATTCTTTTTCTCTCACTGTCCTGTGTATTTGTTGTCCTATGTTTATACAGCAATCGAAGCAAGTGTTGTCTTTTTTAAAAAGCCATGAAGAAACTTGGATTTAACTTTTTTGTTTTCTGATGTAAAGACATTAAATTTGTAGCAAACTGCTTTTAACAATGTAAACTGAAAAAGTTTGTCTGAGATTTTCAATAACAAGCGTATTTTGTCAGGAGAATGAGTCAAAGTATGATCCCCTTCATGTACTGAGTGACTGTCATTGATGCAACTCCAAACGCGAATAGCACCATACAAAACATAAATCACACAAAATGAGACACACTTTTACAGTTTACACTGTTTTGAACAGTTTGCCACATATTTAATGCATTTACGTCAGATAACAAAAAAGTTAAATCCAAGTTTCTTCAAAGTATTAGTATTGTGTATCAGACTTAGAAATCGCCCTGAGGCAATGGAATAAGGATCAGCAAAAGGCTGAGTGCCAAGCGCCCCGCTGCGTGAAAGACGAAGCTCAATGAAGAAGATTGCCCCGATAGTGGATATAGGTCCGAAAGTACTGTCGAGTTTTTATATTAGTGGTAACAAATAGAGGTCAAATGTGCATGAAAAGGTGTTTCTGAAACAGCTGAAATTCGCGCGTCAGTACCCATATTCTCAGTTATTCCAGTCCTCTTTATCTGATGGCGATTTTGATAATGAAGCCGCAGCCAAACTATAGATGTGTTAACAACGTTTACAAACGTTTTTAAATAACGTAAAATATTGCAAGCATAAAAAGCAATTTCAAAACTCCGTTTGACTAAACACATGGATTTTCATATATATTCATAAATAGAGGTCAAATGTGCATGAAAAGGTGTTTCTGATACAGCTGAAACTACGACGCCAGGATCCATACTCTCAGTTATTCCAGTCCTCTTTACACAGTGACGATGGTGACAATGGAACCGCAGCCAAACTGTAAGTGTTTTAACAAGGTTTACAAAGGCTTTTAAATGACGTGAAAAATGTCAAGAACACGAAAGCAATTTCAAAACTCCGTTTGACTAATCACCCTCGTTAATAGAAAGAGGCAGATTTCAGAAAGAACCAATTGAGGAAGAAATTTATTTATTTTGCGACTCGAATCACGTGGAAACATAAAATCATTTCCTACTTCAATGCAAATTGTATAAAGAGAGGACGACCCTGATTCATTCCCAGTGATGCTCTTACTTTTCAATTTGTTTTGCTCCCCTGGTCACAAGGTGGCAGCTGCAGTCGCAATTAAAAATGCACTTACTAAATGTTTCATAACATAAAAACCTGTTTTACGGTTCTAATTTATTATTACAACTAGGAAATATGTATTATGGGATTATTTCAGCACAATGGTTCACCACATTCTTAAACATGTGTCCGTTTGAGCGTGTTTGAACCTTACCTGGAAAGTTCGTCCACAACGGAAGCAGAACAGGCAAACACGAAAATGCAATTTCCCTGAGTTGAAGCTTTATTGATCCATATGAATATCAGTAGAGATTCGGTCGCATTTCACCATCGACAGTACACAGCTATATTACACAGCTAAACCCAAATGATAGTTACTGTTGCTGATGCCGAGCCGGGCAGTCCTGCAAAATACAACGTGTACTGACAAAGTTGTCTAGATACACAAATAACAATCTTTACAGTCAAATATCTCAAGTAAATTGATAATTTCAAGTTTCAGAGAGTATACTTACAAATGGTGGGGGCTCCAAAGAACACCTGTATATGAAAATTAAGTACGTTTCAAGGCGGCAACACGGCACTTTCCCGAACAGAAAAGAGACGTCTTCAGTGTACCGTTTATAAGCTTCAACTGCCAGTTAGAGCGGGAAACTTGCTTTGTTTCAGCAAAGATTGCACACGACCCCAAGGATACTTGCTTGATTAAACGAGCAAGTCAATATGAGTCATCTGCATTCTTTCCAAGGAATGAAGAGAAACCTAGTTAACTTCCGTCTGTTTACTAAAACAAACTAACATATATGTATATATGAAGTACTTATCATTCTCTATGTATTGCTTGTATATATATATATGTGTGTGTGTGTGTGTGTGTGTGTGTGTGAACCCTTCTTAGGTAAAATTGCAATAAAGAATATATGTACATTCAACTGATTGCCACACGAACTGTGTGCGTCCGAGGAACTATATGACCCAGAAGAGTCAGAGATGTTCGCGCCCGCTGAGCTTATGCATCAGCGACTAGCTTTGTCAATTAGGTCAAGGTACACAGGAAGCGCTACCAGAAAAACCATTGTGCTTAACCTTTAATGTTACCTTTAATGTTGTACCAGTCGCACAACATTAAAGGTTAAGCTTCATCAAAATGTGCATTCCTTTGTGTTACATACGGTGCATCCATTGATAGATATAGTGTAGACACAGTTGTTTTACATGGATTGTGAAAGAAGTGAAGCATTGACTTATTGAGTCAATGTCCATGGCACAGATGGTGGCGTATACTTCCTACCTTCCCAAGTGAAGAGAACTCGGAGAAAAGTGGTAGGAACTTTTTCCACATGCTGCCCAGGACGAGAATCGAATCCGGGTCGCAGAGGTGAAAGGCGAGCGTCTTACCGCTCAGCCAACCATACACCCGATAATGCTCAGTAGAACATCATGAAGCGTATGTGATGATAGCCTGGACAATAAGCGAGGAGGAAAACTGCAAAAATCGGAAAAACCTGGGATCATGTACATTTGATATATTCTGTACGTCCAACTTTTTTCTTCTAAGTTAGAATTTTCTTTGATAAAAAAGACATTTTATCTCCAGTTTGAAAAATAACCGAGATGCTCCGAGATATCATCAACCAATGAAACGTTTCATAGGGAAACACGAGGAGATACTGGTGCGATTATTCATTGCTTCCCCTAATATCAGATTCTAAGGAAAATAAGCTTGTCCTGTTGGGAAAAAAGTGTCAGCGTTGAATCCGATAAATTTAACTCATGATTAAAGCTTTCCACAAAGTAGACCAACAAAATAATTTATATTGTCAGAAATGTAATACAAAAACAAGGTAATAGTCTAAAATCAATTAAAAGCCCCGTAGTTATAAGCAGTTACTTTGTTTCAAAAGCACCATATCGTGCAAACATAGTCTTATCTTGAACTTGTAGCCTGACCTGCTTGACCATCTCATCTTGGTCTGGTTTTAACCTTTGTCAGGGAGAATATTGGTCTTCATTGTCTCATGTTCAGGGTCTCAGATTTGAGGTCTACTAGCAAAGAGCCATATTGTAAGGCTTGGTTAGTGTTCTCTTGGATTCTTCCATGATATACTGGAGGTGAAGGGAAATGTATTGACTCGTGGTTTAAACTTGTTGATCAGCAGGCGTATTGCTCAGGACCAAATAATGATCATTCCCACGTGTGGTCACTGTTTGAGGATCGTAACACCCTTGTATGATTATATATAGCCTCCTCTGGTGAATAAGTCAGTGCTTCTTGTGTCTTCAAAAATGGGTATAAGCATGAGGGCATCCCAGTGAATGTTTGGGTGTGTGAGGGTTGTTGTAGGCATTTTAACACATATGTATAGGCAACTGGAAGAGTGTGGTATCTGGAGCTATGTGTAGTCATCTGAGGCTGCGTGGGCATGGCACCTTTACTGTAGCTGTATCAGTGCATGTTTGGGCATCGGAGGGCATGTTGTAGGGCTTGGATGGATATGGTCATTTTATCATTACCGTTGCTGTGGCTATGGAGTGAAAATCAAACAGATGTGGTGCTTGAAACTGTTTCATAGACTGAACACATTTGAGATGGAATACATTTGTTGTGAACACAACTTCACTTCCACTTACGGACAACCTCCAAAAATGTTGAGAAGATGGCAAGTATCTGTGCATGAATGAATGAATGAATGAATGAACTTAATTTCGCTTTATCTCACACAATTGAGGCATTCTGCCGAAAAACAG
The DNA here is from genome assembly GCA_964020975.1 of Hermodice carunculata. Classification (NCBI taxonomy): domain Eukaryota; kingdom Metazoa; phylum Annelida; class Polychaeta; order Eunicida; family Amphinomidae; genus Hermodice; species Hermodice carunculata. The sequence goes on along the minus strand of OZ026614.1, from coordinate 96,923,908 downwards.
GAATACATAGTAATAAATACAAAGATACAAACAACGAAAACTTACACATACACACACACACACACACACACACACACACACACACACACACACAGAGTAACATACAAACATACAAGGTATAGAAGTGACTGGTGTTTCTCGATTATACAGGTTGTACAAATTACAGCGGGCCTTCAATTTCTATTGTAGCAGTCAAAAACGATTACAGAATGTAATTTACTTCAATATCATGACATTGTATCAGAAATAGAAATTTCTCATTGTCGTCTAACTCTTTAAAATTTGTAAATATTTCATCAGCCAAATCTATTAATTTTTTACGTGGACTAGAAAATTTGTACATTCAAGGAGGTAATGAGATTCATTTCCAATAGAAGAGCATGTATCACAAAGTTGTTGATCAGGTGGTGTTTTTATCGGCCGCTTGTGTCTGTCAATTTCAATGGGGAGATTATGCGCACTGATTCTCAGTCGGGTAAGACTTTTCTTTACTGTAGCATTTTTAATCACATATAAATATTTTTCTGATTCGAAATTTCTTTCAATTTAGCGTACGTTCTCAATTTTTTATCCGGTTGTAATTGTATTTTGAATTCACTTTCCCATTGCATTAAGAATTTTTCTTTGAAAATGTTTCATCTTGTTAACATCAAAACGTGTGGGGGCATGTCAGACCCTCTCCTAAATATGTGGCATTGTGTAACGTCTGATCAAAACAATACAGCATCATATAACACGCCATCATACGACGGACACATGGAATTTCAGACCCACTTATCCCACAAGTCTAGAACTTGTGTAGACATTTTCATCCTTGTCTAGTATTTAAAACATTATCCCATCAACTTTATCATCAAACTCATTCCCGTGATATCAGGCACTAAAGATTCATAACCGGGTATGATTTAGCATAACGGCATAAAGTAAATTAAGAAAATATTGATGACAGTGCTTTTGTTTCAACTTACAACCGGTATCACGATAAGTGGCTTGTCACGTGTAACAGATTACACTACTGACTCTCCAGAATCAACTTACAATCATTCTCAGTTTAGAATGTGACAGCCTGTACTGCTCATATTGGTGTATATGTTCCAATTCACTCATATTCTAGTGTATGTTGAGTTTCCTGCGAGCCACCCCTAGAAAAATGAACTGAACTGTGGCTTAAGCTATACGTATAAGGAGACCGATTCCAAATGTAACATAAACATCACTCACGCCTTTGAACAGCATCGTTCTTTGCACATCCATAATGCTCAAGCGTAAGATGTTTAGTGGTTTTGTTTCAAAGACAGTAAATGTTGGTCAACAGCATAAAATAAGCCAGACAAAATTACAGGCAACCGCTGAAGACAAAATCTACACGACTCCTAGGCATGTTTATTTGGGATATGTACATTTCAATTTGCATTGACTGATTGACGCTACACGATTTAGATAAAAACGTGGAAAACACACTCAAAAGAACTTAATATGCTTTAGCGTCACGTGCAGGAGAAGTAAGCCAAAGAATGTCAACAAGAAAATGCCGAGTAATCTTAAGATCACTTGATTAGTTCAAATTCCCCTACTTTTAACGTCTGTGGCATTCAATACATGGAGACACACTCTGTCAGGTACACAGATCTAGCGTGGATTAAACACTGAAAATTATGTTTTTAACGGACATAAATATATCATGAGATTATCAATAGAAATATTCCATCTCTGAACCAGAAACACATATATGGCAATGCGTATTACAAATAGCAACTGAAGGGACATCCATCATGACATGAAGTTTAGTCGATATGACAAGCTGGATGAAACAGTTTATACAACCCTTATGGAGGTCTATATTTAAGTGGAGTTTCAACAAGTTGCAATGCAGTAGGCCACACTCAAAGACGTGAATTCTACTGTAAGAATCCACAGATATGATGTTTAACTTGTTTGTGGTTGCAACACTTCTAAGCTCGGCTGTTTATCAGTCTGCCACGGGTAGGTATTATTGTTTGTTTTTGCCTTAAAGTTTGTAGTCATTTCGGCGCTACAGTTGTGGTGCTTGTTTTTGTGCAGGCATTCTCGGTAAAATGTCCTGCATGTTTATGAATCTTGTCATGTGTTGAGAATTTGGAATCCCACACCTGCAAATATTTATAAAATCTCTGTAGAGAGTTTTGATACTGCGCTGCACGGTGCCAATTCTCTGCAGGAGGGGTTATACACAAAACCTTCTGTACAGAATTAAAAACTCTCTATTAACAATTAAAAACTCTTTGCACAGAATTTATGAATATTTTAAGTTTGTCTTGGCATATAAACAGCTGTAATCACAATGTGCTTTGGATAGGTAGTTTAATTTAACCCTTAGAAAGTCATATAATTGAACCGCGTTCACAGCTTTCCTCGATACACTCTGGTTCATATTGGACTGAGTCCATAGTTTTCCTCAGTACACTATAGATGCTATGTTCTGGTGTGATCCCATGGTACACAAGGTCTTCTTAAAGACGGAGATAACTTGAGAGGGAATGTAAGCAAGGAAACATATACATACATACATACATACATACATACATATATATATATATATATATATATATATATATATATATATATATTATATATATATATATATATATATATATATATATATATATATATATATATATATATATATATGTATATATATATTAGAAAGGCGGATGAGGGCTTGTTTGCTTGCATGTGTTGTCAAAAATTCTGGGCGGGGTATCACTGATAGGAGTTTTTCCAAGATCACCAAAGGTTCTACATAGAAAAGAGTGCAGTCTTAGAGCAAATGGGGGTGGTTTCATGGACCCGATGCACAGTCCGTTCTCGAACGTTTGTGTGAACATTTTCAGTACTACCGTTGTCGTTACTGATGCATCATACTGTTTGCGATCTATATCTAGTAGCAACAGAGAAATGTGCGGGGCCAGGAGTGACAGGACCTTGCAGGAGTGGTTTTAGAAGATATTTTTATAACGAGGACACCAAGCAGTGTGAACAATTTTGGTATGGTGGATGCCTAGGCACGCCCAACAATTATGTGACAATCGAAGAGTGTCAAAAGACATGTGTCGAAAGTAAGTTGGAGGTTATGTACTTGTCTCTGACTTGAGGTCTGGAATAGGAGCTGTGGAAAGGTTCAGGGACAAATAATTGGACCTAGTAACTTGAATCTATCTGTCTTATCTATCTATCTATCTATCTATCTATCTATCTATCTATCTATCTATCTATCTATCTATCTATCTATCTATCTATCTATCTATGTGTATGTTTGCAGGTGTGTCAGAATTTTTTGGCTGATACATTTTTGAGAGATCACATTGCAAAGTTATGCTGCATAAGGTAAATCTTCTATAGTATTCTAGTTATTATTATGGGCCTTTATTCGTTATATAAGGAAATTCGTAGCAACCATAACATTATCCCTGGTAGATCAGAAAGATAAACCAGTGCTAATGGCTACAATCATTATTGGCGCGTTAGCATAATGAGTCGCTTTACTTGTTACCGTTTGGTTTGGAATCTCATTGCAATAATCATGTGTTTCTTTAACTCATTTAAAATTCTTTATTCTGCATGGGCATATATATTATCTTCTCCAACCGTTATATTGTGATGCATATTTGCTGTGTCAAACACATTCAGCAACCAGCTTAATTTTTATAAAAATTTTAGAAAGAATTTGAAATACATGTTCTTTTTTAAAACTTGCTTAGATTGTAGCGTAACCATCCGGCCATAAATATATACAAAAAACCGTTCTTAGCCCAATGAATCACGGAGATAATAGCTTGGAAATATTTCTCGTTGTTGGCGAAAAGAAGATTATGACTTGCGGTTCAAACTCGCCCAAAGGGATCACGAAATATTAGCAGCAGAATAAAGCGTAAAATGTATCTTAGAGGAGAATATTTACTTGAACTTAAAATACAGTTTTCATCACAAAAATTCCTGACATTTATCAATGTTTGTTCAATCGCATTTCAGAACATGATGTATGTACACTGCCACGTGAAGTCGGTCCTTGCAAAGCAATGTACCCACGTTTCTTCTATAACAGTCAGACTGGCAAATGCGAGAGATTCTTCTACGGAGGTTGCTATGGGAATGCTAACAACTTCGAATCTGTTGCTGACTGCAGAGCTAAATGTAGTTGAATGAGCAGTGAAAATATCATTCTCTGATGTCCGTGCAATAAAATTACATCAGTTTTCTTTCACTGCGGTTTTCAGCCCAACTGATCATGACTTGTCTCTCAGCTAAACATAAATCTATTAAATGTATCGTCTGTCTGTCTACAATCCACATAGTCAACTTCCTGTCCAAAATTTTCAGTCAGATCCACTTTAAACTTGGTTGGAATCTACCTTGGGTGGATTTCTACCAAATGTGTTCAAATGAATATACTCTAATATTTTTTCAACTTTCCGGTGTCTTTCAAATTTATTTATATTATTTTAGGTGGGGGTTTTTTTTGGGGGGGGGGTATTTTTGGCAAAGTCTTGTCCAAAACCTCCTGGCCAATTGTTTTGAAATTGTATACAGATCCTTTAGAAAGTTATAGACCTTAATTACTTAAAGCAATGGCAAATTTCAGGTAACTTTAGTTGATCAGTAAAATGACCTTTCATTTGGGATTTACGTTTAGTTTATATCTTAGTACTCCATTAATACACGATATTCAAACTTTGAATTTCTTAAATTCAATTTGTCAACTGTTTTGGCCCATTGTGAACAATTTTCATCAAAAGCCTTTTCATTTTGTCAATATTATGTTTTGGGCATATGAAAAATCATGTTACTTTTATAAATGTTTAATTCAGATAACTTGTCCATCAGATGAGCTTATAGGATGGGTCTGCGTCCGCCGTTCCTCGACCGTCCGTCCGTTATCTGTCCACAATTACATTTTCGGGTTATCCACAAATGTTAGCCAGATCCATTACAAACTAGGTGGGGATCTACCTGAAGCATGTTAAGGGGGTCTCTACCAAGTTTTTTCAAATGATCATGCAGCTGCTCCGATATTTTTGGATCAAGTTTTTATACTTTTGGCAATTCATTTTTTTTCAAATCGTCTCCTTATAACCACCAGGCCAATTGCTTCGAAATTATATAGGGACACTTCTGCTGAAGGGTCAAACTGACATATTGGATTGTATTTTGATAATGGTGGATCGTGTCTCATTTCATTTAACGAAAAATGACTCCCTAACTGTGTGATTGAAGACTGATATTGCAACCACTGATGATGGTCTTCAAGAAAGGTGACCTTGTTATTTTGAAGGTCACAAGACCACTAGAGTCTATGTATCCTAGGTCAGCTAAGAACAGAAATGTCCCAGTTGCCCCTCTTTTGTTTCATATAAAGAAACATTATTCCAAAGTTTCCCAGGCAATAAGAGAAACTTTTTTATTACAATATAGAGCAATACACTTTTCAAACTCAGACAAATGCTTTTTTTATATCAATCAAACCTTACACAAAATGAACATGTTGTCTCGTAGCAATGTTCTATCGAAAGAAACTTCATATTCATATGGATCGATTATATTGAGAACACATTGGTACAAATAATGAAAACCACAGAAAATCGATTTAAAACATGACAGCATGTGACTCAAGTTTGTAAATTGAAAGAAGATAGAGTGTTTTATCAGGCATTACAAAGTTTTCTCTGGTTTAGAGTAAACAACGGAAAATGAATTTAGAACCTAACAGCACGTGAAAAATCTTGCTAAATTGGAATAATATCAGATGTTTTTTATAAGACCTATTATTTCAATTGTTCCCATTCACAATAACTATTGCCTTTTCTTCTCCTTTTTTAACCACTGCTGTCAGACGTTTCTTCTAGTGTATAGAGTGAATCGGATATTGATGTGAAATGCAAAAAGGGGAAATTTTTATATGTCCCTGGGTTGGCAAAAAAGAGATGTTTCCTATTTTGTGTCAAAATTGGAAGCTATAATCTTATTGAAAATGAAAGAATGCACTGCAAAATGTTCAAACTTTTATAACAGTGTGTGAGTGGACCGTCTTGTTGACGTATGCGAATTCGAATGGCTAATGATGGAACATCATAACATCCCCAACCTTATATGGATATATCTTTGGCGCTAATTGTTGTATTCTTGTCAAATAAAGACTCGTTTAATCATCTTCTTATGGATTTAACACATCTCTTTTTTCATAAACTAATTCATGCGGACCATACGGCTCTGTAACAAGCACGAAATTACATTTTAAACAAAATGAAAACACGAGGCGATTTGTGACTTTGTTCTTTCAGGAAGGAAAGCGAAGCAAGTTGAAAAATTACGAGATTTCAGTTTTGAGAATCATTTTCACAGACGAGATACATTTTTTCTGATTCTTGATATAAATTACACTCAGTTGTTTGAATATAAAACTTTTTCTACGTTTCGTCATATTTATACACATATTTAAGTAGTGTCATCCAATTTATGGATTTTTATGTCTACCCGTGCAACGGGGGGGGGGGGGATATTGTTTTTGCATCCGTTTCTTCCGCTCCTTCTTGTTCTTCTTCAACACATTTGCGAACGTGATAACTCAAGAAAGATTTGACTTCGGAAGTTGAATTTTTTTGTGAATATGTTCCTACATAAGACCTTGATTGGGTTTGCAAATTGGTGACCTTGACATATTTTTCAAGGTGACGTAGGTATTTCATCAAAAATCGACATAAACGCTATAACTTCACAAGGATTTGACTTAGGAGGTTGAAATTTTGCATGATTATGTACCATAATACAAGCTAGTTTCGAATTGTAGATGGGAGACCTTGACCTATTTTTAAGGTGAAGTGAACACTTTCAAAAAATCATTGCGGACACACTTGAGAAGGATTTGACTGAGGAGGTTGAAATTTTGTGTGATTATGTTTCTATATAAGACTTTTGTAAGACCTTGCTTGTGATTGCGGATGTTTGACCTTGACCTATTTTTCAAGGTCACAAGCACTCCCTTCAAGTTGCGGAAGATGCAAACGCAATAACTGAAGAAAGATTTGACTTGGGAGGTTAAAATTGTGCACGATTATGTGCTGTAATACAAACTAGCTTGGGATTGTTGATGGGTTACCTTGTCCTATTTTCCAGGTCACATGATGACTTTTTAAAAATCATTGCTGGCGCGCTTCAGAAGGATTTGAAAATCATCATTTATGCAATAACTCCAGAAGGATTTGACTAAGGAGGTTGAATGTTATATTATTATGTACCAATATAAGATCTAATTTTAGGATATGGATGGATGACCTTGATCTATTTTTCAAGGTTACATGGGCATTTCCTTGAAATAATCAGTAGATGGAATAACTTCAGAAGGAACTTAGGAGGTGGAAATTTTCTGGAATTATTTATCTTAATAAGACCTTGTTTGGGATTGCAGATGAATGACCTTGACCTATTTTTAAGGTCACCCAGGCATTTCCTTGAAATTGCTGCAGATGCCATAAGTTTTAAAGCATTTACGTTAGGAGGTTGAGGGCGACAACTGGTAAGGGCGCACGGGAAGACATTTGATTTTCTGATGGAAAATCAGACTGTTCTGGTTTAAAATTAATTCTTGTTTCTTTTATGTGTTAAATATTCCCATTTTGTATTGTAGAAAAAATGTACTTTCACAGTTTACCGATAAATGATACTTTTCACAATTCACGAGACAAACCCTTGATAAAACAGTTCACGACTTATCCAAATGTCATTTCACAGTTCAGAATAGGCCTTTCACGGTTCACGACAATTGTTTATCAGTTTCCCGATGTTCATTGAAAAGCTCTGAAAGACATAACTTCTTTGTAAACAAAACAATTCTCGGTAAATTTTTAAATACCTTCATTTTATTCTTTTCGGACTTCATATTCATGGTGGTGACATGTGGTCTGATCATACGTCTCTAATATTCGTCCAAACTGGTACATTTTCCATGATCACCAACATATGATGGAAAAGGACACGTGGTAAATCCAACTTGGCACAGTTCGCAAATCTAATTGAAGTAAAAGTGAATTAAATTTTTTTTATTAATTCTATTCATTAAGCATGCGTCATAAAATAAATCGGTTCTAATGTGCGTCTTCTGACTCTGTGCTGCTACAGTCTCATAACGGGAATTAGTTTCCGTGCTTTTGATACGACATAATTCACATCAGGAGACCATGATAAATCGGAACTATTTATGACAGTGAGATGTTTCTGCTTCTACACATCTGAGAGAGTAACATCATGGGATATATGATGCTTCCTTCGATGTCGTTTCTTACCAATTGGCATATATTTTGAAATTGAATCATATTTAAAGTTACCAACCACCGCAGAGACCAGTTTTAATCATATACTTTAGCCCACATTTATGGTGGCAGTGGAGTTAGCCAATCATAGTTGGCTGTATATGTGAAAAGTTACGCCATCATTATTGTCTCATATTTGATGTTACAACTTTGATTATATCATTCGTGCAGACAAGAAATAACAATGGGTCAGGGACAGAACCTTGGCTCAGCTGACAAGCACTTCGATATTACTTCATTCATGACCGTATCGTAGTGTCGCAACCCTATATGTGCGACTGTGTAAGTGGCAAATAGACCAGTCCAAAACAGACCCAGAAATACCTAACTTCTTAATGATAAAGGGAGGTGGTACTCTACCAAAAACCCTTGTGATGTCACAACAAGAGGGCTATGTGGACAGTTCAAGGTAGTTTTCGAGATTGTTGAACAACATGAATTTCGAAGTAAGAACAAATGTGTTACTTAAAAAAATTATGTTACAACCAGCATGATTGAAGGGAAACGCCACTTGTAGTCGTTGGTTCTTTCGTCAGAATGAAGAGCAAATCACTCTTCGCTTTGCCAGCTTTGCCAGCTTTGAACGTCATGGTTTCTTGTTCCTTCTGATGCCAGGAGCCCACCCCTACCTGTGGTGTCCCCTTATCAAAATCACCTTTCTGAATGCGACCAGATGTTCTGGGTTACCACACCATTTTATGCCATATCATACAAGAGGGTTTAGAGTTAGTCAGAGTACAAATATTCTTGAATTTCGGACTTGTAGTCCACTTGTAAATTTCTCCGTTTTATGTTCTTTCTAGTACTGGTATAAACAGAATTTTGCATAGGTCTGTAGTCCACTTGCAAATTTCTCAGTTTCATTTCTTTCTCGCATGGTTATGCACAGAATTTTGCATTTTACATCATTTCATTTTATTTCATTTTATTTAATTTTATTTTATTTTATTTCATTTCACTTCTATTCAATTCACTTTTTTCTCCTTATATATTTTTATGCTACGGTTGTGTTTTATTTTATTTTAATTTAGTTCAGTTTGGTTCAATTTATTCCATTCTAATTTTATTTTATTTTCATATTCTTTCTATGCTTGTGAAAACATTTGAGCATTTTATTTTATTTCATCTCATCTCATTTTGCACACATTCTATATGATTTAGAAAAAAATGTCATGAGTCGAAAATTCTGGTCGATTTACATTAAGCTGACTTGAATAAAGGCGGGATTCGAAAAAAAGGACAAAAAAAAGTAATTACCGTGCACAAGAAATTTGAAGTTCAGTGACAAATACGGACGAACTACCGGTTGAACGTCATAATGATAACATTTAGAATATTCGAAATGTCTTAATTTATCTGCAATTTCTGTATAAAAACTACCAGGAACCGAAATGGAAAGTATAGAGTTTGAAAAACACTTTTCAAATCACCAGGTCTTGTTTTATTCAGGTTTAGTGATTCAGGCCATTGAAACCAGTCACCAATGTACAGTCACGCACTTCGGCGCCCTTGAATTTCGGCACACATTGATAATGAACAGATAATTGTATTTCTACCATTAAATTAGTACACGATTATATAGCACTCTGCGATTCCATCTCCTATAGCGTGTTTTGAAAACTAAAAGGCATTTTGTCTTTGTATTATGCAATTTGATAATAATGTTTGAAGATGTGTACATGCAAGGAAACTTCGGAAGTCAATAACACAATGGTCGAATTTGGACATGTATTTCAGTCATTGCGTCAAAGATTACTTCAGCCATATGCCACGTCCGTGAATGTAGCTCAATTTTATGACTTTTCAAGCCTAAAGTAGAGTTTTTGTTGCTTTGCGTAAGTATGTATGCTATATATATGTCATTTGTTACGATTCATTGCATTGAAGTTTTGTCTCTTTATGGAACCAAACATGGAAAAGCTTGGAAACTATTGTTTGGTTTAGATGAAAAGGTCGAATACAAAGTTATCTTTGAACCTTTTTAAAGTGATCGAATTCAATTTTTAATGGCGTAAAACGAAGTTTTTTCTCATTGTTTTTCTTTTCTATGACCATGGCCTTATTGATTCATTAAAATGTAAGAACACGGGTATACAATTTGATAATCTAATTACGCCAGCCTTGCAAGACGCCGATGACATGACATCAGTGACAAGCTCTGAAGCACACTTCTTTGATATGTTACACGTGGCTGGACAGTTTGCCTAGGTTAGTTAGACAAAAAGTTTGTATAGTGTGCGATGCGTCCGTACATGAATGTGACCAAAATAAATACCCAGTGGAGCTCCAAGGACTCATATTGAGGACATGCTTAACAAGTTCAAATAGATGAGGATTAAGTAGAGAGTATTTTATAACAACATGATTTCAATGTGGCGTTTAACTCATGGCAGTGCTCCCTCATATCTTACAGATCGCTTAAGATTTGTCAATGACTAGCATCGCTGCAACACAATCAGTGCAATGAGACATAACAGGTTTTTATCAGATGGTCACCAACGCTCATTTTTAATGATAGGGCCTCCCAGTGGAACTCTCTCCCAGACAATCTTAGAAAGATGACATCATTTTATTCTTTCAAAAGACATTTGACGAAAGTATGTTTTAACAAACTGTCTCAAGTTTTAGACTCCATACATTCAACAGAAAGTGACAGTGCTGTGGTAACCAAATGGAATTGTATACATGCTTAACTACTAATTAAGCTACATATGCTATTTTAATTACGTTTTAACTTCCTCTCACTCCATTTTAGTCATTTTGTTTTTGTCTAGTTTTATCATGTTTATATATATATATATATATATATATATATATATATATATATATATATATATATATATATATATATATATATATATATATATCTTGATAGTTTGATGGGCATAACGTGAAAGAGCTTGTATTGCTGGTGTTATTTCCTAATAATATTTCCAGGTTCAAGATATTCAAAAACCAGTATTTCGTCACCCTTATTACGACATTCAGTTTGCATATCACTTTGTTTATGGCCAGCTACTTCCAATATCGACTGGAGTACTTGGGAGTACACTTCATATGTGGTCATGTGCAGTTTTTACAACTTGTATAACAGGTATTCATACGTCTTTTCTTACTCCGTATTTTCAGAACAATTTCACATGTAACGTCAGTTTTACTAACTTCCGTGTCAGGAGTATGTACCATATTTTCTGAGTTCCTTCTGTAATTTCGCGTTAATTCGTTTTGTTACCATGGTATATCGTCCGAATTTATCATTACACCTATTACCCATAAACTACACCATACATCCGCGTACCGATCTATTAACACACATCCAAATTAACCCCTGTCTACTGCCACTCACTTCTGGCCTTTCAGTGCCCCTTGCACATTTACAGCAGGTCATTGTTAATGCTGTTTCTTCCTTTCCTCCTATCATTCGTCATGGAGATTAGGATTGATTATTATAGAGCGGAATTGGACTTTATCACAACAATTGGTCAACCCCTGTACGTATGTCTACTCCAAGTACACTGCTGAATCCGAAATAATCCTTTCTTTCTGTTTCTTGTCCTTAGTTCCAATGAATAGGTTTCACGTGTCTACAACACATACTGTCAATTTTGCGATTTTTTTTCTGTCCTACATTGATGTGCATCCAAATCCCGGTCAAAACGACCCCTCTGCGAAAAATTGCTTAAAACTTTGCCATTCCAACGTCTGCAGTATTAAGAGTTCGGGTAAAGTTGATGAACTTGAATTATTAGTGCAAGCCGAAAACTTTGACGTTATCACTTTATCCGAAACTTGACTTGATACAATTTTTTCTGATCAACTCCTCTTTATTGACAGCTTTCAACCTCCTTTTAGAAGAGACCGACCCACAGAACAAGGAGGAGTGGTCCTTACGAATGTTTCTTCTTCACTACCGTGTCGAAGGCGCCCTGATCTAAAGGATCTTAACTCAGAGTGCATCTGGATTGAGATTACAACAAAATATGGGGCTTTACTGATCGGAAATTATTATCGACCTCCTGGCCAGCCTGCTGAAATACGGGATGCCTTACTTCAGGCTTTAAATACCTCAATCTCTATAGCGCTCGAAAATAACCCACACTCTCTCCTTATTACTGGCAATTTTAACGATAGACTGGAATTCACCACATCAGGATAGTGACCTTGGCTTAGCGCTGTTCAACCTGGATCTTCAACACAACCTCTATCAGCTTATACAGGAACATACAAGAACCACCGAATACTCAGAAAACTTGCTTGATCTTATTATCACTGACTCTCCTGGCCTGGTACTTAACAGTGGTGTTCTTACTCCTCTTTCAAATTCCGATCATGCGATTGTATTCTGTTCTCTCTCACTATCACACTTTAAAGACCGTGCGTTCAAACGTCATGTTTGGGATAACCATAAAGCCAATTTCCCCGCACTTAATTCTACTCTCTTATCAGCACCTTGGAACACAGCCCACGATAATGATAACCTTGCCGACATCGTTTCATACTAGTCAGAATTGCTTCTTTCCACTGCCAAAGAATTTATACCCTTTAGAAAAGTCACCGTAAGACCATCTGATAAGCCTTGGATTACTACCGAGATAAAAAAAAAAAAATTAAAAAAAAAAAAAGAAGCTTATTCGTTTCTGCAATCGGGCATGGAAGCATTTTAAGAATACAGCTAACATGCCACGTCCCTATACACTGGAGGTTTCCATGAAGGTCGAAAAGTTTTACCAGTTTTACAAGAGGTCACGTAACCATGTTCTTAACAAAATTCGAAATTCTATGCGATCTTACTTTAATAAATTACGTTCTAAACTGGACGATAAAGAAATAAATCCAAAACAATGGTGGAGCTTATCAAAGTCTGTCTTGGGATCTAAAATCCACCAGGATATTCCTCCAATAATTGAAAACGACCAAATTATATCTTGCAGTGTATAACAATGAAACATCTTTAATACCTATTTTGCAAGTCAATGCACAACTTCTTCTGACATTGACTCCCCATCAATGCCTGAATTTAGTCACCGTACTGAGTCTAGACAAACTGAAATCACGTTTGGTGAGCAGGATGTTTTGAAAGTATTATTGTCTTTAAGAGTTACTTCTGCAATCGGGCCTGACAATATTGGCAATATCTTTCTCAAGAGCACTGCTCACTCCATCTGAACACAAATCTGTCTTTAATACATTACTGGGGCAGGCTATGGCGAGTGTTATTTAATGCTACCAAATCACTATCTGTTACATTTTCTGTGAAACAAGCGAAACCTCATCATTCGCCTGTTTTCTTGCGTGGATCTCCGATTCCTGAGGCAGACAGTCATACACATTTCTGTATCTGCTTGAGTGGTGACTTATCTTGGCATGCCCATATCACACATTACCAATAAAGCTGGTCAAAGAATTTTCTGACTCCGTGGGTTTAAGTATAAACTATCACGTAAATCCCTGGTCAAACTATATTGTTCTATGATCTGTCCGATCCTTGACTGCGGTTATGTATTATTCGACAATTGTGGTAAAGTTCTGTCTTATCGCTTGAAATCGATTCAGTATAATGCCGCTAAAATTTGTACTGGTGCTTTGAAACATACATCATATGTTAAATTACTTCATGAACTTGGGTGGTCAACTCTTGCAGACAGACGTAAATACTTCAAACTTGTCCTCTTTTACAAAATGTACTACAAACTGACTCCCTCTTATCTCTCTAATCTGGTACCCCCTGTTCTTGTTGGTCGCACTCTCCGACATTCAATGTCACTACAGTGCCCCCTGTCAGATGTAGAACATTGCGTCTGTGTAACTCTTTTCTACCAGATGCTGTCAAACAGTGGAATAACCTACCATCCGACATGAAAGATTCGCTTTCCCTACATATATTTAAATCAAACCTTAAAACTACTCTCTTAGCCACGGACAATGTTCCTGAGTTCTATCTCCTTGGTGACGGATTTGCAAATATTTGCCACACGCAATTACGCCTAGGATTCTCCGGACTAAACGCAGACCTTCACAAAGTTAACATCATTCCCGACCCATCCTGTGCTTGTTCTTGTCCCACTGAAGACTCCAAGCATTTTCTTCTCTTCTGTCCCTATTACATCGTTCAGAGAAAAGAATTACTTTATACGGTTATTTCTTTGATTGCTCCGGGGGTTAGCCCGCATCTTATAATCCATATTGGTAGTGATAGGGTAGTTGAAATAATTTTCCGTGGCAGTAACGAGCTTTCTCACTGCCTAAATACCCAGATCTGTGATGCACTCCAACGGTACATTATTGATACCAGGCGCTTTAACGCCTAAATGTCTCTGTTACTGTAATGATCACCGGTTGGACTATGCAAATTTATTTGTATCACACTTTTTCCTTATTTGGTAAATATAATTGAACTCAACTTCAAACTGGTTTAACTTGTATCCTATAAGTAATCAAATCTTGATATTCGTACAGAGTTTTCACTGATATTACACATTGGTAACATTTTTACTGTCCTGTGTGTCTTGTACATACCTACTGCGTGTCTCCATGTTCTGGAGAACCCATGTATTAGTCATCTCGATGTACTATAGGGCTATCCAAACTAAATAAATACGTTTAAGCTAAAACTAAAAACCTGTCAAATTTGTCATGTGTTCTTTTAAGACCTACCTATAAACCAAAGCTCAACAGCCTTTTGTGCAGTATAATTAGCAATGAGTTGTGGAAAAGTACATCTGCCATCATTGTCACTTGGACGTGGAGTTTCGCTGAATAATATACATGAAAGCGCAAACTCTTTTCACATCAATACAGTTTTCATTAGCAGGCGCAGTCCTTCCAATACAAGCATCGAATTCAATAGGAAAGGTCACAATTACCAATCATGTGTGTATTCAGCTGAATACACAATCTAATTCACAGAATTCTTCAGGACTAGAGATGTGTATTACCATTATATTGCATGTTAAATTAACCTCAAATTAAAGACCATATTTAAAGCTGCAAGAAGAAAATTTAAGTGAACATTTCGGGTATGTACATAATTTTACCACACAAATTTTGCTGTTTCTGCAAAGAGTGGTTCAAAAGTTCTAGAGCTGTAAATTATCATGAAAAGTAATGGGAATACACAACTGTAGCCCTGAATGACTGAAATACCCTCTACAGGAGAGCAGTAGAATCTTCTGTTCTTGTTCTCCCCTATTACAGCCTCGCCGGGAGATTTAGGCTAGTGGCTAATGATGTTGCTTTTTCGACAAACAGTTAAATGTTACCACCGTTTATATTCTGATCTTCGCGACTTTTGTCTGTGAGAAAAGATATTTATGAAATTACAACATAACGTTAGAAATCAAAAGCCCACAGCCTTTCCAAATTTAGGAGGTATTAGAATTAAGAACTTAACATCATTAGAATCAAGACTAGTTGGAAGCGTAAACGCCCACTCCTGGACACAATTTATCAATGCCTCATTTGCTCGGTCTGCTAGAGTTTGCCACCCTAATTAGGCGGTGAAGTGAGGTATGGCGTCGAGCGCCCGTGCAGATCCTGGCAGCCTCATATTTCACGTACTCGAAAAGGTCTGAGAGTCCTTTGCTACAATTATCAAAAAGTACACATCCATTTTCAAGTATTGGATGTACCATAGTAAGATATAGTTTGCATAAGGCATATCTAGATAGTTTAAATTTCAGTCTCTTCAAGACAGCAAGACGTTTACTGGCTTTATCTGTAGTTCCTTTAATATGTGCATTCTATGTTAAATTTGAAGCTAGAGTTATCTCCCAAGTGAGTATGGCTGCATGGTTGTTTCTAGTATGACTTGATCACCCAGAAGTAATCAGGGATGCTCACATTTGTTATGTTTTGTCAAAAATATTAGAGAAAGAGATTTCAATGCATTAAACAATAATTTCCAAAGATGACCCCCACTGGTCAACTTTTCTCAAACCACCGTTCCAGTGGTTTGCTGAGATGGTAGGATTTTTTTACAATTTCAGTAATGCTAGTAGCGTCGGCAAAGAGTCTTATATCACATGATATATTTTCTACGATGTCATTTACAAATACAAGAAATAAAAGGGATCCAAGGAAAGATCCTCGGGGATCTCCGGCTTCCACAGGAAGCCATTGTGAGCAGTGGCCCTGGATGACTACCCGTTGCTGGGCGATTAATGATGCTTCAAAACCCAATTGATGTAGTTTAAACAATAGACCGTCATGCCAAACGCAGTCAAAGGCCTTGGAGATATCCAGAAAAAGTATTCGAGCTTCATTGTAATTTTCTAACTCGTTATAAATATTGTGAAGTATGCTTATTAGCTGATTTATATAGCCGAGCCAATGTGTTTGAATCCTGAGCTTTTAGACGTATAGGCCTCGACTAACTAAATATTCATAAAATATATTAAGCACGAGACTCTCCAATACTTTGCACATATTGCATAGCAAGGAAATTGGACAGTAATTAGTTTTGTTTTGTCGGTCGGACTTTTTGAAACCTGGACATAAATTTGACTTTTTCCAGCAATCGGGAAATGAAGATGACTGCATAGAAAAATTAAATGGCTTAATAGTGGGTAGCTGATTGCCACATTTTAAAAGGAAGTTACCAATATTATGGGGATCAGTAGCAGAGCTCGTTTTCAGGGATAGCAGAGCTTTTTTAACCTCCTCCTCAATGAATATAAACGTTTTGAGCCTCTCAGTAGTACAATGATCCAAAGTAGGTAGAGTAAAGGTACCATCAGCTTCAAGCTTGCTCTGACTGGCAAAGTACTCATTAAAAATGTCAGCGTTCTCCATATTATTTGATATAACTTTAGACTATTCAATTAAAGGCTGTATATTTTGATGGATCTTGCAAGCCAAAATGGCTTTGGTCAGATTCCATCATTTTTTGGGTGGATGGGGGATTTTTGTTATCTATAGATCATGTTTCAGTTTTGAGAAATAAGACAGGATAGCAAATTTTTTTTAGCATTTGCAGTTATGTTACGGAATTTCTTATAAATTTGATAATGGCTATCGTATTTAGTTCATTTGTAGCGCCTCCATGCACAGTCCCGTTTCTCCTCATTCCTTTAATAAATGAATGGATCCAAGGTTTGTTTTTGGTTTCACAAAGATTTCCTTGCATGGAATGTATTCTTTGGTAATGCTGAGGAGCATATTTGTCCAATAGGTTGCAATATCAACTCTACTTAAAGCACTGAAGCCAGTATCCCAGGGAACATGCAACAGTGAGAAAATTTAGTCCTTCGAAATTTGCATTTTTGAAGTCCCGTATGGTGCGCTCGAATGGCCTATTGCGCATTACAGCTAAAGTAAGGATACAGTATGTGACAGAATGGTCGCATGTATAGAGACTGGGGGTGTCGTTCCGCTGTTGATGATAAGACCGGGAGTGTCAGTAATAAGTAAATCTAATAGACTTTCAGTGTATTCAGTGGAGCTTTTAGGTTTATTGAATAGTTGGAAAAGATAATTTTGGGAGATAAGATTAAAGAGTTTTGTACCCAGTTCACTGTCGGTATGATCCAACTCCAAGTCTCTACATCTATCGTTTAAGTCAGGCGCGGCTCCAGAGGGGGTGCGGGAGGTGCGCCCGCACCCCCCCCCCCCCACACACACATACAAAGTGAAACATATTTTCTTTGTAACTCTGCAAACATCACTAATTAATGTACATGAAAAATAAAATGCAAGTAAAGTAGTAGCCGGAGTCTGGTTTCAATCCAACAGTGAGTCCCAGACCTGTCAAGTCTACCGATTTTTGACTTGTCACCCGGCTTGGGCATGTGAAGGAAAAGTACAAAAATGCATAAGTCTGTCTAACTTATACTGTAAACTGCGAAGGATGCAGACTATTTTCATTGCCCATGTGGCTGCGCACACATAGTTCATATGAATCAGAATGTTTAATGACTGCTCTGCTACAACAGTACAGCAATCTGTCGATAGGGACAAAGCAGACATATGCAAACACTGATAGAACATCAACAACAATATGAGAAGATCAGACTTCAACATAAGACCCAGATGGTAATGTTCCTGAACATTTCCAATACTTTTACCTTCAAACATTAACCTTGGATGGCGTGTAGCAAGTCGTTTCCTGCTGACAATAATTTCTAGTGTTGTGTGATTTGAATGTCAGGAGACACTCCCGGGACCATTCAGAAGTCAGTAAATATGATGTATATAATAAAGAAAAATGATTGAACTTGATAATGCCATGTATCAGTGAATCATATATTAACCTGATATCTCAGGGTATTTGTATGCCTACCATTATTTGTCTGTACAAAATTGCATTATTTTGTCCCCAGAATGTGTCAGATTTCACTATTTTGCATGCTCAACTTTAAAAAATACGGAGGGGGGGGGGCGGTAGGCTCGGACCCCTCTTGTGAAGCTGCGCGCCCGTCAGACGTTTGCAACCAGATCGCTCTGTACAGGTTTTCAGCTGTGAAATTTCTGGATCCGCCCCTAATTCAAGTGATGCGACAATGCTCGGGCATATGTGCGCTATGTTTTTGGTTGAACTGAAAGGTTCAAGTCCGATCGTGGCCGGAGCTTTACCTGTTTTATTGCCATATGGATTGGACCTCAATAAATTGACCCTTGACCTTTGACAGTTGGTCAATGTTGTTAACAATATACTTCAACAAACCTTTAATGGTACGAATTGTTTTTACAGTAGAAGTTCTATGATAATGCCTTGTATCAGTAAATTATATTTTCAACCTCATATCTCAGTGTGTTTGTACAATTATTTGTCTGCTCAAAATTGTATTATTTTGTCCCCAGAATATGTCAAATTTCACCATTTTGCATGGTCAACTTTAAAAAATACGGGGGGGGGGGGGTATGTCCCCAAACCCTTCTTTTGAAGCTTCGCGCCTGTGAGGCGCTCGCAACCAGCTCGTTCTGCACAGGTTTTTCATCACCCCGGCTGTAAAATTTCTCCATCCGCCCCTGTAAGTCACCAAATAAACTGTATCGAAATAGTTTCTAAAAACTGAACCCGGCACTCAGCTTTTTGGCCTGACGGTCGGTAATAGGTGCTGATAAGGATACTGCCTCGTGGTATTTGAGCTTTTATCCATTAACTTTCAACGTCGTCATATTCATACTTCATGCAATGACTAAAAAGGAAGTGAATCCCGCACAGCATGACACATCCACCTGCACCCGAAATCCTGTCATTGCGAGGGGGGGGTGGGGAGTAGCCGTCCAATAAGAGAAGATGGTTAGGAAAACTGCTGTAAAGCCATGTTTCGGAAAGCCCCAAGATATCAAAATCCTCATTTTGCATCAACAATTGAAGATCGTCTAACTTTCCATCACTTTAAATGCTTCTAATGTCGTTTTATTGGTACTTTTGTTAGGGCTGTGCATCTATTGGACACATTATCACAATTGCATTATTTGAGTTTATGCTAATGATGGACACACATCGTCGCATGATGACAAATGAAAATAAATACATAAATAAATAAAAACATAAATAAACAAACAAATAAATAAATAAACAAATAGATAAATAAACAAATAAGGTCACAAAAATCTTGCATATTTCAGGTCGAAAGTCGCTTATTTTAACTGTGTGTTGGATCACTTTTAAAAAGTTTTATATCCGTTGCCATAGCGCTTCCTGTCAGCACACATAACTATGCACATTGTACATTGTATAATTACATTAGACAAACCAGAAACAAAGATAGCTTGGAAAGCAAAGCTGTGTTTGTGTGAAAAGTTTGCATGTTTTATAGCAGTGATAGTCTCTTTCCAAGTAATATACTGTTATCGGTTAGTCCATTTTGTTAATCACTATGTACGTGATAACAGGAGATAAAATGGGGTATCTATTTCCAACCTTATGTCAAACAGGAAACAGTTTTAATTCTCAAGTGCTTATGATTTGCAAAAACCTGTCTTTATTTGTTGATTTTGCACACATCTTGTTAGCAAGCATAGCTTGAACTGTGATTCGTGAAATATTCGCATGGTGTCTCTATATGCAACCACTTTTAAAGCTGGTTAGTGTCGAGATATGCCACGAGGTCTTTGCAGTGCATGTATTCCCTGTATTTCTATGTTCAGCACCAGGCCTTCAAATTCCACCACTTTTGATCATACGTTCATCAGCTTAGCTGCTACAACAAACATTCAAAAATATGTACAATCTTTTCTATCTGTTTTAATGTTACGGGGGATCAAAACTTCCAAGTGCTGACAATAAGTGCAACTGACTGAAATATGACAACTCTAGCAATGCGATCATAATATGCAACACCCTGACAAATACACTGGTACATATACCACATGGGGTCAATACTGTGAAGAGCCACACTAGTTGCTGGGTCACATTTCTTGGACGGAGGAGTCGTGTTCTTTGTGAATTTACCTGCAGCTAGGTACCACTGTATATCAATACAGTAGTCTCTCCTTTGAAATACCATCCCTTGGGCAAGTCCAAGAGCAGTCTCATGCGGCAGGTGGTCTCTGATGAAAATGAAAAAAAAAAAAAAAGCACTATAGACCTCATAATCATGTGATCTTAATAGGCAGGTAATCTGTGATCACATTGTTTTTGTTTTAAAGGAGGGAATACTTTACGTATGAACATTATGTTTTTATCTGTAATAGACGTGAAGACATGCAAAATTTTTAAGTACTAATCATACTGACTGCCACCAAAGAAAACATAGGCACCATGTTCCGAAGACGTGTAATGTCAATGCGTGACCTGGAGCTATCGTAAGTGTTTACTAAAACCAGCTATACCATCCTGGTCAAATCATGGGTGGCCAGGTACCAGTTCTTCAAAAGTAAATGCACTGCAGTTCACAACAAAGAAGCGCCACGTTTTTGTTAAATAAATATGAGTGAAGGTTGAGTGTGTTCTGCAACACTTTTCAACTTTTATTTGTACTCTGCTTTAACATCAGCTATCAACCTTCTTTCTGTCAACATATGTACGTGGCTATTTATGGATTCTTTTCAGTTCAGAAAAGCACAGGTTTGTGCTATAGTGACGCTTGGAATGAAGTGCAAACGAAAGTTATATGATTATGTCTGGGTGCCGACCTAGACATTTTATTTTTCCAATAATTCTTTCTTTCTTTCTTTCTTTCCTTTTTTCTTTCTCTCTTTACGACCAGATTTGTCCGGAGTTTTTCTCGGATCCTATTATTCTGAAAACCACCAAACTTGCCATGGTGACTGACCTACCGGTGAAATTGAACACCTGGTTTTGAATAGTCATGATGAAAATATATGGAAATTAGGGGCAATTAAAATTGTAAAAGCTCCATATCTTCCAAATTATTGCAGATAGACACAAAGTTCTAACTTACACATGTAGGTTTGTTGCCTCCGAAGCATCCCCCGGACTCCCTATTGCTTTCTTCTGTGGGCGCTCGTCGGGCGCCCACATAAGAAAGCAATAGCGAGTCTGGCGGATGCTTAGGAGGCAAGTAGGTTTGAGACATCTGGCAAATCCAATAGCATGCAAACAAAAGTTGGGGAATTTTACCGTATGCTAAATTCACTGAATTTTTCAACAATGCACATGTATTCATGACTTCTACTGCTTGTTACAAGCTGCATAGACCTCATGGTGCTAGGCAACAATTTTGCATTCATAATAAATTAGCTTCAACCTGTCTCATAGGCAGCCTTCTATCCATGCATGCTGGGTGTATAGTTTTGGAGGTTTGGGTCTTATAGCAAATGGGGAAGGGGGGGACTCCCAATAACTGTGTAATGAGATTCTCAATAAAATATAAAAAATTTCTTTCTATTCATGCAGGAACAAATCTGCTCCATGCTGCTTTATGTACCAGCAAGGAGGGTTGGCATGCAATAGTTCCCACTGGTGATGGACAGAACTGTCAGTGCACCATGACTGATACTGGTATCCCAGCTGGTCTGTTTTTGCCTCAGGCTATGAGTCTGCTGGGACTTATCAGTCCCAAGGGAACGCAGGCATTGGACTTTTAAGCAGAACAAACCTGAGTTTACTCTCTGTTAAAAATAGACTACATACAGTACTGAGTTGGCTAGACCCATCAAAGTATGGTCTTCCAGTCTTCAATGACTTTTCACAACTTTGTGAATTTTGAAACAATATGTGGATTTGTGTCATCTCAGTGGACACTTCCATGTCTTTATTTTCTTGAAACCAGTGAGATGAAGCCTGTTCCTTATAGCCAAGACAAGGAATACTGAGACAGTATAGTGCTTGTCTCAGATCACAGGTACATGTATGCATGTAATTTCGTGACAGTGTCTGTTAAAAATGTTTATGCAATAAAGGAACAAAGACAGTTCCGTATTGCATGTATACACATCCCCTTGAATTATAATATGCATACACTGCACATATATGTGCATGTATGAATAATGTACATGTACATGAACATATACCCATCCATACTGCCCAGAAGGTCTGACCCTCTCGGGAGTGGGTACTTTTCTCTGGTCCCAAGTGTGCCCACTGTATAGAGAGGTTCCACTGTATAAGGAAACACCGGTATTGTGTATCAGAGAAAATATTATCTGGGTGCCAACCCAGACATTTTGCTTTTCAAGAACTCCTCTTCCTTCCTTCCTTTCTTCCTTCCTTCTTTCCTTTCTTTCTTTTTCTCTATCTCTCTCTCTTCTTTACAACCAAGTTGGTCTGCAGTTTTTTTCAGACTCTATTATTCTGAATTTGTAAAGTTATGCATAAACACATGTGATCACATGTGTGTGTGCATAACTTCAGAAATTTCAACAAACGACCATGTGGCTAAAAGTTATTATGCTAGTTCTGACAACCAATCCCAGTATTTGACAGACAGTGCTATCTTCTGCTGACAAATTTCTCATTATTTTATAAAATCATCCCCCCCTGAAAGAAATGATGTTAATATTATGTATGTTATGTTAGAGAGAGAGAGAGAGAGAGAGAGAGAGAGAGAGAGAGAGAGAGAGAGTGTGCTAAGGAACTTACTGTGCCTTTATGTACAGAGATGGTGCCCTTCCAGGGTAGCTTGCTACTGTTGAGGGTACCTTATCAAAGGGGACTAAGTATAGCTATTTATTCGCATTATTCCCCTCCGCCCTCTGCTACTGTCAATGGTAACCTAAATGCACGCAAAGCTGATTTACTTTGATGCGACCTCACACATGGGTGACCTACAAGTACGTGTGGAGCTAGACTAATGACTCCAATAAGTAAGAAATAACTTATTTAACAAATAAGTGCAAATTTTGACCCATTGTTCATACAAATATACAGTTGGTCACACACAAATATTATAGCTGTCAAGGAAGTCTGATACCCGTGCAAAGGTTTATGCAATGACACCTACACTTAACAAAACCTCCATTTTCCTGTCACTTGATACAGTTAGCATGTCCAATTTGGGCCCATGTTATCTTCAGTGGCCCATCTCGGCCGGCTTGTGTGTGGGCTTATTGCAACTGTAAAATTAGGCTTTATATACCACACTTCTGACTCCGTCCAAAGTTAGACCCTCACACAAAGTCAAAGATTTAACAAAAACAAACAAACAAACAAGATCACACACACACACACACACACACACACACACACACACACACACACACGGAAAAAACAAACAAACAAACAAATAGAAGAAAAAAATCATAGAAAAGAAATGTTTCAATGTGAATGAGGACTAGACCTAGTTTAAAGCATGGCATATATATACCACTTAAAGCATGAAATCATGGTATATCGATATGCAAATGTTGTCAATATTACAGAATATGTTATTTCAAGTTATATTTGTAGGAGGACAAAATTTATTATCATCATGATTAGTAGTACCAAGGAGGGTAGAGACAGGTACTATTATTATTATGCCTATATCATTATTATTATCATTATTATTATCATTATCATTGTAAATCTGTCGATCACATTTTCATAAGCTTTAATAACGCCTTTATTGTACCATGGAGGCAATACCTACATGAATGATTGTTCATAAATTGACCACATGGATGTCTATATGAAACTGGGGACCAGTTAAAACAAAAACAAACAAAAACAAAAATCAACAAAAAACAAACAAAAACAAAACAAAAACAAAAACAAACAAAAAACAAAAAACAAAAACAACAAAACAAAACAAAACAAAACAAAACAAAACAAAAACAAAAAAAAGCAAAAAAAAAAAAAAAAAAAAAAAAACAAACAAAACAAACAAACAAACAAAAACACTCCCCCCCCCCCAAAATAAAATTAAAATAAAATAAAATAAAATAAAACCAGGCCACCAGGTTCATAGCATACTGTGAATAAATAAACACGCTGGGGGTAGACCACCACCTTCGCCACCCAACTGAGGCACCATTTATCATGCACATGCATTACGGAAATGTATTTTACTCTCGGCCGCTTTTCGAAGTTTAATTATAAACTGAATTACTATCTTGACTTAATAACAAAGACAAAATGGTTGCCACTGGAACAAGTCATGAGATAGGTTAATTGGTAACTGAAACAAACTTTCCTGTCGTGGCGAAGACACAAGAAGATCACATTAAATGAAAAAGAAAAACGGCTTGCCGTGAATAATCTATCCATAGTGTGATTGGTCACGACTCACGCAGTCACGCCACTCACGGTGAAGACATTCTTGAACGGAAAGTTTTGCTTTGAATGATCGAAGACAATTAAAGTTAGATTGTCTGGTGCTTCATGTTTAAATCGCAATGTGTAGTTGAATACTTCCATTATAATGACCCAACATATATTCTGAGACAGATCATTTCATATTTATTTTTGGTAGTTGATGTCCATGTCGGTAACGACAAGCCGGTTCAGAGGCTGTTGCTGGCAATGCTCGTTTATGGTGAGTTATGCTCTGTTCCGGCTTGTCAACTACCCATCATCCGTTCTCTTCCGGCTTGTAGCCGTTCCCTTGAACAATATGTCGGACACCTTGTGGTCGGGATCAACGCTTTGAATTTTTGCTGAACATTTTCTGCATTTCAAAGTTGCTATGTCGCAAGAGTGGTATAGGAGAGGTAAGTATTTGTAGTGAAGCGCAAGTGTATATGTTAAAAAATTTATCTAAGGCCTGCATTCGTGGCCATGGCTTGTCACAGGTGACCCAAGGCGTAACATGCTTTGAGTTTGAGTTTGAGTCTGTCCTCGCCTTGCTCTTGTGAGTTGTAGGTGGCACCCTCAAAATCGAATTTCCCCATGGGCGACCTCACCATTATAGCACATCCAGGAATAACTGAAAGAGATAGCGTTAACTCTGAGGGAGACCATGCTCATCAATTAAGCTTTAACCTTTATTTACAAAATCAAGGGCCTGAACATAGCCGTAGGTGATGAACACTTTGCCCCACCGGAAACTTGTGAAACTGAAAGGAATCCTGTCGGAATCGGATTTTTACCTGTCCTCACCCGGAACATTTTTTCATGAATTTTAATTCCCCCCCCCCCCCCCCCCCCATCAAGCAAAAACGCCCATGATTAATTATACAAATTGCTTTGTTTTATGATGGTTGGACATGGATTGAAAATATACATTGTGGATTTTTGCCGCAAACAATTTCCACCACTCTAGAGTCCAGTCAAGCGATTCCATGGTGCAACCTAAGTATTTTAAGTTAAGTAAAAGCTTGACAGGAATGATGAATTCCATATTCAGACAGATCGTCAAAACCCACTTTACCGCACAAACATGTAGACTGCAGTTGAATGACCATTTGGTAGAACATACCCTGTGATGAAAGGCCATTGTTATAATCAAAATTACAGTTTGCTGAATGGCCACATCATCAGCACAAATTCAAATTAATGCCAATGTAGGAATGAAAGAATGTGTGTCACAAATGCGATTAAATAAATTAAATGTATGTCAGCTTGTGTGCATGAAGTTATGGCACATTTTTCTAAGTTACGATAAATTCACGTTTGGTTCCCTCCCAACTTAAGCTAGTCAGAGTATGGCTGCAAGCAGTGAAAGTTGCACCATAGGTACTGGTGCAACAGTGTAACTTTCCCCTGTGTGGATTCCATGTGTATTCTTTAGTAAACATTGGTTGGCAGGATAGTACAGTGTTGTTCTATGTTTGTCCTGTGGAGAAGGAGTTCTCCATGTGGTTTTAGTTTTCTATAGGCGAATAAAATATTTTTCAAATGATCATTTTTTGAGTGAGTATGATGGTACCAGTTCTGCATATGTGAACCAACCATGAGAGAAATATTGATCTCACATTAATTTTGTTAATCCATTATCACCATAAAAGCTATACATGTATCACCACAAAAGCTATCATTCTGGCTTGTGGGATCGCAACGAAAAACTTTTGACATGCAGAGCAACTACAAGAGCAGTATTTCTGTGAACCCCCAAATAGGGGTATACTACCCTTTCAAAGCCAGAAATACTCTCATAAAATTCTAAAGGGTCACAGTGATTGTTTAGTTACATGTAAAATTGTTGAAAATCCTGTTTCTTCCCCTGAATTTTCCTTAGAACTTATAGCCCCCCGAAAAAATTCTTAATGGAAATGCTGAAGATTTGTCAAAAGTCAAAGTTGAGATGAGTCTCTTAAATTCTGAGAGGGTGACAGCATTTTTTATCTCGTTTGGGATATTGTTCCAAATTTTGATGCCAAGATATTTGAGAGAATTTTTTCAAAAAGTGCCCTTATTGAAAGCAGGAAGATTCAAGTATCAAATAGGGTTTGACCAACTTTGGTGGGAAATGGTCACAGCCAGTAGACTTTTTAGGGTTAATTTGTGACATTTGTTTTTGCCAACCTCATTACTTCCAACTTCCCGTAGAGTGAAACTGTTTGTAAGTGAGTTAGTATTGTCATATATGGTTTGCACACTAGGTTTATCGCCTTAAGTTTCTGTGTCATTCAGTGGCTGGTCAGAGCTAGGCATAAAACCCAATATTTTGGGCATTGTTTACATAGTGATCATTTAAAATATTGCACGTTTAACCATGATCAGGTCAATTTTGATACCCTGTACATGTGGACCCAAAGCCAGAATAACTGAGTTGACTCTCTATTCATACTAGGAATTTTCAGCAGCAACAGTTTAATAAAATATGAGTTTTTTCAGGATGTATAATTAGCTGTCACAGGTATGTTTACTCTAAAGCTCAACTGACTTGTTAATGGAGCAAACTGATAAGTGCAGACCTAATTTTCTTATCAGGACTAAAAAAAGTTATGATGAAACGTGAATATTGGACCATGTTTTGTGTGTGTATATGTATAGATATAGATATATTATATTGATGTCCCAGGTAGTACACATTATACACCCAAATGAATGACTGGTTCTAAAATATGAATTCAGCAGATAATAAAATGATATAAAACATGTTGCCATGAAAACTTGTTTCATATTAGCAGACTACATCACAGTAACTTTTGCAACAATGGATCAAACACTGAAGACCTGTTTTTTTTTTGTGTGTGTTTTTGTTTTTTTCTTTTTTTTTTATAGTCACTGTTGTAGTCTCAGAGTTATCCTAACAGGGTAACACAGTGGGTGTATTCAAAAGTGTTTTTAAAATGATAGATGTATGAGGTGGGAAAAGTAAGCAAATTTAACATGTAAGTGAATGGGGACTTCATAAGGTTTCCACCCCAGCCTCATTCCAGTTTTTGCTACCAGAGGGTAGTAGTGTTCCAAACATGGGAGGCACTTTTGAATACTTATAGTAGGGTGCATACAAAGTCCAGTTCATTTGTTGACTTGCATTCAACAGCCAGGTTAAGGTCAGGTCAGACCTAAGCCACTGAAGTAGAAAAGTCTTATTGTCCACGTGCACTTGCATAATCCGTATTTATAAACAATGCCCAGACACAGCAACAAAGACAGAAATGTAAGTAAAACATCCAGAGATTCCACTTGATCCCTCACCTTTGTGTTTCTGCTTCTGTGGTGAAAACTTGGAATGGGCAAAAAGTGCAGCTGTGACTCTGTGTTGCATTATGTCTGTTCCCATTAATCTTGTGAGATGAACATGAAGTCAAAGTCTAACAGTGTGTGCACGGTAGCAGGGCCAGAATTTTGCAAAATTTTGTGAGTATCTTTTTGGATTTTGTCAATTAGTTTTGTTTTTAAAGAAAGACAAGTTTAGGAGAATCTAAACGAGAATGGATTCTTGGATTCTCGCCGAAATTCTGGCCCTGGGTAGAGGTAAGACACCAGCAGTCAGTATGGCACCCACAGCATGCAGGTACCTTATATCAAATAGGCAGATAAGACAAGGCAAGTATATCAGTTATCCAAAGTCAGATGAAAATCCTCATGGTGTATCAACCAATACCTAAAGTAGATGTTGATATTTGCCCGAAACACCAGAATGCACCGATAGGTCTTCACACTCCTATGTGGGGCTGTCCCAGAAGATTAAACATCCAGTGATTGTGCTCTTAATCAGACCAGTGGTGTCCACACTGTCTAGTTTGTACAGTATTTGAAGTTTGCTTTGTTGCAAGGATGTTGGTCTGTGATCCCTGTGGCATGAGAGAGTTGCTGGATCAGTCTAGATTTGACTAATTAAGATATCCGTGAGACTTTCTTCACGTCTGAATCACATGGTTACAAATTTGTTATTGCCAAGGAGCAGGGCATATTTCATGATGCTTGTATGGTGTCACAGCTTCTGGTAATGTCTCTTAATGTGTGTAAAGGACGGAAAGCTGAACCGGGCTCAAGCTAGCCATATGCCAGTGGCGAAAAAATGGCTGATCTGGTGAAAATAAATTTGAACAAGTTTGGCAAAGATAAAAATTCTGCATGATAGATTTTCTGCTGAAATCTCCTTGTAGAAAAAAGAACTTTTGTCATCCAAATATTGGAAACAAAACTTTATTGAACTTCAAATGGACTTCAGCAGCAGGAAACCTGTTTTAAACACATAAATTGTTGCATTTCTTTCCTAAGTTCAGGCATAAACGGCTTTTACTTCTCCCCTATCAATGTCACAAAGCTCATTGAGCATGTTAAATGCACTGCCTTCTGGTGGCCAGAAAGGGAAATGCATGTGGAAGCTTGTCTTCTTCAAGCAGTCTGACATATAGAGGCCTACACATCCTTAGTTAAGAAGCATTATTCTTAAATTAGAACTTGAATAATAAAAATTATTGTTATTGGTGCTGATTGAAAGGAACACTTAATTTTATGCAGCTGAGATTTTAAATGCTATATGCACATCACATAACATGATAATGTATATTTGTCTGAGCTATCATTCTACCAGTATAAATATTGCATTGAATTTTTTTTTTCTTCCACAGTCTGGGTCCATGTACTTGTAATCTGAGTTAAATGTATGCTTGTACATTTGTGTACATAGTTTCAAAACTAAAATTCTCAATTAATTTTATTTCTTCCAAATGATGATAACCGAGAGTACCTTCAAATCAGATATTCAGCTTCAGTATTTTCCTCTGAATTTTACCACTTTTTTCAAGCAGCCACTTAAAATCAACCATTAATTGTATTAGCAAATGATGGAAATAAAATATAATTATCATGGTCATGAAAATATACAATAAGCTCATACTCAAGTGTAAAACCTTAGAAAAACAGTAAAAGGCACCATTACCCATATAATGATATTGAGTTCTGGCAGATATATTCAACACTGGCCTTATATCCAAATTTTAGTAAATGAAAACTTGCAAAAAAATTTGTTTGATGTAATTTTTTGAGGGAGGTCTTTTTTCAAGTGTTATCTTTATTTTTGATAACAATAATATTGATGATAATACATGCATATTTACTGAAAAGGATCTGTCAATGGGAGATATGCATATAAAGTTCGAATTCCCGCCCCAACTGCATACTTGATTGCCTACTAAGTCTTGCTTGGTAAGATATGGCGAGATACAGGTCGGTACCGGGGGGGGGGGAGAGAGGGATATTACTAGTATTTTGGAAAATACAGAATACTTATTAAAGGTATATGGAAATTTTTCTTATATATGGCTTGGGAAGTACTAGAAGAATACTAGTTTACCATTTGTGAACTTAAATTTCTCGAAAAATGCTAATTTTGTGAGAAATGAGCATATGGCCGGTCTGTGACAATGATATGACCCGCACGTACCCCGTGATGCCAGGTGTCAAACCTGTGCTTTGTGGCGGGAAATAAATATGCATTACTTGTAGGTCATCACGGAGGTGAGCTGGATACACAGGGGTTTTTCCCTTGAAAGGAGGGGGGGGGGAGGGTGAAAATGAATATTCATGTCAGATTTATAGCAGTAAAGTTTGGCTAAAGAAGATAAAGTTTGGCTAAAAGAAATTTTGCAGCTTCAGTCAAATTGGCTAAAATGTAAAAATTCCTAGCATTAGCCCAGCTGGATTGTACATCGTTAAATGAACGGTTTGTCTTGGTCGTGGCCTGCTTGCTGTGGATTCTGTTAATGTTGTAGTAAACATGGTAAAAGAGCCCTTTCAAGAGCTCTCACTTTTGCCAATGAATCCTTAACCCTAGTGCTAAGGGGCTCATGTTTATATGGTCCGAAATGCAGGTTTAAAAAAACTGTTCAGCCGTACTAGCATTAAGTTATGTACTTGGGTGACCTCTCATTGTGTTCTGCACCAAGATTTCTGCAGCATTGGACTCCAAATCAACCGGGTGGGTGCATGTGCATTTGACTGATGAATTGTTCCTGTGGATCCGCTGTCTTGAAGTGCTTAGACTCAGACTCACACATAGTTTTATTTGACATTACAAAATCATATTAGCAGATAATACCAATACAAAATTGTAAACAAGTACATGACTTACATATAGAAAGGGAAGAAGGTATTTCGAGACAAAAAGTCGGGATGAACCCTGTTAAGGATATTCAATCCGCTATCGTGGGGGGGGGGCACCTTTGGGTATGTTTACATGAAGTGTGAATATATTAATATAGTCGTTAACATTATACAAAAACTGAAGTACAAGTGAAAGTCAATCAAATATTAACCAAAATGTATTACACAAAGAACTGAAGTGCAAAATGTAAGTCAATGAATTATAATTAAAGACAAAACAATTTGCTATGGTGCAGATTTCAGAGTACTTATTGATAAGGAAATTTTTGATATACATATAATTGGAGAAACCATAATATGAATGGGTTGTGACTTTTTCATTAATATTTTGTGGCAACTCTTTAAGAATTCCAGGGATATAATAACAAATACAGTTCTTGGTGGAGGCTTTGAAAGGGAGGGGGTGATGAGGAATGTGTCTATGTCGGGTGTTATTCGTATGGGTAATTGGTGAGGGAGCAAGCATATTATCAAATTATCTAGGTAACTAATTTTGGTTGTATTCATGGTAGAATTTCAGTGCTTTTAGAAATAATAGATCCTGGACCTTCAGTGAGTTAAATTGTTTAAAAATGGGTTCCGTATGTGCATAGTAAGTTGAAGAACTTACAAGGTGGATTGCTTTCTTTTGTAATGTTACAACTCGATCACATGAATGGCCCCAAGCAAGAATAGAATAGTTAAGATGTGGCAGGAACAAAGAGTTATAAATGAGCAAGAGACCTAAAGTGGGTAAATAATTGTGAAGTCTTTAGCGTGCCTGCTATACAAGACAGTTTACTTGATATTTTATTAATATGGGCATTCCAGTTAAGATTTTCATATATCATGAGTCCCAGGAAGTCAGATTTAGTTGTTTGTTCTATGGGAATGTTATTAATTGATAGATTAATGTTTAGATTAAGTTTACGTTGAGGAAAATGAAAGATCATCAGGGTGGGCCGATCTGTAATAATAATTAAAATACCACTGCCTTTGGAAACTCCAAATTTCTGCTGGCTAATTTTTCTGTAGCCCATATTATGGCCTGCTCTTTTAGCACAGAAGCCCATCATATGGGTTGCCTGGTAATTCTAAATTGATTTGATGTCACAGAACTTGTAATTCGTGAACAATGTCAAAGCAGGCAATATGCTCCATATGTGATTTCCACATGAATGTACACATTCTTTAAATTCTTATAAGGCACAACATCATCAGGAATATACGGCACAGATTCCAAAATGACACAGCACATACATCCAATCATATAATAGTGAATTGATAAACACATCTTTTGGCACCTGTGCTTATATATATGAATGTGTTTTATCCCCGCCAGGCTTGTATAATTGGCCCAAATTACTTATATACCTCCATGGCGCGCTTGCAGATTTACAGCTGTCAAAAAGTTAATCTTTGAATTGCTCATGCTAGTTTTGTGGTAATGCAAAGGGACACAATGGCAGGTGTTGGTTGGTGCCATGTTTCAGCAGACAACTGCATTATCTGCCATGATGTACTGAAATTTTTGGCCAGGGTACTTACCACCAAATTGAATGTAATTAGGCGTCTTGTAAAAGCCTGCAACTCCCCTGATGCCATCAGGCAGTATTTAACTCCAGGTAGTTGAAAATAAAGCACAGCTGGTAGATACAGCTTGTGTAGTCCAGTTTAGGCACATATATTGATATCTCCAGTAATCATTGGTCGGTAATTTTTATTTATGTCGGCCCTGATCAAAGTTTCCCATGAAAATACATTTGTATGCAAATTTGTCCACTTCCTGCAGGGGATACCTCCTTTAGTGAATAGGTACCAGGTAGCTTTTTCAGCAGTTGAGCTTGTATTATAGTGGATGTACGGTCCATGTAAGAAACTCATTACATGTTATGCTTGAAATATGGGGGTGGGGGGTGGGGGGTGGGGGTTAATGTTTGATGATTTCCTGACTTTTTTTTTTCTTTTAAATTTTGCAGAGACTGTCCTTGGTGATAGCCCATATTCCAGGGATCCAGATCCATATCCAAGACAGACAAGTCAAACAACAGTTCATGATTACTACCACGGTGACAGTCATGGTGCCACCAGAGATCAAGATCTTGAGTACCAGTTGCAAGATTTTATGAGAAATGAATCTGCCCAGAGAGAAGCAAGGGTGGCTGCAAACTTTGTATTTGGGTCTGCATCACCTGATGTGTATGATGCTGATGGGAGAGACAACAGATCACAGGGGCGAGGCCTTCTTGGGAGCACACCTACTTCTAAGTTGCAAAGTGTGGGTTACCACAAAGAGGAATACTATGATAGCAGAAGAGATCATTTGCTGGACAGTAAAGAAGCGGGATGGAGTGGAGGCAGGGACAGCAGGCAGAGAGTGGAAGCAAGCAGGTGGGAAAGGGGAGATTGGAGTCAGCCGTCAAGAGGCCAGGCTCAGATTCATGACTACACAGCTGACAGCAGGTCAACATCGAGCTCATATGACAGATCAGACATGTATGCAGCCAAGGATGATCGAGCTTTAAGACGAGAACCAGCTCCAAGGGACAGGGGTTCTCACTCTTCCAGAGAACTGAACCAATCTGAATCTTCCCTTTTCTGTGAGGTGTGTGGAATACATATGGACAATAAATATGTAAGCATTCATTTGTGCCCTCGCAGCTTGCTTGTACTTGTTTATGTTTGCATAAGTCCATATAAGGAAATTGGTTGACCATAAATATTTTTGGAAGCATACATGTAAATTGTACATCATGAGTCATTTTTCCAAACTCCCAACTGGACCAAATTTGCTTGGCAGACAGTCACCTTGAAATTATACATTTTCAGACACTTTGACATTGTCCTTTTCATGTTATTTATGTTTGCTATGAACAGATGAAAGACCGCAATTTGTTGATCTTAGGTGGTGATCTTTCAAGTCATGTACCAGAGTAGTATTTATTTTTCTTCAGTTTAAGGGATATAAAGGTTTTTATCATTACCTCAGCTGACTTGTCAGTCAGCTGAGGTTTTTTGAGGGTCCAGCATCCGTCCGTCGTCCACAATTCACATTTTTGACTTCTTCTCAAAAACCGTCAGCCAGATTCACTTCAAACTTGATGGAAATGTGCCTTGGGTGGGTCTCTACCCAGTTTGTTCAAATGGTCACAGTTCAGTGATTTTTGGATTTTTAATGAATTTTTTTGTTCTTTTTTGGGTAAATCTTAAAAAATCTTCTTCTCCGAAACCGCTCACCCAATTGCTTTGATATCACACAGGAACACTCCCTGGGACACCTAGTTCTTAAGTTGTTCACCAGGTGGTGCTGCAATTTTTTCCTAATTTTTTATGAATTTTTGTGTGTTATAGCTATTTTTGACTTCTTCTCCAGAGCCGTCACTCAGATTAAGCTGAAACATGGTGGATATGTTCCTTGTAGAAGGGTCAAACAAAGTTGTTCACTATGTGGGAATGCTGCGGATTCCTGATTTTTAACGATTTTTTTCCATTCGGGTACATATCGGTCAATGCAGCTTTCCTATTGATTACTATGGAAGCCAATGGGCATTCTAATGCTAATTCACATTTTTGACTTCTTCTCCAAAACCGTCATCCAGATTAACTTCAAACTTGATGGCAATGTACGTTGGGTGGGTTTCTACCAATTATGTTCAAATGTTCATGCTCCAGTGATTTTTGGGTTTTTAATGAATTTTTTTGTTCTTTTTTTTTTGACAAATCTTAAAAAATCTTCTCCGAAACTGCGTACCCAATTGCTTTGATATCGTACATAGACACTCCCGGGGACACCTAGTTCCCAATTTGTTCACCAGGTGGCACTGCAATTTTTTTTAGGAATTTTTTATATGGTTTTGCTATTTTTCACTTGTCAGAACGGCCCCTGAGATTAAGCTGAAATGTGATGGATATGTTGTTGTGGAAGGGTCAAACAGTTGTTTATTAGGTGGCACTGCTTTGGATTCCTGATTTTTAAGGATTTTTAATTCAGGTACTTATCGTTCAATGCAGTTTTCCTATTGATTATTATGTAAATCAATGGGCATTCTAATGCTAATTCACAGGATAACTGACACGAAATTTACTGTTTACTTGATAACTTGAGATCTGTTTTGAGTTGGCTACACATGTTAATTATTCTGTATGAAAGTTCTTGCTGAGACAGTACATGAATGACCTTGACCTCGTTTGTGGGGTCACAGTGCAACATACATGAATTTTACTCTTCATTATAACTTGAGAACTACTTGAACTTTGATGTTGCACATGTAAGTGTTCTTCTATAAAGGTCAGACTTACTCAGAACATGGTGATTAAAACAAATGCCTAACATTTTAAGGACAGGTAAGACACCAAAAATAAATCCAACTTTAGTCAATCCTAGCTAAAACTCTATTTGTGTTAGGATAACATATCATATATGTGTGTAATCGTCATACTCCAAAGAATTTATATGGCCCGTATTTGGGTGTCTGTGATGTTAATTGTTGAATAAACAATTGAAAGTTGACCGCAAAGCATCCACTCCATAAATGTTGATATAAGTCACTAATTATTTGTGATAAAATCATAATTTCACTTGCATCTTAATCCTGACATATTGGCAACAAAAAGGGATCCTACGATTTTTTATGTTTGGTTTCGTTTTTCTGTTATCCATCCTCAAAGTTTGACGTTTCAATTTTCCCTTTGATTTTCATGATGTTCATTTTCTTAATTTTATAGAAAAAGAACGAAGCAACATTTTGAAAATCGCTGAATCGTTTTTGCAGTTCAGACATTACAGAATCAAAAGCCGTTAACCGGATTAAATTTCGCCCAGCCGTTTTTTTGGAATAACCATTCTTAGGTGGGATTCTCGTCCTATTGTCCATTCTGAGAAAACAAGCTTCAAAGGCCTTTGATGTTGAGCATTTGCCTCTGAAACAATACCATTTGGTCAAGTTGTGCTGATATTTGTACAAAACGTAGAAAACATCGTCCCTTAACATTTGGGGAGGTTGTCAATCAATTTTTGGCCAATCACATGAATAAAAGAGCCTTTGAAGTACAGAAAGCATTATTCAGCGATCTGTCAAACGGCGACAAGACAGTGTGGTTTCAAAGCGTGACGTCACGGAGGCGGCCCTTCGGGCCCCGTGACCTCCAGCCTGGCAACGAAAATTGTGTTGCCTTGCTTCGGTGGGCGTCCTGCGGCCGCTCGTGGTCTGTGCACGGATGCGGGTTTGGTCTTCCGCCCCCTATCTCTTCATCCCGTTTTTAGGGATAGTATTTTATTGTATTTACTCCTATCTGTATACTTTATGTAGTTAGCTTGTTAGACTTGTCTGTACACTTTACTTAGTTAGCTTGTCATTATTTTGTCAGTGAGTTTCATTTCTCTTTCCAGCCTGAATTTGGTAACGTTATTTTGTGTGTTTTTCTCTGCTGTTCACGTTTATGCTTATTTCGATGTTTATTTGTACTTTTCTTTCCTCATCCCTGGGTTTCGATAAAATATCATGTACGTGGGTATTGTTGATTACAGTGTCAGTTTTTTCCCTTGCCTGTCTTTCGTGTGGAGGACCACTGGGGTAATCCATCGCGAAACGGACTTTGAAGGGACATCGTTAGGCGATTGCCGCTCCTCTTGAACAGTTAAAGCCTCCCTTCGTTAGAACACAAAACAAGCAAGATAACTATAAAGTAAACCACTAAGGCTGTGATAGCATGTTTGCATCTTTTCCCTGCCCACAAACATACTTTCGGCATGTCGCCTTGTTTCGCATTGCCGCCCTGATACCAATCTCCTTTTGCCATGGGCCGTTGCTACCTGCAGCCACGTGACAGGCTGTTAAGTATGATTGACGGGTGGCATTGTTCCGTTTGGCAACTGAAAACCAAAATAATGACACATGGACTTTCGGATGTCCACATGCTTGTGTGGCTTTTGGCGTTTTTCTCATATTTCTACTTTAGTTAAAACCTTGAAATTTTGACAACTAATAGAAATGACATTCATCTTGTAAAAACCGTGAAAATCTCAAAATCGGCCGTGCAAAGGTTTTTGGTGTCTTACCAGTCCTTAACATTGTTTTGAAGTTTGTGTTATGCAGGCAGATGGTTTTGCTGAAGTGGAATTTGCCTGGTGTTTGATCAATCACCTGATGATTGTTGCCTGAGTGCATCAAGTTAACTCCAAATTTTAAAAGTTACCTCCTTGCTGCACTACACTGGAAAAGGCAATTCTTTTTTCAGATGTCGATTAAATTTAATATTGTAGGACAATAGTAGCAAATTGAATGTGACAGCTAAGAGAAATAATCAATCATGGTAAGTTACATGCATGTGGAAAATTAAAACATGGATGGATTTTGTTTCAGGCGTATGATCTACACTGCGATGGCATGCTGCATGAAAAGAACCTTCTTGAACAGCGGTCACGTGATGCCTCTAGAGTTGAAGAAGAGGTATATATATGTTGCAGTATACATTTGTATTAAATGCAGTGGTACCTGCTGTATGTGGCCACCCCTTGATGGTAGATGTAGTTTAGGTGGTGCCACTTAGAGTGTTATGTAATACATGGGTCAAAATGTGAAAATCTTGTGACCACTTTAGCATCCTTAGTGTTTGGTAGATGTTCTAAAAATTTAGTGGGATTGTGTAGGAGGTCAAAATCTCAGTTACATATGATACTAGTAGTAGTATTGGCACCATCTGTTACTTGACGGAAATCATGAGCCAAAATGTGTCGAAAGAAGTAAAATTCTGTATGTCAAAAAATCATTAAATTAGACATGCTAAAGGGTGTATGTTAAATATAATATCAGTAACCTTGACTTCTTTTAATTGGGTCGTCAAGCCTGTAAAGTTGAAAAAGGTGATTGTGAAATAGCAGGGTGTAGCTTGGATGTCAATGGCAAAGAGATTTGAGCCTCTTGATCAATATTGTGCGTGAGCACACTGTACGTAAAATTCTACTTGGGGACCTTCTTTAGGGGGCACTGTGACACAGTGATTATTGAGTTTGGCACTTGTCCAAGTTCATTGTTGTTGTTTTTTTTGTTTTTTTTCAAAAACTTGAAAAGTTATTACCCGATTTGAACAAACAGACCATGCTTGGAAAGCTGAAAGCAGAGTGCACATTTTGAAGAGAACAATTTTTTAATCCAAGTTGAAGGTCAAGATCAAATGGCCAGTTGGAATATAGGGGTCACAATGTGAAAATCTTGTGAATGCTCTGCACCCGACAGTTTTTGAGATGAGCCCTTATTGCTTTAAGGACTTACAAAGTGTATGAAATCTGTGTCAACTTCAAAGTTTGTGGTGCCACTTACACAATTATGTAATGTATGGGTCAAAATGTGAAAATCTTGTGACCAGTCCAGCATCTGTACTTTTTAATACGGATATTCATGAAATTCAGTGGGATTGTAGAGGAGATAAAAATTTCAGTTGTATATGATACTAGTGGTGCCACCTATATTTGAAGGAAATAATGAGTGTAAATGTCTTGAAAGATATAAAATCCCATATCTCAAAAGAATAATTGAGTTAAAGATGCCAAATTTATAGGATGTATAGATCATGCCCAATGCTAATGTAATATCTGACCTTCACCAATATTTCTTGGGTCACCAGGCCTGTAAAGTTGGAAGAGGTGATTTTGTAATAGCAGGGTGTAGCTTGGACATCAATGGCAAAGATAACTGAGCCTCTATATCAAATTGCACTCAAGTACATTGTACATAAAACTCTACTTGATGCCTTACTTTTTAGGTCACCATAGCCCAATGATTGTGTGACCTTGACATACTTTTCATAGTCGTTAAGTGCTTAAGAAGAGGACAGTTAATTCAGTATCTTGAAAAGAATAAGGAGAGTGATACCAAATGTACCCCAAATGTATAACATGTTGAAGTTTGATATTGCATAATATGGATGGCCTTGATTAATTTCCCAAGGTCAAAAAGTAATACTTTTCCGGAATTTTTTTTTTTCAGTGATGGTAATCAGATTATATGTCAGCAGAGCAGGAGGTCCATGGGCCTTTTTTTTACACTGCAAATTGAAAAAAACCCAAACATTTCAGATAGACCACTATTCCATCAGCATCTGTTAGCAAATTTTACTTCAGTAACCTATCAATTGCATTGCTTTGTGTACATCAGTGAATAGTGTGCAGGGCTACTCTCTAGATAAAAATCATTTCTGGTTTATAAATGTATTTGAAACATAGTATAATCTTCACAACCCTAGTGTTGCTTTTCGGTATTTCAGAGGCAAAATAACTATGGGGGTGGCAGTCATTGGGAGCATTCAAGTGGCAGAGAATCCTTTCAAGAAGACGGTCAGTACCAGCAGATAAGCGCTCAGGACCAGAGGCAGAGACAGGCTTCTCAACAGGACCAGCCACACAGACAGTTACCCCACCAGGACCAGTGGCATGTCCAGCAGAGGCGGGCATATGAGCAGGAGCAGAGAAAGCTTTTGCAGCAGGACCAACAGGAAAGACCGTCATCATACCAGGATCAGCATCAGAGACAAATGTCACAGCAGGATCAGCATCAGAGGCATTTGTCACATCATGATCAGCGCAACAGGCAGGTGTCACAGCAGGATCAGCATCAGAGGCAATTGTCACAAGATCAGCTTCAAAGGCAGTTTTTGCAGCAGGAACAGCATCAGAGGCAGTTGTCACAGCAGGATCAGCATCAGAGACAGTTGTCACAGCAGGATCAGCATCAGAGACAGTTGTCACAGCAGGATCAGCGGCAGAGGCAGTTGTCACATGATCAGCGTCAGAGGCAGTTCTCACAGCAGGATCAGCGACAGAGGCAAGTGGTTCAACAGGATCAGCGTCAGAGGCAAGTGGTTCAACAGGATCAGCGTCAGAGGCAAGCGGTGCAACAGGATCAGCGTCAGAGGCAAGCGGTGCAACAGGATCAGCGTCAGAGGCAAGTGGTACAACAGGATCGTGCCCAAAGACTTCAGTCTTCTAAAGATCAGCACCAGAGACAGCAGTATCAGGGCACTCAACAGAGAGGATCTCAGCAGCAACAATGGCATGCCTCTCAGCAGGGCAATTCCTTCACTGCTACATCAACATCTTTCACTCCCACATCCACATCAAAACAACCAGGGCAACCTCCATCCTTGCTGTCACTGAATCTTATGAAGCCAGGGCAGTCATCAGTGCCACAGCCAGTGCCACCTCCAGACCCTCTCCCACCGCGACGAGGGGCTATTAACACCCAGTCTCAGCCAAATCAGAAGCCAGGGCTGCTGGGCCCAGTGCCTACCTCACTGTTAGGTGCATCACCAGCTCAGGCCTCTTCCACCATGTCGGCTCCAACACCTGCTGCCGTGAAGCCTCAACAGAAAATTCCAATGACTACTGCAGCAAAAAAAGATCCAAAAGCTTACCACTGTGAAGTAAGTACCAACAGAAACTGATCACTGGTAATGGAGCAAGTTTTACAATAGATATTTATCACTATTGAGATGGAAAAGGCAGCTACATTCAGAGTTTCAGTTGGTCCTGGTGATAAACCTCAATGACTCCAGCATGTTGTGCAACCTGTTTTGTTAAGGGACCATTCCCTTTAACGACCCGCAGTTTACATGTTTAATGTCCTGTATGGGTTTATTTATTACCTCTGCACAAATTATGTAACCTATTTACCATCCGTGCAAGTTTTGGGGAGAAGAGATACAGAACTTTCAAAATTGGTTAAATTAAATAGAAAGGGTTTTGTAAAAAATCTTTGAAAAAACATCAAATAAATTCAAACTGCAGACAAGAAATTATTGATACAGTTTGACTAATTGCTGGTTACTCTGCAAAATTAAATGTATTGGAACTTTTTGTACAGGTTTGTGATGTAAAGGTGACAGGTGACATACACTTGGATGCCCACCTGAAGGGAGAGAGACATAAGAGGGTATGTATCCGACAAAAAGTACTGCTTGAACTTGATCAGTACTACAGTACACTTTAAATTGTTTTATTCTTACAATGCTTTTACCATGTATACTTGCACATTTTTTTGCACTGTAAATTTAAAAATACTAAAAATTCTGGTACTTTTTTTTCCCAGTGTTAATATATAAATGGGGTAATGATGCTGTAAATGTCAGACTTTTTCTAATTTTGGAGTTATACTGGGTCATATGCAGGGTGTAGCTTTGATTTGAAAGATGGTCAGTACAGATTCAGGGGGCAGTGCTCTCATGAAAGGCTCAAAGGAGGTGTTTTTTAATCAAAATTATGACATTTACAAAAATTCTGATGACTGCCAAAAATCA
This sequence comes from Hermodice carunculata, assembly GCA_964020975.1. NCBI lineage: Eukaryota > Metazoa > Annelida > Polychaeta > Eunicida > Amphinomidae > Hermodice > Hermodice carunculata. The sequence continues at coordinate 96,882,472 of OZ026614.1, read as the reverse complement.
TTACTTCATTTAGGAAAAGAGCTGTCATACTTAAAGGACTGCATAGCTTTAAATATTGTTAGGGCTTCCCCTGTGCATATGCATTCACATGAATCCGCTGAAAAGTTGGTCAGACCAATCAGACTGATTAGATTGTCTGCGATGTTGTGCCACTGAAACAGATTAATGCCATTGTGGGTCACCAGGTGGCATACAGAGGTTAAGCAACTAGTTTTACAGAAACGTGCATATATCGCTGTGTTTACCAACAAAAAAAATATGATAAGTCAAGCAATAGTTAGAGCAGACTGGAAAACCTCAGAGCTCTTAGTAAATTGACCAAAATCCAAAACATAAAACATGTCACATATATTACCATGCATATTTATACATTTTGCCTTTACCAGCTGGGCAAAGAAATGGGGTATGGTGTACAAGAACTGTACATGTACATGTACTTCTTGCTCAGTGTAAATAAATTTATGTCAAATATGCACAAAAAGTTGTTTTGCATGTTACATCTCATGTCATGCTCTGTACAGCAGAATTCCAGTGTACTGCCCTAAAACTATCTCCATGCTTCCCCAGTGTCTTCCCCTGTCAATCCTGATTGGATATATTTGTACAGTTCAGGTCAATTTCAGGATGGCAATCCCCATCATCTGCATAGTATTATGTGGTTAGCATCTCAACATGCTTACATGCCTGCATTACATGTAGGTTAGCTAATATGTTGTTCCTGTTCCAGCCTGATAAGGCAAGAGGGCCACGGGGAAATTATTTGTGTATGGCGGTATAATGCTGTGTATACACATCATTACATTAACTTGCAGCTCAATCTACAGAATCAATGCAAATTGAATGCACTGCCCACACCGAGCCAATTTGCATGAAACATGTACTGTCTACTTTGCAAAGCAACTATGCATGTATTACAAAAACAAAGCATGCCGTCCGTGTCCATCTGATCTGGGTGATCTTCCTACCTCCTCACCATTGGTTGAGTTGATGTATTTTGAAGCATGGTCACCTCCATCATCTCCATTCTCCATTCATAGTAGCAAAGGCCATACATGAATCAGGGCTCATTTCTCTCCCACTTTAGGGATTCAGTTTCAAATTTCATACACCATTTCCACTGTAATTAAGGATTTTAGTGAATCTTTGACCCATGACCAGGCATATAAGATATCAGGCATTTAGCTGATTTCAGCTATTTCAAAACCTTTTTTGCATTTTTTGATTTCAGCAAAATTGATCACTTATTTCCTTCTTATTTCGTATTAGTTCAGCTATTTTGAACCTCCAATATTCTCTGATGTGGATGTATTTAGATGGATTTGGAGAAGTGTCAGATATTTTTCTAACTGACTACTCGCATGCCTGCATGAGAACTGCTCTTGTGTGTGTTTCTTCTTCTTTTTTTTTTTTTTTGCCAAATACATGTGTTCTTATACATTAGGTTCTTGTCTAGCAACTGGACTTACAGGTTCATGTCTTTTTTTGTGTAGAATGTGAAGGTGCAAGAGGGCGTGGCAGCCAAAGTGGCTGAATCCAGCCTCCAGAAGAGCCAAGACCAACCTGGTGAATCCAACATCCAGAAAAACTTGATCAAGTCCCTGCTCACTGGTATTAACTGCAGGGTAAAGTCTACCAATACCTTTATAATATGTTGCAAAAGTATATCATTTTGAACTAAAACTCCTTATCAAAAATTTAAAATACTGTTTTGCTGCTAGAGGTGTAGTATTTGATTTTCCCATAAGAAAATAATGTTTCCCATTTTTGGTGTTTGCACTATTTTTTTTGTTTTTTCTCAAAAACAGGTAAAGTTAAAATTTTGAGTAAGCAGTTAAAATTCAACTTGGTAACACTTACAGATGTTTCATTGTTTTTAATATCTTAAAATAATGTGTGGAGCAAAGTCGTATTTTCTGTGTAAAGTGCTGTAAAAGTGCACCATGCCCTTTGAGATAAAACTGACTCATTATACATGTAGTTCTGTTTTGTTTCAGCTGTGTGACTTTAAATGTGAGGCATACCAGAGCTTTGAAGACCACATGAAAAGTGCATCACATATCAAGGTACATGAAGGCATAAGAGACCCAGTATAATAAGTTGATCCTGATGCATAGCAGGTATCTCTTCTGTAGTTCAAACAGAGGGGAGTTTCACCGTGGCATTTTAATTTGCTGCCAGTCCATCTTTAGCCCTGCTGACCAAAGGTCGCAGAGCTCAAGCGATCATTCGTGTCTGTCCCTGCATCTGTCCATCCTTCCATCCATCATTCCATCTGTCCGTAAACCTTTGCTTGTGAGCATGACACAGTCCACAGTTTTCAAGATGGCCCCCATACAACTTTCAGCACATATCAAGTGTATAAAAATCTTTGAGTTTGATATTGGTGGCACCACCTACAGTATTATGTATATATATATATATATATATATATATATATATATATATATATATATATATATATATATATATATATATATATGTTATATAGAGATCAAAATGTGAAAATCTTGTGAGCTCTCTAGAATCGCACATGTTTGATAGATGTACATTATGTTATGTAATATCAGTGACCTTGACCCATTTTTGTAAGGTCACCAAAGTTGTAAGTTGAAAGAGGTGATTTTGTAATAGCAGGGTGAAGCTTGGACATCACTGGCAAACAGAATTTTTTGGTGGTGGTCATCATATTATACGTCAGCAGAACATTAGGCCTATGGGCCTCTGTTGTTGTTTTTTTTTTTGTCTACTTCCTGTCTTTTTTTGCTTCTGACTTGTGTCTCCCATCACTCTGTTGGAACTGATGAGTTCTATACTTTTGCATGAATTTAAACAAAAAAAGGAAAGAAAAATGCATAATGCAGTTGATTTACGTTTCCTGATATAGTATAGATGCTCTAGTTCTAAACTTTCATGTTTTTTTCATTGCCAATGTAACATTTAAGATTGCTGTTTGAGATACATGTACACATTGCCCTCCCCCCTTGGAAAGCTTCAATGATCACTGTTTATGTGAGAAGTTACACAGTACAATTTAATGCAAGAATGTGTTAAGGGAAACAAAACTTTGAAGTACATTGAACTACTGAAATTTGATGTTTTTGTACCTAAGTTTTATCTTTGAGTATTATTTTGCTAATTGCACAAACCTGTGAAGATTACATGGTAAAAGAATATTTATTTTCACAAAATTTATTTGGGCTAATATAGCCTATGTCAAACTGTACAGAAGAACATGACAATAATACTATATATATATATGTATATTACTACGTCGTCCAAACTCTCTCTCTCTATATATATATATACTCAGAGAGAGAGAGAGAGAGAGAGTACAGATCTATGCAAAGCTTATTTGAAATTCATCTCTCTGTGTCTCTGTCTGTCATTCTCTCTCCCCCTCCCTCCCCCATTGTTTCTAAATTTTCATCATCTCTCTCCATCACTTCCCTTACTAGTTTGTTACAAAATCTTGAGATATAGTGCACTAGGATCAAAAGGATGGAAATGGAATATCATAATGTTTAGCAATGATAGTGTAAGCATTGCTTTCTTTTGTACAAAAGTAAAATTTATGTTGGGCAAACATGTACATGTATGTCTACATTCTTTTCAGTTGTACACAAATAGGGTTCTGCTAATTTTTACTTAAAAGTGGGCATGTTCTTTGACATTTATCATGAACTGTACCTCAATTTTTTATGTACATGCTGAAAGACCCTCCTCCAGAACTGAGGCCTTGTTTAACTGAGATAATTCAGTTTGTGTGCATACATGACTCAGTACCTGTGTTTGGGATTCTGCTGTGTGGTTTGAACAATGATTATTTTCAATACCAGATTCTAGACTGACTCAACAGCTTTCTCTTGCATAATTTGGGCAAAATGCACCCAAGGATCGTGGGGAAAACCATCAAATGTGTCGGTACTATTAACTGTCTTTACTAGAACTACAGACATGCTGGTACCGTGATGAAATGTCTTTTCAAAAAGTATTTTAATCTGGAAACATTATATTTAACTGACCACAACTTTTTTTGTGAGCAGTACAGACAGTATTCAAAAAATTTTAAGTTGGCCGCAATAAGTTATGTTTGTTTCTTTCTTTATGACAGAAAGGTACAGGACATCATATGTGTTACTAGCTCCATGGAGAAAGATCCTAGTCCAACATGATTCCTACGACTAGTAGCCTATTTTAACATTGTGTAAGCTGACCCTATCAGTGACCCCAGTTACTGCATTTTGAGACATTCAAACCATTGATTGAAGAGTATTGATGCTAATGAATGTGCTATGGATATGTACATTGCAGAAGTACAAGACCCTGGAGCTGCAGCTTGGAAAGGCAAAGTTCAAGCAGTTGTATGGAGGGCTCCCCTTCTTCAAGTCTGACCAAGGCAAGTTTATCCTGGAGTAGGCTTTAGCTGTAGGTCAGGATTGAGGAGAATTAAACATTGAATTGATTGTCAAAAGGTTTAAAAATCTCTCTATCAAAGAAAGTCATGGGCATTGGAGTTTGTTGGTGGTGTCAGTGAACTGAATGGAAGTGTAAATGCACTTTTTTTATAGAAAGTGGTCAAGGGGTATGTCCAACACCAGCAGAGGTGCTTGGTCTTTGCAGGATTGACTAGGCAATGCAGGAGTTTACCTCAAAAACTTTTTAGAATACAGGAGTCACAAGGTGATTTATTTCAGTGGGATTACCTTAAATACCAGCATGACTTACAGATAATACTTATAATCATCACTAGTTTTATAAAGATTAATGTCAGGCGGCAGTACCACCTAGAAACAACAGACACTAAAACTAAAACAAACCCACAAGGAGAGGTAGACTGTTAGTATATAATACAAAGCTGGAGCAAAGACCCATTGCAAATATATTGGCACCATAAGGGAATTTCAGGATTGTCAAAATTTTGCAATCCGACTTACCCTTGCTCCAAGAAATATGTGTCACACTCCTGAATTATGATAAATATTTATCAGAAGATACTATGTTTGTGGAAACCTGTGTCTTTGTTGATTGTAAACACTGTCCTTTAAGTGTGGAAGTATTTCCAGTAATTGTGCTATACTCATGGTTCCTCATGTATTTGACCGAGGTGTAGACAGTGCTTGTGATCACTGCATAACTGGGACTTGCGTGGGTTTACCTGATGAGTATGGCAGTTTTCTCTACACAACAGTGTCTTAATCCAGGGGGCGTTATGTTACAGAAATCATGGAGTATGCCATTGAGGTCAAGAAGGCTCAGTTGATCCTTGAAGAGATAGACCTGGATAGTGAAGCTGAAGGTAGTGAGCTCAAAGCTCTGGACGCACACTCACAGTCAGTGACGGAATCTAGTCGGCATGCAGCTAGCAAACCACTTCAGTCCACACCAGCTGTGGTAAGACATTCAAGAGACTTGGTCTGTCTCATGAAGATGATTGTCTGAAACTAACTTCATAAAAATAACACTGAATGGATTCTTCATGGTTCTTCTGAGATTTGTGGTTCTCATTAAGTTTTGTTGCAGTAAAACATGTAAACCATGTAGTAAATGGCTTTGCCATGTGTCCATTGTGATACGCAGGTCTGGTTTTGCTTCTACTGTAAATTTTACACAGGTTTATCTAACTTTCCAACTTTCAACACAAATTATTTTAATGAAAAATTATGTATATAATGCAGTAAGCTTCCATTTCAGATCTGAGTTTGGAGATGAACAAGTTAAAAGTATTATAAATTACATTTAACCTAAAAAGGATGAATTCTACACAAAATGTTTGGTATAACTTGTAAGCAAAGATAGGCTACAAGAATGAGATAGAATTAATGTGCATATTACTGATTCACATTTCAAACTGTGCATATGCTAAATGTAAGGGTCCTTTTACTTGGAGTTAAACTATTGAAGCCGACAAACATTTTGAATTGCAAACTGTTTTATGTGTATTTAAAATTGATCGTCTCTTTTTTTTTTTTTTTTTTTAAGCACCAAGGTGTGAAAAAGGCCAATGAACTCTACTGTAAGGTAAGTTGTAAGGCATACATTAACTTTGCATGATGGGAAGTTGGAAACATACGTGGCTTTTGCACCAACCATCACCATTGATTTCCATTCTCAAAAAAAAAAAAAGGTTTAATCCCATGCTTTTAAGGTATAGTGTTGTATGATTGGCCTAAACATATTTATTATAATTATTATAGGCCAAGCAGGTTTACTGGATGGACAGAAAACATCAGCATTATAATCTGTATTTCCCGTAGCCAATCTAGATATAGTTGAATCATGAAAGCATCCTTCATAATTTGTGCATTATAGAAAATAAAAGGATTTCATTTAAAGCTGAAAAATTCTACTGGAGAATACAGTTATTCTGTATGTTGTTTTGCATTTCATCCGTCTTTAATCACGTAAATCCTACAATGAAAATTTTTTGAATATATTATGCATGTCTGCATGTCAACATGCCCTGTGAATGAAAACAAATGTTCATACTGTATTACATGTTTGGTTACTACAAGATCATATTGAGACCAGGGAGAAAATTTATTAAAACAAATAATAGTTTTAAGTACAATAGTACCTGCTATTTAAGACTGCCTTTACTGCCAGTGAAAAGTGGTTCCACGGTGCAAGTTGTATCTCAGTGCTAGTTTATTAGAGAAATGGACTGTAGTGTTAGGAGAGGGTGATCTTAAAAACAATGCAGTCCCACATAAGAAGTGGTTTTCACTGTACCACCTTCAAACAGAATCCCAATCTGTCTTGTGTTAGAAAATGCCAGTCCTTTAGCTTATAATACATTGTTTGGTATAAACCTTCACACTATTTACAAAGCCCCTGTGAACTCTTAAAATGCCTTAAAAGTTGGGGAATTTTGATATTGGAAACTAATTTGAAAGGTATTTTGACCATGGAGTTCAACCAAGTTTTTTAAAAAATTGCAAGGAAAAATGCCCAGTCACATCACTTTCTGTCAAAAATTTCCTCAGAAACTGTGTTTTCTTTGATTTAACATTTACAGGTACAGTTAAGCCTGTGTTAAACTTAACAGTCACCAAACGCATCAACCTTTTGCAACCTTTTTCCAACCTTTTGAGTGAAAGGCAAACCTTTTTCAAACCCATTTCTAGCACTTTCCAAACCATTTCCAAACCATTTCCTCTGATTGCATTAAAACCCTTTTAAACCTTTCTATAATGGTTAACAATCATTTCACACACTTTCTCAATCTTATTGATGAAAATGTTCAAAATGGTTTGAAATAGTTTGGAATCATTTCAACTAGAAACCCTCTGTCAACCTTTTGCCAACCTTTCACAAACCCTTTGTCAACCTTTTGCAAACCTTTTACAACCTTTACTAACCCCATTACAACACTTTGCAACACAAAAAATGCATTTGGCTGTTAAGTTTTAGACGGGCTTAACTGTACATGTATATGGTTTGGAAATGATATAATATGTTGTAACTTTATTTTAACATACAGCTGTGCAAGATTAATGCATATGGCAACCAGGAAAACTGGGTGACCCACTTGTTAGGAAAAAAACACATTCAGGTTTGTATTAAATTTGCAAGCAAAATTCCAAAAACATTTCGTTTCCTTGCCTGCAATAAAGGGACCTCCTTTTGCCACTTCAACCCTGATCCATTTCTCCAGCCCCATCCATTCCCTTCTGATAAGTATCTGGTTCTGTCTAGCTATCAGCTGGCCATCCAGGCCACAGTGTGCGGTCCGCTTTGATGAATATGTTGGTAGCCACCAGCCAGATACCTGCTGTGGTGGTGATGAACTTCCTTATAATGGTAGTTAGGTCCCAGTGGAAGATTAGTAAGGTCATGGTGGTGATAGTCCTGGTCAACAGCTGTCCTTGGTGTGCTTGGGGTTCAATGCATGCTAATCGCACCCAGGAAAGCTGTTGACTCACACAAAAATGGGGCTCTGCAAGAGTTAATAGAAATGAGGGCTAGCCCAGGTTTACTTTGCATGTACAGTACTATGCATTTCCATTTTTAAAGTGTTTTTGAACTTAAAATTACAGTATGATCATATGCATGTAATCAGAAATCCAAAATATAATTTTCCTGGCATGACCTAAGTTTATATAGGCTTTTGTTCTGTCGTTTAATTATTGAATAATGTGTAAACCAATTGAAAGCTGAAATGTGTGAACATTGGACAAGCTATAAGTACACACACTTGGGATGTATATTGGTGTATATCTCATCACTGTAATATTTCTATATGCAATTCCAGGCTGCAATGCAGAAGAAGAATGAGATTGGGGAAGCAGCATTCAATCAAAACTTTCCAGAATTGGCAAAGCCAGGTATGTTTTGTTCAAATGGGGTTATTAGCTCAGCTGACTTGTCAGTCAGCTTAGCTTATCTTATGGTCATCCGTCAACAATTTACATTTTCAACTTCTTCTCTGAAACCGTCAGCCAGATCCACTTGAAACTTGGTGGGGATGTGCCTTGGGTAGGTGTCTACCAAGTTTGTTCAAATGGTCACGGTCCATTGATTTTTGGATTTTTAATGAATTTTTTGTTCTTTTTTGGGCAAATCTTACAAAATCTTCTTCTCTGAAACCGCTCACCCAATTACTTTGATATCACACAGAAATACTCCCTGGGACACCTAGTTCTTAATTTGTTCACCAGGTGGCGCTGCAATTTTTTCCTATTTTTTTTATTAATTTTTATGTTTTTTATCTATTTTCGACTTCTTCTCCAGAACTGTCCCTCAGATTAAGCTGAAACATGGTGGATATGTTCCTTGTAGAAGGGTCAAACAAAGTTGTTCACTATGTGGGAATGCTGCAGATTCCTGATTTTTAATAATTTTTTCAATTCGTGTACTTATCCCTCAATGCAGCTTTCCTATTGATTACTATGGAAGTCAATGAGCATTCTAATGCTAATGCACATTTTCAACTTCTTCTCCAAAACCGTCATCCAGATTAACTGCAAACTTGGTGGGGATGTACCTTGGGTGGGTGTCTACCAGGTTTGTTCAAGTGGTCATGCTCCAGTGATTTTTTTATTTTTAATGAATTTTTTTGTTCTTTTTTTCGACAAATCTTAAAAAATCTTTTTCTCCGAAAGCGCTTACTCAATCGCTCTGATATCACACAGAAAGACACCTAGGGACTCCGTGTTCTTAATTTGTTGACCAAGTGGCGTTGCAATTTTTTACTAATTTTTTATGAATTTCTGTGTGTTCTAGCTATTTTCGACTTCTTTTCCAGAAACATCACTCAGATTAAGCTGAAACGTGGTGGATATGTTCCTTGTAGAAGGGTCAAACAAAGTTGTTCACTATGTGGGAATGATGCAGATTCCTGATTTTTAACGACTTTTTCAATTCGGGTACTTATCGCTCAATGCAGCTTTCCTATTGATTACTATGGAAGTCAATGAGCATTCTAATGCTAATTCACATTTTCGACTTCTTCTCCAAAACCGTCATCCAGATTAACTTCAAACTTGGTGGGGATGTACCTTGGGTGGGTGTCTACCAGGTTTGTTCAAATGGTCATGTTCCAATGAATTTTGTTTTTTTTTATGATTTTTTTTTTCAAAAATCTTTTCAAAAGTTTTAATAGGAAAGTTTTAACATGGGAATTTCTTGTAATGGTTATAACTTAGATACTTTTGGCCAGATTTACTTCAAACTTGGTGAGGATGTGCCTTGGGTGGATCTCTACTAAGTTTGTTCAAATGGTCACGCTCTATTGATTTTTGGAATTTTTATGATTTTTGGTGGGGGGGGGGGGGGGGCAAACCTTAAAAACTCTTCACCTCTGAAACTGCTCACCCAGTTGTTTTGATATCGTTCATAGACACTCCCAGGGACACATAGTTCCCAATTTGTTCACCAGGTGGCATTGCAATTTTTTCTATTTTTTTTTTTTTTTTTTTTAATGAATTTTTTATATGGTTTTGTTATTTTTCACTTGTTCTCAGAACTGTCACTCAGATTAAAGTGAAATGTGATGGATATGTTCTTGTGGAAGGGTCAAACAAAGTGTTTACAAGGTGGCACTGCTTTAGATTCCTGATTTTTAAGTATTTTCCATTCGGGTACTTATTGATCAATGCAGCTTTCCTATTGATTACTATGTAAGTCAATGGGCATTCTAATGCTAATTCACAGGACAACTGACACAAAATTTACTGTTTACTTGATAGCTTGAGATCTGTTTTGAGTTAGTACTGTGATGCTGCACATGTTAATGTTTTTGTATGAAGGTCATGCTCAGACAGTACATGAATGACTTTGACCTCGTTTTTGGGGTCACAGTGCAACATACATGAATATTACTCTTCATTATAACTTGAGAACTACTTGAACCTTGATGTTGCACATGTTAGTGTTCTTTTATAATGGTCAGACTTACTCAGAAAACGGGTGACCTTGATCCTCTCCCAAGTTCATAGATCTGCAAGTGTGATGAATGTCAAGATCAGCTGAGCATGGGCTGTTCACACAGCCTTCTTGTTTTTTAGTTCTTGAATAGACACACTGTTTAACATATGGTGTTTTTGTTGTAGATGTCAGTTTCCAGTTAATGTTATTATCATCATGTGGATCATTGATATTATTTTATAATTTCATATCACAAACTAGATAGAATTTGGAAAAAATAACATTTGTTTATATGGGTACTAGGTGTTAATTGTGTATGTGGTTATGGTTTTAATGAAACTCTTGTCAACACATACAGATTTGTGTGGTTATATGTGATTCCTGACATGAGAGATCGGGAAAATACATTAATTTTAATATGTACACAGTGCCCCTAGGAAAAGTAAATTAAATAATATAACTTAAAACAGGCAGTTGACTGTTGTATAATTGAGCGTGAAAGTATGCCTCATCAATTGAAATGAAAGCTTCATTTTTGAAAAGATGGGCTGTGCCATTAAAAGAATAAATGTGATATATCTATGTTTATAAGGCACCCACTACCCAATGGATTTATATTCTGGGAGGAGAAGGGTCTTCCAATAAGTGGGGTACCATCTATTCAAAGAAAAAAAAGAAAGAAAAGAAGAAGAAGAAGAAGAAGAAGAAAAAAGAAGTTCATTTACATGTACACCATACTATATAATCACAGATTTTGGGGGATGATAAATATTCTGGGATTTTCCCTTGGGAACCCAATTTGGGAATAATGAACTTGGGAAAATTGTAGCACATTAAATTTGGAATAAAAACCTGTTTAAAGTTGGGGGTGGAAACTCGTGAAATTCAGATTTGGAGTGTACTGTAGTTCTAGAAATTTTCGTGCTCGATTTAATTTCGTGCTTCTCGCGCTGCCACCCAAAGCGCCAAATTAAAATGCACAAAAATAAGTTGCATTGTATTTCGCTACATTGTTTGGTATTAGGGCGACATTAAAATGTGTGAAATTTCTGTAAGTTAAAAAAAATAAGTTTGCGCAAAATTAAACATGCACGAAAATTTGTAGAACTACAGTATTCGGGAAATTTTGTGGGAATAAAAGTTATTATACAGTATTTGCAATCACAACTAAAGATAACAAGACCCACAACGACCACTGTATGTCAACAAAATTGATGTGTCTCTTATGCCTCTAAGGAGAACAACTGGAAAATCCATGAATAAATAAACAAAATAAACTAATCACTTCTAACTTATCAGCACATGTCCAGGGACTGCACTGAAATAAATTTTGATGATTTTTTACCTGCAGTCACTGATGTACCTGGTGTGTTCAAATCCAAACAATCTATTCTGGGCCCACCGCCATCTTCCACTCAAGAAAGGTAATTCCAAGTTTTATGAAAATTATTTTCTCAAATGAAAGTTACATTGACTTTTTTAAGCACAAGATTTTATTGTGTGGTACCAGTTTTGATAAATTTTAGACAAGTTGGTTTTTTTTGGTTTTTTTTGGTGCTCAAATTTTTAGTTCATTTTCATGACCTTTATCTTGCATATGTTAAAACTATATGTATATGTACCTACGAGCATAAAATCCGTATATTAAATTAGTCAGCACATTGATTTAATCACTGTTTTTGATCTTTCATGAGGATTCATTGTACAGTTTCTCTTGTTTCAACATTTTTTGTGGTTTATTTTTTATTTGAAAATGGACACTTGATATTTTGTGGAGATGTTCACATTATGCAACATGAGTCACAAAATATTTGTCTGTGTATAGGTTTGATGGTAGTTTGTAGTCATGGCGAAGCAAGGGAAAATTATGTTTTATGTAGTTTGATCATTTGATGGTGGCGGGCTACTGATATACATGTATTGCCGGTTTCTTACTATTGTACTATTTTATTTAAGTCACAACAAACATGCACTTTTTTGGACCCAAAAACTTACTAGGAAAGCTGAATGAGTGTTTGCAATGTCATTTATTTCACTGTTGCATCAATTTCAGCAATCTAATTTTTTTTTTATTTGTTGTCATCCTGCTGTATGAACATGTATCAGAAACCTATCGATTCATGTTCTTCCCACCACCTGTGCCCAAAGGTACTGCTTTTATAGCAAAAACCAGTTGACAGCCTTGTCTGAACAAATCTAAATAAAAAGTTTTCAACATATGCTGCCAAACTGTACAATGGGGCTCAATAAAGGCATACAAAGTTCACATACAAACTTCACTGCAACCTGCTATTGTATTAAGTTGCCAAGTACATATCAATAAACAACATGGTCGGTTCATTTTTGTCTACATAAATGCTTACTCTTTGTTGCTCATACCTTTTCCCCCAAACTGGAGTCCACTCTCTGATTATGAGCTGTCTAACATCTTATGCAAGAAAAGCGAAGCTGCGAGTTATTTCCTCTGCACACATGTGTCTGGCCAGTGCAACATTAATCACATACATGCACACACAATAAATATGATGGAGGCAGAGTTGTATATAATACACAGATGATAAAGTACAGTGGAGCTGCAGCTAGTCTTACAAATCAAGTACATAATTGACCCCAGATGTTTTTATCCTCCTGATTTTCAAAAAAAAAAAAAAAAAAAAAAAAGAAAAACACCAATGTGGAAGCACATTTTATGTGCATAAAGCTGTCAATTTATGTGCACAGAATTAGCCTGATACCCCTATGTTCATGGGAAGAAAATTGATGGATGTTGCAATATCCAGCATCTTCGGACTTGTCAGCAAGTAAACTAATAATCACATCAGGGCATGATGCAACATCCAATTCAAGACCTCTCCATTTAATTCAAACTACACAGTCCCATTCCTGGAGCAAAGAATCAGACACTTGCACAAAAGCAAAAAAGAAAAACCAAAAACAGAATTGTACTGAAAAATGAGAACCCTGTCAAGGATAACATGATGGTTCCATCACAACTGAGGGGAACAATCAACCTGGCTATTGTTATCTGTTGCACATCAGTATCCTTGCCATGATCATAGCGTCTATATGGAAAGGTCATTAAAACAGACAAAAGCTGAGCAGAGGATGACCAGTCTGCGTTTGTGTGTCCCAAGATGGTGAGGAAGGAAACAGACTTATACTTGTTTCAAAATAACAGTACAAATGCGCTTGCTAGCCAATCATTTAGCATGAAGTAACGCATTGTCACCTCAGTGTTACACTGTTAGTTCTGTTTCAGTTTTCAAGTGTGGATACAGTGAGTACTTGTCAGGAGATCATCTCCCATGAGAGATGGCATGTACTCTTAAAGACAACTGTTCCAAGACCCCTGATTATATTTCTTTGTGTGAATTACCTGCCTTTTAAGACCTGCAGTAAAGGACCAGGTTGGCTGGCAGTAGGGGTGGTATAAAGCAGCAGGTACCACTGTATTAAAGGATTAGTTATGTAGCGTTACCTCTCGACCACCATTTGCTGAGATCTCTGTGTCTGGGTTGAATGCCCATGAAATCGAGTTCACTAGTACTCCCTTGATTCCTGAAAACCTGCCGGTCCCGTGGCGCCATCTCACGGTTCCTATGGAACTGGTGATGACTTCCAGTGTGCATGCTCCCTGTATCGTCCTTCCTCTTTTGGGCACCATTTCTGGCTTGTTCATTCGAGTTGGGAGCTCCATGAACTTTTGTTCACCTTCATTGTTCAAGTGCTTCACGTGCTTTTCCTTCTGTTAAAAATCTTTTCTGAGCGGTCTGGGACCCTTCAGAGACCTAGATAGCTGATCTCTGATCTGGGAATACCTCTGAAGTAATTGGGAGTAGAGCTGCTGATTTGGCCTGAAACTTCAGTTTTCAAGATGGGGTCTTGATGTTCAGACCACAGAGAGAGGGACGACAGTGCCAGCTGCGTCATTGTTGCTTGGAAGCGTCTGCAGAATTTATTTTTTCTAAGCTTTCCTGGACTTCTCAGAGTTACGGATCCCTTATTTTGACCTATGGATGCCCATGAGAAAAGTGGAAGCAGAGCTCATATGTGGTGGCTTGATTCATTTCTTTTCCAGGATGGCGTTTTGTTGGGTTAAATTGCAGACAGTCAATGTGTTGTGGTGTGATTTAGAGACCACTTCTCTTTTCCCTTGTTAGGCAAATGGCACAAGTAGGACTCGCAGCCACGTCATGGCAGCCTGGGATAATGTTCATTGCTTTGGTTGCCACTAATAACTTGACCATGTGTGTTCTCTGGCTACACGTTGGTCATGTGTTAGGTTGGGAGATGACGCTAACTTGTCTTCTCCCGTGCATCCATTGTTGCAAGTCGGATTGCAAGAGATCACCTCATGTGGATCTCGAGCATTCGGCACCACCTAGGTGGCGACCACTGCTCCTTGCTAATTACTGATCGGGGACTCTCATCATTCTTAGAGACATTGGCTCGGACCCAGCAGATGCTTTGAACCTGATTCATGAACTGTTTTCCAGGCTGTTTCTTCCCTTCAAAGAGGTTACCCAAGCCTTGACTGAAGCTGTCGTGTTCTTGGTCTTCCGGATCTTAGTGCTCGGAGCAGAAGTCATGCAAAGCAGTATGTCTGGAGTGGAAAGCTTCGGGTTCCCATCCACATATTCAGGAAACTTGGCCCATCTGAGGGTTCATATCCAGGTGGTCAGACAGTAAGTCTGAGAAGTAGGGGAAACCTCCGGCACCTCGGGCAGTCCAGGCACTCAAATTGTAAGTCTGGGAGGTCCAGAAAATCACTGGTGCCTTGGCAAACTTTCCAAGCTCCCGGCTCTGAGAGTTTGGATCATAAGCCAGGGCAGTGACAGATAGAGTGAAAACACCCAGGTCTGTAGGGGCACCTTCCCCTGTTAGTGGGCCTTTGGCCCCAGTGGTGTTGGTACCTACAGTGGCCAGGTGATACCTTCAGTTCCCTTCCCCCCCCCCCCCCCCCCCAGCAATGTCGCGGCCTTTGCCTTCCTCTGCTCCTGTCATCACTGCAGCTGAATGCGAACAGACTGGGTCCGTGAAGCAGCTCACTGCTTTTGTCTTGAAGTAGCTCTTTCTCCGCAATGAAACTCCTGCCAGAAGATTTCTGAGGCCTCAGTTGGGATTCCTTGCAACAAACCATGTGGCTTGAGATTCGGCTACAGCCGTCATGGCCTTTACCCTCCCTACTATTGATACTGCTCTTCCCTCTAGAGCCCAGGCTGTGTTCAGTGAGAGCCCTTTGCTAGTACCTGTCACGCATGGACTGACTCAGAGGACAGAGGTCAATCCTTCTTCTACCACTGAGTAACATGTGTAAGGAGCAAGTTTGCCGAAACAGGATTTCTTCCTGGATTAAGCAGACGATCCTCAAGGCCTGAGATCTCATTGGAAAGGCCTGGCCCCTTGCAGCTTGTCTCAAGCAGAGCTCACAAGGTGCGAGCCTTTAATACCTCGTGGCACACCCTGTGGAATGTTGCGGTTGTTGGCATTCTGCAGGTCTGTCACTGTCGATTGTCTATGACCTTCACCGAGCACTATTTGCGAAACAAGGTAGTGCTAGGGGACAGCATGTATGCCTTTGTGGGCATCACAGGCTCCTATGCATAGGTTCTGATACCTGTTGGTTAGGCCGTCCGGATCGAATCAGAGCAGCCACCGTGTTCCAGTTATGGTGCTCTTGTGGTTTAGATTCTATGCAGGCATAAGGTCAGCGCATTGCTTAGTGGGGCTTGCAGGGCTTCATGCCCAGTTAACCTAATCTCCAACAGTATCGGGCAGTTTGCCCTAACATCCCGGCCTCCAAAAGAGGAAGGATGATACAGGGAGCATTCGCACCCGGAGTCACCACCGGTTCCGTAGGACTCAAGAGATGGCACCACATGACTGTCAGGTTTTTAGGAATCAAGTGTGCAACTCAACTCAATTTCATGGGCGTTAAACCCAGACACAGAGGTCTAGGCAAATGGTGGTCGAGAGGTAAGTATACTTACTAATACTGATACAATGAAAACTCGTTATAGTGACACCATCTGTTCCCAAAGAAATGTGTCAAATAACTGAATATGTCAGACAAATGAGTCAAGTAACAAAGAAAATAAACCTTTTCCCATGAAAATTTGTGTCATTATTTTGAATATGTCGGATATCTGAGTGTCGTTATATTGAGGTTTCACTGTATTACTGAAAATATCTTGTATTATTATATCTTATAAACATGGCACAGCTTGATAGAGAGGACTGTATTGGTGGATGGCAGACGGAGGACCCATAAGGGCCTAAGGTCCTCTATCTGCTGATAAAATGCAGTCAGTCAAACTCTTTGTGTGAAGGGAATGAGAAGTGCTGCTACCACCAGGTGGCTAATTGTATGTTAATGATATGCATTGGGTAGGCCAGTAGACATAATCTCTTGTCAAGAAGTGGGTAACACTTCACTCAGTGGATCCATAGCCAGCAGGCCTGGCACACAACTGGAGATGAAAGAAAAAGCTAATTGTCACATGACCATTGTAGGTTGACATCACAGCTAAAGAGCCCACCCAAGAAAAAGTGGCCCACTTTTTCTGCTCACTTCCAATTATGTTTAATATATTTGTTGTATAAGTTTCATCTGAAAATGCTGCATTAAAATCACAAAATGTCTGCATGTGTTAACAATTTCAAAATCTCTGTGCTGGATTGCAGTGCAACAGGTTAGGCCTAGCCCTGTAAATGGTATGGGCACACATCATCTGCCAATATCAAAAGGAGGCTGGACCTGTCTGACAGAATAGAGACTGGTCATATGCCATTCTTCATATGGTTGCCCTACAACTCGCATGAATATTATAAAACTGTGTAACAATAATAATATAGCATTTTCTGCTCATAATTGTTGCTATGTTATTTCCTTTATGAGCCATATACTTGTAGTTAAAATTTGCAGTAGTCAACCAATAGCAATATGCATTTCAGCTCTATTACTACAAATAATAATAACTCAGTGGCTCTTCGCTTACCTGCCATGGGCCTGTACCTGACAGGTGGCCCTCATTACAAGAGAAGAGAAAAAATATATAAATAAAAAAAAAAGTGATGAGGCTGGGGAAGCCATGATCCATCAGTTTCTGCAGTCATGTTTCCCAGGGCCAGAGCCTAGGCTTAAGGTCCACTGCCTGTACTCTCATAGCTGCGGTGAGCCCCCAGTCCCTGTTTTATTCCTAGACACTCATCTCATGTTCAAAATCTTTATCCATTTGTGGCTGGTCGCTATGGCTCAGGCATAGCCCATGTCCTGTTTTCACAGTCACATGTCCGCCCAAATGAGGGTTACCACCTATCCCTTCTCCCTGCCTCTGAGTTGACCCAGTTCCCTTCTGATCCTAGCACTTCATTTCTTCTGTCCCTGCATGCTACCAGGCAGTCCTGTACCCTTCTAACTGCAGTTTTTTAGTAACTCCTGGAAGGCCCGCAGTTAGTCCTTAGGCTAGAAACCAAGCTGTCTGTTCCTCTTCCTGCATTTATCAAACTTCTTCTAAATTCTTACAGTCGTGGTCCTCATTGTGCCACTTGCTGAATGTATTTTCCCAAATTTCTCCATATGCCTTCGCTAAACAAACATGTACACCCATGGTGAAACAATACCAATTTACTGTACAGTAGAAAGACTTGACCGTCCCTTACACTTTCTATCATGCAACACCCAGCTTCGTCTATGATAAATATTGTCATATATAATGCATGTTAAGCTTTGTGTGGCCAGTGTGACTATCTTAAACTGTCATACAATAATCTCAGACGTAGAATAGTAGTAATGCTTCAGGAACTTTTCACAAGTATTCCAGCTTTATGCTGTCATTGTGGTGTTACTGTTGTGTGTTTTTCCCTCAATAAAGTCTGTATCATTAGAGCTGCAGAGCGCACCAATGCCTCTCATTTTGAAATAACCTGCCTCTGTCTTGGAGATGAGGCACTGATGGAATCAAATGAGTATCTGATTCAGTTGTAATATTTGCTAGTCCGGTCCTAAAACTAGAATGTGTGACTTAAGTTTTAGGACATGAATATGCTTGCTTCACTTAAGTTCACACAATGGTTCAAATTTTCAGAAGAACTACTTTTTTTTTTTTTTTTTGGATACACATATATTAAACCCATTAACTGGGAGATCTGTGTATGGTTTAGTGAGCCATGGAAAGTCTATGGCCCCAAAAGGTATCCCCAAATTTGTCAACAAGCTTCTGCCTATATGGAATGAACTCTGATCATTATAATACAGTGCCGGACAACTGTGTTACCAGTATAAAATGGTGGAACAATCACTGGCATACAGTGTATATGCCTATACAGGTTGAAGTCTGGTAGTACCTTTGGCCTGTGCTTGAAATCCAGGAAGTTTACATGCATGAGCACATAATATTAGGCCATGCAATAAGAGATGATACTTAACATATAACTGTCTCTGCTTTCACTCAAAAGATTACATTTTATCAGTCGGTTGATTGGTAAGAATGCAAATCAGAAATCTGTTTTCCTATTTACAACATCTACATTTTGTCCCAATACACCAGCCATATTATGCGCTATTGAATGTTACATGTTGACTGAAAAAAAAATCAACATGTGGAAAAACTAACAGGACCAAGTATACATAATATTCAGAAAACGGCTTTCTTCCCAAATCCATGATGTACATATACATAGTTTAAATTGTCAGTGTACGCATACTTGTATTAACAAAGTGACAAAACAACGTAACTGTGGGATTCTCCACCCCATCCCATCCCACTCCATCCCATCCCATCCCATTCTATTTGAGGTGGTGGTAATACATGTCTATAATATAACATAGAGTAACTGGAATCACATCTGCAAATTAACATGAATATTGGGTATTAAGCCATGAAGGGTTTCTTTTAATGCCACCACGAGGAAATGTGATCTTTGTTATGCAAAACTACCAGGAACAGGCCACTCTTGTTTATTATCAACCCTTAAGCTTCCATGAGAACATTGCCTTACTCTAATATGGGTATATTGTACTACACAGTTTTTTTATTTTTCTTGTGTATAAATTGAATGTTCATGTTGCACATCTGTCACTTGAACTTCTCACTTGAACTTCCCTTCCTAACCCACACAGTTTGCCTGTTCATATAAAGCTCTATCTTGTCAGAACTGAACACCATTGGAATGTGAAACTCAGGTGTCTCCCTGAATGCTTTCAACACAGTATTTCCATGAATGCAGAGTTTAAAATCTTGCACAATTGTAATTACTACAAAATTAAATCTATTGAATAAAATACATGTATTACAAACTTTACACTCTCAGATTCCCAAAATGTATTACATATAGTGGAATGCCATTATGCATTTCTCCATATGGTATATTTGTGGGTGAAACTTGTGCAAAGACCAGTCATTGCGTCTGTACTGGACACTTGTAACTGTTTAAATTTGAAAAACAAATTACCCACAGTAAAATATAAATGTATGACACAACTCCATGCACTAAACGCCGTGATGAATATTATTTATAATGTTGACTTCCCAATGTGTTTGAAGTGTGGAATATTTTTTGATACAACATGAGTTTTCACAATGGGAAGTACATATATGTTCCATAAATGTTCATGGTACAAAGTTGGTATCTGAACATTCAAAACTTGTGTTTTTAACATCCACGTACATACAGATATTTTCTCGATACTACATGACTCCAAAGTTTCATGAATACAAAACCTGTATTTTTTTCCCCACAGTGTTATGCAGGTATTTGGATAATACATGTATCACTTGTGTATGTTGGTAATGTAGATACTTGTGTTGTTACTGTGAGAAGGTATTTTCAGGTCACCACAATGTATTATTTTGTCTTATAGAACAAGCTCTCGCTCTTTTGACAATAGCCATGGATCCAGTCATGGCAACCGAGGGTCGGAGAAGTATGATCCTTTTGAGAATGAAGAAGAGGAGTTGCAAGAGAAGAGCCAGACCTTTGGCAATGTGGACAGCCGTGCACGACAATCCAACACACAACAGGGCCAGGGACAATGGCCAAATAGGGAGTCTCGGTTTTCCAGCCAGGTAAATCCCCGAGGGACTCCTCACTTGTCCGTAACAGGGAAAAATGGCCTTGACGCAGGCCGTAGTGCCCAGTTTCTCATATTTCCAGCCCGTTAATAAGAATAAGAACTCACTGCCAACACATGTATGTACATGATGTGGCAGCATAACTCTGTCATCCCCTGATACCCCACAAAAAAATGCACTGTTGAAATTCCTCAGGAAATTTTAGGAGAGGTCAGCTATACAAAATGTGCAGGAATCTGTATTTCTGCTGATGTGTTCGCATTATGAACACATTTTAACTCTTGATTGGCATGGCCATTGAACAGGTCAGAAGTCTAAAGCCAGGCTCTTGGCACAAGAAGTGCAATCAGTATTGCTGACAATGCTGTCACAAAGCCTACATTTATTTGGTGTTTGGCAGTGAATTTTCAATTTCTAGGGTGAAATGAAAAAAAAGTAGTCCACAAAAGGTCCCATATTATCCGTATTGTCTATTGATGGAGCCTATTGTTTCCCTTTTGAACTGCTCCATGCTTCAAAATGGCAGCACCGCACCCACCTGGAGACACAATTCACAGTGAATACCTAAACAAAATCATATATAGCTGGGGAGTGAGTTATAGTTACTCTTTTTCTCTCAGTCAGAGTTGTTGTTCGTGAGAAAATACACTTGTGACTAATCCCAACAACAATGATTCCTTTTGAAAGAAAAATTATAACTCACTCTAAGTCATGTAAGATTATATATACATGGAGGCTACCAAACCAAAACATGTTAAGCCTGAGGCCTTCATGTATAAGACAAGTGATGCCTCACTATCACCCAGCACTCAATGGTTATATGGGAAAAAATAAGTAAGAAGCTTCAAAAATTACATGGACTATTGAAACTCATCTGAACAATACATCTCTCTGTTATAAAGGTTTCATTAGCTCGCATGTAGCTTGCTGTAACAGCATAATATGAGCCTTTTATAGCTCAAGTATGAGTCTCAAATGTGCAAACCTGGAATGACTCAAACCTGATGTGGTCATTCAAGACTATCAGGCCACACTATTACTTGATATGGTTATCCAGGGGTACACATATATATACTGCAGAAGGTCACGAAAACCTCACAATAGTTCAACAGTGAGACAACAGTTGGTGCGTTTGTGTCTATGATGGAGAAAAATGAAGGGGCATTGTTTCAGCAAATGTCTGATCATTGTTATTAAATATTGGCCTCCCTGATGGCAGTAAAGCACAGAAACGCGATTTTCTGTTGTCAGCAATAAAGAATGCAGATGCATTTTAACATTTGAGCCATGACATTTCATCATCTGGACATCTGGTGCAAATTTAAAGAAACCTATATCAGTACATGAACATGTAGATTGATATACATGTAGTCCACAGTGCTGATAGCAAAGAGTTCATGACTGCCACACCTGTGTAGCTGATGTAAACTTGGTATGGATGTACCAAGATTGGCCCTACGTGTGACAAATCTGCTGCCTGAAGTCCATAAAACTTTACCTTATGGTGAAGTAGAAATTCCAAAAGTGATACCATACTTATGATCAAATAAGAAAAAAAAAAAAAAGAAAATATATTTCTTATCCATTCAACCTTTCCATTTCAACCATTACATTCCCAGCGAAACCTCCCAAAACCTTGAGTTCACATGGTTTTCCTATTTGTGATGAAATAATAATGTGGCTGCCCAGCCAGTTACACCATGACAGTGGAAGGTAGCCAGCTGTAGGAAAGTCCTGCCAGTTATGGACTGAAAAACTCCTTACTTAGTCAGAGTGCTACCCAGAAATTTGTTTGTCAACAGTGTCAAAACATGATTTGAACGTAGTTCTTTGAAATCACACCAAACATGTGCAGGGCTAAAGACTCCAGTGTCAGTTATGAACCCTGTTAACATTTTTTTTTTTTACATATTTTTTGCTCCACATAGAGCAATATTTGAATATTTATAAACCAGCACATTCCCCTCCTCCTTGGCACTGCCCGAGTCTTAATTTATAACCCTGTTAACATGGTCAACTCATGATCCCACTCAAACTCAGCAGATTGATCAGTATGCCACATTTACCTTTTCAGCTGTATGGTCTGTGTTTGTATGTACATGATGTTCTAAGGACCTGCTTCAGATTGAGAAGGTCTGATACACATGTCTTTGTAGGTGAAAAAATAAAACCTACTTGTACATGTATGGCACAAGGTACATGTCCACTTACTTTAAGGTGCAGCTGATTTGTAAGAATATTTTTCTTCTTTGCAAACTGGATGTTATCATCCAAATTATGTTTGCCCTCATATCAGGTCCCTCTGAGGGCATTTATTGATCGGCACAAAGATAATTCTGTTTAAAAAATGTATGAATATAACACAGGGCAATGGCCCTGTAATTCACTACAAACAGAAAGTAGATTAGCCAAGATGAAGTCAATATAGTACAGGGCAATGGCCCTGTAATACACTACAAACAGAAAGTAGATTAGCCAAGATGATGGCAATATAATACAGGGCAATGGCCCTGTAATACACTACATGTCAAAAAGAAAGTAGATTAGCCAAGATGATGGCATCAGTTTTGCTCTTTTGACTGTCTCCATGCATATGGCCTGGATGATTTGCATTATAAATTTACACTTTACATGTATATTCAAGCCTAAAACCCACGGAACCCTCATTTGACACAGGAATCACTGTCATGTAATTTCTTACATGACAGAATAGCAGCCTCCCAAGGTTCGCCTGAATGTCAGTCATCCCCAACTGCATTGTGTGGAAGAATTAGAAAATATGATTTCTTAACACGTGTGTATAATTTGCTGCGTAATACACAAATTGTGTTGAAAGTGCCCACTAAATATTTTAAAGGACCTTTGTTTGCATATGTTATATAGATTATATTGACCAATTCAGGAACTTGAAAGCAACCCACTGTGAAGTAGAAGCAGCCCACTTGCATAATGAGTCCAATGTGATGTTAAGATATGATACATATGTTAAAGAATATTTTCAGCCTCACATGCATAAGCAGTATATAACTTGATGTCCATGTACATATTTTAGAAATACCTGTAACAACCAAACTTGCTCAGTATGGAGGGCAGCTTGAGTTACAATTCACTATGTACCATCTTGCTGTGAACATCCAACATTCAGCTAGATAATAGAATGTGTAGGCATACAAAGTATGTACTACACAAGTACACAGTTTTTGATGTCCTGGTATAAACATTTCTCATTGATATGTACATGTATTGTAAAGTTGGAGATTAAGATGACACAACTTTATCCCTGTAACCACAAGTACCATTTCACAGCAACTTTGACACCAGGTCCATCTATCATGCATGCCCTTCACAGTGAATTCTAAACTGACATTGATATCAGTGTGTGATAAAGAGTGATTTTTGTATCCAGTTACAGTGATGGTAAATGTTTAACCCTTTCAGTGCCCTTTGGCAAATTGCATTTACTGGAGATGAATTTGCCCTTGACTGTATTCCGACTTTTTTGATTAACTGTGTCTGGGGAGTTTATTTTGGGGGAGTTCTCATGCTCATTTCGAATTTCTCTGCACATGGCTTCCAGCGTTTTAAGTGTATAAGGAAATGTATTCCTATGTTCATCAAGATAGAATTTTGGGGTATAGATTTGAACTTTATTGTTTAATATTGGGGGATGGATATGAGCTTTATTTGTTAATTTAAAGTGGTAAAGTAACTGTCTGGGTAAATTTCTAACAACCAGGTTGGAGATCAATCTCTTGTTAATGTCTTCGAATAAAAGCTGGTGGAACTGGGAAGCATACTACCAGGGCCTGTCTCTTCATTATCTTTAACTCAGGTTCAAATACATTGTACTGGCACAGGTGGAATACCTGTCAGTTCTAGCATTCTTTCGACCTTTTGACCTTCTTGCATTTCATTGCTGTGGTAAATGATATTTCTTCATATGTTATAAGTACCGTGTGTTGTGTCTGAATCAGTACAATGTGGAGAGCAGTCTGCTGTCGCGCAGTACAAGTTTTCATGAGAGAAAACTTAAATGGTTAAGAGTGCAGCAAGACCATCTTCTTAAGACCTATGATCTTGTTTTTCAACAAGGGAACAGACTGCTATGAACATGAGAAGATCATGTCAGCCATAGTGTGATACCTTTCACCCAATCTCTTTCTTCTTCAGGATTATAAGAGAATTTATTCCAGAACCAGTTTAGAAAATGTGTACATTTGCTACTCTTTCACCAGACATGTACTAGGGCAAGCAATGTACATGCCACATGGCCAGTGGGAAATACATAGCGTTGCTTCTGCATCAGTCCACTGTGTATGATTTGGCATCAGGGTTTCATTCATGATCACCCATCTCAACACTGCTGATCAGCAGAATCTCCTTGCAGAAAGATACACAACTACACACATATGTCACATTAGTTGTGGAGATATATACAGTGTATCAGCCATGCGATGCTGAACATCATAGCATCAAATTCTTTCAAATATTTGCTACTGAATTGGGATCCAGCTTATGAATGTTGCATCTCAGCAAGTCTGACTTGAGAGCCCCCAATTTAACATTCTTGTATGCTGTAGTGTAATGGTGCAAGACTTAAACCAATGTGGCAAAAGTACAAATATTGTACGTCTGATTCCAACTTGCAATTTGATGATCACTGGGTAGCTGGTCAAACTTGGATGACTATAGAAGTTGAATACAGCAAGTCATGAAGTTTGCGAAGTTTAGGTATTTCGACCTTGACATGAATGGTTGGTCAGGGTACAGTTCACTCAGTATCCTGGACTGACCAGCGTTGTCCATAACAGTGCATTTGCCATATGTTCCTGAGCAGATTCAAGAGTCTTAAACATGTCATGATAATTTGGATTGGCATCCACGAGGCACACATCTTTCTATGGACAGAAATAGTCTTCAAGTCTAGCTGCATAAATGTATTAATACCATGCTGCTAAAGAAATTAGTCATCATATACTTCCATATGAGAATGCTGACCTAACATTCCTGTCTGAACAACATGTAAGACTTCTGTGCCTCAGTCAAAGTACAGGATTCCATACTGCCTCGACATGAGGTCCCTTTTGTGCAGAAATGCATCTCTCTTTTGTGAACCAACTAAGTCTTCAGGTCTAAAATGGCTGTGGTGCACGAGAACATAAAAAAAGAGGCCCAGCCCCAAACAATTTGTGCACCTTACATGTATCTTTCTGGGTAGTTTATTGTCAGGTCCTGAAGGTGCCTTTGTGCATAGCTGACATCTTTGTCTTTTGACTGTGTACAATGTCGCAGGAATAAAGTTCAGATTATTTACACCAGAGGATCTGAGTAAGGTTGTGTGTGGAATATGGGAAAAGGTCAGTTTGTATTTGGTATAGCACATCTCATCCTGTATCTTGTCGCAGCACTAAACTGGCAAGCACATGCAACAAGATAGAGGAAGCCATATTTACTCTTGTGGCACGTGATAATGGCCATACAAGTGAATTTTGTATACTCAGATAAGTGAGAAATATGATGTCACGTTAACACCAGACCTGTGACAGTTGGAGCAGCTTTTCTCCTCCCTGTCTTAAGTACTGTACATGTACTTGGAAACCTGTCACTGGGTTATTACACCCAGAAATATCATCTCAGGTTCCATTACCAGTTTAATGAGAATTGGAAGTTTGGTAGTTATCAAAGGAACACAGATGCCAGAATGGGCATCTGTTGTGTTGTGACATGCAAAATACCGTGTTGAGTGCACAGTTATAAAAGTATCATTTGAAGCAAAGAATTTCTTCATTTATCACAGGAAAGCAGTTTTGATTCATAACTTATATATATGTTATTACTGGTTGGATCTTTTGCATCATCATTTTGGTAAAGCATGTTCTTATATCTTTTGATTTTGTCCAAACGATGGCTTGTACAGTGTATAGTTAGTCAGATATGACTTGTGACAAGGCATGGAGGACTTTCAAACTATACAACTCATGCCTAAGTTTCACACATCAGCTTTGGCCCTCTATATTCACTGTGGACTAGTGTAGTTTGCAGGTACATGTAAATACATGTATAGCATCTACTGGAGACAACCTCATGTTGGAGAACTTGAGCCGTACAGTTACGGAATGGACACAGGTGCCGTGTATGTGAAGACTTGTTGATTCTGGTGGTCAATGTGAGAAAGTATCAGCAGACAAATGTAATTGATACAATATCCTGTAACATTGTTGCCAAGAAATTGTGACAGATTAAAAAAAAAATTCTTGCGCATTTTGTTCCTCTTGTCATGTCAGTAGTATCTGAGTGGTATAAGAGCAGCCCGTTCATGAATTTTTGTTTTAGCTGGAATTCTGAAGCTGCAGTTAACTACTACATTGCGTATATGTGAAACATCCTTTCTTATTGTCCACATGAGTTGTCTTTGCATTTGTGTTTGTGGGTCCAGTTCTTGTGTTACATGAACATATTTCTACTTCATTTTGAAGTCACTTTTTGATGGAAAACTTAATGTATACTGTTTTAGGTATGCTGAAGATGTTTTGTGGCAGAAAATTGTGACTGGTTTTATTGATGTATGGGCAGCTTTTTGGTGGGTAATCCTGAGTTTTATTTCTTGAATAACAGGATATACCCGTTCTGTAAGAAGTCCCTAACTGAGAGCTCTTGATATTTTGTACACCAGTATTTGTCACAGTCAAGAGCCACTTTGTGGAATTAACTTGTGGGTGTAAGTTCATGGCAAGGCTGCATGTACATAAATAGGTGTGCATGTGCAGATGTCTGCTTTCATCAACTTCTATTTTCTTCCTATCAGAAACAATGAAGGTAACCAATGAGGATGCTCATTCATGATACTAAATGTTTCAAAGTCAACCTGTACACCATGTAGCACAAGTTTCCAGGTTATCTTGTACATCACAGAAATGGAAACAGTTGCTTGGTGTAGTCTTCAGTGTAGAGGATCATGTTGTTTGGAGACCTTTTTTGTGTTGTTAGGGTATGCCTTGCGTGGTGCACACAACAGCATGAATGCTGCACTCAGGACCACATGGCATGGAGTCTCTGACAAACCACCCATGTGTTGGTGCCTTGGTTATGCAAAATATGACTGAGGTTTTCTGTCAGTTTTGGCTCCGGTCATGTTCATTTTATTCAATCCTTTTCACTGTTTGGAGAGAGGAAGAGGCCATTTACATGGGTAAGTTTTCCATGATAAATTGGGCATTGTGCTTATCATTACCCATATTTAATTTCAGACTGGTTCATCTGCTGCAAACACTAAGTCGTACCAGTCACCACAGAACAGGGGGACGCAGAGTCAAGTGAAACCACTGCTGTCAATTGTCCCTGATGTTAAGCCAAAGTCAGACCGTTGGGGTGACATGATGGATGAATATGACAGGCAAAGAGAACAGAGCGGCTTTGCTCCAGATGGGGATGCAGTGATGAAGGATTTTTCTTCACCAGCAGCAGCAAAATGGAGTCCTCAAATGCAGTCAAAAGGGCAACCAAGAAGACAGAGGCCAGTCAGTCAGGAAAGAAGGCCTGACGAACCACGTGGTTGGTCAAGGCAGAGGGAAAGTGAGGAAGGGAGAGGGTACAACAGAGACCAGAGACAGGGACAAAGGCAGACAGACTGGGACAGACAGAGACCAGAATATGACAGAGGGCATGATCGAGATTATGAGGAGAGAAGTAGACCAGCAGAAAGAGCTAATGAAAGATATGCTGACTGGCAGAGGAGGAGGCCAGATGATGGGATGGACAGAGGACCTGGTGAAGTCAGAGCAGAATGGAGAGGCAGTGAAGAAGGGAAAAGACGTAGAGTAGAATATGGGTCTGAGAGAGACTTGGATAGGGTAGACTGGCAGGCGGGTAGGGAGACAGATGTTGATCGTCATGACTTTGGCAGAGAAAGGGAGGTCAGGAGAACAAATTATGATGATTGGTCTAGGAGAGAACAAAGAGATGTGGGCAGAGAAAGACATGAATTTGAAAGCAGAACAGGGGGAGTAAAGAGGGAGGGTGCAGAAAGGAGAGATGACCGGCAATATGAGGAGTGGGACAGAGAAAGGCAGAGGGAGAGGGAGAGAGCTAGGGAGGTAGAGGACTGGAACAGGCAGGTTGAGCGCTCCAGACAGTTTGCAGAAGGCAGGGTGAGGGGGCAAGAAAGGGAAAGATATGAGAGTGGACAGAACAGGGAGGGAGATCAAAGACAAGCATTACTGGCCACACCACCTGTAGTAAGACGTGAAGGCTATGGCAGGAGTGAGCCAAATGTACAACGGGAACCAGCTGGCAGAAAACCAAATATCCCTGATCTACGAGACTTGAATGTGAAAAAGCCCCCCAAGCCAGAAAGACCTGAACCAGGCAGGGTATGTATGGCACATTGCTTTGAAATATTCTTTGATCCAATTAAACATAATTTCATAAAAGCAATACTGATGTTAGAAGACTTGGTGTAATGATTCACTGAAAGTGTCAGGTATCGGATCAGAAGATGTGTCTTTCACTATAAAGGATTGTGAACAGTATTAGCAGAAGTGTAGATAAATTAGCCAAAATTGGTTTCATCCAGATGATAGGAGATTTACAGACATGCTCACTTGTTGTTTCAGGGTGGTAGAGCTAGTCCTCGACCAGATCCCATGGCAACATTGAGCCCCCAGATGCGACTAATTGTGAAGCAAGCCCAGGAGGTAATGGGAATGGATGACCCTACTTTGCTTATTGGTATCCTGGAAATTGTAGAAAACCTTGATGAAACTACCATTGAGCTGTTGAGTAACCTAGACCCACATGTCATCCAAGCTATCACCAGTGGTGACATTGTCATGTCTGACCTGGCATCCCTCCTTACACCAGAGTTAATGCAGCTTCTGGGAGACAGTGGATTAGAGGCCAGGGACCTGATGAAGTTGGTTGGAGGGGGTGGCATGACAGCTCTTTCCGGAATGATGAGTCAGGCTGGTGGTGGTGGAGCAGCCGAGGGTTTTGGTGCACAAGGAAGGGGCATGGGTGGTGCTGGACGAGGACCCAGAGGTGGGCTCAGGAGAGGTGGTCAAGGGGATGGTGGCCCTGGACCTAAAAGAATGAAACCTTGATTAAATAATCAATTGTATATTTTGTGTCCATTAACTTGTTCAAGTAGCTTGAGAAGACAAATAATCTAGTTTATTGTTCTTGCTAATCGAAAATTAAAGCAAGCAGGCCATAATATCCCCCTGTCACCTCCTCCATATTTCTTAATGAGCATAGTCATGTAGTGGGTCCTGTGGTTTAACACTGCCAAGGAGTTCATTTCTGTATCAAATACATGTACCTACAAAACTTTTTCCTTGTCAACAGGGAAATGTTTTAGTCATTTTGGGCTTTGAATGTCCCAGTTACCAGGCTTTGACCTTGCTGTAGGAGAAATTCATTCCCATGAAATACACAGCACATTTCTATGCTTTGACATGTAACTTGGCATACTTTCTATCAAGTGGCAGACCTGCCAACTTGTAAGATTTAGTCTTGCAATGTACACTTTTCAGCTCTATTGTATGCCTGTAGATTTTAATGGAAACTTTGTAAGTTCTTTTTCTTCTGAGCAATATATGCGTTCAAGCACTAAATATAGGTATAGTGCAATAAAATGAACAATTTATAGTGAAATGCTGACCAATAATACAATGTTGTGGCACCTTTAGAAATTTACAATGGTATTTCTTGCAATACAGTTTCCATTTTGATTAATTCATAAAGCAAAATCCTGTGGATACATTTTAAGACGTTTTTAAACAAGTGTAATCTAAGACACATGAAAAACGTCCCAAGAAAAACTCATCTTCAGTTGGAAATAACTGTCATAAAGCATATGATAAATATGGTACACTATCTCCGCCAATTGTACACTTTATGGAGTCGTATTGTACTTTTTTTTTTTTTTTTGGTTTTCAAGGTTGGCAGGTCTGCTGTGGTTGTTTCTAGTTAGTGAGTACATCATGTGTATGATAAGGTGTTGATTGCACAATCCAAGACAGTATCATGGATAGGTCTTCATGTACATCATGTTTGAACAGCTGAGGCTGTTTGCACACAATTTGACATGTGTATGCATACTAGTGATACTGTCCAAGATCAGAAAATAATTCATTAGAACAGCTAGGTTTGATACACCGCTGGTTGTACTCATGATTTCCGTAGAAGCACCAGCACATACGTGTGTGTCCTCTTCAGTGAATTGTTATCATAACAGTAGTTTAAAGGGTTAAGTAGTATGATAAATTTATAGGTGCAATATCATTGCATTATTGTGCTGCGTAATTTATGGAAATGCATTTTTTGTTTTCAGTTTACAGAAAGCAGTTTGTTTTGTTCACTGTGAAAAATGTTCAGATAAGCTACTCAGAGTAGCACAGAGCAGGTTTGGAAGATTGTATTCCTTGTAAAATTGTTTGTCATTAGATGTTTGAAACATTTGAAATATGTCGTGATTTGATGAGCATGGTCCTCAGAGAAGGGCATCTGTCATCATAGTAGTATCTTTTAATCAGATTTCATTGAATGATTGTAAAGTGAAAAGCTCAAAGTACATTAATTAACCATTTTAAAAGGGACTTCAGTCTCTGAAAAAAAAGAAAGAAATATGACATCAACCTGAACTTTTCATATGTATACATTTGATAGGTTTGTTGTTTGTCTTTGATAACTAGTCTTTGGCATCCAGTGGTCACAAAAGTATAGTTAACTCTTTCAGTGCCAAATTTTGGACTGAGTCAACCACTTTTCTTGGCACGCATTGGGCACAATGCCCCCAGTGTATGCCCAGAAAAGCTGTTGACCTGGGGTATTCTCTCTGGAACTATAGGTATACTGGTACTTGAATGAAAGGTCTTTTTATGAGGAATATGAATCTGGGACCCTAATGAGAATTCAGACTTGTCTGACTTAAGTAGATCGACTTTAGACGTGATTGGCACTGAAAGAGCTAACACGGACCTTCTGCAGTATAATGGTATTGCACTGAACTTGGCAGCTGTTTAAGCCAAATTACTACAACACTCCTGATGGCATACACGTGTCTCAAATCTTCTACGCAACACTGCATTTCATGTACATGAATGTCATGATGTGATGAGTATGGTACGTAATGTATTGTTATGTGTGTAGTCTTGTCAGCTGTATTGGATGTGTTAAAATATAACCGCTTAAGGCCACAGTGTATCTCACTTGAATTTTATATTGTCATAAAATCTTCAGGACTGTAACATATATAAGCGTGTAATGCAGAGCACTAAAAAGAAGCTTGCTATGTGTGAAGTTAAATTCTGTCCAGGTGGTAATCATAGTCATGTTTTAAGTGCAGCAGAAAGTCATAATCAGTTGTAATGTCATTTGTTAGATCTGGAACACCACACACTTTTTTAATACAACAGTTACTGATGATATGGGTGTTCAGATGTTTTCATATTGGTGTTCTGTGTATGACTGATGGATTGATAACAAATGTGGAATGTACATGCAACTGGTGCATTTAAATGAAAGGGCTAATTTGTTGAAAATGAGATCAATTTTACAGCTTCCATGATCAGATGGCTGGTAAATTCTTAAATATAGATTAAAATTTGAAAAAAAAGTGTAGTTCTTCATGAGGACCTTGGGGAAAGAAAGGGAAACTAATGAGCAGTGGCCACCATGTGCTGTGGGTTTTGAGGAAGGCAGTGTACATGTAAAAAGAGCATGTTACCAAGGGTGAATTAGCCAAGACCTGAATGTCACCTGGAAGTCACATCTGTGGGCTTGTTTTATAGAAGTGCCAGTGCAGACTGAGACAAAAATACTGGTTGCTGGCAAAGCCAGTCATGCACATTTCCATCACAAATACGAGACATGCATATCAATTTCTCACCACAACTGCATAGCTGGTTTTCTCAAAGTAATCACAGTCTTGTTTCTGGAGGTACGGGTAGCTGCTTGTGTGGGCAAGTGGGATATTAATAATTAGGAAATAAAGAATACTTGGAACAGGCAGATAGAAATTTCTTCTATCCAGTTGAGGAAGCACTAAATGAATATGATTTTGGCCTTTATAAACTGAAATCTGTCTTTAAAAACACTAATTTTGTGATAAAGGGGTATCTAGCCCTGTTTGTGACAAATATAACCCTGTGTCCTCTGTGATTGACTGACATGAACCCTCTGCTTTGTGGTGGGAAATTATGCATGTCTCGTATTGCAGCAATGCTTTTGAGAAAGAAGCCCCGGGATGCAGTGGTATTTAAGGCAAAAATTCAGAATGATGGGTATATGGATCCTGATTTGCTGTGTTTGTTGCAGTATTGAGTGCACTTGGACCTACTGTGACTGCAAGTACATGTACAATGTATAGTCAGTTTCTGTGGCAGTGATTTGATGATTATATAATTGACATGATGTTTGTGAACAACTTTATAAGATGGTAATATTAATAATATGTGTGTATGTAAGGAGCAATTTTCATTTGAAATGTAGAGTGGGACAACTAAGGAATTAAACTAGCTTGATCAGAACTCCCATCAAGTATTAGTGGGAACACTTTGATAAAATGTATGTGGATAAAGTTCATGACTTAATCTTGATTGGCAAAAATTGTCAGTTTTCACAGAATTTTCTATTTGATGTATCAAAGGAGTATTGACCATCCATATTATACGGCTTTGAACTAAATATTTTAAGTACTTTGCAATACTCTGTGCAGTACATACGGACAGTGTACAAGATTTTAATTTTTCTTTCAGTGTTTGAGAGATAACTTTTCATTCTCTGCCCAAGAAGTGAGGCAGCAGGAATATATAGTGATGGACTCCATCCACTTGTTCTTCAATCAAGACAATTTTGTTCTGGGTTTTTCTCAAACATGATATCTAAAACTGAAATTTGTATGGCAATTCATGCTGATATAGTATGGGTGCTTTTTGAAAAGATTGTTTAAATGTGGCAAATTATCCTGGTTTGTTTATCAGATAGCAATGTGTATTGGGCACCCTCGGACCTTCCGGTTCTTTCTCGGAAATGGTTACCTATTCATGTGAAATTTGATAATTTTGTGTTGCTGATAAATCTGTTTCACAAATTTGCAGCATTTGTTAACCACCCATAAACCTTCAGCTGCACAGCTAGCCATATGAAATTTTTGTAGCAGATGCTCTTGCTAGGTAGGTATGCAAAGTTGCTGAAACTCCCTCATACCTTTCTTGACTTGTTTCTCAGAAATTCTAGCTGCTGTGTAAAACTTTATCAACCATTGTCCATGTTTTATGGTGGTAAGTAATGGCCCCCTTGAGTAACTAAGTAGCAATTCTTTATTGATTTGTATTTCTTAAAATGTACAGAGGCTAGCTGTCTGAAATTTTTGTGACAGCAAGACCTTGTTTAAAAGGTGTAATAGCTTGCCCTATGTGCTTATTGAACCGCCTTCATTATTATTGATTAGCTCAGTTTATTGGAGCACACTTGGTTCATTTGTGGGTTGTTTTTCAGAAGCTAGGGAAGAGCAGTTACGCATTGCCAATGCTGCATTTTAGAAATTGATGTTTGATTTCGCTGCTAAATTCATTCAGCAGCCCCAGACACTGTTGCCCTTTGGATACTTGTAGATGGAAGATAAAGCTGGCATTGGTAGCAACTTGGAAAAACGAGGGAAGAAAACTAAAGACTGTGGGCCATGGGTTCAGTGTTTTCACTTGCCCAAATGACCAAAGTCAAACCTTCAATGGAAAAACTTGGTATCATTGAAGATATATCTATTTTCTGTTATAGTTAAGAAAAATGCACTTTCAAAGATTGCTGACAAAGGTAATCTACATCATAACTGGACACAATTTTGCCACCAGAAAAAAAAAAAGGTTTGGATATTTGCATTCACACTGTAGAGGCTAAAGCCTAAAATGTAGAGTGGGTCTTGTTATAACAATTTGTGCACAGTGGTGAAATAAAGTTGAAATTAAATGGACAAGTCTTTATATTTCAAAAATTTGTTTTACAAAACATTTTACTATACTCGGCCAAAAGTGTTGATCTTGATAGTTCTTCATAAATTGCTCTCTGGATTGGAAGGCACTATGAGCTAGGAGGTTCTCTATTTGCAGCCTCTAATCCAATGACTTTCATCTTGCCACTCAAATACTGTAAACATATTTTATTTTGTGTCTACTTATTTTGTGCATTTCCTATTTTATGTTTTTTGCGAGTATTTAATTTCACAAATTTGTCTCTGCCAAAAAAAAAGGGGGTGGTTTAAATAATTATGGCAGGATTATGGTTATACGTTGGCACTGTCTTGCGAGTATTGCCATCTTAATACATCACCAACCTGACATCGTGAACTGTGTACAACTTAACTGTACAACATAGTGTCAGCTGGATATTTTAGTTTATACTTTTAGCTTTTAAACAGACTTACTGAATGAAGATATCAAGCAGAAAGCCCAGGTGTTTTTATTGACAAATCAAATGGTTTGAATAGTGCATTCAACAACCTGTAACAAGGTATTGAGCATATTATAATTTCTGTGTTCTTAGTTTTTGTGAGATATTTAATTTTGTGTGTATAACGCACTTGAGAAATTAAATATGTTTACAGTATTAGCTTTCTTCGACTTGGCCTCCAACGGACATTAATTTGATGTCTTGCTTGTGAATTAGTCCATATTAGAATAATGGGTTATGGTCCTTGCTGAGGCTGTATGCCCTGTTAAGCTCTGGCAGACTGCCAGCCCCAGATAGGCATGAGTAACAAGTGGTTTGGAAGGAACCATCGAGCATGGTATCTGTTGGCCAATCAGGCAAAGATCAGTCGCAGCCTAGGCATGGTTAAAAAGTTAACTTAAAAAGCCCATTTGTCATGTTACATGTGGGTTAAGTATGTTATCTGGCAGCTGTTGAGGTCAATGTCAATAGACAGAAACTTTATATTTATGTCACAGTACACTACCTATAGAGTACTAATGGGTAATGACCTAAAGTCATGTCTCTCGAAAGTTGAACACCACCAGAATTAAGTTTCTGACTGCTACTTGCACTACGGGGCCTGCTGCAGCGCCATCAATACCAGGCAACCTACCCCATGCCTTGACTTCATACTGCAGTTATTCTCTTTTGGCAGCCATGATGATGTGGCCTTGTTTGAGCTGAAGGAGAAGTGTCTCTAGTCGGTGTAGTTACATGCTGTAAGATCGCAGTAATGAGCAGTTTTGCTCCCCTCTGTATGTAGATTGTTTCTGCAAACTTTGTATTTGGAGGGGTGAACACTTTCGTCACTTAGGCTACATTGAGAACTTTGTTCTCTTGTGCTTCCCACATAGGTCCATGGCACTTGTGCACCAAACAATAACTACAGTAAAACCTGTGTTAAGCGGGCACCCTTGGGACCGGGCAAATGTGCCCACTTAAGACAGATGCCCACTTAGCAGAGGGTCAGCCCACTGTGCCCTGTAGTAAAGTACAAGTACATGTATATGTAAGTAATACTCTGTAGTGGGCTGTACAGGGCATTCGTTTAGAACAGATTGAAAAATTATGCATTGGAAACATTAATATCAATGTTAAATGTCACTCGAAAAAGTCTGCGACTACACGTATGTCCTTATAATAAACAGTCTTCACACTGTATTTGTAGGCACTTGCAGAAGCATATCAGCCATGCTATGTCAGCTCACCACTTTATATTATCGGTGATTTTACTCTGTTTTTGTGTGGTTTTCCTTGTTTCAACCAGGATTTTGAAATGTTGGGATTAATTTGCACAGGTGCTATACATCCATTCCCTTCAACATTACCCTGAGTAGCCAATGAACAAATCAGGGGTCACGTGAGGATGATCAATTGTGTGACCTTTGAACACATCAAGAAAAACAGTTATTGTTTCACTGTTATGTTAGTTACACCTTGCAGTGCATTACAAAACAAGAAGTGTAAATAACATGTAAATGTAATCACTAATCCAGAGCCCCCTAAGCCAGTTAGATAAAGGGTTGTGAATGAAATGGTT
Organism: Hermodice carunculata; assembly: GCA_964020975.1. Classification (NCBI taxonomy): domain Eukaryota; kingdom Metazoa; phylum Annelida; class Polychaeta; order Eunicida; family Amphinomidae; genus Hermodice; species Hermodice carunculata. The sequence goes on along the minus strand of OZ026614.1, from coordinate 96,846,028 downwards.
GTGAATAGAAAATGGTTGTGAAGAAAGGGTTGTGAATGAAAATTGGCATATGAAGAATAAGATAAACAGTAGTGAAAGGGTTGTGAATGAAATGGTTGTGAACAAAGGGTTGTGAATGAAAATTGGCATATGAAGAATCAGATAAACAGTAGTGAATGAAATGGTTGTGAATAGAAAGGTTGTGAATGTGAATTGGAATATGTATGTGGAGTCGAGGGAGGAACCGGAAATGGTTGTGAGTTGCGCACAACTAATCTTTTCTGGAGGGGAACCTGGGTCTTATATCTTGACTCAAATGTGGATTTTAACCTTGAGTGACCTTGAAAGACCAAACTGACATTGGCATAGCTTGGTGAAAGTGGACTCCATCGTTGTTAATTTTGAAGCGAGGACTACAGAACTGTGTGAGTTTGATGGAACAGTGATCATTCATGGTCTTAAAGAAAGGTGACCCTGATATTATTTCAAAGATCACAGAAACACTTCAACCTGTGCTTCAAGGTCAGCCTCTTAAGCTTATCGTATCTGGGAAACCGCATGTGAAGCAGGGTATTTGATGGCACTGCATGAGGATCGTATCTCTACTGTCAATGTGCAAATCATAGAAGTCTGATCTTAAGGCATGGGGCAACTGTTCTCTGGAAGGCTGGCGAGTTCATTTACTTTCTTTGCCTGCATATGTATAGTCCTTTTGGACTCGAGTATATAAGTGTATAAATCACGAGGAGCTCTTTATACTTTTGGGCTGATTAATGTACTTAGTGTGTTGTGGGCATGTGTGTCGTAGTCACAAATGATCACCCTCCTCTAGTGTGATGACCTGTTACCTATTGTTTATAAGCAATGCATGATGACATAAATGTAGAAAATTTAGTGTAATTTCCAAATCTATCCGTGATACTTACCTGTACATTACGGAAAAGCCCATCCAACCTTCCCCACATGAGACCATTCTCGGAACATTAGGCCAGAGAAAAAAACTGGTTTTATGAGTAGCTACTTCCCAAGTCCTCGATGACCACCACCAGGCAGCATTGCTATTTGTTTATATCAGATAGGGCTATTGAGCACAATAGAAAAGTGATTAAAACCAACCGGCCTGTACCCTGACCCATTTGCAGTCAAAATGCCCAAGCAGAAGTCGAGAGTGTTTTTGAACTAGTGTCTGCAGTTAATGATGAATATTTCTAAGGTTGAGAGGACAGGTTTAAATCGCAATTCTAATGTAAATATAGTAGTCTGACTTAAAATTCTTATAATGTTCCAGATTCATAACTATCTCAAAAACGATGTAGGCCTACTTTACTCTTTTACATTAAACTTAGCTGACTGACAAGTCGGGAAAACTAAAAGGTGATAGGCCTAACAAGTCTCTTTTTATTTTTGGCAGAAGAAATGAAATTTGTGTTTTGGGTGGTTAGGCCTATACATTTTGGAAAAGGAACTAGTGTCTGCAGTTAATGATGAATATTTCTAAGGTTGAGAGGACAGGTTTAAAACCACCAGTTGCCTTTTATGGGTGACTCCCTGTCTCAAGTCAGGAATGAAATTTGTTTCTTCACATTGGTATTGGAAAAGAAATGTTGATGCTTTGACAAGTCTGAAATCTCTTTGCTGTCATTGTTGGGTTTGGAATTAATGAATATGGATCATGTGTTTCTGTACTATTAATTGTCCTGTCATTGTTTGGATGATGTCTGTGAACTATGGTCAGGTATTACCTTTTATAACTGTACATTAACATTAAGGGCTAAATTTGTTTTAGGCCTACTTTAAATGAATGGGAGTGTTTTCCAAAGTGGGAGGATTGGGATCCCGTAAAACTGGTTTAACCCACTGCCAATATGTTGGTAACCTGTTCCAAGTCAGGTAGAAGATACTCTCATTCGTTTAAATCTCATTACTGTTGGTCATGGATCCTTCTGACGACGAACACTAGCATGTCTTACTATTTCGTAAATGATCCTGAATTTGACAAAGTTAAACTGGTATTTGGTTTGGTCTCATCACTATCATTGAAAACTGTTATCCACTTCTCTTTTCATGGAACCCTTATATATTTGGTAACAATTTGAACATTCAGGCATTTTCTGCACGTATTGCAGTGCAGTAAGTGTTCCAAGTGTAGTGAAACTGATGTTGTTTTTTATAATTGTCTGGTGAATATAGTTTGTTATTATGAAGGTCATGTCAGGTTGGCTCAAAGTGTTTAATGTACTGTTTCTCTATCTCTCTTTTGTATAAATAATTAACATCTAAATCAACTGACTGACAAGTTGAACTACGTCTTATTATAAATGAAAAAATTTCAAACTATTACAGGAAAACAGTTATACTTACAGTTACCTTTAGGAACATTTAAATGTCCTTTCAAAAATACTTCTGGAAACCAACTTGAAATGTGACTGCTATCCTTACAAATTTTGACTATTGTAATGCATTTTGACTACGTTTTAATGATTTCAGGCCTAATGTCACTTGCTTCTGGCTGATGTTTAACATTTGAACCAATGTACTTACTATATTTGGAAATTCAAACACTTTTCTTTTTGAAATACTCTTAGTTTATCTCCTTTAAAACAACATCATGTCTTTAACTACATGCCTAAAACACATCGAATTATATAATCATGTTGTTTAGATTCTTATTGATGGTCATTTTAGGCCTAGAGGGCTTTTCTGATGGATTGATGTTGGTGTTGGTGTCGCTTTGTGGACTTATATGGATGATGATCATTGTTGAGATGGTGGTTGCAAGTAGTACCTTTTTAAATACTGAATTTTATTGACATTTTCAACAAGTTAAGAAGCTCCGCTTACAAATTCCCTGATGTGATGCAAATTTTGGTCCCTTTTCATAAATTGTATGGTCCTGTATGTGCATGAATGATACAACTGTTCAAGCCAATTTACTGAAATAGGCCTATAATTTCAAACTAAACTTTTTGCATTCTGTCATGTGAAAACTAAATAAGGTTTTTTCCCCTCTATGGACCTTTGTACTTACGTTTTGGTCTCTTTTGGGTAAATACGAACTATAAATTTATATGTTTCAGCTATACATACCAAGGAACATTGCCTTTGGTCGGAATTGACTTGGATTTGTTTCGTTAGGACTACGGTTTGGATATGGTAATGACACTGTCTAATTTGTGACGGCAGCCGGGTTAGGGTTAGGACACTCCTCGGTCAAAGACTGAGATTTCTCGGAGAACATGGGAACCTTTTTTGTTTGTTACTCTTGCCTTCCTCTGACGTGACATTACGGCGTAACATTTTGCGACAAATCCGTGAGGCCAGTCTTCCTATGGTAAAAATACCTGACATAAGAATATTAACGTTAAATGAGAATCAACATATCATGTTTAAATCATACTTTCAGAGAACACCCCTTCCATGGTATCTTCAAAGTTACCTGACAATGTGCATCGCGTGTGTAAAAACTGTAGATCCACATGGAAGCTTTATTTCTGACTAAATTGTTTTATATTTGTTAAACCCTTTTAAGTCCTAAACAATTTAAAATTTGAACTGGGTGACATGCAAATGTGCGCGCATGTTCCACCGAAGCCGTCCATTTTTATTTATTTTTTTATTTTAACAAGTACACCAATACTGTCACCAGCTGGTAGAGATTCATTTAATGGATGCAATGCATCAATCACACAATGTTACAAATAAAATCCGTCGGTATCTCTTGGTGTTCAAGCCTTTTAAAACATAAACTTGTTTCATTATACAATAATACAATAGGATAAAAATTAAATTTCGATTAAGTTCGATTCGATTTATTTTTAAGCATTTAAAACGCAAAAGTACGAGTTTCGTTAGTTACAAATTTCTCACACCAAAAACAGTAACATAGTTAAGACATGATTTGTAACAGGGATAAAATATGCTCATTTCGCATGAACTTACAGCCGTTTGGTCTTTCGTTAACACAGGCAAATACAGGTCAGAAATGTTATGAATTGCCTGTCTTGACTGTTGTACCGACTCTAATGTACAATACCACACACGATTCATTTGAATGTTTAGAAAGATGGTCATCGTCATTGTAAGTATAGCAGTAGACGGCTAGTGATTGTTATCTCAAAGTTCAAAGAAAATAGTTTATAAATATTGCAAAACTATTCTAAAACTTTTGGCTCTCCACTGTGCAATCCTGCATATGCGAAGAACCGCATAAGGATGGCGATATAGAAACTAGCTCTGCTAACCAAAGGTTACAGAGCTTGTAGAATCACTTATCTCTGCCCGTCCGTCAGCAATCGGTTTCCTTTTTCTTTATCTGGCTTCCTATTGATCTTGTTGGTTCGCTTATGGTATTATATGACACATGGACCATTTAGAGAACTTTATTTTGCGGAAAGTTTTCCATGAATCATCACGAAACGTGGTAAGAATGTTGATCAGGTAAAAAGACGAGAACTAACCAAAATTTGGTGTTGCCATCTACAATATTACGGACAAAAATGTGTTGAAAACATTTAATTCATTTTGAAGAAAAAAAAATGATGCTAAGGATACCAAATGTACCACAGATGTGCATCTTGTATTACATTTTTTGTGTGCAGTGATGGTCATTACATCAGAACTTGCAGCTATATATTCGTTTGCCATTACATAGAAACATTACACACACAAAAGTCTATGCCGTGTGGCGTCCAGGAGGCACCACTGGTAGCATTAACTGGAACTAACATCGTAAATGTCAAAAACACATTTAATTCATTATTGCGAAAATAAATTGAGATGGCACTGCAAAATTGACACCAAATATACGTCAGGCCAATGGTAACAACTTTGTCAAATGTTGGGTAACCTGACCTATTTGTCAAGCTCATTAAGCGTTGTAGTAAAGGATACTTAGTTCAATATATTGAGAAAGAATCGGTCAAATGATACTAAATGTGTATTATATGTGGAAGTTTGATATTGCATAAGATAGATGACCCTGACTTATTTTCTAAACATCACGGACGGGATGCATTTCAGGAGATGAATTTTCTTGTGATGCTCATTGCATTTTAACTTGTGTACATATATCTATATACCATTTCAGGAACATTAACAAACCAAAGTCTTTGACATGGAGTCATGGTGGCGCCACTAATGGTAATAATTAGAACTAACATCATAGGTGTCAGAACACATTAAAATACGCTAGTGTGATAATAAATTGAGATGGACCTACACAGTTGCACCAACTATGCGTTGGGCCACTGGTCAAATTTCTTTAAATTTTGGATGACCTTCATCAATTTTCAAGGTAATGAAGCGCTTTAGTGAAGGACGCTAATTTCAATATGTCGAAAGAGAACTAATGATACCGAATCTACCACAAATGTGTATAATTTATAAAAGTTTCATATCGCATAATGTGGCTGACTCTGACCTATATTTCGTGGTCTTGAGGAAAAAAAGCATTTCAGGAAATGATTTTTGATGATGGTCCTTACATCTGAACTTGTGGACATATATCAAGATATCATGACAGGATCATTATATCATAGCCAAACGCCTATGACGTACGGAGTCCTGGTATTAACTGCACTTAACATCATAGGTATCAAAAACGCATTAAATTCATCATTGTGATAATGGGCTTAGATAAAAATACAAACTTGCCATCAAATATACGTTATACCAGTGGTAAGGTTTTGTAAGCTTTAGGACGACTACATTTTTCAAGTTCAGACACTCTAAGAAAGGACACTAAAGTCAATATGTTGAGAGAGTTTGAGGCTAATGATGCTAAATGTACCACACACGTGCATCATGTGGAAGTTTGATATTGGTCAAGATGGATGCCCTTGACCTACTTTCACAAGACCCCCGAGGTATTGCGTTACAGGAAATGGATTTTTTTTGTGATGGTTATCTGATTATGTCATCAGAGCATAGGTCCACTGGCTTCTTCTTGATGATGTAGAATTGATTTCAGTTCGTGCAACAACATAATGACAACAAGACATTGCCAATTTTCCCATCATTTTTTCTTGTGTTTGGTCCCATGAGCTCAAATTAACAAAGTGGTAAAGTTAGCGTGAGTTTGGTATCAAGTATTATGAATGATCAGGTAATGCAGATTGACTTGAATGGATACAAGATCTTACTTTTAGTGTCGAAAAAAGGAGATTCCGCAGAATGACAAATGAAGTGGACATATTTAATGTCTTTCTCTGGCCACACGGAAATAGTCCTTCTTGTACGGTTTGACCACTCCGAGAACCCAGTAAGGTTCCAGTGCAGTTGCGCGTTTTTTTTTTTTTTTCTGGCCAGCCATGTACGGCGTGGTGCATGATGATTGCACAAGTTTCACTGTCCTGTAAAGCAGACCTTATCTGCTGTAGACGCTTGTCTGTTGCAGGTAATGCATTGAAAATGCTGTCTACATATGCACTGACGTCACATGTAAATTCAGTGTCATCTCGGAACTGTCATGGAGTTAGATCTCTTTTAAAAGTGTCAGCAGTGTACACAAGTTTGCATTGAACAAATTATATTCTGTTGTCACCTCACATCAGCTTTATACAGAATCTTTGCATGAGAGTAGGTAGTTGACTAAGAGTCTTTTGACCAAAGAGTGACAGGTGGTTCATGATTAGTTTGAAGTTGAACCTTTTTTTCAACAAGATAACATTTATATTTTGAAACGTTGACACGCCCATGTACTTTCTAGTACTAGTACTTCTTTTTCTATTTGAGCATAACGCTGTTGTGTAGGCGTTACTGCTCTTTAAGCATAAGTATTCCCCGTCAGCCTGTTTCAGGAGAATAGCACCTTCGACTCTGTGGGGGATATAATCAGCCTATACGAGTGTGTTCTCTGCAGGATCATAGGGTGCGAGTAACTGTTGTGCATGGCAGTTGTTTTCTTGTTTTAAATGCTTTAATTTGAGTTGGTGACCAATACCACACACAATCTTTGCTCACCAAGTCACCGAGCGAATTTTGCTTGCAATTTGCCCAATTCATTACCCATTGTGAAGAATCTTCTGATTTCTGAAACATTTTTGAATTCAGCCATGTCCTGTATTGCGTTACTGTTTGATTGATCTTCACTAATATCAGTGGCATTTATGACCAGATGACATGCTCGAGAAATTTAATTTCAAATTTGTTAAAGCACGCTTCTTTGTCGGTATTATTCCAGCATTTAGCTGTTTTTCGAACACTATTGTCTGAGTGTCAAATGTTTATCATGGTGCTCTACATTTTCTCTATATACACATATATATTATCAACAGAGCATATGACGCCTCCCAGCACTAGCAGAATGTTTGATATTCGTTGCCCAAAATGTTCACTAGAGCTATTGATCCCGTAAGGCATTTTGAGCCAGAGATAACAAAGTGGCATCGTAAAAGTTGTAATTAAGGAACTCCTGTATTAGAGGTATCTGCCAGAATGATTAGAAAGTGTCCCATTTTGAAAATATTGTGGATCCCCCTAGATGGGCCAGTATTTCATCGACAGATGACTTGAGTTTTTCATGTTTGACACTTCCGTTGGGTATTATCAAATCAGCACATATTATTGGGACTTGTGACGAGCCCTTTCCAGGCACGACGATCATACTTGCTCACGATCACGTTGGTTGCTCATCTGATGTTATTATGCGATCCTGTTCTGTTTTTTTCAGTTGTTCGTTAGCTTGCAGAAGTATTGCCTATTGGGATCAGTCTCAGCACACTAATAGCAAATGGTTTGGCATATTTTTCAACTCAACCTGTTAAGGCACTGTGAGTTTACCCAATCCAGGGAATAATTTCGGGTATTTTGCCTTGATATCGTGGACTTATTTCAGTGTGTTTAACTAACATTTAACAATCTTGAGTTCATCGATTTCTGGATGGCCACTTAGTGGCATATAGAGACCATGTATTACAAAGATTTCTTGCTAAGTTAGCTTTAGCACTGAGGGAACCAGTGCGTTTACCGCATGCCAATATTTCAGGGTCCCCAATACACTATAACACTTTATCCCATTTTTGATAGAATTCTTGGCTTCTGATTGGTTAATAGCTATGGTACACTCTTTGTATTACCCTTATTTGTGCATTAATTACTGCAAAGGTGAAATACAGCGGTATTCTCGTAACTGGCCGGGGAATACAATAGTAAAACCAGCCAAGTGGAGGAGACGAGTCAGCAGACTGGCCTCGTTCCCGCGGCGGATCACTCCGAGTGCTTGCACGAGGAGTGATCCGCCGCGGGAATGAGGCCAGTCTGCTGACGAGTCTCCTCCATGCGGCTGGTTTTACTTTTATCCAGTAATTATAGCTGTAATTTTATTTTCATCGTTAAATACAAAAAAAAGACAATTAAAAACAGTTTGAACGTTTATTTCATCAAACAATGCTTTGCGTAGCTTTGCGTACGAATAACTGTAACGCAGGATCCAGTAATTGGGTCATTTGAAAACTACATGCTTGACGTGCGCCAACTACAATAATTTAGAAGGAAAGTAGTTCTCAGTGACCTTTGCACTGTGGTGATATGGATTGAACTTTGCACTGTGGTGATATGGACAGGGTTATCACCCAGTCTGTATCTTCCACCTTTTCTGGATGATACAGCTATAATTACTGGATAAAGCGATATTCTCGCTGTATCTCCTTATGTGGTTGGTGCATCGATCAGCCACCAGAAGTCTTTGTCATGCGATACAAGCCTTGACGCGCTGCAGACGACAACATGATGGCGGACTGTGAAGTGAACTGCAGCAGCAGCGGGGTATTTTTGGGCATGAAATTACATCATCAAAAATGGGATAAAATCGTCATTCACTGTTTTAGTGTGAAATACAGGAAGTATCTCCCCCAAGACAGCTGTATTACCGTCGGCTTCGCCTCGGATAATACAGCTGTCTTTGGGGGAGATGCCGAGGGTAATACAGCTGTCTTGGGAAGTTGGGGGAGATACTTCCTGTATTTCACACTAAAACAGTGAATAACTAATATTATTTGATATTTGAAGATCAATATCACCAATTTCATTGAATCTTGCTAACGGAATAGTATCTGTGTCTATTTAGAAGTACACTGACATGTCCTGGATGATCAAATTTGTGGCCCGCGGACTTGAACGTGGTTCTTTGAATTGATTGTGCCTGGAATTAGCTCTAGAGTGCATTAAGTTGGTGATTATCACCAGCTTCATGCACACTAGAACATATTTTCGTGCAGATGCGTCTATATTGACCTTTCAATGAGCACTTGCAGCCAGCAAATCTTGACATATTCCTTTTTGGGTGTTTTTGGAGAGATTCCACACCATCCACCGTGTTGTGTGTACACACTCGGTTCTTTGAGTTTGACTTTCAACTCCTGATTTTTGTTGAGATTTCTGTCCTTTAAGGTCACCCTTTTGAGTCTTGTATCCACATTTATCTTTGTCTGGCTTGTGCTTGCCCGGAACTGCTTCCATTTTACAGTGGACACAGTCAGTATTGTCAGGGCGTGTGTCACTTTGTTCTTAACTTGCCCTGTTTATTGAGCCATACTAATTGCTTTTTCCAAGGAAGCTTTCTGTCAAGTTACATTTTTTCCAACAGAGTGTTGTCGCTCACAATACTCTGATAGAGTATGTTATGCTGTGGCAAAAGTGAACCACTCGAAACCGCTGATGGACTTTTATCATTTCCAGGCAGTTTGGTTGTGGATGTCAGGTGTGCCTATCTTGGCATTTGAACCTGTGCTCTGTTGAACACTTTCCAGTACAGCTCAAATGCAAGCTAGATTTTTCGTGAGTGCCCCAATAAACGTTTACCTTGTGCAGTTAGCTGTTTTCTTTCTTGGCCACCTCTGCCACCATGTAGCATTGTTTATGAGACTTCATGCAGCTTTCAGTAGGATGTGTATTAGTTTCATTGAAGAGTCCACAGAGATGCTCGGTTGACATGAATGTTAATAGCAGACCAGAGAGAGAGAGAGAGAGAGAGAGAGAGAGAGAGAGAGAGAGAGAGAGAGAGAGAGAGAGAGAGAGAGAGAGAGAGAGAGAGAGAGAGAGAGAGAGAGAGAGAGAGAGAGAGAGAGAGAGAGAGAGAGAGAGAATTACAATATATAGGCCTATTTTCTAAGGTTTCAGAGTTTTGCTGGTTCTAAATATGACCACTAGATGACAGTGCCAGAGTCAACTTAAGTGTAAAACTGTCCAGGTATGTTGTATTTGATTATACAACAATGAACTCCTGTGGTTTTCTCGCGTATTCTCCCTTTTCTTTTGCGCACATTCTCGCCTTGCTCATTTTGCCTTATTCATGATTCTTGCAATAATGTCACATAGTTCAAGACAAGAGAAAATCTGATAATGTGTGAACAAGAGAACCGTAGCAACTTTCATCACTTGCTCATTAGGGAAGTGGTCAAAGCCCAAAAGTACTCGGGTACCCCTCCCCATGGTAGAACAAGACACAACCCATTTTTTATTGAAGATTGGTTTGTGGGACATAAAAAATGATGGTTGTGGTAACTTATTTTAGTGACAGGTGTATCTTATCACCATTTATAATGAAGAATCACTCTAAAAATCAATAAATTCTCACTTTGCTTGTTTTTTTGCATAAAATCAGCAATATATGCTGAAACTTGATGACATTAGGCTTATATTAAAGAAAACTTATGTAAAAAGTAAGAAAATAATGATACTAGACATTTAAGAACTTAAAGATGGGAAACAATGTAGAAAACTGCACAATTATGCAAAAATATTTTTGATTTTGACATTTTTATCTCCCCAAAATATGTCAAAAAACTTACAATTCTTGTCCAATATTGCATTTTTGTACACCAAAAATTACCCTTGCCATAAGGCTACGAGGTTACATGAAAATTATTATCCCAAGTTTATCAAAATTTTTTAAGCACCAAAATGTATTACCCCTACCCCCTTATTTTTGAAAATAATAAATACCACTGCTTTGTCGCTAACGCTATTCTTCAATTGATAATACTTCCTCATTGATAAAATTAAAACTTGACACAAGAACAAACTAATTAATCCAGTGCAAGTGAATTTAATGTCACCGTCTTTTAAAATTTTGAGTTTGGATATGGAATGAAGATCAAACCTACTATTTCGTCCAAAACACTGATAAATTTTCTATCACAATTTTGCAGTTAAAAACCTTATATCGGAATTTGCATGTACTTTGATAATAAGGAAAATGACTCTGTGTTACAGAAATTATCAACATACTAGTATTTGGCAATTTTTGAAAAAGAAAAAAAAGAACTTGTCACATAGTCCACCATCTCCAAATAGCTTGCCAATGCTGGCAATGAATGCCATATACTAACACACATTCACTACCCACTTTTTTCCCAGGACTCCTCATGGCACCATCATTTGTGAATATATCCATATCCCATGATCTATCATGACCTTAGGAGATGGAAGCATAGTACATGGAACTTACCCAAACACTGGCACAGTTTATATCTGCCTGTTTGTATTTGATGATACAGGGTTGTGTTATTATATGATTTGCAACCAAAGCATAAAATTAATCACATATTGGGACTAACTTTCTCAACTGCGCGATGTTGCGCCCAACACCACTGGGCTTTGACGAGCCTGGCAGTATCGGGCGCAGCGTCGCACAGTTGAGAAAATAAGTTCCAGTATGTGATTTATTTTGTTCTTCCAAGAATTCTTTTCCTTCTTTCTTTCTTTCTTTCTTTCTTTCTTTCTTTCTTTCTTTCTTTCTTTCTTTCTTTCTTTCTTTCTTTCTTTCTTTCTTTCTTTCTTTCTTTCTTTCTTTCTTTCTTCTTTACGACCAGATTTATCCGGAGTTTTTCTCAGACCCTACTTTTTCGAAAACCACCAAACTTGCCATGGTGACTGACCGACCAGTAAAATCAGGCACGTGACTTGGAATAGTCATGATGATTAAAGTTATGGAAATGAGGGGCAATTAAAATTTTAAAAGCTCCACATCTTCTAAACTATTGGAGATAGACAGAAAGTTCTAACATACACATATAGGTTTGAGACAACTGGCAAATCCAACAGCATGCAAACAAAAGTTGGGGAATTTTAATGTATGCTAAATTCAATGAATTTCTCAACAATCCACATTTTGACTAGGGCTTCTGCTGTACTGCATGTTATAAGCCTCCATGGTGCTTGCCAACCATTTTGCATTCATGATACTTGAACCTGTCTCATGGTATTTACGTGGGTTTATAAGTTATTTTGGAAGATACAGACTGAAACCTGGTTTGTTTACATTTTTCGCGGCTTGAATTAGTAGCGCAAGACGTTAAGGGGCACTGCAGGTGACTACTTTGGAGCAGAAAGACCCATTACCAGGTCTGTACGGTCATTATTTCATTTAATTACTTGAAATGTTACATACTATGAATGAATAAACACATAAGAGTGCATTTTGATAATTTAAATCACATTTATGCTCAAAATTAACACTCAATTATACAAAATGAGGGAGGTCTGCAAACAATTTGCTTTGGGATTCATGTCTCACACAATTTTAACTGATGCCAAGGGTTTCTGGGTCATAATTTCATTATGGAGAGCACACTCATGACTATGAAAACTCCAAAAATAGGATATTACTGTTTAAGAGAACAGAAAGCTTAGTTTAAATGGATGGCGATGTCAACTATGGGCAAAATTCTCAGTTACAGTCACCGTATTCATTCCAAAGTCTATAAACCAACATGACATGTATTTTTTATGGAAGTTCACAATATTTACCTCATGAAAAACACAATTTAAAATAGGCATCATTGGGAATTTTTTTTGGTAGCATACCCCTGCAACATGCACATACAATTTTTCAGTTTTTGCTCATATGCATTCTGGTTTATTGCATTACATATGGCTGTTAGGGAAAAATAGTGGCCCCAGTTCAAGCTTTTTAATATGATTTGTACACAAAACAATATTTGCAATCTTCAAAGATCATTTATTTGATAATTGTGGAGATGACTTGTTCCCTTCAAGACGTTCGGTACACTGGTCAAAAGAATTTAGAAATCTCTGTTTTTCATGTGAACAAAGATATTGGCATTTGAAACAAAATGCAAGCAAAAAATTGGCATGTCATGGTGCTACTTTTGTTGCTAGGGGGCGCTACATGTAAGGACTACAGAAATTTTATAGCAAACATATATATGGGTAAAAGCAAAAAAATAAATTAAGGATGCAAAAATATGCATAAAATAACTCAGTATGAGTGTATGCAATGTATATCAAGCCTTTTAATAACAAATATGTAGACAAAACATGCTGGAAGGTGAATTTAAATTCATCTCGTCTTGCAAAAATGTATAAGTGCTCACATTATTTTTTAAGTTTGAAATGGAAAAAATATTTGCAAATCCCTGAAAAATTGTAGGGGGTTTCCAAAATATGCACTGATTCCATTTATTAACAAAAAAAGATATCATACGGTGCTATTTTTTCCGCAATTGTACAAAAAATTCATGCATGTTGACTTAATTTGTTCTAAGTTCATAGGTACAAGGTATCCATTCATTGTCTTACTTCGATACCATATCAATATACATGTATGTAGGTTAAGTAAACAGCAGTACGTCGTTAATTTTATATTCCAGTCATAATATATACTTTCATAGTTTTACTGAGAAGAGGCAAACATCTCAAGATTCTCTCCATAGTGCAATACAGCAATGTGGAAAAAGAGATAAAAATAAGAATATCAAAATTATAGTTGCCTTAATACATTGTCAAATGGTAACACAGGCAGCACATTATCAAGTATGCCTGTGCCACCTTTTGATGCTGGGGTATTACTGTGCCCCCCCCCCCCCCTAGTTGGGACAGCGTTTCATAATCGTACCACATTCACAAGAAATGTAAACTACACTGGCCAAGCCATATCGTTTTTAGGATTCTGTATTTTTTAGGGACAATGTTGTTTTTTTTTTACATTCCTCGCATACAAGATTATCGGCTAGTAGTATGTACACTTAGTTCCATTATTCTACGACCTTCATCTCAGTTATAACTGTCAGTTTTTATATGTGCATGTGGCATTTGGGGGGTGGGCGTGGCACTTTCGACGGTGGCTTGGTCAGCGTTCGCTGGTTGTGTACATGCGTTTTGGTCTACCACTGCTGTGTTTCGACGTATTCTGCCTTGTTTTAAAGCATTTAGTGCTTTGTTTTGGCATTTGTTAACAAACCGCCCATTCTTTTTCCTTTTCACTCTTCGTAAACAATCCATTTTTCTCAAACGGAACTGTGCAAAATAGGAAAAGCGAACAGCAGCTAGTGCAGGTATCGACAAATACCAGCTCTAACTGTATAGAGGCATTGGACCATAAATGGTTGCGCATATCGCCGTGTACTGAACATCTTTAAGGTATTACGTGATTAATTCGGCCGGCTTCTGGGTAGAAGGATTATAGAGTGCATATTAGAAATGACCCTTACAGGTACAGGGGGCTGCCTCTTATATAATTCTGACCACAGTAACATCTTTTTTTCTGAAACTGACAAGTACAGTGTGCGGTATTTATTAGCAGGTCAGTTTTCAACATACCCAGCGTAGTGACTGAATACACATGGCCACAATGTGAGTACTTCGAGTCACCGCGCAAGGCGGCATGACTGCTGTCAATACTTTGGCTGTAGCAAACAGTAATATCTTATAATTTTCCCTATGATGAACAGGTTTTCTTGTTCTCAGATGATTCAGAATATTGTAAGGAACAATTCGGCATAGGATATGTTTGGGTTTATAAGTTATTTTGGAAGGTACAGACTGCAACCTGGTTTGTTTACATTTTTTGCGGGTTAAATTTAATTTAGTAGCGTAACACCTTCATAGGCAGCCTCCTGGCCATGCCTGCTGGGTTTATGGTTTGAAAGTTTTGGGTCTTATGGCAAATGGGAGGTTGGAGTGGGGTGGGTTGGGGTGGGGGAACTCCCAACCACTGTGTAATGAGGTTCTCAATAAAATACAGAGAATCTCTTTCTGTTGATGCAAGAAACATATCTAATCCATATTCACACTAATGCTCGACAGAGCTGTAAGTGCACCATGGCTGAGACTGACCAGTCAGAGTTGGCTTGCATGAGGCTAGGAGTCTGCTAGGTTTATCAGTCCCAAGGGATCAGAGGCATTGGAATTCTAGGCAGAACAAGCCAGAGTGTACCCTCTGTTAAAAATAGACTACATAGAGAGCTGAGTTTGCTGGACCGATCAAAGTCTGACTTTTAGTCCTCAATGACTGTTTTCACATTTTGTTGAATTTTGAAAAAGTGTGCGAATTTGTATCATCTCAATGGACACTTTCATGTCTTTGTTTTCTTGTAACCAGTGAGATGAAGCCTGGTTTTCATAGCCAATACTGAGTCATTATAGTGCATGTCTCAGTTCACAGGTACATGTACATGTAGTTTTGTGACAGCATCTGTTAAAATTTGTTTAAGTAATAAAGGAACAAAGACAGTTTTGTATTGCATGTATATACATCCCTCTGTATTATTATATGTGTACACTGTACATGCACATATACTCATCAATACTGCCCAGAAGGGCTGACCCTCTCAGGTATGGGCACTTTTCTCTGGTCGGGAAGGTGCCCACTGTAGAGAGGTTTCACTGTACAGTGGTACCTGCAATTTAAGATCACCCCTAATGCCAGATAAAAGTGGTCACATATAGGACAGGTTGTCTTTCATCTCAAATAAATTAACAAAGAAATAAAAAGCCAATGTCTTTCTTTCTGACCAAGTTGGTCCAGAGTTTTTTTCAGACACTATTGCAAAAAACCACCAAGCTTGCCATGGTGACTGACAAAACCAGCAAAAGTGTGCATCTCATTTGGAATAGTCATGATGTTTAAAATGATGCAAATTTTAGAGGCAACAAAAATTTTAAAAGCGCCTTATCTTCCAAACTATTGCAGATGGACTCAAAATTTCAATTGTGCATATATACTTTTGTGACACTTGCCACTATAATGGACAGTATAGTTGTAGAATTTCAAATTATGCTAATAAGGGGCATTGACAAATTTAAAAGTTGAGTATCTCCAAAACTATTGTTCATAGAGATGCCATTCCAACTTCAATTTGTAGGATTTTGGCAAAACCGCATCCAATGAACCATGAACCAAAGTTGTAGGATTTCAATTTATGCAAATTAGGTGAATATGCAAAATGTTAATCTTTAATAGCTTCAAATCTATCATAGGGGTGCCATTTCTACTTCAATTTATGGGTTTGTGGCATAACCCCATCCAATGAACAATAAACCAAAGTTCTTCTAGGCTTATGATTCATGCAAATTAGACAAATACACAAAATTAGAATGTTGAATAGCTTCAAAACTACTATAGATACTAGTTTCATTCAAACTTCACTTTATAAGTTTGGGACATGGCCACATCCCTTGAACCAAGAACCAAGGCTGAGCATTTGAATTTATGAAAATTAAGCTAATACACGAAATGTAGATTATGTTGAACGATGGCGAAGTATAGCATTTCAAACTGTTCTCATTTTGAAGGCACCCAGATAGATTTGCTGTGACGTAAATCTTCTTGTCTAGTTTTATGCTTTATTTGACCACTACTGGATGACTGAAAACACACATTGTTATGATTTGCAACCATTACCTGTTCACTTTTGATTGTATAGTTAGATTATGGCAGTTCTGGTCAAAAAACTACCATTTTAGACCTGCCAGAAAATAAGGGGGGTGGGGTAACCCTTTCTCTCCAATTTAAATTCTGAGAAAGGTGAGGCTATATTTAGCATATTGCCTTTTAGCTCGATAATTAGGGCAATTTTTGGTGCATTAACTGTTTTCCAAGAGCAAGGACTTTGAGCACTGTGTAACATTTTATGCACCGTAGAATATCGAACCTGAAGGAATTTTTGCACTAATTTGCCCAAATGTGGTATTTTTCGACATTTTATGACAACAAAACCATGCAAACATCATTTGTACAGTGCTTGCCATGTTATTTCAGATACTATGAGCCATATTTGGTATGTTTCTTGAATTTATTTTTTAAGTTATGCTCACTAGTGTCTTGTATGGAATGATAGTTAAAGTGATGACTACTATTTTCAAAGATATGGCTATAAAATACCCCTGTCATCAAATTAAAAGACCACAACCATCATAATCCATAGGGAGGGGTATATCCTTAAATAAGCCACTTTTTAGGGTTGGCCACTGCTCTACATAGCGTGAAACCTTGTCTGTCCATGCCTGAATTGTGTCACGTGAGCTACTATCGCTGCATATACAGCTCTGTCTGTCAAACTGCATGGAGACAAATTGTGTGTCAGAGACTCGGCGGGTCTCTTGCACACAGTTTGGGTAAAAATATGCTTTACTCAATCCATATTCTTATTTAAGTCTTGTCAATTATATTCACAAAAATTCTTAATTTGACATAAAAGGATTAAATTACACCAGATAATAGCAATCAGTTATTTTCGGCACTTTGGACAGACATTCGCATATATTTTCATAAAAATCAAAACAATTCCTACTTTTAAAAGGACTATCTTTAATACTGCCAGTATACAGTGGAAGCCTCAACATTTATTTTTGAACAGGTAATGGTTGCACATGATAACATTTAAGAGAGCTGTAGTGGCGTACTGGCAACATTTTCGCTTTATGTGCGGGGGGTCGCGGGTTCAATCCCGGCCCAATCCAAGAGACTTGTCTCTGGCACTCAATTATACCAGTGGTCCATGACTGGTTTATCAAAGGCCATGGTATGTGTTGACCTGTCTCTGGGATTATAAGACCCCTTGCTGTTTATCGAGAAGAGTAGCAGCAGGTTTCTGTCTGTAGAGAGGACCCCACTGGAAATAAGTCGCATCGACTTTCGTGGGTTATCCTTGCGCCCTAGGTGCTAAATGACACATACACATTATATAGGGGGAAGTCTATGGCTGTGAACGGCATGTAGGGTTAACTGGTTTGGGCTCGTTGTTTAAAAATATGATGCATTGCAGAGAAGAATGTGTTTAGTTATGGTTTCAGAGTCCATGTCTTTTAACTGTGCATATATTCAAAATGATTATAAAGATGGTACTGTCATATCCCATCTTGCATACAACCCCACCCCCCACCCCATCCCCACCGGAGGGCTCTGAAAAACGATGCAAATATGCAGGTGACATCATCCGCCACAAAAGTGCACACCAACATATATAATTTTGCTCAGTATCTGTTCATGGATAACGTTATCAATGAATTATACTTTAATGAGACAGACTCAAATTATTGTGTGGACGCTAGTGCTGTATTTACAGCATGTAGATACAGCACTGTATGCTGCATGCTTAGAAGGAGACTTCCTGTTTTTCATTCAGTTTTTTCTGTCTCTCCGCATTTATCAGCGGTCTACGGGTCATTTCTCAAACGGTCAAATTGATATCAAGGAGTGCCTAATAATTAGCAAAACGGCGCCCCAATAGATTCAAAGAATTATAATCATAGATGTCTAAAAGGGATTAGATGGTAAAACATATCTCAAGTCGTTATGATATTCAATCGGAATTTTATAGGTGTCTAAAGTACGAGTTATAAATAGAACTATCTATAATTCAATTTTGAATATCTGAAGTTTCGATGAAATGTTATAGTGGCTTGCCCTGATCAGATTTTGCGTGCACGGATTTATAAAAAGGATATTTTACAGCCCATTATTTCTTTTGTACTAAACAAATACAACATTGTAAGAATGTAATAGTGCAATTGAAAATTGATGATTCTTAACATCAAAGGGTGCAATGCCCCAGCATGGCGCATCACAAACTGCTACATGCAAGTAAAATATACTTTTCATGCAAGTCACGCATCATCTTGACCTGAACATGAACTCTGTCATATGTTTTAAAAACGAAGCAATAGAATCTGTTACTATGAAATCCCTGACGTACGCGATGGCAAATATATACTTTACTTTTTTGCAGTTGCTTCAAATGGCCGTGTAATAGCCCGCCAGCTTAACTCGAAAAAATGAGCATGCACTATCACCCCCACCCACACATACATACATACATGTACATGTAAAGAGTCATGCGGGATTTGTGTGCACATGTTCACGCCCAGGATGTAATGAGAGAGGTTATGATGATATTCAGGCAAAAGTGAACCAAGATGCCAAAAAAGACACATTTGCAAGCATATCTTTTCTTTCCTGACTTGCAAGAGAGCAAATAATGTAGTTAAACTGACTGACTGCGCTGCACAATGAAGGAGCACACATGTTAGGTTATCTATTTGCGCAAGCGAAACAGAATTGTGTGCATTCTGATCACGGTGCCAAAACTGACAAATAGCCCGAAAACAGGTCTATGCTACATCACCTATCTAGAGGTAACACCTGCATCATGGCAAAAATTGACGTTACACTTCTGCTCATGATTTGTCCACTGCTGTCTCCGATGCCAGTCAAGGGCAGCTTTAATCTCACAATTATTCACACCAATGATGTGCATGCTCGCGTTGAACAGATTAATAAGTATGGCGCCGCATGTAGGTTGAAAGACGAAGCAGCTGGAGCTTGTTATGGAGGTGTGGCGAGACGCTTTACTATGGTAAAAAAATTGCGAGCGAAAGATCCAGAGGCTCTTCTTCTTGACGCTGGCGATGAATACCAAGGCACTATGTGGTACACATACTACCGTGGGAATGCCACTGCGCACTTCATGAACCTGCTTGAGTATACTGCCATGGTAAGCCACTATCGTTCATAATTTTATTTGCTTCAAACATGGGACATTTATGCGCAAAATTTAATCTTTCCTACTTTCAATGCATGCCAACTTTTAGTTAATTGAAATCAGAATGATCAGAAAGTGAACATCACAAATATTACTTTCGTAAACACGCGAATTCATATATATATATATATATATATATATATATATATATATATATATATATATATATATATATATATATATATATATATATATATGACAAGGTACAAGTCAATATTTATCTTCACTGCATTGTTTGATGGCAAAACGGATCTTTAATGTAGAAGGTCTTCAGATACGGAGAACAAACGATAAAAGACACACTGAGCATACAGAAGGTACATTATACAAATTAAGCAAAGAAGCTTTTGGAGCCTTAGTAATTTTATGCAAGAAGTTGAAAAACTATATTTCACTATATTCTAGAATACAAAGTATATGCTTCCGAGAAATAAAATTGCCAAAATTCCATGGCATATGTGTGTGCAGCACTATTTTTTCATTTCCATTTCTGTTAGCAAAATGTTTTATAAATCTTTAGCTATTTAGACAATCAAATATGGATAAACACCGACGGCATTAACGGAATAATGGTATTAAGAAGCATTTTTACTTCTCGATGTTTCTTAAATTAGACGGAAGATAATGATGTTTCTGAGTTTTGCATGGACGCAAGCGGGCACATGATGACGGGAAGATAATTGTGAACATGTTAATTTCAACTGAATTGTAAAAGTGATGCAAACAAACTAATCATGTTCTCCAAAAAAACCTCTTGTGGACTCACAACATATTTTCAATGAGACACAGAGCAAAACATGATACGTCAATCTAGAAATTATTACATGGAATGTTAACAAGACGTATGTTTTCATGAAAAGAAAATATAGCACCGGGAATACTCAAAAATTAAATCGTCTTATTTTTGCAGTGCAAATCTGAACTGCTTAGAGCATTTCATCATTAATGTGAGTGAAAAGTTTAATGTACCTCGGAGAAAGCATGTTTAAAGTAAGCCAAGAGCCCGATGATTGATCAGTTTGGGGTTGCTAGTTTGTGGCACACAGTGTTCAGTAGCCCTTTTCTGTGAATTCACAGAAAGGGACAGGCCAGGAAGAAATATATATTTCCAATTCTTTCGAAACATTGCAAAATAGCAAATGGGACGCTAATTTTGTTTGTGTGGTCGATTTGAGTTTTTTCAAAACAGGACAAATGTAAGACTTTTTCCAAGCACCGGATATTCGGATAAATAAATGAATCTTCAACAAATTCTGTTAAGGGACCACCAAAGGCTGTGCCTGTGGATTTGATAAGTATATTCCTTACATTGTCTGTCCCGGGAGCTGAGCTAGTCCTCAGGAACAGCAGGACTTTTATTGGTCGTTTCTTGTTAAATGAAATTCTCTTCAAACGTGCCCTCATTCTGAACTGGATTTCGGGCAAAGGCGGAGAATCATTATCAGTCGCGATCCTGTATTGATTAGCAAAATTAGACTCAAATATTTCACATTTGAAAGGAGTGTCACATAAACGTGAATCATAGCCAGTGGTATGATTGACCACGAACAAATTAGGCACTCAAATATCAACAACCTATAATTGGAGTCCATTTTGCCCTTTGTGACAATTTCATCGAGAAGAAAAATCGTGACATTCCAAGTGCAGAAATTCAAGAATATATGAACACATTCTATACAAAAGCATATTATTTAAGAACACACGAACATGTCTGTTTTCACAATACTGAAACATAATTTTATCTGGGTCATAACGACATTTTATCTGGTCATAACGACATTTTTTCTGGTTAGCACGACATTTTATATAGTCATAAGGGCATTTCATTTGGTCCGGATCACTTTTTGTGTGGTCGTAACGGTATTTTATCTGACATTTTATGTGGTCATAACGACATTTTGTCTGGCTAGGACGACTTTTTATCTGGTCATAACGACATTTATTATATGATCTCTGGAAGTAAAAAAAAAATGTAAAAACAAAACAAAACAAAACGCGCAGTACTGTTCAATGCCAACGCCTTCCAAGGAAAGCTTGCTTCCTGGAAAACGTTTTACTTATATTTCGTCTACTTTCTAATTTCAAGTTATGGGCAACTCAATGCATTGAAGAATATTTAACCTTCGAAATGCAGACGATGTGTGCAAAGGCGGGGGGGGGGGGGGGGGGGCTTCCCTTGCAATTGCTGCGCAAAATGCAGACCTGCAGTTTAGTCTGGTAGATAATGCTGGATTTGCTTGAAGTCGATGGCTGAAACAGTCGAGTGCTTCTTCCCTGGAGATTTCCCTTTAATGTTCGTTATATTTGTTGTTATGGACACCAGATTTTCAAAGCCCTGCAACTGCACAATAGTGCAACTTAGGTACACGCAACTCACATTAAATCCCTCGTTTCAGTCGGAAAATACGTGTTCTTAGTGCATGGTTCTACTGTCTCACGCAGGTATTAAGCTGATTGATTTTCCCCACCAACTTACATACATATATGATATAAATATTTGTTAAGATTTGACGATTTGGATTCCACACTATTTATATCTAAAGCTTATAACCAATGTGTTTTACTACCTGGTACCGATTGGGCCATGTACTTAAAAATGTGTTATATGCACTTGATTTTGAGCATGTGTGGATTAATGATTTCCAAAACAGGTACAAAATCACTCGGCTACTGTATCAAAAACTTTCATCCACTTATGCTAGTAACTGGTTATCTTATATCAACAGATGTAACAATAATAGTTCAGAAGAGGGGAAAAATGTTGAGGATGATGCATTTCGTGTTAAAGTGTAATAGTTATGATAACCTACGTCAAATCCAATTTGACAAATTTTCCGTTTTCACTGAGTTCAATAACTTGACTGATGTGGAAAAGTTTACCTTTCTTGTGTCTGACATCTCTGGCAATGTGGTAATAATGAACCCGGTCCTGCATGGACTACGTGAACACAGCTTTAGTAAGACGTACCTACCTGCTTAATACGATTTGAATGACTTCTGCAAACAACTTGCAATATGGGTCTCCCTTGGTGGGGCACTTTTCTGATTGGCGTGCTATTTTGCAATGTTTGGATTTTTAGTTTGCTTTTATTGACTATATATGTTTTGTCTTTTTTGTCGCCTTTTTTTAATGAATGTGTTTAATGTATATGTGACCCATGTTCAAATGTATTTGGACTTTGCCAATAAAAACCTGAAATCTGAAATCAATAACCCCTGTCTCATGCAGGTATTCATTTGATTAAATTTCCTCACAACCTACATGTAACAATAGAACAATATTTGTGAACTGGCTCATACTCATGCAGAGAGGTGTATATCATGAGGAAAACGAACCTCTCGTGTTGTTATAGCCCATGGAACACAAAAGGAAAGTTGCATCTAGGATACTGGGTTGTTATGAGTGTCTTGTGTATTTGAAAGGAGTACGAGAGGTTCGTTTTCCTCATGATGTACACCTCTCTGCATGAGTATGAGCCAGTTCACAAATATTGTTCTATTGTTACATGTAGGTTGTGAAGAAATTTAATCAAATGAATACCTGCGTGAGACAGTAGAAACATGCATTATGCACAAAGAACATATATTTTTGGACTAAAACGAGGGATTTAATGTGAGTTGCGTGTACCTACGTTGCACCATTGTGGGGTTACAGGGCTTTGAAAATCTGGTGTCCATAGCAACGAATATAACCAACATTAAGGGAAATGGGCAGGAAAGACCCATTCGGTGTTTTAGCCTTCGACTCCAAGCACATCTCTTAATTATGCCAGACTGATGAAGTAGACCAATAGCCCGGACCTCTATGTAGGTTTTTTTTTTTCTTTCGGATTCAAAGTAACGAACTCGGGGTGCAGCTTCTATTGTCTTTTTCCCGGAATGAAATAACAATTCACCGAACATACTTTAGTAATAAATTAAACAGTAAAACGTCATTAAATACCCAGTAAAATTAACTAAAACCTTACATATTTCCATAAAATATTACCAGTTGTGTCAATAATGTATACCTCTTAAAATGTTATCGGTTCAGATATAAAATACCTGTACATTGAAACAAAGGAAACAGAAAGTTATTTTGAGTATTACCAAGTGGATTTTCGCAGTTTAAATAGGTACTCAGTGACTTTAAGGCAATCATGTTTTCCTCTAAATCAAACTGTAAGCAACAACCTCGAGTGATCTGGAAAGTCAGGGTGCAGCTTCTATTGGAGACGCCTTCTCTATTAGAGAATTTACGGCAAACAAAACCCCAAAAAGGGGAAAAACGCTAAAAAGAGCAAGCTATCCCAAAAAGGTATGTACATGATGGCACAGTACCAATCTGTATACTCCATACCTTTGTCTATAAGACGACTTCGTCAAGTTTTTATTTTTATTTCTGTGGCACGGTGTAGCTAATCGTTTCGTATAATGCCTCTGGGAAACACTATATAAACCCATCTATGTTTTGCTGTATGCTTCCTATTCTTTACAATTTCAGCATTTTGCATTCCAAAACTCGGCCAAAGGGTAAAAAATGAAAAAAAAAAAAAACCAAAACAAACCTGTGATGATCATATGTGTGAGACATGTATACAATATTATTTAGATCAGGAGTTATGTAGGGTTACGGAAAGTACATTTCTAATTACTATTTCATTTTTTCATAACACACTCAAAATTGACAATTTTGCATCATGATCACCCGTATCCTGTTGGTTTGTTTTTTTGTTTTTTTTGTTTTTTGGTTTTTGGTTTTGTTTTTGTTTTTGTGTTTTTTTTTTATTTATTTGATCCAGTTACCCTATGCACAGGCTCTTCCCCTCCGATTAACCTTGTCTGAGCAAAAACTTAAACTGAAGACCAACTACACATATAAAAATATAGGTCTGCAATTGCAAGGGAAGCCGCTTTGCGCCAATTCGCTTGCACACATCGTCTGCATGTCGAAGGACCAAATAAAAAGTGGTCCGAACCAGATAAAATATCGTTATGAACACATAAAATGTCGCCGTAAGCTGATAAAATATCGTTATGACCACATAAAATGTCGTCCTTAGCTGATAAAATATCGTTACGACCACATAAAATGTCGTCCTAACCAGGTAAAATGTCGTTATGACCAGATCAAAAGTGGTCCGAACTAGATAAAACGTCGTTATAACCACATGAAAAGTGAAGTCAGATTGACAACAATCGGCTGCCGTTGCCAATATGACCAGGTTTGTCTGTGACTCTGTTTCTTTGCCTGGTCTGGAGTCGTACCTTATGGATTTCGCTTACGAACCAATAAGTTGGTGCCTTCTCTCGACCAGCGCAAATTGATTTTGTTATTCCTTTTGAATGCACGGCAAAATATCACAGACAACAGGGTAAAAGCCTCCTGCAGACTTTGGATCTGTATGGAAGAACCCCATGCACAGCAATCATTTTGTTACAGAAAGTATATGTTTTACTCTCACTTTACTTGACCTGTATGCCATGTTCTATATCATCAGAATCTGCAGATATAAACTCAAAGATCTTTGTTATGTTCGCAATTGGAGCATTATCGGGTATCCCTAGAAAGATATTATTACAAATTGCATGATGATATAATATCACATTTTGCCGCAACTTAGCACAAATTGCCGCAGCAGGACAATTATAAATTTCTGCAGATTTCTTATCACAAGCAGAGTGAGTATATTATTGTATTACTCAAGTATTGCTAAATCTCTAGAGCATATAGTCTCATCTTTGATACGCGGTGAATACAGACTAAAAGAAATAACACATAGTGTCTTCTGTAAGCCATTAGTTATACACTCACCGTCCATGACATGACTAATTCAAACTTGACTTGAACATATGTACATATATGGTAATCATAGACGACCTTAGCAAGGAGGTATAATCCCTTCAACAGGTTGATAAATGACGCACGAATCAAGCTTAGGATTCTTGGCCTTGGAACTGCAAAGTTTTTGTCATGGACAATAATAACCGTGTATTCAATGTTCGATATGGATAATGCCTTGACCCATTGATGTGATCATAAAACATTGTGCATGAAGACCTATGCTTCAAGCGAGATACATTTATCATAGAGATAATGCAATTGGATAGTGATTATTAATGATAATACTGTGATTTGGGGACATTTATGGGCAATACTTATACATTCAACAGCGACCGTCTTTCTTCTGAAGTAACGTCAGGGGTATCCAGGCTATAAAATATATAAGAAGTATACAAAATGCTACTGGAACCAAGGCACAAGGGTCTGTCCATATGTCTTATCACCATTATCTATCCTCAAACCCCATTTAGTATCAACCCTGTTGTGAGGTGTAACAGCCATAAGCACAAAGTCCTTATGTTTCTCTGGTTCCACCCTGGTAAATATTGATTCCACGCAAATAGAGGCACGTATATTTGCACATGGGTTTTGTCATAAACATTTTTTGTAGTGCTAAGTGCTAACCTTCTCCCTTTGTGAGGTATGTGAGAGCCTTCCTTATATGTATATTGTTGAATAATTATGTCTGTGTACAAACACAGATATTCTGTTTTTCGCTGGAGTTCTTTCCTGATTTCCGCTGAACTACACTAGTCTCGGACACCGTGAAAGCAACAACTTTGAACATTGACGGGTTTATCGCAGCATCTGTGATAAACTTGTGCACGTAACTTTGAATTGCCAGAAAGTTCCTGACAAAAAGACTTTAATGTGGGTACTCCACAATTCATTTCAGTTCAGTATTGAAAACCTCTTTATGTAAAGTATGATGATATTATGGTCAATACCACACAATCCATACAAGTGAAGACAGGGCAGCAGAAGACTGCGTGTTCATCTATATATGAGTACATAGATGGCAGTCGACTATATATGATTTATAGATATATATATATATATATATATATATATATATATATATAGTGACGCTATGCATTAATAAGTAAAACTTCACTTATTTAGCGAATTTTATCATTTGCCACGTTCATATTTACTCATTATTATGTGGGTTGTCTTTGCTGAATATTTAGCTAAGACAAGGAGTCGCTACTTAGAGAGACATGTACGGGTACAGGATCCGAAACATGTTCTGTGTAGTTACCCGCTGAAGACCTTTCAATTTAATTGGGCTAATAGAGCCCATGTCTAATTTCTACAAAAGAATGTGACGAACGTGTGCAATATGTACAATAGTACTTCCATATTTGCAAAGGTTCGACAGTGACAGGTTAGCTTTTGGAGTGCAAAGAGTTTGGACTGCAGAATAGGGTAGTGACTACCAGGAAGTGGTTCTATCTATCTATCTATCTATCTATCTATCTATCTATCTATCTATCTATCTATCTATCTATCTATCTATCTATCTATCTATCTATCCATCCATCCATCCATCCATCCATCCATCCATCCATCCATCCATCCATCCATCCATCCATCCATCCATCCATCCATCCATCTTTCTATCTATCTATCTGTCTGTCTGTCTGTCTGTCTGTCCATCCATCCAGCCATCCATTTATCATCTATCTGTCAGTCTGTCTGTCTGTCTGTCTATATGGGGTCACTATACTGGGAAGGTTCCTTAAGCTGACAGTAAAGAATCAAACAAACCGTAGTTTTATAGCTGTGTGAGCATCATGCGGAAATACTGTAGTGTAACCAACTGCAGCATGTCTGGAAAGGAACGGTCCTAAAAGACCCAGCTTTGCAAAATAAAAGAATGGATTATTGCCATCAAAAGAGAGGACCCAAGGACTGGCATGTAATAAAGTGCTTTCCAATTACAAATGTTACTAAAGGTCTAGAGTTAAATTGACCATGTGGGTTCAGAGATAACAATCGCAGTGTTAACATATAATTACTGCACCACTACTTATGATTCGTCGGATAATTTGTGACATGGTAAACAACATTATTTTATGTCTAAATTTGACCCTCTTGGATCCAGAAGTAAACAGCTTTGGGGTGGTCTCACAACCCATGAACCCTTGAGATAATTCATAATGTAGTACCCAGCATCATCACAAGGCAAAACTTGGCCCACTGGGCTTCCGTGGCTAATAACGTTAGTGTTGACATTTAACTATTGTCTTTTATAAATATTGAAAGTTTACAGAGTCGTCACGAACTTAATGGATGCTCTTCACCTTATTCATATAATAGGTGATTCAACTATTTTGCAGCTGATAGAAATTGGAGTTACCGTAGCACACTTACTTTACACCATGATGTTGAAGTGTAAAAATTACTATTTTTATATTACGCTTACGTTTTAAGGAGGCATACGGCCCCCTTGCCAAACATTCAATTAAAGCTCAGCCGTGATCAACTCTCACAATTTTCACGTGCTCAATTGTGCTCATACCAATTCCAAACTGCTGTAAAATTATTTTTCGATGCATCATGGGACCTAGAGAAGACAAACAATTAAACAAACAAACAAGACAGAAAACGTCCAATATAGACAGGCCAAAAGATGTCTACATACGATGGAACATCTCCTCTTTGCACATTTAAAGTACACATCAAATTGTTGTGTTATCAAGCCTACACGTCATTACTCTAGTTCTATCAACGTGATGTGGATACAAATGACGCACTAGCTTCAAAGTGTGTTTCTTTCGGAAACCACATCCTCCACGTACCGAAAACCGAGTCCAGCAGTTCATATCATCTATCAATAGTAAAAGGATCACTTTGACTTCTTACAGGTGGAAAACTTGACATGTCTGTTTAGGATATTATTATTTTGGGAGCACGTAGGTTTGGGAAAGAGAATGCTGCACACACCGAAAGGCATATGTCGCCATGTATCTTTTGCATCGCAGTATACAATTATCATTGCAGTCTTTTGGCAACCACGAATTTGACGATGGCGTCAATGGATTGGTTAATTTTCTTCGTACAGTAACCTTTCCAATTATTACATGCAACATAGATGACAGTGAGGAGCCGACTATACAAGGTCTTTATAAGCCGTCCATTGTAATAGAAAAGCGTGGGCAAAAAATTGGTATTATTGGATATGTCTCAAAGGAAACCTCTTCTCTATCAAATCCAGGTATATATCGGTTTCACTTGTGCTTAAAATTTCCTATAGCATATATATATATGCTTCACTTAATTTGTTACTTCAAACGCTAATGTTTCCAATATGCGTGATAAAAATGGCAATTCGGATCCTGTCATTTAAAGTCTCTAAGTTACAATTTTCAAAGTGGTTACATTTGTTACCATCTGATTCTGTCTCGGCATATTTGATTCGTCGTGATGATCTGACTTTATCCTTTGTCACAAGTTGTCTCGAAGCATGCAAACGATCAAGCAAATACAGATGTGAGTCACGTCAAACTTCAATTTCAAAGTTGACTCTGACAAATTCCAGTGACACAGAAACTCTCCAAAATTTTCCGTTTTTAGGCCAGCTGAGATTCTTAGATGAAGTCGAGTGTATTACGAAAGAAGCCAAGAAACTGGTTGCGAACGGAGTGAAGATAATCATTGCTCTGGGACATTCTGGATTTGATGTCGATAAAACTATGGCTGCCAAACTTAAAGACGTTGACATCATAGTAGGAGGACATACCCATACATTTCTGTATACAGGTAGCTCATCAAAGATCTTTAGTCTTTCTGTATAACCGGTGTTGTAATTTATTTTATTGAAAGTGAAGAATTTTTTGAAATCATGAATGTCGCACTTATCGTGAGGAATATTTTAATTTTATTGTATGCATAACTAAGCAAAAGCCCCATAAGTTCTTAGATGCTGTGAAATAAAACCATTGCCGTACTTTGATATGCACCAGCCAAGTACCAAAAGTTCTGACCTTAACGTATTGAGACACAAATGTGGTGCAAATCAGCATGGACAACTTTACGGCCCGGTAACTTTTAAGCTGTTCACATGAACATAGTAAAAGTATACATTTTTGGATTTTTCGAGCTCTGTACTATATGTAGGTAAAAAATCGGGACAATACTGATTGTAATTGTTGAATGAACAAACCATGAAGAAGAGCATGTCTTTTATCTCAGGCCCCAGCGCTCTTGGCTTAATAACTTTTTTAATGTATACAACAAACTTGTGACAAGTATGCCAATTTATTGGCAATATATCAAAATTCAAAAGTGTCCTTTTATTTTGCTGTATGTATTTTATTTGCGTAAGTGCAGGCATTCAAACACGGTGGCATCACTTAATCAGCTGAATGCATTGAGCATTGACATTCTATACAAGGTTAAAAACCAACTAGTACACGAAGAGAAAAATAAAAGGATACTTTTAAATTCCACACAATTACCTTTCCAACCCCGTTTATTTGAAGGAAATCCGCCGGTAAGTTTTTTGGGAAATGAAATTAACGAGTTCGAGTAGACGGCCTTTCAGCTTTGTTCAGGAACGGCAATCAAAGGTTCACTCGTCATCTTTGAACCGGGTCTGAGAACAATAATTCGCGCAATTTTACTCAAACACTTGTGGATTTTTGCAAAGTAAGAGTTCGGAGTATGTTTGAACAAACATGATAACTGTCACTCATGTTGTTTACTTCTGAAGAGCTTAATCGCGTTGTTTATTTGCTATTTGCGATTAGATCACAAAACATGGTTTCCCTGTCAAGCGTCCCGCTTTGCTACGCTTCATTTTGATTGGCCAATCTTGGTGACGCGACATGCCAATCATTGTCGTGTGGCCTCTGCTTGACGATGGCGCGCTACATTTCAATAGGATTGATATCACAGCTTGCTTGCCGCAGTTTTGAAGGCTTTGTTAAAAAGAAAAAAAAAATCTTTAAAGCATGGCAAGTGTTTTATATGATAAGGAGCTCCATGGGGTTTTTGTAAGTGCTCTATGTAATTGTACTGTTCAACATGATGGTAACGTTTCATTAGGTATGCTCCTACTACCTATATATGGTACTTTTAAAGGATCAAATAAAACGGGATGTTTTGTCGCAAGAAGTAAGCTGTACTTTCCATACCCACAACAAATACAACGATATCGAATTACAATGTATATTTGATCAAATTGCCACCCGATTAGTCAGGCTAATTGATAGTTTTGGGACCGGGTTAGCGGGTCGGACCCCACTATAATATCTGAATTGTACATACCCAAGCTCAGTCATTCTGTTTACCAGAATCTTTTCTTGCGTATGTGGTAGCATCTGTTGCTGGCTGCATCGCTGATTTTTCATTCCTAACTTTAGGTATTTTGAGACTGATTGTGCTAGTTTATCGATACAACTCCTGACGAACGTACTAAGATAAGACCACCAATGCAATGACCGAGTCTGAAGTGCGGGTTCTGAGCTCGCTGCAAGAACTTCAGATACAATTTAGACAAAAGCTTTAATTTTTCTGTTGAATTTAAATGTAATGAGAACTTGTGCGTGAATTATTAAATCTGATTAGAACTATTGGTTTTTTTGTGTGAGAAAACAATCGCTGCCACGTCGGTGATGAGAGACGGCGTTGAAACAGCAATGCCTTTTAAGTAGGATTAGGACGCGCAGTCATGTCATGATCTCGGCTGACTGTACGGCCTGTCTTCAACACTTTTCTTCGGATTAAATGTTAAAAACTCAAGATAGCATAAAGAAGAAAACAAAGTACATGTAACAAGAGCGACCTAATGCATAAAATGTATGACCATATGGTTTGGGAACCACGGCACTAATGCATCATCGTCATCGCTATCTTGAGCGGGTCATGGTAACATGCGGAACGGAACGCCGTTCCGGCAAATATATGCCGAAACGGGTGCTCCTGTGTCCTTCGCGCTTTTTCTTCACTTCTTTGGTCCCTTCAAACCTCCCCTACACTTACATCCTTCTCTTCTGAAAATATGGTCAGCTTTAAATATGTATTGAATAAAATCTACCGGGTTAACCACATATCGCTCGATCGTAAGATCGAGAGGTCCGCCATTTTGGATGTTCATTGACATCCGAATCTGTAGGTTGAGTTAATTTTACGGTTCAAGTTTGACATATCACATGAACAAATTTTTTCTTGTAAGTTATTGTTGTTAAATATAATGGAGGGATAAACAGACACATGTAGCCCAACCATTTTTGTGAATACGAACTACTTTTGTAGTTTCTTGTATGCTGAACCTCTGGCTGCCCAGTGCCTAACGAGGTTTGCCCATATGGCCGACCTCCTGTTCCGGCGATTGAGTGATGTGCATTTACCTTATATACGTCTTTTATTATATACTTCAAGTACTCTACATTGTCAGACAAGAAAGACAAAAGTGTGAGGTAGGTCTTGGAGGGCGAAATACGCTCCAATAAAGCGCAAGGGACAAGCGGGGGCCCGTTCCGGCGTATTTAATATGCCGGAAATGCCGGAACGAGTGGTTCCGGGCGGTTCCGTTCCGCATATCACCATTACCCATCTTGAGCGGACACAGCGATGGCCACGACCGGTCATGTGACCACTTTCTCAAGCTCATACCCTTCACACCAGCAACAGCCGCGGTCGGTGTCACCATGGAGGTGTAAGAGGAGTTACTGTCAACGCTCAGCAAGAAGCTCTACTAAATAGCCCCGTTTTTCTCTGTTTTGCAATTTCAGCAGAAATTTGATTTTTACATGACAGATACATAAGATATTCATCCATACAAAAATCAAAAAACATTTTCTTGGCCGAAATTGCGGGTGATTTGTATCTCGTTACTTAAAATGTCCAAATAGAAAGAGGTGCAGCAGTACCATTTCGGCTAATTTGAAAGACTTTGAAACAAACGCTTACAAAATAGTAAGTAATGGCCTAGATCACGGGGTGCATGGACTGAAACGGTCAAGTGTGGTCATATAGTTTGTGACATTGTGTATTTTCCCCTACATCGTTATATCGCCTCTGTTGCCAGACGTTGCGTATAGACTCTGTTGAGCCAGTTACTTCGTGTTATAATTTTGCACAGATTACCCGGCAGGATGAAAGGTGTCCGGGTACCTGACAATGCTCTAATATAATCAGAATAAATGTAAAAGAAAGGCATTGTGGTAAATAATTTGATCACGATAATTTGATTTTTTTTTATATATATAAATGAAACCAGATCATTCTAAATTTGTTTTTGAACTCCTGAGACTTAATGTAGTTTTCAATTTCCTTGAAATCAATCAAACAGGCAAAGTACCATCCATAGAGACGGCAGAAAGTGAGTATCCAACCGTTGTTACTCAGGTCTCAGGTCGCAAGGTGCTTGTCGTTCAGGACTACTCTTTCGGGAAATATCTTGGATATCTGCGGGTCACTTTCGACGATAAGGGAGAAATTGAAAGCTGGAGAGGCAACCCAATTCTTCTTGACAAAAATATAGATGAAAGTAAGTTAAGGTAGGCATAGATCTGTGCCGGGTTGAAATCATTGATGGACATGTTACAATAACTTTATACTGGAAACAACGTTAATAAAATTTGAAGGTATATATATGTAGACTATGTAGGCCCACTCTACCAGTGGCATCATGGTGCATTTCACTCGTACATGCCTCGATTTGTATTCCAGATATGGAGATGAGCTGTGATTTTTATAACTAAATGTGAATAAGCCCACTTGTGGTGTGACACCATGTGTGAGCAAACCATTGTGAATGTGGTCCACATCAAGAAATGCTGTTCAAGTTTTGTCTGCCATCCAGTTCATTAGCCCCCCACTCCCATCCCCCACCCACCGGGAACTATAGGTTTTCACTGTGTCCTTGAACCGTCCTTCCCACAACGTGTCAGGGCCGCATTGTTTCCCTACTGTAACACCTGGACCTACCAAATTTGGAGGGTGGATATTTTATGGGGTAGGGGTGTGTCGCGCACCAAAATTGGGTCACTGTCACCTTGACCTTTGAACTCCCCATAATGATTTGGTTTGTCTGGGCTGTTACAGCTACCAAATATAGCGTGTGGACACTTCATGGGAAAGGGTGTCTTGTGCACCGAAAGGGAGTCACTGTGGCTTTTTACCTTGACCCCACTTCAAGGTTTAGCATGTCCGGGCCATAGGCTATTTCGTACACCATCACACCTACAGCTACCAAATCTAGTGTGTGATAGGACACTAGATTTGGTAGCTTCAAAAGCCTTCATAGGATAGGGGTGTGTTGCCATCAAAATTGGCTCACTGTCACCTTGAACTTGATCTTTGACCCCCATAAAGATTCAGCTTGTCCGGGCTATATATCCTATATCATCACATGTATAGCTACCAAATTTGGTGTGTGGACACTTCATTGGATTGCCCTGGGTGTGACACGCATCAAAATTGGGTCACTGTGACCGCTGACCTTGTCCTTTGATCCCCTTAAAGTTTTAGCTTGTCTGGGCCATATATTGTATACCATCGCATCTCCGGCTACCAGATTTGGTGGGTGAATACTTTATGGGGTAGGAGTGTGTTGCACAACAAAATTGTGTCACTGTAACCTTGACCTTTGACCCCCCAAAAATTAGCTTGTCCGGGCCATATTTCCTTTACCCTGACACCTACAGTTACCAAATTTGGTGTGTTGACATTCTCTGGCAAGGGAGTATGTATTACTACACAATAGTTGCTCTTGTTATCTTTCACTTCGTATCGTACTCTGCAGTTATTAATGGACACATATGAAAAAGCGTGTATGGAAAATTTACAAAACCAAATGTAAGGTATGTGTTGCGTTGCAAGGCACTGCATCTGAACTATTTCTGAAAATATACGTCTACATTAAAAGGGCATTAACGAACTTAGCAAAACGAAGTCAAATCATCGCATGTAAAGAGAGCATTTTATATAACATGCAATGATTATGTTTACTACCTACGTTTTCTGATTTCTTTGCAGACGCGTCAGTGAAATCGGAAGTAAAAATATGGAAGCAACCTGTAGATTTAGCAAGCAATGTTACTGTCGGCAGCACGCTTGTTTTTCTTCAAGGTGACCGCACTGTGTGTCGCATAAAGGAGTGTAATATGGGTAAGTAGAGACTTTGACGAGGGTGGTGTCTATCACTCACTGTGTGCCGCATAAAGGAGTGTGATATGGGTAGGTAAAGACTTTGACGAGGGTGGTGTCTATCACTCACTGTGTGCCGCATAAAGGAGTGTAATATTGGTGGGTAGAGACCTTGACGAGAGTGGTGTCTACCACTTACTGTGTGCCGCATAAAGGAGTGTAATATTGGTGCTCAGAGACCTTGACGAGGGTGGTGTCTGGCACTCAATGTGTGCCGCATAAAAGAGCGCAATATCGGTGGGTAGACACTTAAACGAAATGGGTTTACCACTCACTGTGTTTTGCATAGAGGAGTGTCATATTGATGGGTAGAGACATTGACTAGGGTTGTGTCCACTACCCACTGTGCCCGCATAAACGGGTTCGATATGGGCAGGTAGAGACTTTGACGAGGGTTATATCTACCACTCACTGTGTGCCGCATAAAAGAGCGCAATATGGGTGGGTTGAGACTTCAACGAGGGTGGTATCTACCACTCACTGTGTGCCGCATAAAATACTGCAATATGGGTGGGTAGCGACTTTGACAAGGGTTGGGTCTACCGCTTACTATGTGCCGCATAAAAGAGTGCAATACGGGGCGGTAGAGACTTAAATGAGGGTGATGTGTACCACTCATTGTGAGATAAAACGATAAAAATGTATACAAATGATCACTTCTTATTTTGAAAATATGTTGATGTACATTGTACCTTTTAACCAAGGAGGGTTAACTCCTTGGTTTAACAACAGTTTATACCCAACTTGTGGAAAAGTCAAGAGTGAATTGCAATTAAAGATGTACATTGTAGTTATCTCCTTTTGTTGTTCCACATATAAAAGTGCTTACAGGCAGGGACGTATAAGTAGCCACTTGTATGTCCCTGTGACAAGTTAAAAACATTGAAGGGGAATTACCTTTGACCGATTAGGGATATCAGTTAAATTAGGATAAAATAAAAATGAGACTGTAAATTGGTGGTCTCGAAATAGAAATGTTCTCTTTACGGACAGGGTATTAGTTGGAGATTGGGCTTTCTTTGAAGTCGCTTTGGTCAAACCTCGCTGATCTGTAACACAGTTTGCATGAAATAACAATAATTATATATAATGTAAATATTGCAACCCATTGATTTCATTGTAACAGTGTGAAATCTGATTTTACAGTTTGCTCCCTTTAAAAAGGGTATATTATATATGTCACTTTGGGAGCTATAGTTCATGTAATCCTTTACCAGGACATCCAGAATTGGTCTATTTCAAGTGCATTGGTGTAACTTGCGTATATCAAATATCTTAATCGTACCACAACGCGTTTTCTTTTTCACAGGAAACTTTATTACTGACGCTGTATTATACCAGAATAAAAGACAAGCAGGTTCAGTTTCG
Organism: Hermodice carunculata; assembly: GCA_964020975.1. Taxonomy (NCBI): domain Eukaryota; kingdom Metazoa; phylum Annelida; class Polychaeta; order Eunicida; family Amphinomidae; genus Hermodice; species Hermodice carunculata. The sequence continues at coordinate 96,809,917 of OZ026614.1, read as the reverse complement.
TGGGAAAATGTGCAAGCTGTACTGATCAACAGTGGAGGAATGAGGACTTCCTTTAATCCTGGTAAGGTCATAGAGTATTTGAATGCATGCTCTTTCAATTATAAGGCGGAATCATCGTATTCTCGTCGTCTGAAGAAGAATCATCACTACAAGTATCTATGGCGTGTGTTTATTTTATTTTATGTGATTTCATTTAACTTTATCTTTTGTAGTTTAAACAGAATTGCAGTACTAACACGCCACAACTAGCATCAATATCAAGGAACAATATCATTTTTCTGCCAAATATTGCCGATCGCAACAACGGACAAAAGTGCAATTATCTCCCAGCGCTGCAATCCCAAGATGGCTAAACATCGCCTATTTAAATTTTGGCAAAAAGAAAAAAAAAAAGGGGGGGGGGGGGGGGGGACAGAGAAAGAAAGTCCTTCCTAAAACGAGCCTCATGATCTTTTTATTTAACTTTGACACGGTGAAGGTTGCGAAAAGTTATGTTTCCCAATGTAGTCGATCGTGGTCATAAAGTAATTATAAATGATGGATGAGTTTACGTGTGTGCTGGGATGACGGGTATTAGCTATTTGAGTCATCTGAGCTTCTGAGTTACACGTTTAACAGCCTCGCAGAACAAAAGTGAAGCGTTTTAATAAGGGCAGCTATAATTAACGTTTGTCTTGAAGGGGTTATGTATCAGAGGAGTAATTATGTGTTTAAACGTTGCTGTACAAAACAAATAATTAGATCAATATTTTTGAGTAATCACAGAAAAGAAACTTTCTAACCATAATATGACCAAAACTTTAACAATAAAAAAAAACCATGAAAGGCAGAAAGTAAAGAGTGAAATTATTCAACCTGTCCAAGAATTGTGTGACGACAGTTCAAAATGCAGGTAGCCTTGTGAGGCTCAGCTGTGACAACCTGGGTAGAGGGAAACAGCAGACTGACACCTGATGACAATCAGTTTTGTGGTTCTAAAATCCAAATGAATCCTCAAATTTAAAAATATACTTAAAGTTTGCGCAACCAATTCTGCCAGATAAATATCGGAGATTCTGTAAATGTTCAACTATCAGAGGACCTATATATCAGCACTCTCTCTCTCTCTCTCATGCACTCAACACCTTTCAAACCTAAAACAATTATAATATTTAGTGTATAGGTACAGGTTCAATGGAATTATTACTGAAGTACATGCAACATTTTTTAACATTTGATGTATCCCAATAGTTCGAAACAGTACAGGTCATTTTCATAAAATCTGCAGTCAGCGAAACAACTTTGAGAAATAGGCCATGCTTATATGCACATGATTATATTTATATACCAAATGTAGATGTGTCCCACTTTTGTACTAAAAACATCACTTTATGTCTGAATCATCATTGATACAGGCGTTATAACACTGGGCGATATTCTGACTGTGTTTCCGACACGCGACACCATAGGATATATCCGTCTAAAAGGAGCGGTCCTGCTGCAGATACTGGAACATTCTGTTTCCCAGATACACAGGGTGGCTGGAAGGTTCTTGCAAGTATCAGGTATACATGGGGAAGAAGCTATATGATTTATCATTAAATATCACTGTGAGGAAAGAAACAACAGCTACACATCAGAGACAGCTGAAACGGGGTTTTTACCTGCACACTCACATCCCCATTCCATGCACAGATTATAATAGCAGCAAAATATGGCCATATTGTGTTCCCAGATTTTGCATATTGGTCACGCTTTATTTGATTTATCAACTTTGTAATTCCACATAAAATTCAGTTTCATAGATACAAACGCAATGTCTTACGTTCGTTATATATATAAATCGATGGTCTGAGGCAGTCGTCAATGGTGATGTTGGACTTCTTACACTTCGGAGAAATCCAACATCACCGAGAATGAAGGCGTCAAACCGGGAAAGGTAACCTCTTTGGAATTTGAACATTATCTTTTAGCTGCGGGAAGGGAGTCACCATATTTAAAGAAAGGCTTCTAAAAAGGAGGCGGTAGCATTGGACATGCATTTTTTGTTATCTTACGTGTATACTTCATGTGGGTCTCGTGCATAATAGTGTATGTTTGTATCTTTTAATAATTCAATGTTACCATCAAATATGCAAATACAAAATGATAATACTTTTAAATACTTTTACGTATTCAAGCAATGTTTAGCTTTGCTGGTAATTGCAGGACTTATACGATAAACCATACGCGATGGATGCGTGTCCATCATTCCGTATGCCCGAAAACGTTAGTTCTGAACGCGAAAGAGTCCACAGTTTTCAAGCTAATCCATATAAATGTCAGGACTAATGAACGGTGTTTAAAAACCTGGGTGGATTCTGATATTGATGGCACCATCTATGTTACTATGTAATCTATGGACCACAATGTCGAAAGTTTTTGTGAGTTATTTTTTTCAAAGAATTTTCCATAAATCATCAAGGAACTTGGTAGGATTGTTGATGGGGCAAAAAGACGAAAGCGCTTGGAAATGTGTGGAGTCACCTACACTATTACGGAAAATATGGACCGAAATGTGTTGCAAGTATACTAAATAGAGTATTCTGAGAAAGAATCTGGCTGATGATACCAAATGTACCACGACTGTTTATTATGGGCGAAAATTTGATATTGTGTAATATGTGTGCCCTTAACCAACTTGAACAGTGTAAAAAAAAAGGTTTCCTGAAATACATTCCTTGTATGAACTACAAGGAATGTATTTCAGGAAACCTTTTTTTTTCTTTTGTCTTAGTTTTTTTTTTCTTTCTTTTTGTGATGGCCATTAGATCTGAAGTTGTGTACATATATCCATTTGCCATTACAGGAACATTATGACAAGTCTGTGACGTGTGGAGTCATGGTGGCGTCACTGTTGGTATTAATTGAGGCTAGCATCAGAGGTGTCAAAGGCACACCAAATTCATCATTGGGAAAATAAATTGAGATGTAACTGCAGAATTTAGGCCAAGTAAGCATCAAGCCAATGGTCAAAGTTTGTAAAACGTTCAAGTGACTTTGAACTATTTTCAAGTTATTAGGCACTCTAGTAAAACAATTTTTAGTGTCATAGGTAGGTAGAAGAGTTTTACATATACTCATTGCCCATTTTGAATTTCATAGACAAACCGCATTTCCATGGTGTTTCTGGGCACTTCGAATTCTGCCTAGTGATGCAAGTTTTTGCGTGGTGTGGCAGTTATAAGACAGGTTTCATATTGTAGGTATGCAAATCACTTATGACATGTCAAAACCGGTCGGGCAGCGGGTCGCCGAAGTCTGGGTGATGTGTATAACGTGTCAATTTCCAGAACTGAAGCCTCTTAACAAAGCCACAGAATATTCCATTATTATGACGTCCTATCTTATAAATGGAGGAGATGGCTATTCCATGATTAAGCCTAACTTGCTCCAACATCACAATGTGGGTAAGGATTTTGTTGAGCTGGTCTTATGCCATAACCTTATTTAAACACCTGTTCCGGGCGTATATTTGTTCAACTTTGTATAAAGCTATATTTGAAAACGCATTGCAAAGTCCTTTACTTGTTTTTGATGCATTTTAAAATAAAACTTTGCACCAAATTTCACAGCATAGATTTATTCATTTTGTACACTATTCTGCTTACTTTACAACTTGGATAATATATATTAACATAACAGGGGTGCCAGTCAAATGTAAATACCCAGTTGGAGGTAGCATATTATGCTTTTCTCGAAGCTACTTTTGCGGATCTTAAACTCTAACACTTCATTGTTCCCTTGTGCTATTCAGTGCACCCATACTCCGTGAAATCTAGATCGAACAACTTTGATGAACAAAACTGACATTATCAACACTTTTTCCTTCCAATAAATGTTTCTGATGCCAAATATTCTGTGCACGGAGCAATTCGCGAAAAAACAACCAAACAGTTTTTAAAGGGACAAAAATTTGCGCATTATTTATGTGCACATTACGGTATTAGAAAAACTGTAGACTGCTTTGATTCTGACCCACAACTTTCTGTGGGTCTCTGCACAACGACCAAATAGCCATTTTACCAAACTGTATACATGTATTAGATTTTTTTCAGGAGTCTCTGTTACTTTGAAAGTACATTCTTTACACTCTGGGCGCCGAGAATTATACCCGACATCCGTGACTTTCCAATGTCTTTTTACTCTTTTATAGAGTACTTTGCAACCAAATAGTAATTGATGTACTGTTAAGTATTAAGTGATACATCCTAGAATCCCATTCTTTGGAGAAAAAGATGATTTGCCTATGTACATTTCTGTTATCGAATGTAATGATAATATATCCATCTAATTATATGTACCACTGGACATTATAAAGATTATTTTTCGAAAACTTAGGAGTGCGGAGATATGCAAGATAAAAATGAATAAAACTGCAGACAAATGTATAGAAAAGGCCCTGAATTTTTGTCGATTCAAATGTTATCTTTCTATTTTAGGGACGCTTTTGACGGATACTCTTGTTGAATATTTGAGACAACGGTCTCCTGTCCTGGCAGTCACGGAACGAAGAATTATGTTCCAAACAGCCGTCAAACCTGCCACGTGTGAAGGCATCACTCTTACTCCAAATGCGATACTTTTCGTGCAACTTTCTACTTTCTTAGCCATCTTTGCGCTTAATTAAACACGTGTTTATTCCTTTTATATTTAATCATTGAAACCTACGACTAAATAACCATCGTTCATCGCCAAAGGAATTTCATAAAAAAAAAGATAAGAATCAATTCCATGTTGAACAAAAACCACGAACTTCCTTCTTTTATAATTTTTTCGTTCTAAGTACTGAAAAACTGTGTTGCATTTCTTGCCATACAACCTGGAAAAAATTATAATTCCTAGTTATATTTTGGAAGTTACAGCTCTTTCAGAAGAAGTAGAGAGACGTTTAATCTTAAAGACTTTCTAGTAGAGAAACTTATGTAAAGTGACAGTATCTTGATAAAAAAATATTTCGTACCATTGTAGTATCTTTTCTTACTCCCTGCACTGCACTAAAATCCGTATCAGGAAAACACTATGTGCTGCAAAACATTTTATAAATAAATTTTCATATGTAACGAAGGCCTGGTTACATCCTCTACATTTTGGGAATGAAATAGCCACTGATCAGTCGGCCCTTTAGCTATGCTAATTCCGTGTGTATCGTGACATAAAAAGAATAAAGAAGTGGAATTATTTTGAAGTTGTACGGTTTTGATACCCAATCTCAATCTTTGTTAAGGAGCACAAGAGTCTGCTCGAGTCTTTTTTGTTTTTTAGTCATGAAGATTTTATCGTATGCTCTGCGCGAATACAAATAAAGCCCTATAAGGAGACGGGTATAGTGTGAAGTATGAAATAAAGTGGCCACTAAAATATGTTGCTTCGCGGATGATGAGTATATATGGATCGATCAAAGATTTCAAACGCAAACGCTTTGCATGCATAGGCAGAACTTAGTGGGTCTAAGCAGACAATATCTTTGGGGATGTCAACATGACAGAGATCAAGCCAGCATACCAAGCGACATGAATGGTAAGCTGACTATGATTTCTGTAAAACTCAGCACTTTGAATACCATGCGTTCTGAAATATACCAGCAAAATAGAGAATTCCACGACGAGATTTGAAAAATACCTTTTGTTTTTTTTTGGGGGGGGGGGGGTTGGATATACATCAAGGTGACAATAGAATTAATTCACAAGAAGGTTTGAACCTTAACTTATTTACCGAGATAACAAAGTTGAAAGACACGGTTAATAATCTAGGAGATTTAGGTCTGAATCAACCACAAGAAATGAAGGAGTTTGTATCACTACAGCTGGGAAGGGGAAGCATGCGGAGCTAAGCCCTAAGGAGAGAATGCTTGGCGTGTGGACCCTAAATCAACGGAAAATGAAATCAATATGGGAAAATAAGATTGCAGATTTGAACACCCAGTGGATAAAAAAAGAACCTCCTGTCATTCCGAACGAACTTAAATCAAAGCCTGTCAATAATGAAAGTGATGGCGAGAGGCAGATAAAAATCAGTCTGTTAATTGAGAAAATGTAGTCCGATGTTGAAATCAGAAGATTGAAAGCAAATCGGCACACAGAAATATTCTCTGATATTGATACAGGATGCAAGACGTTATAGGCAAATTTACCTCTGGTGAAGTGAAAAACATGGCAATAGATCCACGGGAAAAGATTGTAAATAAGAGGAAAGGAAATCTACGCATATAATGGCGCAGAAAAGTGAAAACTATGAAGAAAAAGGTGGCGCCCTCTACAAGAGCAAAACGGCTACACAAACCAAAGACAACCAAGAGACACCTACCAAACAGAGCAAAGGTACAACAAATGGAGAGGATCAGCGCAAGAATATCCCCCAACAGCAGGAGCCAAAAAGATATTAACTTCAAGTGCGTCTATTGTTGGACTATAAACTTAACAAGCAAAGAGTTGACACAAGAGCAAATAAAATTGCTGGAAAGGGATTGAAATTCACATCAACACCAAGATATTCTTAAATTTTGTCGCACTTTACGACTTAAAGAATTTTTCAACAAAACAGATTATGAATGGGATAAATCACTGGTCAAAGGAGAAAGTTCTTTCATCCCTCCTAAAAGTCAAAACGAGACATACGAAAATATTTCGACAGACTGAAAGAAATTGCGCACTCTCTCCAGAAATTAACTTTAACCACCAAGAAAAATGATTTAACCAAAGAGGAGCTACAAGCTATGGATGAATTGTAAAGTGACAACTGTATCATAATAAAAGAGGCTGTCAAGGGTGTGGCAGTCGTTATAATGGACACGGACTACTATGCTAAAAAGAAATAAGCATCACTTGCATCACTTGATGATGATCAATTTTATGAGCGATGTAAACTGGAAAGAGAAAATAAAGTGAGTGATGAAATGAGAAAAGTTATCAACATGTGTCGCAACATCTTCAGAACGAAAGAAGAAAATTATCTGGACGGTCTCCAATAAAAAAGAGTATCTTATATGGCTTACCGAACATTCACAAGTCTGATGTTATCAAAAGAGCTGTTAAAGAACAAGCTAATGTAGTATATGTACACGTTGTTCGACCTACAGATTTAAAATTCCGGCCAATCGTTGCAGGACCTGTATGCAATATAAGCAGACGTAGTGAAGTCGTGGACGAGATTTTAAAGCCATATTTATTACATATCAACAGCTACGTGCCCGACATTATTGACTTCATTAACAAAATACCACAAGAACAAATCAAGGATCGGTATTTAGTCAGTTTTGATGTGATTAATCTGTATAGTAACACGCCTCATGGGTTAGGAAAGCGCACAATTGAATGCTGGCTGAAGAAGTATCCTGACACACACAAACACACATCAACGTTTCACGAAAGAGTTTATTGTAGAAGGACTTTCATTTATAGTAGAGAATAATGTGTTCAAATTTGATGGACAATATTGCATACAGAAGAAAGGGTGTGCTATGGGAACTAAATGGGCACCAACTTATGCGACGCTCAGTCTCGGATATTTAGAAGTTTTATTTTACGAAACATTAAGAAGTACATCAGAATCGTTATCCATATTTTTTGGAAGGAACTGGAAACGTTACCTAGATGACTGTTTCATAGTGTGGACCAAGTCACTATCAGATTTGCATGATTTTAATCAAATTTAAAATCAGGCAGAACCAAGTATTCAATATGAAATGAAATATAGTAAAAGCGAGCTAGAATTTCTACACTGAAAAGTTTATCAAAATGAGGGAAAAATTTCATTGGATATGTATTTCAAGAAAACAGATACTCATCAGTGTGCACCATTTAATTCATGTCCCCACGGCATACTAAGACAAATATTCTACATAATCAGACAAGAAGAATCTGCACAATAATAGAAAATACAAATAGAAAAGCGACACGCCTGGGTGAACTGCGAAATATTCTAAATGCCAGGGCTACCCTGATTCGGTCATTTCAAGAGGTATACACCAAGCTTGAAGTGAAACGCAAGATATCAATATGATGGTCACGGACACAATATTGCTGGAAAGCTACCAAATTTTTGAATTAGAACAGAAATGGATTGTTTCAGTAAAAATTGATTCATGCGATTGTCTGTTGGGGGCTGTAATGAGATCTACATAAGATCCACAGGCAACGAATTACGCAGGCGCATGGCGGTGTACAGACAACAAATGCGGGTGCCTGAGACACGGCAAATTCAGCTCAGTGACAGTGAACATATTGATAAATATTCTAACCTTGTGCCTAAATTCTTTGTATGCCCAATATATCATATGCCAAATGAATCTGACATAGAGAGAGAGAGAGAGAGAGAGAGAGAGAGAGAGAGAGAGAGAGAGAGAGAGAGAGAGAGAGAGAGAGAGCGAAAAGAATTCGTCTAACAACTTAAATATACACCGAGGCTTAATGGTGTAATTTACTAAATAGTCATAGAAGGCCACATCTAGAACAAATTAGGCCTATTTTCAGTACGGAGACGTTTAATATAAATTGATATGATAATGACATCATACATTATAGTGGGCAAGATGGCATAATTTACTAATTATTCAAAGAAGGCCTAACCTAGGACAAATATAAGGCCTATATGTATTTAGGAAACGTATTATATTAATTGATATGATAATGACATCACGTAATACTCCTAAATCAGTGACGTAATAAATAAACGTCATAGGATGCCTCAATGTTAATTAGGCCTAATAGATGTGACGTTACCAGCAGGAACTAACGTAAACTTTGTACTGGACTGAACATTGTTTCTATATGTATGAGTTATGAAGCTTGATAATCCATTAAAATGCTGAAACCGGTTGCGTCTGAAACGCACAAAATGCTTGCATACTTATATGAGTGTGTGTATGTATATATATATATATATATATCGCTTTGTTCTACCATATTATTTATTCATCATATTGGATATCATGATATGAATATTTTGACCAAAGCTCAAAGAATGAGCCTGTCATGACAGCTGGAGAATAGTCCGTTTGCAACCAGAACCAGAAACAATCGTGATAGCTAGTATCATTAATTGACGTTCGTGTGTTTTATTTGCCCTGATCCACCGGCACTCAGTGCCCATCCGATTGCCTCTGCTTCAGGATAGGTGATTCGATTATGACGAGAAAAGGTTCATAGTCTTTGGCCAGCAAATACGCATGACTGTGCAGGTGATTCAGACCTTTTAGACATGTAATGAATACAGGGTCTCAGGTGACAGGCTATTAAAAATAAGGGAGCAGAGATATTCTTGTCCTTTCCTTGTCATATCAAGGGAATAAATATGCCTGATTATTTGTGGGTTTAGGAAAGATCTCATTCAATAAGTAACCCTTGAACCAAAAATCATGTTGGGCTATTGTTTCATTGAGATTTGCCTCGGAACTATAACTATGGAGGTAAGGGTAAACAAATACACGAGTCGCAAAAAAGTGAATTGGGTTAAACCACATTTTCTCTTTATAATATTACTGTCATTGAACAAAACTTTGAGCAAAATGACAAGTACAGTTTCAACGAAACTGTTAAATGAGAGAAGCAAGCCTGCAAATATAGCCACTTTTACATGTAACTCTATTAGGTATGATATACTGGTCCAAGACTTCATGACATAAGCCTCATGTTTTTATCATGGTCTTCTGCTGTATTTTCCGCAGTCGTACATTATGCAGGCATACAAGCGGAAGTAACATGTTTCCATCCTTCCAGCAATGACAAATGGTATGGATACAGGGAATATTTTGATTTTGTGGCGCAAGCACACTTGGCCCACTTTGGTGAGGCAAACCAAGATGCCCCATAGACCAAGGGTTGTATTTAAGTATTTTTTCCTGAAGTGCTAGACTTGCCTTACTGTCAAATGTAAAGTATGTCATTGTCATTTTGCTCCCTTTCTGTCCTTGTGCTTGGGTTCAACTGTTGGGCCAGAGTTCACAGTGAAATGGTACCCAACTGTCTTTGTGGCTAACCATGAGTTAGTGCGGGTACAAATTCAACATGTCTGGTGAGTACCATCTCCAAACTGCCGATATACCAGCGTTAGCTGTACGTGGAAACTAACAGATCCCTCCTTTATCTATAAACAACGATCATCTCTGTATCAGTGAAACACCCATTCAAACAGTCTACAGGTGTATTAATGCAATGATTTTTTTTAAATCGCACGTGCGGGTGATGCAAAAAGGAAAAGCGTTTGTACGGGCCTACTACATTTAAAACATTTCAAAAGCAGCAAATCAATATCAAGCCAATGTGGTGGCAGGGAAGGCACAACACAAATACAGAGCACATCACTGTCGTGTGAGCCCAAGAAGACAGGAATAAGAATGATGTACCAAACTGAAACGAAATAACCCAACAACAAACACAACAATTGTGCCTTCAGAATTGAAAGCTCTTCAGCAATCCACGTAATCCACCACCGCAAAAGAGAGAAAAAAAACCAGATCCCAGAGCAGCATGTCGCTTACCGTGATATCAGTAGTCAATTGAGAATGACAAATGTCGCTACTCTTCTCAAACTTCCTGTTTGTTAAATGATTTAAATATAGGGTATGGAAATATCTTTGGAGTTTAAAAGAACTGGATGCATTATTGAGTTTATCAAATTGATACAAATTGGCGTGTCAGGACAACCGTAATTTCAAATAACCAATCGGTGTCGACCAGTCTTAGCGTCAATTGGTAAAGTGCAAAGTTGTCCTCAACAATGCACTTTAAAGCATGAATGGTAGCCTATACTGCAACATAACTCTCTGAGCAAAACTGTCTTTGAGGAAAATATTTTTATTCAAATGGAATATAACAAGACACTTGACGATCAAGGGCACGGGGCCAGATATTTGAACATTCTTAAGAACATTCCCTTACTGTATATATACACAATAAAACCGTGCGTGATCTTGTACTTTCGAAATAAAACTCCAAACCCTGTAACTACATATACTCCTTTCGACGCTGAAAAGCATCTGAACTATCTTCACTGAATGGCGCCACAATGATTTTTATTGATTTGATTGAACAATGTAGCACATCCTTTGAAAGGTATAACGATATTACCTAAATAGTTTAAAAAAAAGAAACAATACAGTTTTGTCATGTGGCCAAAATATTATTGCCGGGTTGCCCTTGTTGAAGACAATATACTTCTTGTCTTCTGAGGTATGTTAATTTTTAGCCATGCCACCGCGTTCCTCCTACAGTAAATACATATATGATGTACAGTAAACTTTGTACCAGAGTAGGTTTGACCAAAGATAGAGACATCAGCGCCGAGGTATCATCATTCAACCATTAATATCAATATGAGAGAAAATCTTATGGTAAATACAATGGAAATCACAACTAAGATGTTGGTTTTACATGATATGCACACACGGCCGTAGGAAGGGTCAAACGGCGTTTAAATCGTGTCCATTTACTGACTTAAATCCATTTATGGACGGAGTGTGCTTGCAATGTGTTTCCACCTGGGTATCTCCCACACTTGTGCAGTCTTACCTGTCCAACTCCTGATTAAAGGTGTCTCACCATACGTTTTTACTCTCGTCATCATTTTTCCTCACTTTCCACCTTGCTTTTCATTTTGGTTAGACGAAGGAAGATGGGTTTGCGGGATATTTTGTAATCCGTTAGTGCCACGACAATGTTCTCATCTGGGCTGATAGCGACGGAAAACACATCACCATAGGTATTAAAATACGTAGCAGTTGAAGAAAATGTGTCGGTGTTTTGCCCGCTATAGTAATTGTCCTTCTCGTCTTCATTCATCTAGAGTTTTTCAAAACACAAAGTGCACAAATAGTGATAAGGTCTGGCTTCCGTGTTAATTGTTCCTAGGATTCTATATTGGCCATTTTGAATTTATGTGAATTCACCATCAGTTTGATAATGGTACATAGAAAACATATTTAGCAGGTAAATTTCAAGTATCTTTCAGTTAAGGTATATCTCCTGCTCTACTCACAAATAAAAACTATAACATGGTTTTACTTAAAGTGTATTCACTCGACGTTCAATTTTTTAATCATTATCTTCAGTCGGTGTTACATACTCTATTTGCATATTCCTTCTATCAACTTGTAAAAAGCGTCCATAAATTTTCCGTGTGGTCAATGTCATACACTTTTTTTTAATCAGTCATAAAGCAGAACCGATAGCCCTACCAGATCTGTGATAAGCACTACTCATGTGTATCTTACCGGTCAAGATTACATCTTAAAGACCAAGCGTTTCAGATGCAAAATACCAGGTATTAAGTTCTCTGTATTATATTCAAGTTATAACAACCTTACTATAAAAATATGGTTATTAATTTCAGTGTCGACCGTCATCTACACGTGAAGTGTATTGTGTAACCTGGAGAGGGGTTATATATGTGTGTGTATGTATGTATGTATGTACGTATGTATGTACTTGTGTACGTATGTATGTACGTACGTACGTATGTAGTATGTATGTTTGCATGTATGTATGTATGTATATATATATATATATATATATATATATATATATATATATATATATATATATATACATACATACATACATACACTTTGCGCTTGTTCGCCAATTCCATTTCTTGTTGAAACAAAAATGTTCAAACAAGAACTGATTAGGATAATGACTAAAAATGGCGGTTACTGAATCGACTAGTTGCATTTCGTGGAATTGAGATGTTTGTTGATTTGATGTCACAATGTGGGCTGTCACAGTTATGTACGTGAATGTTAAGTTAATGTGCATCATTAAACTATTATTGCTCAAATTACCAGCTTTAGATATGTCGGTTTTAAATGATGGGGGGAGGGGGTGCATGGCTTTTTCTGCTTAACGCATGAATGGATTTTGGTGTTAGTTGGGTGGTTTGCACACTAAACATAATCTGGTTGCTCAAAAATTGTGTACTGGAACAGGCCACACCCGCTGGTATCCCGGTATTTGCAATACCGGGCAGGCGAACTTGCAGAGAAGAGCAATCATTAACAGCGAACGCCCCAATTTGATCTTCCCCTCACCTCCAGGATAACATCGCCCACACTGACAAGGTTCCGTTGGTATCCCAGTACGAGTTTCTTGTTTGACTTTGATACAACTGCACATATTGCTAGATCATCCTAAAATGAAACGTTGGAAGAAATTTACATTTTAACATTTAAAAAATATAATAACAGAACTAATAACTAAATAAAAAAAAAAAACAGATAAAAATAAACATTGGTACATGGCGCTGCATTGATCTGTTTGGTTCACCGCGGGCGCTGGTATACTTTTGTTCCTTTTTGTCGTTAGTACGAACTTTCTACCGAAAAGAGTGCTGTACATGATACACAAAGTCATCTAGACTTGACGGACACTATGGTTGATGAAGGGTAATTTGGTGTGAGTACAAAATCATATTGTTCGGTGTGGGATTCAGTTGAACTGGCTTTCATTTTGTTTGAAGTCAACATTACAACCTGTGGTCCTTAAATCAAGATATTATATAATAAGTTCAACCTCTTCAAATGTCATTAGGACGCTCACACGAGCTTCTGTGGACACGTTGAAGCAAGGGTTATCGGATTCTTTTGATAAGGATGTTGAATCAGTTGAAGGAAAAGAGTGTTTAGTTTAAACGTATATATTTAATCTGGATAGCGCTATAGTTCATCGAGATGGCTAATACATGGGTTCTCCAGAAAATGAGTGCTGATTATATATCCAGTATAGGTGTAGTAGGCTCCACTTATGTTCATGTGAAGAAGGTATAGATAACAATTCTTCCAGTGTAACACATACGACTTGTTAAGTAATGCAATACAGTCGATCATAATAGATGATGGCAACTTCAACTTACAAACTGTACTGCTTGGAACTAATGCTACGGGAGTTGCAACGTCATAGTTGTATTTTTTTTTTTTTAAATAAAATATGTTTAAACCAAGGGAGTTACAAAGGATAAGAATGAAAACAATATGCCAACCTGTATATCAGTTAAATGAGAACCCTACAAGGTTTTATAACAGGTTTAACTTAAGAGAAATTTTCATCTTTCGTCTAATCTATACTTTGTCAATAATGAACACATTTAAGCTTTCATGTCAATTCAATACCCTCTTCACCTGTTTCTTAACTTGAGTGCCCCGTAAGTCCGCCTATGTCTGTATTAAACATTTATCAACAAAAAAATGAAAAAAGGATTTACAGTGCAATGTTTGACTTCATTTAAGTGAGCTCTCGTTTCTTTGGTAATTGTTCTCCTCTAAAAGTATCAGTGGTTGTGTGTGTGTATGTGCGTGTGTATGTGCACCCATCTACGAACATAATACTCGAATTCATGCTGGAGGAGCTCTGGATCACCAAGCCTACAGTTGGTGACAGATTCTTGTAGAAGCGATGCAGGATGCCATATTGTATAAAATTTAGTCAACCCCCCAAAAAATTTAACTCATCATACCATAAAGAGCTTTGGTATGATTTTGATGTTCAATGAATGTCACATGTGCAACTGCAAAGCACTTTCAGAACTGTGGCTGATGCTAATATGTGTTTATGGACCAGTTATTTTGGGTTCATATGTATATGTTTATTTTTTTGTGTTGATGGTTTTGGAATCATGCAAGGTACTTCTATATCATCAATCAAGCTTGTCTCTGAAAAGATGTATTACTTTTTATTAGACATGCTATGATTTGGAAAAATCTGCATTAAATGTTCAATCTGGCGGGGATTTAGATTATTCTCCTCGGTACCAACGTGGAATGAGTTAAGTTTCATATGGCTTTAATATGTAGGGATCATATATTTCCTTCAACACTCACTGCATATATGAAACAAATATATACTGACCTCCAGATCACGGAATAGTCCACCAACATGTCGTTTGTGCATGGTCACCATTTTTGTAGGGTGAATGATGACTTCGGATTTGTTCTTCGGTAAAATAATTACGAACTGTTGTCCGGCTTCATTAGGTGGTGTCACAGACATTGATCTTATGCCTTGAAACTTAATCCTTAAATCAAGAATAGTAACGTCCAAAAGATGAAAATACACAGCATGTATATCTATTTTATTATTTCATTCAAAGCTAAAGTATGAAAATGAATTTATTCGACCAAGTTGAGGAATAAAAAAAAACGTGATTAAAAGCACCGACGTCATCGTTGATACACCTGCGAGGTGGGTGGGTGGGTGGGGGGCGATGGGCGGTGGAATTGGTGGCGGCGATTATTTTTGGCATTGCCTATTGCTTGAAAAAGTTTTAAAAACTGGTCTCTCGTGATGATTTTTCTTCATTTATTTGAAATTAGGGATTTTGTGAGGATTTTCTACCAATCAGTGTTCTTCGTCCACACTTTGTTTTCTTAGCAATCAGCTTCCGGTTCTTTGCGCTTTTGCAATTGTGACGTTTACCAAGTGGCATGTTTAAAAATCTGTCAAATAGTAAAAGAAATGAACAGTTCTGGGGTACGTTTGCAAGACCCACTTACTATTATTTTGCTTTTAATGATACAGATCTGACTGCAGATTCCGTTGATATGCTAACAATAATTTTAAACGCACGACTGTGTCACAAAATTTGAGAGACACATCAAGCATTATGGTACTCCTTGTTGGGTGTGCTGACGTATCACGCGCCATCTTCAACCATATTTCACTGAAGGATTTTATTTCAAAACTTAAACAAAAGGGTCGATTTATAAATCAATAAACTTGACCATACTTACAGTACATGTAAATTATACTTATAATTTTATTACTGTCGGGGTAATATAAAATATGGGAGTTCCTCCACACTTGCATAAGTAGGGGGGGAGGGAATGTTGATCAAAGCTACTCGTGGTATTGTGGGTATGCATTTTGATGATTCTGGATTCGCATGCTACTATTTCTTACATCTATGCAATAAATATATATATATATATATATATATATGATAATGTGCAAAACATTTGCTTCGTTAACAGCCAGACTCCTTGTTTTCTTTCTTCCCTTCCGCCGAATACACACTATTTGGTTTGTTTACTTGCAAGAATGTTCTTCATACATCAGCTGAATAGTAGGCAATCTATATCCATATAAAATGCCAGGTATACATACGGCTCATTATTAAGGGTTCTTAGCTTGTTCACGATGCTGTAGTTCAGCATGTCATAAATCTGCAAGAAGACAAGTCGATAACAAAGAATTAGACCTGCTCTGGAAAGTCAGTTATTGATGTAGATATGTATCTTCGGGGACACATCGGCAACGAAGTAATCGTATCCAAAACACAAAATTTCATCTTCGATACGCCTGTCCTTATTAAGGCACATTGGGTTTTCCTGAGTAGAACATATAAACACTTCAAATGGTAGCTGGACTGGTTTGCGTTTCTCAGCTGATAATCTTGGACGTTTTACTAATTCACTATTTTTTTCTGTGTAATGTGTTGTATTTGCCAAAGTACGTACCAAGATGTGTCCTTTTGAGGTGGCAATGACGGCTCTGGGTTCTCCATCACTCTGTGCGATTACCACATGCTTTGCGCTGGCTTCCAGTGTAACCAGCGGGTATGCTATGGGACGGTAATAAAACGATTTGTCATACAAAAGCATACCTTCTTTAAGATAAAAGTTGGGTGATTGAAGAAGAAAAATTGCAAAACTAGCTAGGAATCTAAAATGGTTTCCCATTGGCCCTAACACAAAGGAATGCATCCAGAGCATTGTTATTAGCACATATGATTGTGCAGAAACTAGGAAAATTAGAAAGGGGGTATAATATCTCTATTAGGACCATTCTTAAGACTGAAGAAAATACTTCTTAGTAGAAGTGGTTTAAATAGTTGTAATAGGAAATTCGACTCTTTATAGATACATCTTAATAAGGGGGCGCTATTGTCAACATAGCCTTCATTATATGTGTCAGGTTACGTTACGGAATTTCGTATAATGTCTTTAAAGTTTATATTTGACGGAAAGAGTCGAAAATTACTTGACCTTTATTATTGATAAAGTCAAGGCCATTATCTCTTTATCAATTGCATGCGTGGCCGTATGACTGACACTGGCGAGTTAAGCGTAAACACAACCAAACGACTAGGTAAAAGAATAAGTGCAAGAAAATTTGTCAGTTGAGGATTCAAGAGAGTTGATGCCATAGAATGAGTGACAACCCCCCCCCCCCCCCCCCATTTGCCTACACACCTATTACACATTGATAAGATGTGTGGTTTTTAGCCATCACTGATACATGTATAATTGTACAATTTTTTTTTTTCATTTTCCAAAACCTCACTTGAGGATGTTTCATTTTGAGATCCGGATATAGACCTATTACTATATTCATAGTTTAGTTTCTTTTCTGATTCTGTATGATGAGTTTGCGTAAACTGTGACACATAATGCAATGACATCTTACTGCTTCAAAATTAACGCAGATGTTTTTATTTTATTTATGATATGTATAGCTGAATAAAGGATCAGATAATATACCATCAAAAGTTTGTGAAGCCTGGTATTTTTGTTCGCGTAAACGTCTCCTTTGGGTCCATTTATCTTCTTTCTCATTTTCAGGCCCAGGCTCGTCCATCTTTGCGTCCGGGACTTTTGATTCTATGTTAAAAGTATTTTACGTTTACTCCATACAATCATAAATAAACGTTTGTGGCTTGAAAGGATACATTTAACAAAATAATCCATTTTAATAACACCACGTTTTGGTGTTGTAAAAGAAGGACAATACTTCTCCTTGATTTAATGGTTTGCCTTGGAGGAGATTGCATGTGCTGTGATTCTGATCGCTACTCAGTTCTGCTGTATAAACATTTGCCATGGCATTATTGCCAATACAACCGGTGTTTTCACAGAAAAATGTATTCATATCCCTTCGTTTCATTGTTGATCACGATTGCAATGAGCCCTAGCAAACTTTTTCATAATACACCAATCACAGCTTACAACGCCACGCAAACTAACGGAAACATGCAACAGTAGCTCAATCGGAGCGTAGCGTATGTCAATGGGCCTGTTATGTGTGGCAAATTGCAATTGTGTTCTTAAAAAGCTGTACATATCTTCAAAGACTTTTTTTAGTAGTGTATCGGGGAGTATTTTAAGAATCCGTGTAAAGGTCACAATTGTACCCTGTAACATCGAATAATTTGTATGTAGTGCATTTCTGGACAAATTAAATATAGTCACGATAGAGATTTAAACTGTTGCACCTTGGCCATCTAAATTTTGTTCCGACTTCTTTTCACTGTGAACGATGCATAACTTATAGCACTCGGTTGCTTTTCACGTGAGCCAACTTTTAAGTCAGCTCAGCATACAGAGTTGTCGTTCATGGATTCACAATTGCATTTTCGACTTCTCAAAACGATGGCCAGATTCTCTCCCTCTACACTTGTTGGGGATGTAGCTGGGTCTCTACCAAGTCTGTACAATACGTCACACGTCAATGACCTTTTTTTTAAATAAAAAATGTACTGGTCTTTTGTTTATTTTTTGGGTGTTTGTGGAAAACCAAATTTATTCTGCTATTCTTTGAAACAGCTTCGCCAACGCTTCCAGGTTTAAATTTCAAGGCTTGTTTTGTTTTTCAACAGGTTGCTTTGAGAATAGTTTCTGTTTAGATAATGAATTTGTGTGTGTTTTTGTAAATTTCCACTTCTCTAAATGTATGTTTCTCTAATACTCTAACCACATCTTTTTCAAACCTGATGGAGACGTACCATGGGTGGGTCCCTGCTAAGTTCATTACACAGATGACGCTGCAGAGATAGTTATATTTTTAATGATTTGGGGGTTAGATTTTGCTGTTGGAATTTAATAAAGGGCTTCTTCTCCAAACAGACTTGCCAAATTAATTTTAAAAAATGGCACACAGGCACATATATATTGAAGCTGCTGGCTGTTGTTCACATGGAGTGCCTTGATTTAATTATATTGATTTAAATTTTGGATAATATTTTAATGTAATGAACGTAAACCTAGGAAAATACTTCCAAAGGAAAACGTTTTCTTTGATATGTACTCTGACACAAGATTCAAAATAAATCTTGCTTCCTCTGGTTGTCTAATCCTGGTACCACAGCATGGAGGAGGTCTGAGCCTGATTGAAGTGAAAAGCATAAAATAATGTGAAAAATTGACAATGTCAGATGATCACATGGGTGATCACAAGAAGCAGCTCTCAATTTCTGCAATAATGAAAGCTGCTGGGGGCACGCAGTAGGAGCAATGCAATTAGCATAAAGTATTTGAGCTTGCATTTGAATGAAGTGAACCGTGCTTGATGATAGTCGCCTATAATATCAAAATTGTGAGCACATTTGGTTGACCTTGATATACTTTTCAAGGTCATATGATTCCTCAGGTGAATTTTGTTGCAGACTGACAACACAGTGAGGTGTAAACAGATCAATATGCTTTTGATTGCATTGATACTAAAATCCCAAATGGTCGTGCTCGATGTTATTTCGCCACAAATACGCCCACACACAAACATATGCAGAAATCTTTGTGCTTGCAGTTTTTTGTCCTCATTTGCACAGTAAGCTGACCACAACACTGTCTGCTCGTTTTATAAAAAGTTCAGCATATACAATTTGATCATGCTTTTCTTTACCTGCAACTGCATACCTGATTGCCTAGTCTCACTTGGTGAGATATTGCGAGATACGGGTTGGTACAGTGGGGACAAGCGGGATATTACTAATATTTTGGAAATACAGAATACTTATTAAAGGCATATGGAGGTTTTTCTTATATATGGCTAGGGAAGTACTAGAAGAATACCAGTTTGGCATTTGTGAACTTGAATTTCTCAAAAAATGCTAATTTTGTGAGAAATGCGCATATGACCTGTCTGTGAAAGTGACGCGATCCGCACGTCCCCGGTGATCGCCAGGCGTCAAACCCGTGCTTGGTGGCAGAAAAAGAATATGCATATTGCGTATTTAGCTGTAACAATGTTTAGGTAATGCGATCTTAAGTGAGTCACTACTTTTGTATTACACTGCAGAAAATGATAATTAACTCTAAAAGATAGAATAAAATAAATGGCTTATTCTAAAGAGAGTGATAAGAAAGTATTTACCTAAAGCCTCCTTGCTCGGTTTCAAGATCTCCATGCTCTCCAAATCCACGGTCAGATAGTAAACCTTTTTGCCTTGTTGGAACACTGGGACAATTTGGTAAAATAATCATTTAATTCATCATTTTGATGTTAACAATGTTACTGTCAAAATGATTTAAACGCTTTTACGCAGTCAGCGGCTTACACATTATGTTTGCCAGTTTCATCTTCCCAGTATTTATGCAAGCGAATGCTGCTCACTAATTCAGAACTTCGCCTTTTAAACTTTTTCTTAATTTACCGTCAACTTTACAAAGTTACACAGTGTATGAACACACTTTTTGTTTCGATTACTTCGGTTTTATAACAAAATATGATTTGTTTCCTAAATTGTTATAGGTACAAAATTTTAAAACGACAGTTGGTATTTACCTAGAAGAGCATATTTTCCATCAAGTGTAATATCCATGTATTCCAATGATAGCATCCGATACACACTGTCCGCCTCATGGTCCATGTTTATTTCACTTTTAGTCAAATCTGTCAGATTGACCATCGTGAGCTTTAAACTTTCTTCTTGGTTCAAACCTAGGAATCATAATGGAATAATAGAAGATATTTATTTTTTACCAACAACGCATATGTACAGGTTCTACGTTTATCAGAAACTTTCCCCTTTGCACCACTCTCATTGCCCTCCAGAAAATAACTATTTGGCTCGTACAAATGTGCCAAATGAAACTATGCAAAACAGTAAATTGAGCACAAAGATGTCATCATTTTTTTAAGATATGACATATTGTTTTTAATTCATACTCTCTCTTGTATTTTTTTTCTCGGATAAGAGTTCTACACTAGTAAAAATTTCATGATTTATTATTAATTCAATTCGTTGCTGAGTGCCTTGGAACATTTGTATGAAATAGATAAGAAAAATGGAACATTCTGGGGACTTTTTCATGTGCCTACATACAAATGTTCTGCTCAAAAAGTGAGATACTATATTAACTGTCTTCAGATTACCTAATTACCAAGCAAAATCTAAGTAATATTTGATAATATAAAGCAAAATCTAATAATATGTTGTTATTTGTAGCGCAGGTTTACATATATGTGATGAAACTTGGAGTGACACTTGAGATAATTGACATATTATTTTTAATATGACACCCTTGCCACCAGTGATGGGTGTCAGCCTGAGGCCTTCACTGGTGTAACATAACGTAAATCTTTGCCCGAAAGAATCTGTCTCTTTTCTCTGAGGACTACCATATAAATACGTAATGGTGTTTTATCTCGGTCCTGTCCCAGGTTAGGAGTTTATATGCTTGAAGTGGTACAAGACCTCAAAGAGCATACCCAAAAGTCTTACTTGCAACGTGCAAATGCATATCTAAATATACTTCATCCATCTTAGATTATTAATCAGACGTTTGTATTGATGGAGTGGGGCCAAAATGCAACTCTGTTATCGGGAATGTTATTCACATATTTAGCGATGTTTGACTTATGGTTCAATTACAGCTGGTCAAGAGAGAGAGAGAGAAAGAGAGAGAGAGAGAGAGAGAGAGAGAGAGAGAGAGAGATAGAGAGAGAGAGAGAGAGAGAGAGAGAGAGAGAGAGAGAGAGAGAGAGAGAGAGAGAGAGAGAGAGAGAGATATCAATGGGTAACAAATATATTTTATGGACACATTTAAGTTTAACTTTCCAGATACCAGTTTGTACACTGGTCTTTAAAAAGGTACCATTAGGTTTACAAGTAGCACCATTGTGATGTTAAGCATTACACGGCAATGATGATTAATGTGTATCCAGTTATATTTATTTCCATCAGGGTAAGACCAATTCATATAACATCGTCCTTTTAATACTTGATCAATTTGTGTGAAAACACCTGTTTTTTTTAAAGTTATATGATGATAAGATGCTGACATGTACATAAATCATCATGGTCTGATAAAGACACTATGTTATGTCGTTGGAGAAAAACACACCACCAAGCAAGATATATGATAATGGAATAAAATAAAATTATCTTATTTTTTAAGTTAGATTCACTGTTCATATGGCCAATGTTCCATCTTTGGGCAACATGTGTGTAGACAGCAGGGATATTTATTTCTGACCTGTACAGTTGATTAGGTGATAAGGTCAGTATAATTTAGAGACTTTTTGTCCTTTTCACTAAACAAGTATTTTGGTGTACCCGAGAAAACTTGTGAGATTCAAATGCCGTGACTTCAGGCAAGATTAACACTTTGTGAAGACGTGGATAGGACATAAACCTAGCTTCATCAGTCTAATCACATCAAAGGAAGTGCTGTGAGACCAACTGATGTTACTGACGAGAATTAGTGACTGGGCATTTTACAGGACATCTCTATTGCATTAGGGCATTTAAAGCAAAAATGTGGAACACATAAGGAAAATACAGTATAAGAAGCACTGGAAAAGAGGCAAAAGTGTTTCAGACTCTAACTATCAGGGTTTTAGTGGGGTTCTCTTTGAAAACAGGTTCCACTGTATTAGGTCTCATCAGCTTGTTAATTGGACCATCCCTGTAAATGTACTCCATTAGAATGTTTGTGATTAATTACTGGGACCATATATATTTTTTGAGACATTCTTCAGTAACCACAAATAAGCGATATTTTGTAGAATCCACGTGCATCTGTGTTAGCATCTGAGCTTCTTGCCAAAGTATAGACAGACCTCATTTCCTATTGGCAAAAGCCACACTGTATCTGTATTAGCCAACTTAGTAAGTAACAGTCAAGTTTGGTTTTTCAAACACTGGGTAAATAACCCACATGTACGAAACAATTTCCCCTCACACAGTAATATGTGACAACATGCTTCATTGGACAGGCCTGACTGACTCCAACTTAGAAAAATCCACCACGTCAATGCGAACGCTGAATCTAACTTTAAATGGATGATTCGTACAGACCCATGACAAGTTGGAGTCCATCCGGAGATGGTGCAATGGCCGTTGCCACCTCAGTAAATGACTGCAAAAGTGTGCCACTTTTTGTTTCCCATGCACTGACATTCAATCCAGCTGCTTTCTTGGCTCTGAAATAATAAAAATGGAATTTCAAAAGTTTTATTTTTTTCTCGGTCAGATCAGCAGTCAGTCAACTGCTTCTCGTGGTGCAGCTTCAGCGCAACACACAACCAAGTGCAGGCAGCCACCAGGAACCTTATATTCTTCTGCCTTTCAATGCGGCAGATCACACCCTGGAGATTTTATTGGGGAGGGGGGGGGGGTGTTTCCAATCAGACAGAGCTACACATTATCTCAAGTGCAGCGGAGAAAACATGAAGATTGGTAAATCATAAATTGAAGTTCATATCGGACTTTTAATCCATGTGATAATATTTCTGATATCCACATATTTCGCCGGTGATGTCCCCAGCTTTCTCAATGGAAGTAAAGATATTATTTGAACGTTAGACTGGTCAGTTAGGCCACATGGATTAAAAGTCCAATATGAACTTCAATTTATGATTTACTAATCAACATGTGAGAAAAATGTCTTTGAAGCAATATATATGAAGATTGGTGTGTCAAGCAGGTAAGACAGGGAGCCAATATTGACAATTAGACCAATCATGTGGACCAGCTCTTGTGATTCTAAAACATCTCTCAACCACCACTTCGAGCAAGGTGTCATGAAACCAAACCGCATAGTCAACTTCGTCAATGATGCCAGCTACGTGAAATGGGGCTCTGTCTAGGTTGACAATAAATTTGTTCTGATAAAAGGACTTATAGCTGCGATATTTGATGTCTGCTTTTAGAGATACAGTTACTTGTGTTTTAGTACTTGCCATATAGTGAAAATCACTTATCCCCGTATCAATACACGTTGATTCGGCGACCCTATATGGGGAGTTGGTTAGTATAACATCGATAAGAGTTAAAGCTTCCTGTCTTCTATAAGTTTTATGAGAGGAGTCTGGCAGCCATAATTTTTACGAAAAGCATATAACAAAAAAGTGAAATATATCATTGAAGAAGTTAATCATTTGGTCATTGAGAAGACCCTCAACTATCTTGAAATACATGATAAGATACTTACAGGACGATAGGTATACTTGTTTAAAGAATCAGACTTTTTTATTTTTATAAACAGGAAAAATGTCAGCTTTTTCAGGTCAGACGGGAAATCCCCTGATTCAATAAATTTGTTAATAACTAACGGAAAATTCTATTGAGGTTTACAAAATTCTCGCCGAAGAAAGTTCCCCTTTTCTGAAAGGTATGTACGTAAAAAACATACAAGTTACGATTATCGGGACAATGGAAAGTAAAGCAGCCTGTTTAGAAGTCAGTGACACATAGAAGAAATTCTGTAAATTTCCAAGGGGCCAAACTATGGAAAAATTTACCTTTCGATATAAAGCAAGTCAGAAACGTACGCTAATTCAAAACCCTAATCAACAACTGGCTTGGTCCATCATTTCGTGCTCAGTCTGTGTCCTATGTCAATTCAGAAATTAAGCTTAGCTGTTTTGAACATCACTTAGTTTCCTGATTGCCGGCTGTAAATATTTTCATCTGTGAGATCATTCTACATACCATTTTCCATTTATATTTTCACTGTGTCGAAAATTAGTGCCTCGCGCTAGTGTTTCTTATTACAATTTACTCGACGGTTATTACATATTGTATCGCATCCATATTTTTCTGTTGACAAGACAATCTGAGCAAAAATAATGAAACAGAATGCGTTTAATCCCTTTAATGTCCGGGTACTTTTGGTCTGTATCAGGACCAAAACTTACCTTTTTGCAGGAGGTGTTACCAGTATAACTTTTTTATCTTCATCCCCCAGCAACAACATAGGTTCAACAGCGTTCGGCGAAAACTCCGGGTTTTCGTACTGACGTACGAATGTTGCGGTCTCAATGTCCCAGCACTTGGGTAATTCACCAGGGGTCACTACGGGAATCAGAAGACAAATGTTACCATGAACCAATTCTATGATTTGTTTCATGTATGCATGCCAATGATCCCTCATATAGGAAGGCATTTCTTGCATATGAACGATTTTGGAATTGAAACTAGGTTTTTATATGATAACACGTATGTTTAGTATACTCTCTGATACACATCAATCCCATTTGTAACTATTATTGCGATATATATACAATATATATAATATATATAATATATATATATATACACACACACATATACATATATATATATATATATATATATATATATATATATATATACGGAAGTCTAGAATGCTTTCATCATGTTTAAAAACAATCATATTCTCATTCTCCGTATGACCTTTATACAAAAGTCAGAATGGAATCGCACACCAAGAAGACAAATTGAAACCTATTCCTCAAATTTTCAAAATTGGACATGGTAATCGTAATTCCAATACCAACTGACCTGTAACTGCATATTTACTGTCGTTTGTGATCAGGACTTGTGAACAGCGGTCATCAGTGCAGGGTTCTTTTCCCACTTTGTTGCTTTCCTCTGGAGTTTTTCCATGTACATGTGCCTGCAATAAGGTTTGTCTGTGGGTGTCTAGATCACTTCTTGCGACAAAAAAAAGATTTACGTATTTTGAAATAAATAAATGCGTTTCCGAGTAGAATACAAACACTTTATTACTCATCAGTCAAAAGATATTTTCAGTTGTGTTAATTTTAAAATGTAAAAACCAAAATGTAGAGACAGTGAAACCAAATGCATTTTCTGCCTGCTTTTATAACATTACAGAGGTGGCCTATCCTACTTAATAAACATATGCCTTAGTAAATAAATCTTTGTCAGGGTAAGCAAAACTATTTTAACTTCAAACTTGCGACATTTTTTAAGAGATAAACTGAAAGCGAGAGGTGGAGTGGTCGACTGTTGTACACTTTTTGCATTAAAGGGTTCACCAATAAAATGATTACCTTTTCAAGGAATAGTCGATTCCATGTCTTGAGAGTCATGTCCATGGAAGTTGTGTGTAACATTCTATCATCCTGGCTCAAGTGAATGCTAGTAACAGCTGTACAGGACAAAAAGTGAAAACTGAATATTGTATATTTTAAAGGTGATTAACTATTAACTAAAGCAGTGTTTCTCTTATTTCTGAAATAAATTAAATCAATTTAAAATATTCTGAAATGAATAGGGTACCATGCATTCCTCATTTACTCTTGTTATATTTGCCTTTTAAATGTAGCAATTGGACGTACTGACAAACTTATAATTCAGGGCAATCAGAACGATACGTACAGTAAGACAAGCGTGGCAACAAAATGCATTTGAGAAGACCCGGCTTCCACTACTCAACAATATCTTGCCCTTGGGACTGTGAAGCAATATACAGACAATCTTGGACAATATTATGTGTGCAAGAAATATTTAATGAAAGGAGGGCTTCAGACGGGAACCAACAATGTGGCTTTTGGCGTCTTTTCCTTGTGGCTCCAGGTGGCATGATGGATCCAATTAAGCTTTTGGGCTTGCGTTGTTAGCACAAAAAATTGTCATGTGACCCCCCAGAAAGTCCAATATCAAATGTCATGTAATAGGTCAGATTACTGTATTATAAATACACAGTTGATGTAAACGACAGATATCAATTCCTTGCATTGCTGCGCAATTGCCTCCCATCGATTACGTCAACATTTCAACTAACCTGTGGTATGCGCGTGGAAGCTAAAAAGAGATGTTTGGGCTTCGATATCCCAGAATGCCACATTCCCATTTGAAGAACCAGAGACCACAATTTTGGAATCTTTGGTGAGGGCTACACACTTTACTTCACCTTTCACATCGTTGCAAATGGTGCCAGCAAATTCCTCCTTCAACATTAATCGATGAAAAACTGTAACCAAACATCCCTTTCTCTGACTTCGTATGTAGGTATAAATATATTGAAATGTGCCAGAGATTAAATTACTATTGTTGAACCAGTCATGGGGTAGGTTATTACTGGTATGACAACGTTTTTATTGCAAGTGCTGTATGTATTAAATATTTATTTCTTTATTTCAATTGTCGATTCTCATACGAAGAAATTCTAGCAGTGTCAATATGAGCTAGTTTCTAAATCTGTAAAGAATCACATTTATATTTTGGATATCTTGGGAGCTCTAATATATTTATGAAACAAAGTCAGGAATCGAGTACAGGACAAAGTTCTTTGCCTGGCGTGGGCTAAATTATTCTTTATATAGTATGTCTTATATTGTAACAAACAAAATCATCCAATTGAATTGTCTCGTTTAGAAGTTTCAAAATGAAAGCTAGGACATTTGTGAAACAATCATGAAAATTTGTGATCCTTTCAAAACCATTAAAATATAAGTTATATCGTATATCAGTAACCTTGGTTATATTCCAAAGATGAATCGCCTTATTGTCGCCCGTGATGCAAACCCGGGCATCTTCATCAACAACCATAATGCAAGGATTTTTGTACCGACATTCTCCACTTATTTCCTTTGCAACTTGACCTGTAGGGAAAAAGGTATATATATATATATATATATATATATATATATATATATATATATATATATATATATATATGCGTGTGGATGGGATGTATGTATGTGTGGGTGGGTGTCTGTATGTATGTTTCACTTAAACATTTTGGATTGTATAATAAGTTAATATTTTTCTTAAATTATCATTCTTTACCTTTAACGTAAGAGTCATCATTATATTGGACAGGTCATCAAAATAATTATCATTTGAGTAAAATTTATCATATTGTTCAAAAAGCAACAGGAGCTTCCCACCTTCTAAATCAAAAACAACAAGTGAATTGTTGTTGCAAAGTCCAACCGCAACTTGTGTATTCTTTGGTGATTTCAGCATTCCCTTGAAAATGAGTGCTCCTATATCTGTAAAATATTGAGCAGTTTGATACAGCATTTAGAAGTTCCTTTTGTTGTTACGTGTACTGCAGGTTAAAAGACACAAGACCTGTTTATTCAGATTCCAATAATTGTTTGTAAAATAAAATGTCTTAAATACAATAAAATTTGCAATTGAACCAAGATATCAATCTAATGATGTTTTTTCAAACATTATATTTAGCTATTGCATATATATATACATGTATATATAGTTACTACATATGTACTTTGTGTAAGCGCATTTCGATATTGGTTCAGCTGTTTCTTCTACTTCTCGATCATCTGTTCACACTTTAACAAACAAGATCTAGTATTAATTTTACCTATGCTAGCTTTCTCCGTCAACGCAGGGAATATCCACAGTTTGACCTGTGATTTCTTGCCAGCAGTTCCTCTATCTGATGAGATTAACAGACTATCATCATCTCTCAGCACAAGGTTAAGCACGGCACCTGCATGAAATATATGCATATTTTTTATTTCACTTCCTCAACAGATAAATAAGATTTTAACAAAATGATACTTTTGATTAAAAAAACTTCATACAAATGGCGTATCTAAATATTTGGTAAGCAAATGGCACCATGGTATTAAACTGAGAAGTTCATAACATGTTTCTTTTTGTTAGGTTCACATTAGTGGTAATGGGATAAACACGTAAATCCAGCACCACACAGCATTACTGATCAAAAAGGTCGACTGATATCTCCCAACCAATAATCAAGTTATCCTTGATCAATGGTTCCCTCTATAAACCAAATCGTTATGGATTACCACATCATTATCAATGTCATCATCATCATCATCATCATCATCATCATCATCATCATCATCATCATCATCATCATCATCATCATCATCATCATCATCATCATCATCATCATCATCATCATCATCATCATCATCATCAACAAAAATAATAATAATAATAATAATAATAATAATAATAATAATAGAAGCAGCCAAACTAAGATGGAAAAGACTGGAATAATCAAGTATCATGAATAAATTATGTCACCTTCGTGAGCTGAGACTTCTTCACATTTGCCTTGGCCGAGATCAACAGTGACAATATCTCTCGCTTGCGTTCCTATCACTGCTCTGTCGCCTGCTGCATTAAGAATGAAGCACTCTACCTGGCCTTTTTCAACAACTGGAACACTGCAAAACATCCAGGATTACTGTGCATAGCCTATGTTTGGTGCTCATGGTTGCATATCGCAACTTTGTTTAGCATGTACATTTGTAATAGGAGCAATGCAACTGAAACAATTAACCCCATGCGTAGAAACTGCGACCAACTGAAATATTAAAAAAACATTCTACTCTAGTTTTTTAGCAGATCTCATAAAACCTGACATCAATAAACAAGGTTGTGTTTGAGCTTTTTTGGATTGAATCTGGATTCTTATTTTCAAGCCTTAAAAAACAATTAATATCTGTATCTTTTTTACTTACTTTTTCAAAGCTTGAGCTATTGGGGTATCCCAAAGTTGAAGCCACACCGCTTTCGGAGTGCGGAGTTTAACCACTGCTTTGTCAAGAAGGGTCTCAGTAATTGATTTTTCGATAAGACTTTTCTTGTCACGGGCGTTATATCCTGGGCGAGATTTATCACCATGAGTTCCAGGGCCTGTGCTTCCAACACGCAGATCTAGACAAAGAGGGAGAAAAAAGAAGAAGAAGCACCTTACATCTGCGGGTTAATGAACGTGGTAGAAAGAAACAGGGTAACCTTGTCACGGCTCTTGAATGCAAATCTTGATAAGCATTTTCTACTGTGGTACACTTTATCAGTGCCTCCACTATTGCATATCATGGATTCACGAATATGGATCTTAATACTGCTATGAGCAGAACACGTAGAGAGGTAAACTGAATTTGATTATTAGTTAATTAAGTAAGAATGTACAACACTCATCTTATTCATACAGTCTATTATATGTTTATGTCCCGTATGACATGGCTATGGCTAAAGGTATGCTCTTATCAAAAAAATGTTAAATCTGGCGACTGATTATTCAATGCCATTTCGTTCCGTTGGTGCCGCCGCTGTAAAGGGGAAGTTTTCCTAATAAAGTATTAAATTAAAATTATTAAATTTCCATTGAATAGTTTCAATATTTATTCCACTTTGGGTAAATGAAATCCGATCGCACACTTTGCACATTCAAGGTCCTCTACCCAGTCGTTGGTTGAAATAAAAATTATGCTGCACATTGCTGACTTATGTTATACTGACCATCAAGGAGACCAACGTATTTGGCATCCTGATTAATAGCGTAAAAGTCGCCTTTCACAAGTTTTCTTTGTAGATACTGTTTAATGTCATTGTCCACAAAGCTCCACACAGCCAGGCCAAACTGGGCTCCGAGAATCAGTCCTAAGCTCCCATCATCTGACGTAGCTGTGAATCAGAACTCGAGTTTCAACTATCCTGTTTATCTTACCTTTTATAACTTCTATTTCAACTATTTATTAAAGTGAATAATAATTAGTACATCATTAAAACAATAGTGCAAATAAATTTAACTGGCTTTTCAAGAAGTTATTTGTTCTTCATTCATAACGTGAGGATTATGGCCGTATTATCGATTATGCTCAGTTGACCTTGCAGAAAGACTGGTAATTGTCAGCGCGTGTGTGAATTTGTGTAGGTTTGTGAGGTCAAAGAAAATGCAGTCAACGATTTATAGTATGGCTGAAGAACTTTTGGTTTCAGAAAAAAATATATATAAAATATTGTTCAAGCTGGATGTAATTTTTCTGAATGGCAATCAATATGTATGTCCCTACACGCCGAGACATAAAAAACAAGCATTTATTAGCAAACAGGTTTAATTTCAGCCTATTTGTGCCATTAAAGAATCATTGAATTTTTCACCTGTCTAAGGATATGGGTTGTGGTCAACACCGCAACAGCCCAAAGCATAAATACCCATTTGCATTGTTATCTGATAACAATGTGTACCAAGAATCTTCTAGCTGCTTTTTAAAGTGTGGCTTCATTTTATATGCAGACATATAAAAGAAACGTTTGCCCTGATGAGAAGGTATATGACACAGTATCACAGAACATGTTGATTTGGGTCACATCAATGAAATTAATAGTCAGTGACCATTAGTTATCAAGATCGATATCCAAATTCAGTCCAATTTTGAATGGTCCAAATACATGTAGGAAAAGTAAACATGAACATGACCAATTACATAACAAATTCTAAACATTCATCTGGCCATGCATCTGCCATCAAACTCGAAACAGACAACATCCACAAAATAATAAAGGCTCGAGAAAAATAGATGCGGACAACAGTTTTAAATGACGTCAAACAGACTGCACCAAATTCCTTGTAATCAAGATTCAAACCATGATCAAAGTCACCAGCCACCAAGAACAGGGAAATCGTAAAACCGCAGCCATTCGTGAGTTCAGCTCGTCCGGCTTCTTTAATTGGCCAGGGAGAACTAAAATAATAGCGCTATCACGTGATTCAACTCCTTCAACATGCCATCTATGAACGAATGCATTGTAAGTAAATAGTGCAAGGTATCTCGCAAACCTACATTTTAAGAACTTTTACTTCCAGACAATTTTACATACCTACAATGTGTGTTGGGCCGTCATACCTGTGCTGCAGTGGATCGTCAAGAGTGGTAAAGCATTGATGAATAGGATACAGGAATGGCAGATCCTGTCTGCAAAATTTACCGTTGATAGCAATACATTAACACGAATCTTAATCAAACAATCTACATCCTGCATATGTTCAATTGATTTGCACCGAAATCAAGGCTCGAAAACTCCACTTTTGTATGAGACAGAATACACTTCATGTTTTAATTTATGTTGTACAAGTACATGTAATGCAACTTTGTCATTATGATGCAAAATACGATATATATATATATATATATATAATATATATATATATATATATATATATATATATATATATATATATATATATATATATATATATATATACAGTGAATATATAATGACACCATCTGTTCCCTAAGAAATGTGTCAGATAACTGAATATGTCAGATAAATGAGTCAATTAACAAAGAAAATAAACCTTTTCCTGTGAAAAGTAGTGTCATTATACTGAATATGTCGGATATTTGAGTGTCGTTATGAGGCTTCACTGTATATATATATATATATATATATATATATATATATATATATATATATATATATATATATATATATATATATATATATATATATATATCCCTACTATAACGGCATGTAATTCGTGAATTAGATCGCATTTTATGATGCCAAATGTATGCATATAAAACATTTTTCTGTTATGCAACAAACAACTCCATCAACAGTCTGCAAACTACGTATAACACATAAATACCTGTGAAACCATTCGACAGCCTGTGAAACTAGCGATTTCATATTCTTGTCATCGGAATGTTTAAATCGTCCGATGATCTGGAAAAAGAACACATCAAATGAAGGTAGCGATTGAGATCACAGTTTTCATCGTGGATAATGGTTCAATGAACTATGTTCCTAAAAATAAGAATTTGCGCCTCATTAATATTATCTGGAAGAACTGTTGGCAAGTCAACTTAAATCATGCTCACATTGTGGAGTGATAAGAAAATTGTATGCCTTATTGAAAACATTCCCTTTGTTTTAACGTACAAACAAGACGAACATAGAACATGGAATAAATTTGAATAAAATATGAGAAGAATGCTCACCGGACAAATATATGAATGAACTTTATTTCGCTGTACCTCTCTTATACATACAGTACTGGCGTTTTGCCGAAAACACTAAACAACACAGTAGCAAACAAACGATACTATACATACACCACAATTAAAGACAGTATACAGTTCATGTAATATATCGAGGATCAAGCCACGAAGACAAAAAGAAAAAAAAGAAAGGGTGTGCATGAATATTAATGCGGTCCATCAATTTTCATACAAGCAGCCCAAAACGAACTCATAATGTATACTGTTTCAATATCTTGACTTTTCATGAAAACAGAATTTTCTCCTCTCCCAAATTATGAAAATCTGCACAAATTTCAGTTGTTGAATCAAATTATTTTTTGCGTGCATTTGTAAATTTGAACAGGCTAAAATATAATGAGATTCGTTTCCAATGACTGGGTATACAATAAATAATCGTTGATCCAATGGAACTTTGGCTGGTCGTTTATGTCTGCCAATGTCAATAGGGCGATTATGGGCGCTGATTCTCAATCAGGCGAAGGTTTTTTGCACTTTTTTGTCTCTGATAATAAACAAGTATCCCTCAAATTCAAAATTCTCCTTAAATTAAGCATATGTTCTCAACTTCTTATCAGGCAAAAATTGTAGTTTCATTTCACTTTTACATTGTAATATAAATTTTTGCTTTGAGTAAGTTCGAGATCATATTCGTAGGGTATTCAACAAAATCATTGCCATAGTTGTTCCAAATATCACTGCACCTGATTTTATTTAAGGTAACTTTTACACTGGAGAGCCATTGAGATCTGCCTGTGGCCATTAGTTCACAATCATATATCTCCTTTGGTCAAATAAAATGTTCCTGAGTCCTGAGTCCTGAGTCCTGAATTGCACTAGTAGGCGTCGTACAAAGGTATGTCTTGATTTAAATTTACAATGCGATGGCAGTTTTTGCAAACACGAACCAAAAGAGAGAGAGAGAGAGAGACAGAGAGAGAGACAGAGAGACAGAGAGAGAGAGAGAGAGAGAGAGAGAGAGAGAGAGAGAGAGAGAGAGAGAGAGAGAGAGAGAGAGAGAGAGAGAGAGAGAGAGAGAACTGGGGTACTGACCTGTTTCACTTAACACTGCAATGTTGCATGCTTTTCTATTTACACCTTAGCAATATTTCAGGAAGCTAAGGTGTAATTTGTCAAATTCTGTTTTAAAGTAGCCACTTAAATCACCATGGGATATGAATTTAGAGGATTGGATACTATACGCTCCCCAAATTTTTCAACAATATAAAAATATGGACACAATAATGTTTTCAAAAGGTGCAGATATAATCCAATGTCCGTTTGATTACTTTACAATGTCTTCTTCAGTCTTCCCAATGATTTCAGTGCTTTGTCACATAAGTATTTTATAGCACCAGTAAAGTTTCCATTTGCTGAAATTTCAATTCCCAAAATATACATATTTTCTGACCACTTCAACTTTTTCGTTTCCAAACTGAAAATTCCGATAGACAAATTTACCAGTCTTGTTAAAAATCATTATTGTTTATTTATCTACATTTACAGATAATTTCCAGTTTTTGCAGTACATTGACAATCTATTTAAACAACGTTGTAAAGCCTTTTCAGATTCAGATAGCAAACTTAAATCATCTGCATACAATAAACAATGGAGTTATGCAACGTCACAGGATCACAATCTTCATTAAATACGTAAGTTAAATCATTCATATACAAATTAAATATAGTGGGGCTTAAAACACACCCTTGTTTTACCCAACTATTTGGTAAAGTTTTGCTGTATATTCCTTAAGAAAATTTTACTTAAACGTGTGAATCATTATACATATCATTCAAAATATTAAACATGTATCCACCAATATCATAAGTCAGCAATTTATACAGTTATCCCTCATGCCATACCAAATCGAATGGCTTTTGAAAGTCAATGAAACAGAAACACAAAAATTTATTTTTTCCAAGTACTGGAACATATTTATCAATTAGAGTCTGAAGCACGAAAATATGGTCACTTGTTCTCGATCTTTCTGCAAAACCAATTTGACACTTGTTATTTAATTTTCTTTCATTTGTGAAACTCTTGACACGTCTATTTAAAATGGAACAAAACAATTTACACAAACAGCTGTTCAACGGAATTCCTCTCTATGTGTTTGGATCCAGTTGAGATCCACCCTTGTGTAAAAGAGTTAACAAACTTGATTTCCAGGAGGCTGGAAAAAATCCCGAAAAAAATATCAGATTGAAGATACATTTTAAAAAGGGTCATAATACATCTTTACCAGTTTTCAGCATTTCGTTCAGTACACCATCTTTTCCAGGAGACCATTTCTCAGTGTGGATACGGCACAAATAATATCATTTTCATTGATTGTAAAATCCATGTCAGAAAAAGTTCTTGTTAAACGTATGTTGGACAAAGCATTTTGCACTTCTTCATGCATAGGACTCTCTTTTCTATTAACACCATTGTCATGAGTGAGCTGAGATGTCGTATTCAGCGAGTACTGTCAATTTTTTCACTTGGGTGAGACTACATTTTCAAGCTGTTATATTAATTCTCAATAATGAGCAGTGTTGTTATCAGAGAGTGTACAAAGTGACCAAATATTATTTTGTTTAAAACTTTTTTCTTTCCTTTTAACAATTTGCTGAAATTATATTCTCATTTTGTAATAAGTTTGTCTTAGTGAATAATTCTGAGGCTCACTAGATACTCGTCTTGCCAATCTTTTCATCTCCCGGTAAACAGAATAACAATCTTTGTCTGCATACGACAGTAGATGCTTGCATTTTCTGCTACTAGCTTGTTTTCTGCATTTTAATGACAGTTTACCTGCCTTATGTAAAATATATGTGTAAAATCTTTAGTGGCTTTATCTATCGAACTTCTATCATTTAAATCATAATGAGAATTCATATTAAACTGAAATGGGTATATTGTTAATCCGAAAGTCAAAAGAAACGATCACATGGTCTGAGACCCAGTTTGACCCTTGAACTTTCATGCATGGTATAGACGACAAAAGGATGTGATCTACTAACAGATGGTCAACACAACTGGGCTGTATCGCATTGTGGCTGTAACATGTATACGTTTACCTGCTAAATCTCCCTAAGTTCTCTTTTTTAGAGTTCGTAGCCCAGCTGACTTACCAATTTCGAACAGTTTATGACCATGTTCGTTTGTTTTACGGTTGTCCATGTTAATCCTACACACGGGAATATCCATTTAGTTTTCAGGTGGCAGGGGTATTAGATTGGCATCAGCTTTTCCCGGTAATACAAAATCATGATATGTATTCGTGGTAGCATTAAAATCCCCCAACAGTATACACTTGGCCCCTAATTTTGTATTTGTACATATTTCACGCAGTATAATTTCAAATAGATCAACATCGCTCGAATACATGGAATTAATGATAACTATATCCTAAATATAAATCTTCTTTTAAGCTGAAAAAACTCTGTTTTAGTTTTATCCATACAATGTCAGGATGTTTTATTGTGAAAAACTCAACACCATTTATGAAGTTGCATTTAACATATACAACAATACCGCCGGAATATTTCGTCGCACCTTGCGGTTTGGCTCTAGAACTAATATGTACTACATACCCTTTGATATCTGGTAGATCTTTGCAATTAGCGTACGTTTCTGACAAACCAAATACATCAAACGGTGCCAAATGTTTAGAAATTCTGTATCTTCCAATTTGGATATATTTTGGATATATTTTGGAATATCCATGGCCGCAAACTAAATGTTTGTGGCCATGGATATTCCAAAGCATTATTTTCAAGCATTCCATGTGGTTGCACAATGTAAATTTAGGAGTTCATACCGGTGGTATATTACCAGTGAAATAAAGTTGGCATGATGATTATATTTACAGCCAGTAAATCATGTGATGATGAAAACAAAAGGTTCAGCTGATTGGGAAAGCAGTTAAACCTCTTGTTTTGCATAAAATGCAGACAGAAGAAGAACATTTGGGACCAAGCCATGTAGTAGCAGTAGTAGTAGTAGTAGTAGTAGTAGTAGTAGTAGTAGTAGTAGTAGTAGTAGTAGTAGTAGTAGTAGTAGTAGTAGTAGTAGTAGTAGTAGTAGTAGCAGCAGTAGTTTGGTTCAGAACTACACGGAGGCTGTGGCATCGCTACACCTGTTTATATATAAAAAATTGTTGATTCCTTTACATGAGAAGAAAAATTGCTCCATAGCTTGGCCCCTTGGCACCTTAGCGAGTTGTTGCAATATATCAGGATATTGTGAGGAGATTGCTGGACTCTTGCGTCATCGTTTTGGTTTTCTTCTTCACATACGTTTATCGCTGATATAGACACATAATAAGTGCACACATTTTCAGGAATAGTTGTGAAACCCCCGATTTTAGAGCAAAATAGTTTACAATTTGAGACATATTTTGAGGGCAAAACTCATAGCTTGAATTTATCAGGATTTGCTTTCATAAAAGTATCTTTGAAGCACGTGATACATTTTTTTCCGCGTTTTGAAAATATAATTTAGCATTGAGTAAGTACTTGGTGTGATAAGCTAAAGCGTTGTCACCTGCAGGTTAAAAAGAGTTCACATTGGCGCATGACATAAAACAAGATTCACTCGATTAATGTCAACATGGGTGTGAAGAGAGTGGATGCGCTCTTAATGTGAGAGGTGCTAGGAGGGATAGTTGTGGACTTTGTTAACTTAACCACCGCAAGCATTTTCTCCAGTCCACTTAAGTCGTCAACCCCTTTCTCTTAAAAGATTCCCTTACAATATTTCAAGCTCGTTGTTATCCGGACGAAGAGAAAGCTTCAGTCGCGACGCCAGTACACCCCCGGACGTCCTTTCATCTTTGCTACTTAAGACAACATGTCGGCTACTACAGTTTTACTCACTCAACAAGGTATTGCAACTTTATGCATTCACTTAATGGTGTGTCCGTATAGTAGAGTCTGGTATACATGATGTGTGAAATAATCTTACCTCGCGTGCAAGGTTTTCGCTTAGGACTTCACTGTTTTCATAGCTATTACGAAACTTCTGTCTTGGCTTCCAGAATCCTTGTTGACAGAAATCAAGACTGTCTCGCAAAAGTTTCACCGAAGGAGCCTGGAAAAATGAAAGTCGAAAATTATGTTCCCTTGCGTGTAAACTGTTTGCAGTAGTATTTATATTTCTTTCTTCAAATGGCAAAATTACAAGTACATATGCAAAACACACGGGCAAACGAGTGCAATTATCCCGCAAGTCTAGCTTATTTCGAACGCCTTATGGTCGCCAAATTTGCCCAGGGAAGAGATAATAATGACAATAACCATAATGATAATGATGGTAATACAAATTACTACTAATATCATGATACTTACAACGAAACAACAACGATGATAAATCGAATGGTGATGAAAACGATATTCGGTTAATCTAAATGGATGAGCTAACAGTGAACATACACAAATTCAGAGATAAATGATCCTCCTTATCAATTTGCATAAATTTTACATGTTTGAAAAAAAAAACAAATACAGTTGTACATCTAATGCGATGCACGGTAAGATTTAGATGTCAAGATTAAGAACACATTCTATATAAAATATTAAATGCATAAAGTTCATTTTTGAACAAGTTACCTCCAAAACAAAACAAAAAATACCTGTTGTCTCTTGTCCTCGAGAATCATGTCAAGGTCATCCAGAAACACTTTCACCGATTTGAATGCATTCATTTTACGTTGCATCCACTCAAGGTTGAAAATCATTTCTTCTAGCAGTTTTGGACATGCTGGATTTTCTTTAACTTCTAAATGAAACGTATGATAGGGAAGCAGGTCTAGTTTCCGTTTGTCGTATGTGCACACATGTTTCCATTGTGTGACACGTGACTTCGACACCAGTTTGTTATCAGATACTTGTCTCCATCCCGCCTCTATTTCCAGCTTGTGGTCTGACAAAGCAATAGGCTTGTGAAGGCCTGCTTTTGCTTTCAGGACCTGGACAAAATCTGCATGCAGAATTGCGTCATCAGGAATGAACAGGTCTGTGGCTACTTCCACGAATTCCTTTCGGTTCCAGTTAAAAACAGTTCTGTCATCTATAGTTCGGTAACTGAGAAAGGGATCAAGAAAACTGATTAGCCTCACCAAGAATAATGTCGGCATCCGGATTATATTGTCCTTAGGTGGTGGGAGCTTTTTGTACACTTCATCCATGACGTCATTGCTACAAGACAAAAGATCCTGCAATTCTAGTTCTGTCAATCCATTTTTCGACACAGTCAAGTAGGCCAGTGCTTTGCTAATAAACACTTTGCCAAATATTTCCTGGAGCTTTTCTACCAATAACTTGACGATAGCATGAGATGTAGCTGGTATTATGCATTTATCTTCGGGAAGAAACGAAGACCAGGCCATCGAAACAGACATCACCAAGCTGGTGTACAGAGGACTAGGGTCATTTCTGATGGATTTTCCAACAATTTCTTTCTGTGTTGCCGTCAGTGAACGGCCAAACCTTTGCATGATGTGTTCAACATTGGCCAGTGTACCTGTTACGTCAACAGAATCGGGTTTTAGTTCAACCATGCGTGGGCTGATATGAACTGATGACGTCACCTCTGATGTTAGGACATTCATCATGGCGGAGTCAGACTTCATTGATGCCACCAAATGTATTCTTGGGGGTAATGCCCGGGGCAGCCACCACAGACTATGGGCATTGTTGTCCGATGATAGATGTTCAAGGCCGCCTAAGAGAACAAGCAGTGGCATTTTCTTTGCAAACCTCTTTGACACCTTTTTTAGCAGCAGAACAAGGTACCTGGATAACTTGAGGGTGTTCGAACAGTGATCGTTTGGTATTGGCGGTCTGAAGTCATAAACCTCGATTATCTGTTGGATCAATATCAACAGAAATTCGTGTAGTCGCAATGGTTTGGTGTACGACCCACAACAGAGGAATACAGCAGCACAATTTTCCCCTCGACGAGTGTGAAAGCGTTTTGCTGCATCAGCCAAAACACAGTCTCTTTCAAGAGAAGATTGACCATGTAGCACGATAATGCTTCTCAATGTCTTTGACTTTTCCTTCAAAATCTCATCAACCTGGTCTCCTATTGACGGAAGGCTTGTAGCTGAACAGAAAGCTCGGATATACCTATTTCCGTGAAGTAATTCTTGGTAGAATGTCTTTGCTGTATAGTTCCAACGATCACTGTCATTTATATGTTCTGGCCCCCTTTGGTTTACTACATTTGTAAGATGCTTCCTGAGGTATTGTGCAACTTCTGTTTCTAAATATGCTTTTTGTTCAGGACTGTGTATTTTGTTCACTCCGTCTTGTTGCCATTCAACCTCCGTCTCCTTTATTTTCCGGAAGTTCATGCGATTATAGCTATAGAAGTAGCTCTGTTGCTTTTCTTTTTTCTTGGTCAACTTTTCCCGAAGAGAATTTCGTAGTGAACCT
Source organism: Hermodice carunculata (assembly GCA_964020975.1). Taxonomy (NCBI): domain Eukaryota; kingdom Metazoa; phylum Annelida; class Polychaeta; order Eunicida; family Amphinomidae; genus Hermodice; species Hermodice carunculata. Next base: position 96,769,760 of record OZ026614.1, on the reverse strand, counting down.
AATACAGCCTTTGCTTTGTTATCCTTTTCCAACTCTTCGAGATGGGAGTCACAATACTGTGACACAGACGGGTCTTCGTCATAGCTAGGCATATTTTTGAAAGTGCGCATGAGGGTAACTTGTGTGCTGTAATTTTCATTAGCTTCCAAGATGCCCATACCGATGTCTTTGTTGAAGCCTTTGCAAGAACAAGAATATCTTTGAATTATCAATATGCCATGTCTCGAAATTAACGTTTAAAATTCGGTTGAATAGTGAAAACATGATTAACATACGATTACATTTAAAGAATGGTCATTTTTTCAAATATTTTGAGAGAGGCAGGACATTAATGTACAACTATAAGCACCCGGTGAGCGCTTGTTCACACTAGGGTTACAGTTACGTGTTGAAATAATCTGGTGTATAGATTTGTCATATAAAATACATGACCACAGCATATATCATGACCAGTGGCTTCCTTAGAGTCTCACTTGTATCTAGAAATAATGTCACAGATTTGTTATCATGCCCAGTGACCTTCTTATTAGCGAACTTCGAAGGTGGAATAGCTTGCTAACACATGTTAAATTTCCAAGTGCTCTGTCAAATTTGAAAACTAACAAACTCTTGGTTATCAAGCAGCCATAGCTGTGCTTATGGCGGCCTGGTAACACGTCAGGTGTTGTCAGAAGATATTGTTGATTCGGGGAACAGGTGCAGAGTGAATCAGCAAAGGTATTATAGAGAAATTCAGCTAAAATAAAATTGCTTTCAATGTCCCCCACTCAAGCACGGACAGCAGAATCACTGCCCACTCAAATCTGATTTCATCATGCCCATTCTGAACCAAACACAGAAAATGTATTACTTTATTCCAAACCAATTAAACTGCACATGGTGATTCAAGGTCTTTAACTGGCTTTTTTTTGTCAGAATGACTTTATGATCGGTACACGTAATTGAGTATTCTACATAGAAACGTTGCAACATATATTAACTTATGACTATATAAATATACCAAAAAAGAATTGAAGTATTTTGCTGATGACTGTTTAACTGCGCATAGATTTATAAGTCATCATATATTGCATGACTCAAAAGGAATACATATCACATAGCTGTCATTAAAACTGATGCAAATGTACACTGCACGTGTACCAATATTAGACAAAATACATGGCCACATGTGTCTTTGTGCTGGTGCAAATGAAGGCTGAGACTTTTACTAATCCATACATATTAAAATAATTGTAAAAATAATAGCTTGTTGGTCATGTTTTCTAATTGTTGTTACACTACACAAATACTAATATCTCGCAATGTAGAGCATACAGCAATTACAAAAGTAGTTTCTTTTCTCTGTATATATACATCGACCTCCCTTTCAGGATTAAAAGTGTAAAATGTTATTCGTATTACTCCCTACCATCTCCACCCAGTACTTGATGAAGTCTCCGTGAATACAGTGTTTTTTTAAAATAAGACGCTCAATGAAAGAAGCTTTCGACGGGGAACGTGCAGAATACACTATCATTTGATGCATGTATTTACTTTAGCTCGTTGTGTGTCCGTACGAGTGATCACGCGCTCACGGAAAATATATGTGGTCTGCAACATACTCTTGGTTTTACAGCATGCGTTTGCAAGGTTCTGGATCCCAAACTTACCTTTCGGGCCCTGCCTGAGGCACATGTAGATCTCCTGTGTTGTGTAAAGACTTAACACAATACGGAAAAGGGGCAGCCAAAGCTTTTATTGGGCAAACTATTACCAGACATGGCCTCCATTTTCAGTCATGTTTTTAAAGTTTAACATACTCTTTCTTTTTTTAAATAAATTATCACCTAGGAAGACAAAGTATTTTACAATTTCATAGATACACTAATTCCAGTTTTCAACACGTTTACGTTCAGTGGGTATATGGTTCAGTAGCATACATATGTATCGGACCCTCCATGATTCCATGAGACCTTTCAATTATACCATGTTGGGTACAACCCTGCATCCCACAAACGTTTCATGTTTGCATACCAGTAAAATATTGTTTAATTGTTGGAGACGGCAGTAGCTATGTATGAACATCACACAATACTAATTCGCATTTTTTTATTTGATAAAAAGCAAAGCCTCACCTGATTGCACAAGCAATGTAACATCTGGTGGAAGGGCCTCCAAGTCGGTCGCGTGAAATATTTCCTTCAGCGCCTCTTGAATTGTTTTATAATTGGCTTCCTTCTGCAAAGTTAAAAGTTAAGTTGAGTCTTTTATTATGATATGCACCCACGAGCAGAAACCACATGTGTTACTCCAATGCAACTGTATTATCTATGATGGTCTAAACAACTCTTTTCAGAGTACCCATGACCGTATATTAATTACACAGGAGATTTAAGAAAAGTTGTTTAGAAGCAAACCATTCAATCACGCAACAATAATTTCCTGATCAAATGTTTTAGCCATGCTTGGTAAAGACATATATTTTCCTATGAGAAAACATTTCGGAAGAAGTTTGAAGTGAAGCACAATTTAATACAATCGGCACACGATATGTCGGGCCTGCAAATATATTTATATCAATAATGCCACGAATATAGTGATAGTGGTGAATGGTAATACCAATATATACAAATAAAGCAGAATATTATCGGGTGTTTTTGTTCAATACCCGAATATCGGGTATAACAATGCCTGACTACCCATCGATGTTTTCCGTTTATCCTCACAAGAGTGCGCCAAAATGTTAATCGGCTTATGTCAAACAAAAGCTTACATCCAAAGAATTATTACCCAGATCCTAGGGTGGACGAAGTAAAATCACTATGCATGCTAACGAATTTTGTATAATGCGGGGAATTATCTATGCTGCGTGGAATATACAATATTCACCCAGCTTATTCTGCGTCTGGTAATATGTCTTACGCAGCACATGGTAACATTAATTGGAAACCCTAGCATTAGAATTTAGGTCCGAGTACTCGACAGAACTGAAATGTACGAGTACCAAAGTGGCCGCCAATGCTTAAAAATAAAGTATTACATGTATTCTAAAAAGATGGTTGGCAGCACGCACCGGTAAATCGAGACAACAATTGACAGTAATAGGCTGTCCCCATCATCATACCTTGAGTATATACATGCCATATGGCAGATCATTTTCATCCAGTTGATAGCTGTCTTCCAGCAATTTCCCAAATTCGCTGTTACATTTGATTGCCGTCTCTATCAATCTCTCGAATGTGGGTTTCACAATACCGACAGGAACATCCGGGTTTCCATACAATTGTCCCATCAAGACCTGGTAGCGTATACAAATAATATAAACCATTAACCGGTTTTAGTTCCCTTCCAACTTTCAGCAGTTATATAAAATGCGATTAAAATCTAAAATTCAGACTATCAGATATAGCATATCACCAAAATTAGCATTAATCAAAGTTTCAATTTTTTAGTAATTAAAATAGTTTTTCATGTTCGGAATATATGTGTAGTTGCATAATTGGCATCTGTGAAGCAACCGATTCCATTACAAATATCAAAATCACAACCAGGTAAGTTTTGAATGATGAAAAACCAGTTTTGGTCCGTGACTTTTTCTGAAAACCGTTCATTTCGCTATAGCGGTCAGTCGTTCATATGCCAACGGATTTCCTTTTTTATTTATTTATTTATTTATTTATTTATTTATTTATTTATTTATTTATTTATTTATATATATATATATATATTTATTTATTTACATATTTATTTATTTATTTATTATTTATTTTTTGTTTGTTTTATTGTTTTTTTGTGTGTTTTTTTTTTTTTTTTTTTTTTTTTTGTTTTTGTTTTTTTTTTGTTTTGTTTTGTTTTTTTGTTTTTGTGTTTGTTTTGTCATTTTCGGCTATATTATGTTGTCCGATTTCCTAGGAATATTATGTTAGCATACACACCATTGGTTTCTCTGTGCTGTTGGTCTTTAAATTACCTTCCACGAAAAGTTATATTGGAAATGAATATGTATGTCAGCGAATAGTACCCGTCACAATGGAAAAGGCCATGCGGTATGGTCAATTGTTATATGGCAATGAACATATGAAACAGTCTTGTAGATGGTATTTCTGCTATTTAACTAATACATGTAATTTCTGGATTAATTTCGTTGTAGACCTTTATCTTGTATTCTACAACGTTTGGTCTCAGACAAGAGCACAATCAGCCTTGCTACAGGTATGACGTGAAACCTTTCAGCGAAGATACTTTTACAAATCTCAGAGGAACTATGCCATGTGTAAAGTAAGAATAACGGATTTATCAATAAAACATTTATGTGTATGTACTAAAAATGTGTACCATACTAAAACAAAAGGATCATGATCATCCTTTGCTCTGCTGACTGTAATATGTTTTGACAGTCTTGCAACACATGCATTGTAGTCTGTATAGCTATATATATATGTACAGCGGTAGTAAAGTTTGATGATTCACAATATGTATATATATATATATATATATATATATATATATATATATATATATATATATATATATATATATATATATATGAAAAATTGCAGCTCCACCTGGTGACCAAAAAAAGAACGAGGTGAGCCCAGGTGACCTTATGTGCAATATCAACGCAATTGGCGGAGTAGTTCTTGAGATGAAGATTTTTTTTCAAAAAATCAATTAAATATTTCAAAAAAAAAAAAAAGAAAAATCATCACATCATCATCTCCTTTCCAAACTTGGTAGAGGTCTACCTGGGGAACATCCGATGCAAAATCAAAACATTCCAAACACCGCTTTTTGCGAAGTCGAAAATGTGAATACAATGGCCATATATACTATACTGTGGTAACACTTACCAAATGTTGCAAAGTTTGATCTCCCGTAACTTCGTCAAAAATTAACATATCCATTTAATTTTTGCAAACTTTCATTGTCTAAAGTCAAATTATATTCCAATGAAATTTTAAGCAATTAAAGGCATACTATTACTTTAACTAGTCTATGTAACTTTGTATTTTTTTTTGAAACGTGTCAGAAAATTTTGAAACTTGAGCCATCAGTAGCGTCCACAAACATATACATTCATAAAACTATGTAAAATATGTGGAAAATCTCGATTTTTCAAACCATGCTTCAGATTTCCTGCTGAGTCCCACATGCCTTTTTTCCGTGTATTAAACAAAACTCACCACGACGGTTGATATTTTGCTCCCTAGCACCATTTTTAAAGCATCTTCACGTGCATTACCGATCACATGAGGCGGCAAATATGATATGGCTGGCTGGTAGTCTAACACCTGCAAAACAACAATAACAGTTGCAACTGAGTATGTGTGGAATAATTTATAGTTTAACTTTCTGTTGCCTGTTAAGCTGACTCTCGGGGTATGTTTGTAACTGTTTTTTGTTTGTTTGTTTTTTTTTCCCGCTGGGCCAGCCAATCGACAATAATCCAAAAAACGAGTGTCCCCAACGCAGTCTGCAATTGCTACTCGATGCGACAGCTTGTTTATCATGTATTCATATTTAAAGCATACATGTAGTATAGTATAGACCCATATCTTTTACATGGATTGTGAAACAGGCCAAGCCCATATTAGTCACTCTCCATGGCACAGATGTTGGCGTATACTTTCCTACCTGCCTGTTTTTGGTGGAAGAAAAACAAAGGCTCGGAGAAAACCACCGTGCACAGTCCGAGTGGTAGGAACTCTTTACAGGAATAGCGAAATAATCTTTGAATTGGAACGCATTTTCGCAGCGCGCTTTCGTCATTTTATTTGTTATTCACGTAATTCAGCAATAGCCTAAACAAGTAGAGTTGCAACAGCAAGTGGCTGTAGCCAGAAACGGTATATCTGGCCTTAGACAAGGCAGTTTGTATTTTTGATCTTATATTACATGTATTGCGTTCTTCTGTTCTTGCGGTAAGAAATTTTCCAAAAATTTACGTTGCGTATTCTAAATGCAACCATTCTTAAATAATAATAATGATAATCAATGTGATGATGTTAATAAATTATTATAATGATGATGATGATGATGATGATGATGATGATGATGATGATGATGATGATGATGATGATGATGGTTATTATTATTATTATTAAACCCCCTTAATAGGGAAATAAAAACAAAATACATCGAATTGATACATTTGTATATACAATACAGATATACCACAACATAACGACAATAACATTCAGTACATAAATCGAACTTATTACTCCTTCGCAGAAATGATATATAATGCGGAACAAGTAATTTAAAGGCGAAGACTACATTGTAGCTCGGATATTAAGCAGATGACTAAATTTGTGCACGTACCTGATAATCTAGTCCAAGCTGAAAACACGCATTTCGAATTTTCTGGTCGACCATTTCATGAAAAATTGAGCGTTCGTTTACCATGTCTACAATAAGGAAACTTATAATTAAAACATGTCCAGACACGCGTATATTGGAAGTCCTTTAGGCCAGTAAACTAGCCACTTGTGGTTTCATATGATGCCAGCAGAATTATTTTGAAAATGCTTTACGCATATTGGCTGTTGCTAACTAATAAATTGTCGAATCTTGTACTTAACAGTCCAACTTTTATTAATGTTTAGATTTTTTCCAGAAGAAACCCATTTGAAATGAAGTTTTTAAGTTCCACTTTTCGTACCTGACGCATTCGAACTGATATATACTCGAAAAGTAGTGTCTCTGGGACTGGGAAGTTTTTCACCGACCATACCAATTACAGCGTTCCCCTCTGGCTTGAGTGGGGGAGGGGGACCCTCGGGCGGCCGGGCGTATCCGTATCCCCATCGATTGTCATCACTTCTCTCTCGAAACTGAAAAGGTCAAATGCAGGAACATACTACAGGACGTAAGCTTTGAGAAAACGCTTATTATTTTTTTCCGAATTACAGATAAAGGAAAGCACTTCATGTACTTAGTTTGACAAATAGATTCATTTGCAATGTAACCAAAGTCCATTTTGTGTGCAAGCCTGAAAGCATGATTTGTGCCCACTGGTTTTACCAAAGAGTAGTTGTACCGCAGGTTGTTTTCTGAAATGAAGGTGACATAAGAGACAGTCACAGTCGATTTGGATATTTTGACTTATGACCACATTGTGAAGCAAAATCACAAAACTGATTGTCAGCGCTACATTATATCAAACGTTGTAAACATATATTGAAATATGTTGCGACCACTGCCCACGCTGAGATTTAAAGAAAAAATCACAATCAACAAATGGCTCATTGGCCAATTCAGGCTGAATTAAAAATCTGATATTTGCAACGATAATCTCCCAGCGGCTCCTGTCTCACATGCTGTACCAGGAAACACAATAACACTGTACCTTTTATTAGGTCCAAATATTCACATAACTGATCATCACCACGGTTTTATTAAAGGTCCATCACCAATTAGATATCTAGACTGTAAGTAATCAATGGCCGATTCATGAGCAAATTATGGATATGTAGTACAAGTTATCGATAGTTTTGGCCCATGTATTGTAGGCCCTATATGTCAGCAAACTTTACTTGTTTGGTATTTTTAACAATCAAGCTCGATGAACCAAACAATTCTGGTATTTATGGACAAATGTCTATATATTTTGGGTACAAGAGATAATTTAAAACTGAGGTCATTTGCGCACATAATTTTCCTTATTAAGTTCGCTTCGCCATGGTATCATGAATAATTTAGATTTCCCTGTCGAAACACTTTTTTTACATAATCTGAATACTTACTACACTGTTGTGGACATATTTCTAAGTTTACTTGTTCTTCTAGTTTCTATGCAGATAAGAGTGATAGTCATGAATAGCCTCCGTCAATGATTTGTTTTAATGAAAACCTTTATTCAAAACGGTCTCGCGGAGGAGCAACAGTGACCGCATGGATCTCTTCATGTACATATTGCTCAAATAAAATAAAGTAAATTTACATTGCGAATTCACTGTCGAAATGCTGGGATATATTTATACATGTGTCTACAGACAACGTGAAAGCTCCTAACAAACAATAAGATTCTGCGACTTGATCAATCAAATTACTTGAAAATTAAGGGAATTGTGACTATTTAAAACATCTGATCAATGTCAGTTAGAACAACAAATTATTTGGCCATATTTTGCCCAGTGATATTGTTTAATTTTAGAAAAAAATATTTTACATTTTTCTTTTCAGAAAACTTTGATGGGCGCACTTTTCACTAGATCACTCAACAAAATTGAACGTAGCATCCACATATTACTACACCAACCCGTCTTTTTTGTGCTCTGTCTGTGTGTGTGTGTGTGTGTGTGTGTGTGCGTGTGTGTGTGTGTGTGTGTGTGTGTGTGTGTGTTTCAATTACGGGCATATGATTTCATGATTTTCATCAGATAACTTTCTTCCGTTCACAGGGCAATTTCAATTATTTAATGGTGAGTGACGCTCATTGTATCTGAGCCCATTTGAAACAAAGAACGGTTTCACGGAAAATTTGTACTGGGGATGCGACAAAAGTACAGTTAAGGAATCTCTTTGGAGCTTTCAGAAACCGTTTAAACTGCGTTAAAAGTTCAAACCAATTCAAGACAAAAGATACTCACTCTAACCGTGGGTAATGTATCTCCATACCAATACATCTTATGGACTTCCAGTTCCCATGATCCCTTTTCCATGGCAAAGTAAGGGTCCTTCATTGCATGGAAGCGGGGCTTATTGTCTTCGTCCTCATCAGAGAAATCTTCATCTTCGCCTCTCTGTTTCAGGTTTGCCTCATATTCTTCCAAAGCTCTCGCTTCGGGGTCCAAATCATCGTCATCCGATGACGTCACATCCCCTGAATCGGGAAGGAGGACAAGCTTGTCGCCATCTGAATCTGCTTTTGCTGGTTCTTTTCGTACGTCATTAGGCTGCGCGCCCTGAGGCTCCCTTTCTTCAAGAATATCTGATGGGTAAGCAATCGTCGAATAAATGGTGAGATTGATATTGTAATAATGACGATGATAGCAGTTACACCGACAGCAAATGCAGCAACACCAATAATAATATAGGCCTACAGATCAAAGGAAACACTTTGTTCTGCACATAGCAAAGTAAGTAAAATATTATTATTAAGGATAGACATGTATGTGGAGGGAAGTACGTTTATTTCACCGCAAGCATATTGACTGCAGACGGTGCGCCAGATGGTGTGACGAGCGTCCGTGACACCTGTGTCTGCAGTGTGTTAGGTAGGCCGACAGAATACAGGGCCTACTCCTTTAGGCCTGAAAATGGCCACAAAATGTTATGCAAGGGTAGAAATCCTGTCGCACAAAAATACGACACATGCACTGAAAAGTGCGACATTGCGCAACACGTGGAAAGAAACTTTATTGACATACATATGGATTGCAAAATTTACAAAGTAAATTACCATACGTGGACAGCAATTAACCGAAATGACAAGCTTGCCCAGCTGAGATACAGCCAGGTACAAAATCTCCATATAATATTTTCAACATGAGATAAAGGTTCGGTCAGATTAATACCTAAAATGTTAGTACCTGGTATTAAATATTTTGTCTACGCATTTTAAAACATACATATCATGGCACGAACTCATAATATATCTCAATTCATAAGGTGCTACAGCAGATATATATGGTGCTCCAACATTTCCAGATATGCCCACCCCTGCCAGGACTGAGACTCAGATTTATGGGCCTTTGTAGGCCCTAGGAATCTTCAGGTCTTTTGAACAAAGTAAATGTTGATCTGGATAGTGGGCCCAATGTGACCCTCGGGAAACCCTCGTGGAAAAGAACATATTTCTTTTAATTTGTTCTGCTGTTGATTTCAATAATGAAAGTCATTTTGCTCTAGACTCTGGCTCCCTAGAAAATGGGTAATTGTAATTTTTTTGAAATAATTAAGCTGAATCGCTAAATTCTGGCCCTTATCTCAGGTTACTATCTGGGAAGTAAGAACGATATCATTTCTGAGACATTGCACCGACAGGTGGAAAAAACAAACACACACAAAACACACACACACACACACACAAACAAACTAACGAACAAATAAGTACATACCGACATCGATTTTCCCCCGGTGGAAATCAGACGTAGACCTGTTTAAAACGTGAAAGTTAATGCATGGCGACTGAAAATCGTTTTCTTTCTTCTAAATTTGGAGGATGAGCAAGTGTGAAGTGTCAATATTACCATCAGCGTTTCCATGACGAATTTGGCACTTTTACAGCAAGGAATCGTTGTTTTGCAACAGTAACACAACGACAAACTTTTTCCGAACCGTTTACAGTTCATGATACATCCAATTAGTGCTCCAAGGTTTTGTAAGAAACGAGATCGAAAGGTATTGTCGTTATCACCGCCGTCCGTTTGGTCCGTACAAAATGTAGTTCTTCAACTTTTTTTAGATACATCCACAATTTGTTAAATATGAGCACTTTTCCACATTTTGTGCATTTATATTATAATTCAACGTAATAAGATTATTTTTAGGAATCTATAGATTCTAAGATTTATTCGGTCATGAAGACATATAGGCCTAAATTCATCACGACTATGCAAAAATATTCATTTCTATTACGCTTATATCTGCACCATAAACTCTATGTGATGATTCTTCAACAAATGCCTATAGATTTCCTATAGTTGTCTACACATTTTCACGACAGAATTCAGAAACAAATTTTAATGTATTCTTTTAACGATATTGACCGTTAACAGAATGGTTTGATTATAAATATATATCAATGTACATTATAATAACATCCAGACCAACCGTTACTAGGTCTAAAAACTGTTACAACTGAATATTTAGTGGGGAGAACGCAATGTCTTCTGGTATTACCACTCTTTTACCGTATGGTCAATAATTTCTTGTTTTACACTTACGGATATCTTTTCATCAGCGCATTTACACCCTTAAATTTGATAGACAAAACGTATATAAACTGTATGTAAGAATACGCTTAGCCTACCTGACAGAGCGTGGCCGGCCACTATCACTTAAAGAGGCAGTCCTTTCAACCACGGTAAGTGTTAGGCTCCGACGCAGGCTTGTTAAATCCTGTAAGGGCAAATAAGACATATGCTGTAAGCATGAGACATAATAATACTATATCTAGACGGAACCAAACATGATAAATTGGTCACAAAAAGGACCAATGATAACCGATGCAGCTTAACTCTCAGTATATACCCAAACGCATGAATATATATATGTGTGTGTTTGTGTGTGTGTGTGTGTGTGTGTGTGTGTGTGTGTGTGTGTGTGTGTACTCTTTGCTGACATAAAGCAGATTGATAAATATAGGACAATAATTTCCTATAGCACTTTCTTAGTGTGGCAGAAAGGATGGACGCTTTCTTACTAAAATCAGTTCAGCCCACGACCATCACAGCCAGTCTGTTCGTCAAGAACTGATGGTATATTAATGTCAGATGCGTGTATTTAATTTAATCAGTACGTCTAATTCAAACGATAGAAATATCGGCATACGCAGTATATCACCGCTTTATATCGCATAAATGGCTGGACCATAAAATATTTTTGAGCTGTAATCCCAGATAACTTCAAAAATATAAACTATCATTAAGTCACTTGCTCTAATGCAGTGTTCTTTTCTACTACGCCGAGTAGCCATATGCGTCCATTATATCAAAATTAAAACTTACAGAAGCAAAGAAATCTCCACTATAAGATTGCAAATGTTTTTCAAAAATGAAGTGCTCAAAGATGGGCTGCATAGTTTGATTTAATGTGAACAAATTGTAGTGCAATGATCTAACTGCTGTGCAGCCTAATTTTTTTTTCTCTCTGGAACCTGGAAAAAATATTTTGATAGTGAAATTGGACAACACGCAGATGGTATCATACTGAATTTTTAAAAAATGCAGTTATTACAGTCTTATGTCAACTTTGACGTTATACTGTTACTTAACCATTCAAACTATTATGTTATATTCACCTATTATTGTCACCCATAATCATATTTTGTTTTTCCAGGACGAGGTTTTCTTTTTATTGTCATAGAACGATGTTTGTATATTTGCCACTGTTCTTTGTGTGTCAATAAACTTGTGCGTTCGTTTTATGGATGACTTTTGGCCACTTTTATGTTGAGAGCAAAATACCAAATATTCTGATGCCATACAGCTGTCAGGCAAGTTAAGTTTCGCATTTCAGTAATCACTGCATGATCTCCACCAGATGGCAGGTCAGTCATTGTTGTGGCAACAGTGTCAAATATGGCGATGCCGCCCTTGATGCTGCCCATTGACCTGTGGGCAATGGTGCACGTCATTTGGAACCACGTTTCTCCAGTGGAAACAATGCTCACATCAACACACAAAAGTAGCGTGTTTTATTTTTAAGTTTTGCAATATAACGTTTAGACTCCATTTTTTTCTCTCAACGTAAGCATACCGAGATCTTACAATGTCATGTCGCTTACTTAGTCCATAGTCATAGACTATGGGCTCAGTACTACTTCGGCACAGTAGTACACGATAATTTGTGACTTGAATAGTAATTCTTGGATATCTACCTGATGTGCGTCGAATGCTGTTGCAGGTTGGGAAAATTTGTCCCGCTTCCATGACCTGTACATTTTGCCGAACAGCCACCGTCTTCGTTTGAAGACTTTATTTGATAAATAAAATAGATCTTATATAATGGGAATGCGCACCATCATGTGTATAGTCAGTTCGTTGCAAGCGTACCCTGACAACAGCGTTATTGATTTGTTTGGCGGGCATTCAACGAGTACACAATGGCACCAAATGAACACAGGGCAAGATCCATACACCTTGACGACAACACCAGCAAAGCAGCTGGTCACACAGACTTCAAACAGCGTGCCCCGCTTGCTTGTCAGACAGATTGTGACTTCATGCAGTGTTGACCATTCACACAATAATAATGTTGACCATTCACACAATCCACTCCTAAACCACGCAACCACCCACCCCCTCTTTCTTTCTTTCTTTCTTTCTTTCTTTCTTTCTTTCTTTCTTTCTTTCTTTCTTTCTTTCTTTCTTTCTTTCTTTCTTTCTTTCTTTCTTTCTTTCTTTCTTTCTTTCTTTCTTTTATTTTTAGGTCCCTCGTTTATGTTTTGCGTGTCATGAAAATGTAAACTGCAGGAGGTTATATTTCACTGATTTTCAACCCAGCATGATTGTTTTTTACACAAACTTACTAGTGACAACGAGGCTCTTCTGTATTTAGAGATAGTTGATTACATTTTGCGCTTCAGGGCCGAAGTCTAACACTCTATGATAAAAAATATATTGAGTACGTGTTCTATCAGAATAAGATGAGCGCAGAGACCATGGCATCAAACTCTCCTGTCTTGCTTTTTCTGAATAATTTGTCGCATAATAGTATTGCCAACTGTAACTTACGAACTGTACTCTTTATTATCCGATGATCTGATGTGCGACAACGTCTAAGGAGTCCTCAAACTACAACACAACCCACTCCTCAAAGTAGACTTTTGGGGAAAGGAAGCTGGAAAATGTGTCCCATTTGAAACAAAACTGCAGTAAAACCACACAGGTGTTTTTTCTTGGGGCTACAAAGGCGGGAATATCTCGCTGGCGATAGTGTTGGGTCAACCAATTCGTGACGACAGGGCACTGATTGGCCAGAGGCCGCGGTTCGCGCCAAAATTAAACAAATTTTCGTGTGTATCCACTTTTAGCATGTCACCATGTACGTGACCAGATATTTATGTCTGCACAAATTTATATTAGTGAAAAGATAACCAAATGGACTTAATTCTACAGGTCACGTAGTGTGTGGTTTTTTTTTCAATTTTGTTGAAAAGAAAATTCACGAAATTTGTATACATTTCAGGACCCTTGGTAACTGTGAACTAGCATTGCCATTCAAACACATTTTAAGTATCCCATGGGATCGATAAAAGGCCATCAGCTACCTGTGAAGAAAATGGTGATCCAAATAAGGGAAAATATAGATAATGTATAAATGTGCAAATGAAACCGAAAGTAATTCAGGTGGCTTTCAAATGTAGAGTTACTGTCTTCATCGGGCCGTCGCCAAACATTGAAAGACCAAAACTTAACAATAGGCCCCAGTTTTAGCAGTGCGAGCAAAGACAACGCACGTTTTATTTTTCTTACCCTAGTTCAGATAGTTCGATGAACAACGGCATGTGCTTCCATCAAAATAAATTGCATTCGTTATTTAACGTTACCTCTCGATCACCATTGCCTGGACCTCCGACTCTGGGCATAACGCCCAAGAAAATCGAGTTGAGTTCACTTACCTGATTGTTCCAAAACCTGACGGTCCAGCTGCGCCATATCTCCGAGACGGACCGGGGTAAGTTTATGGTGTGTCCATGATAGCATTAAAATGAAACTAAGCGCAGCTGGAAATAAAACTGCATGATTGTCAGCTATTATTAATCACGTCATATTATCATCATCAACAACCTACAGAAAGACACACGCCGTGCACTGGACACTGCTGTCCAGCACAAGGTGATGGGAGCGCTGACATTGCCTGCCAACCGACTGTCCAATTGCTGCCGGAAAGTAAATTAATGATATACGATAAGATAGCAATGGGTTTAGTCATGAGGGGCAATTTTCTTTACATATCTGTCTAAATACACTCAAGAAGCTTCATAAAGTATACATTTCTGGTTAAGTATACAACCTAAGCAATAATACACCGTATGCATATTAATTTCCCGCCACAATGCACGGGTTTAACGCCAGGGGATCACGGGGGACGTGCGGGTCACATCACTGTCATAGACAGGGCCATATATTCATTTCTCACAAAATTAGCGTTTTTAAGAAATTTAAGTTCACAAATGCCAAACTGGTATTCATCAAGTACTTTCCAAGCCATATATAAAGAAAAATTTGCATCTGCCTTTAATAAATATTATTTATATCCAAAATATTAGTAATTTCCCGCTTGTCCACAGGTACCAACCCGTATCATGCCATACCCCGCCAAGCGAGACCAGGCAATCAAGTATGCAGTTGTGGCGGAAATTTATTATGCATATCTCCTATTCTGTGGTATTGTGGTAGGGTTTAGTGGTTACAATGTTTACACAGCAATCATAAAAGTGTACAAAAGTGATGATCTTTCTTTGACACATATTTGGCCTCAACTCCTACATTTTAATAGCTTTATATATCAAATTAGTGATAAACTGTAGAATTCACTATAAATCTATAAAGCGTGACTCAAATTTTGAAATTTTTGTGTTGTTCCCTATATACAGCAGTTTGAAGTTGAAAAGATGACACATTAGAGGCAAGCTACCTTTGGCCAAGCCTGGTGACAAAACGGAACAAAAAGTGGAAAACCCAAGACATGCTTTTTAGATTCACCAAATAAACTTCAGTTTGCTGCAGATTTGAGGTTAAAACTTGAATAAGTTGCCGCAATATTTGTGGTAAATTATGGTGATCACTTGTGTTATTGTTGAACTAACATTGCAACCAACACGACATAATAATAAATTTGAAATTAAAAACATCTCCACTTTGTTAGCTTTCAGAAAATGTATACTTTACCATTCATTACATTTAAATCCATTGTTATATTCAACACTTTATAAAAGTCGCTGCTAACTTGCCGTATATCCTTAGGTGGCAGCGAGACATGGCCGTCGGGAGGTGGGGCGGAAAGGACGACAGTGCTCTATGCAAATTCCTCTGGCACAGATAAGTATACCCAAGCTGTGTGTAAAAAAAATGTTTCTTTGTTTCGTGGATTTTCAGAAGGCTTTCGATTGTGTATGGCACAATGGGTTATTTTTTTAAATTACTGAAGTACGGAATCAAAGGATTCATGTTTAGAATTATAAAAGATATGTACTATAAATCGGGGACTCAAGTCAAATTTGACAACAGACTCTCGAATACTACTACTACGAGGTATGAAACAAGGTTGTATACTGAGTCCAAATTAATTTATACATAAATAATTTGCCAGAACTATTTGATGTGGATTGCGACCCTGTAATTTTGAAAGAAAAAGTCAGTTGCCTGCCCCATGCTGATGATTTGATTTGCCATCCGAAAGTGAACAAGGATCACAAAATTTCTTGAATGTGCTGAGTTCATATTATAAGGATTGGAATATAAATGTCAATATTAAAAAATCCAAAATTATGATATTTAATAAAACAGGTAGAAACTTAAAGAAAGTATTTATGTTTGATTTTGAGCTAGAAAGAGTTGCTCAATATACATATCTTGGGATTGAAATTTCTCCTTCAGGTAGTAGTATTTCAGCTTACTTTAAATTTGCAATTGAAAGGTTTTACATTGTTTTCTGAAGTATTGCCTTGCCGTTAGTTAATCGTAAAGCATGTAATATAGCTGTTCTTGGTGAGCTTGGGCATCTTCCTATCTCACTAAAAGTAATGAATTTGGCATGTAAGAATTGGTTTCGGATTGTTCATAGAGAGAATAATTCCCTATTATCAAACTAATATTTGTGTTATGTCGAAATGTCAAGCAGAAATCAACCATTGTGGATAAAAAGTGTAAAAGATATATTGTTTCAGTTTAAGAACTTTGGCATAATCATCGAAGAGATCGAGCGCTTTTCCTTCTAGGTTACTCAAAAATAAATTACATGATAAATTTCAAAGCCAATGGGAAAATGACGTGTCAAAAGACAGACAGACAGACAGACAGACAGACCGACCGACCGATCGATCGATCGATCGATCGATCGATCGATCGATAGATAGATAGATAGATAGATAGATAGATAGATAGATATTTTATTTTTCGTCAAACATTACAAAGAACATCAGTCCATCACTGACAACTATAGTCAACGTGGAATAAGAGGTAAAATATGTGTATAATAAAGTAACACTTGACACATAAGACTGAAATATACACTATATACTCAATACACATCAGTAGAATTCCGCTAGACCATGGCTAATGTCCCACCCATGGGGGAATACTTACAATGTGTAGGTCTCCACTCGACACCACCAAGAGGTTTTACGCCGATGAGTACCAAAGACACCGATTTCATGAATTTCAGATGTGATACATTTGACTTCTGGGTGTTGTCGAGTGAGTTCCAAGATTTTGTTCCTCTATAAATGAATGAATTGAGGCGGAACTTAGTCGTAGTAACTCTTGGTATTTAGCATGTGGCTTCGTCTTAAACTGTAGTTTTTTCGTGTGCTGTAAATAGATTATTAATATAACTGGGATTTGTGTGATTGACAGATTTATAAACTTCTTTCAATAAACAGAATTGATATCGGTCCCTCATAGATGGGGCAACAGCCACGGTCAAAAGTTCGGCATATGCTGACTTTTTTCCCAGAGTACAATACGCAAGGCCCGCTGTTGCAGCTTTTCAATCTTGTCCATCTGAAGCTTAGAGCTATCCATCCAAACAAGTGGAGGGTAGTTCAGGTGAGAAAGAATGAAGCATCGAAAAGCTGTGAGCCTAGCATTGTAATTCAAATACGATGATAGTCGTTTTGGGATATTCTTTTCCCGATCAGCTTTCTTGCATACCTCAGAAATGTGTATATTGAGGTTCAAACGACTGCCAATATGGACACCTAATAATTTAATTGAGTCTTCGGCTTGTATTGTTTGACTCGATGTCAATTGAATTTACAGCAGCATCTGCCTTTTTTGGCTGCGGACATAAATGAAACTTGTCAGGGTTTGCTTTAATAAGATTAAAAGAATACCAGTGGGCAGCTACAGAGCCTTCCAGTACTAGTGTGTTAACAACTGTTTGTAGATTTTCACCTTGTACGATAAGGGTATTATCAGTTTGTAAGAATCGACTGCTCAAAGACGTCAACAATGTCATCGAGGAAGATATTAAAGAGCGGCGGTCCAAGGATAGAACCCTGTGGAACGCCTCCAATACCTCCCTTCATGTACTTTAAGCATTGCCTATTTTGACTCTTTGAAACCTACCTCGTAGGTAGCTGCAAAATAGAATGACTGATTGTTCTGACATGCCATATGCTAAGAGTTTGGCTACAATGAGATCATGGGTTAGTCAGTCGAAAGCTTTAGATAGATCCATCACTACAACTCCGATAGCCTTACCTTTGTCCGAAGCACTGCTCCTAAGCTCCATAACCATCAAAAGAGTTTGTTGACTGCTGTGACCCTTTCTAAAAGCAGTTATGACAGATGGTAAAATTTGATTACTGAAATCTACAGGTTTGGTGTTATAACACTTTTCTATAGCTTTGGAGCTGCATGTGAGATTGCTGACTGGTCTGTATTTGCTCTAGTCCAAGGAATTTTAATTCTTTTTCACAGGTACAATTTCAGCAAGCTTACAAGCTGTAGGGAACTTGCATTGAAATATGGAACTATAAATGATTTCAGTGGCTGCCAGTGCAATACAAGGAGCAGCGATTTTTATGATTTTAGCAGGGATATGGTCATGCCCAGTGGCTTTATTTGATGGAACTGAAATGAGTAGTTTTAAAACTTTATTTTGGCTGACTGCATCGATTTGAAAAATTGCATCATTATCACTTTCCTTTTGATTTTCAAGACACTAGGATGTGATTTGTATTTTTCTTGACAGTGTTTGACAAACTCATGGTCTGACAGTGAGGCAGACTCCTGGCATGGTCTCACCCCGATCCCTCAGGCAACGTTTACAAAATGCTCGTTAATTACCAGATGCCATACACTAATGAATGATTTACCACAATTCCACCTTTTTCTGATAATTGGATGTCAGAAGAGCTTGATGTGCCCTTGTTTGTAAAACAGGGAAAAATGACTTTGCAAAAGTCAGGGTTCTGCTGTGAATTACATTTTTCAAGAACGTTTATTTTTCTTTTGGCCCCGTCTTAGCACATTTGCAGAGAGGTTTCTCTTCTTACGAAAATTCTGAAAGTTTTTCCTTGTCCAAAAATGTTTTCAACAATGTTGGAGATCGGCTTTGTTTGCGCCGTCTTTCGAGTCTCGCTTGAAACACGCGGTGGGCTTTTTCTCTATTTTTTAAGTTTTCAGAGGTGCATGCATTTCAACATTATCAACGATGGTACCTCCATGGAATGGAGCATATGTTTACTCATTACTAAAATCTTCATAATTCAAGTTCTTATAAGATCTTAACACGATAGTGTCTGGCTCAACCATAGGGACCATGACCTTCAGTACTGTGTATATAAGACTATGGTGGTCACTAAGTTCTGTTAATACAGTGCCAGACGATTTCATGGTATTTCGACATGGGGTGAGGCAAACATCGATGAGTGTCCCTTCTGGTTTTTAGCTCTGCTGACTTGTCAGTCAGCAGAGCTTATAGAATCCGTTTGTGTCTGTCGTCCGTCCGTCCGCATCCATCCATCCATCAATCCGTCTGTATGTCTTTAGACTTTTTAGATTTTCGACTTCTCAAAAACTGCTGCATGGAGTGTTTTGATTATGCACATGGATATTTGGCAAGTGGACCTCTACCAATTTTGCGAAAGAGATGATGATGCAATAATTTATATATTTTTGCGATTTTTTCCTATTTTTATGATTTTTTTATGGGTTAAAGCTTTTTTCGACTTCTTGTCCAGAACGGCTGAACAGAATTGCTTAAAATTTTATCAAAATATAGTTGGACTTTAGACAATAAAAGTGTGCAAAAATAATGTGGATATGTTAATTTTTGACAACGTTATGGGATATCAAACTTTGCAACTGTAAGTAAGTGCTACCACTGTGTTCTTTTTATGTAGCAATACAGTGCATATGTTGCACTATTTACATTTTAGACTTCTTCTAAATACTGTAAAAGCAGATTCCAGTCAGCAGAGCACAGGATAATCATGATTCTCTTGTTTAAAAAATGTTTTCTCCTTTATAGTATTTGTCAGGGCGAAAATTTCACACAAATTCCTAAGTGAGTTTCTGCTCGAATTTTCTACTGACATGCCAATGCTAACATCACTCATAATAAGAATCTTTCATAATGACTTATGATTTTGTCAAAAGTGTCGCGACAGCATCAGAAAACATACTATTAGAAACACTTAGCTGTTTGTAACAAAAACATAAAAGTGTCTTCATCTTCTTGATAGTTATTTCAACGGAAATAGTCTCACTGATCTCGGTTTTGGTGGTCGTTGGTTCTGGTGATCTGCTAGTCAAAGTATCTGTACAAGATTCAATTTTAAGATCATGGCAAACAACTGATGGAATTTCTGATCTGATGTATACTATTAGACCACCACCATTGTTTATAAGCCTATTTTTCCTGTACATCCCATAACCATCAACAGTAAATTGCTGGGGTCTGGATACAATTCATTCAATTTAGTTTCAGCCATATATAGAATATCCAATAAGTTATTAGCCAAGGAATCATGAATATAGTCAAATTTATTTGCAAGGCTGTTGATATTCTAGTATGTAATTGTACAGTTCTTAAAGGTTTCTTTGTGGATGTTTAAAAGCTTGTCAAAACCAAAACTTTCATCTCTTGGAGTTGGAGAGAGGACTACATTTGTTTCATTAATACAGAAATCTTGGGAGTTGTCAAAATGGTTAATGATAGGACTCATGTCATGGAACGGAAGTTCATCAGCAAAGGGCATGAAATTTAATCCTGGAATATATAACAACTATCTGCAAAAGGGAGCCCTTAAACATTTTACTGCCAAAAGAACACATCTGATTTTAACTTTTTGATGGTTGTGGTTGATTGTCATGCGCCGATTATTAAGTATTGCATATGTCAGAATGCACTGTTCTATGGGAGCTGGCAAGTGGGCGCTCACAAACATTACATGGATTCCTGGTGGCTCCTGGATTCTCAGCAATGTCATTTGATAAATATAAAATGAGGGACAGTCTCTGCAAATAGTCATACTGAGGTACGAAAGTTGAGTTTACACATAGGATAATGACTTCAGTAAACTGCAGATAATCTTGTGTTGGCACAGTGTATGGCCCAAAACTGTTCATAGATGGACAGCCAAGGCCATACAATTGTGTGCTGGTGTTGTTGAAAAAGGTGCCCTGAAAGCAGCAGTGTCCAATAAATTAAGCAAACGAGTGTTACATCAACACAATCAGCCACTTCTTTCCTTTGTGATTTCTCTTACGCGTATTCCATGACCATGTTGTAAAGTTCCCCAGCTTTATTTTAGGAATAAAGTTTCCAAACTTGTTTGTTGACCTGTGGAAGCCAATGTATATTGCATTGACACATTGTACATTGTGTAACTTAAATTATATTCACATATTGTATAATCTATATTGTATTAATGAGTTGTGTATTGTATAAACCCAAGTGTAAGACGGAGGTCTTAGCTAAATGGACCTATGGATACACATATCTTTAGCTTAAAGAGGGGATAATGTAAAGCTACACAACTTTATTTTTGGAATAAAATTTCCAAACTTTATTTTGGGCTCAAACTTTCCCAGCTTCATTTTAGGAAATAGATTAACAGGATATACTAATTTAGTCAGTATAATGAGTGTGTTTCATTCACAGTGACCGACAGTTGGACAAAACACTACAGTATGAATGAGTGATGCAGCTGCGCTGTTATCGCTGTCTAAGTGGGATTCCCACATAAATGTCGAATAGGTCCATTCATCAAATCTCGATGGTGATGAATGACAACAAGGATGAATAGCTGTGAAGTATGGAAACTGTACAATATTTACTGCAATGGACTGTTATAATAACAGGAAACACTATGGTTGAATTCACCATATAATAAGGAACAGAACAGAATAAGTTTCAACATTCAAATATATAAATTGTTTTTGTACTGAGTGAACTCAGAGGTTGACTTTTCGGATGTCATTTTCTGTACAGTTGAAATCATAGTATAGATGGGCCACAGCCTGGCAGAGGAAAGTCAGAATGCTGACAGTTCAGCCATGCTGCTACACAAAGCTAAAATTAAAAGAGGGAATTTGATTACCAATCCTGTATGTACTCATAACAGTTACAAGTAAACACTCTTGATGAGAGGATGATGAAAGCACACATTGTGGAAGGTATAATAGAGCACTCTTAGCTTGCATAGACAGTTTGGGTCGAAGTTAGTTCTCAGACGAGACAAGGATATAACAAGGAAAGGAGAACTGGCAGCCCATCACAATGTAGCAGCCACCAAACTATTGTATCAAACTGATGTGCAACGTTTTAAAAATGTCTACACTTGGGCTGCGCTTCCAGTTGTATCTCAACAGCAAAGATAGAGCTACTTAACGCTCAGCCGGACCTGGACCACTACAAACCCTACACAACCCCCTTTGTCAAAGATGTCTGGGGAACAGATCCAAGTCGGATGCACCTTCAGAACTAAGCGCCAAAACCCCGAGATCTTTACAATGTGTTGAATTTCCTGCCTGGATTCAATGGGATCCATGGTCAGTTAGTCACTGGTACCTGTAGAATGGGCTTTTGTTCAATGTCACAATGGCTAGAAGGAAAACTTCTGACCAGGTTTATGCAAACAAAAAGTTAGTAGCATGAAAACTTGTATAAAATATTTAAAATCAGTAGAGAAACTGTTGTTCACCTTGGTCTCTCGTATTTCACAAAACACTTGACAAAAAGCCCATGTTATCCATAAAGTCTTGAATGGAATTAATAGCAGACCCCTGTGTGTGTGTGTGTTAATGTTGTTTAAAATTGTAACATTAATGGAAATATTACCAGACTGCGCATTAATGCACATAATTTACACATTTAAACAGGTAGACAGAAACGCTCCCAGTGCCCACGAAACCCCAGCACATGACAGAACCTGCAATATATGCAATATTGTCGAAAACGTAATACATTTATGTTGGATTACAACGCATTCAGAGTTCCTAGCAATGACATGATAAAAGAATTAGATAAAATGCTTACGGGTTTAAAGCAGTATAATAAGAATCAACTATTTAACTTCATTACGGAATAACAGGATATGGAACTGATCAAAATTGTTGAAAAATTTATAGAATGTTACTTGGCAATAAAAGGGAAATCGGTGTAACATCGATGTGTAGGGTTATTATTATTATCATCATGGTTTTGCGTGTGTGTATGTTTTCTGGTCGTGTAAATAGCTTACGGTCTTCTTGTCTGTATTTGTGACTGTGTTGTATGTGGTGTTGACACATTTACGCTGGATTATGTTGCATTGTTCTCGACTGTATTGTATTATATTATATTGTGTTGTGTTTTGTCAGGTTGTTTTGACTGACAAATTACTGTGTACAGTGTGAAACAGAACAGTCCATAAAGTAATTCATTCATTCAATGAAAGAGACGATAAACAGACCAGGCATCACAATCCAAGCATACTGACCATGCCAAGAAACCAAATTGAGGGGCATGAATTGAGCTGAAACTAAACATCAAAAAGAAAGCAAAACAAAACAAAACAAAATCAAAAGCAGAAAAAAAAACATAGAAAAGGAAATAACAATGTGGTGAATGTCAACTGTTGTTATGAAGTATCAATCAAAGTTCGTACTGTGGGAAGTTTCGTTTTTTTCCTTGAATTCTTTAACGACAAGAAATATGCATTTATTACTGTCAAGAGAACACCAGTTTACGTGTTAAAAGTAACGAATAATGATTTATATGCGATAGGAGAAGCAGCCTAGAATGCAAGCATGGCTTAATAACTGAGATTGGGGCATGGAAAACATATCCAAATATCAGCTTAACAAGTAGGAGAGCGGTACCCGAAAGTCTGCACGGGATTCTTGTCGGAAATTTCCTGCTTTCGCCAAGAATCTCGTACATAGTCTGTCATATATGACGCATTTATTGCCACAGTAGGAGAAGCTTTTAATTCCCAGAAAAAGGTAAAATAAGACAGAGTTCGCCTGAAAGAGCAGGCAGCAATAATGAAATCTCTTCTTCTGATCTCCATAGCTTTTTTACTGATGTTTTAGCACTTTACGCAGCGGTAATCGTATAGCATTGGAGAAAGGGCACAGAAATTAAAAATACAGTAAATCTTCACCATTTGTACATTGCAATCTAAGTTACATGCTCCGCATCTTTGGAAATTTTCATTGAAACAGAGACAGCCAGTGAAATGAAGCCCAATTGTACAGTCTTACATTTCGATGCTTGTAGCATGCATGTATTATGTGCCAAGTTTCATGATTCTAAGCCGAATTAGTTATGGGCCGAATATTAAGTATAACGGATGGACGGACGCATTGAAACAGCAATTACTTTTTGCCCTTCCTCTTGCAGGAGGGATTCATAATTATTATTGTTACCGAAGTCAATACAAGGCTCAGAGAAGAGAAATTCTAAATATGAATAAAAGAAACGTGTACACGTCAGAAAAAAACACTATATAATGCTGAAACGAACTAAAAACCCTCAGGCAGACTGATTCGAGGGAAAATTGATTCTATTCTTTTCTTTATCAATTTTGATATTTTTATTAACCCTTTTACGCCCAAACGGTCTCATAGTTACGTAATACATGAACGCAACATATAAACATTTGAAATAATACACAAGTATATACAAGCCGTTAAGTTATGAGAACACAAATAAAATAAGGAAAAGTGCCTAATCTGAAAAAAAAAAAAATTGTTAGGTATGTAGCTACCGAGTTCCTAGGTTCTCGACCGTGAGGTGACATGAGAAATTCCACAAGCGCATTATCTTACAGACGAACAAACAGACAGAGAAAGAGAGAAACTTAGCAATTATTGAGGATCAGATATTTTTTTTCTTATGTGGTCATGCAGATTACAAGAAAAAGCAAATAAAATTCATCATCAGTAGCGCCACTGAGACAAAAAGGCACATGCGCTCACTTATAGCTTCTTTAGAATAACGACCAGTCTCAGCACGTAATCTGTTGTTACAGATTCTAAATTTGGTAAGAATTGGGCGTTTTCACAATTCATGCTGGTTTCCTCCACTTCCATAATGTTCTATATCATGCATTATGTTACACTTCTATGAATTTCCTTTTATGCGAACAATTGCAAGTCGTTCAAGTTTTGAGAGAGACTACAGCACTATCCTCCTGCATGAGGATCTTTAGGGTATCTTGAAAATATCCTTTTAAGGACAGGAGATACACCAAAACTATTTTTGAGCAACAAGTACCTTTGAAACAGATTAAAAATATGGACCTAAATGCAAATATTTTGAAACATTTTTCATCGCCAGTCTAAGTTTGACATTTCTCTGATTTTACACTTCAAGATGTATTAGGACTACAATTTGCACAGTTTGCGCTAAAAATATTTTTCAAAGTAAAGCCCTCGCAAAAATGACGATTTTACCAATGGAGTCTTACATTACTTCACCCATTCTTGCCCGTAATTGATTATTAGGTACATGAAATTACAGTCAAGTTTACAAGTTTCAATGGAACGCAATTCGAAGTGAATGTTTGGCATCTGGTATCGTTTAGACCTAAAGATTCTTGACTTGACAAGAAACGTAACATTGTCAATCAAACGTAATTTTTGTCAAATCAAAGAGTTAAATGAAGCGAAGTTTATTCAACTGTATCACTACACATAAAAGGCATTTTATTTTACACAAACACAAATTCAAATACATTTTTGTACAGTATACCAAGGACGATACCCTCCTTAAGCATACATATGAATGCATGGTAAACACACAGAAGAGGTAAAATAGATAGGTACCCGTTACACTGTTCTGGTGGTATAAGTTGCAAAAATCGCAATGTCAAAATTGACCTCTGACTCCAATAATATTTGCAAAATTTAATGAAGTATGGTAAATTGTATGTGCAATACCTACGTGCATAACAAAAATTAATTCCTCATGGTCAGAAAGAGATGACAATACAGAGAACATTTAATTAATTTATTAAAAAGGGTAGTCAGTTGTACTGTAAACTTTTTGAGGTCAGGCGAAATATGAAATTCTTTCAGTTTTCCGTATGTCTCACATTTTCGATCTTTCATTGGTGTTTTGATAGGTCTGTCGGTTTCAGATTATCAACACTGATACCAATCGAGTAATATATTTACTGACATTTCGTTAAAGATAAATTTGGTTCTGGTTTACATTGGTTTTCAAACTTTACACAAGATCTTGATCTTTTTCGGATGCAAATGTACAAATATGCGTTGTTTTCGTTTTTAAACAGCTTACTAGGGAAATCATAATTGTAACCAAGAGTGTACCACACATTGTTGAAACCCTATATTTGAAATGCATTTCTCAACGTTTGTAGCCACGTAACTTCATCAGAATCAACATAATTGATATTGGAGAAAAAACATAATACAACTCCGAATACAGTACCTGTAAAAGATAAATTACAATGAACTGGGCCGTGTCGATTATGGCATTCAGGCATATTAACTTCCTTTGAACCATTCTTTTGAATGGGGATTTGGTGCAGTTGGTATGTGCATTTCTCATTTGCGGCTAGGTGATTGGTGCCGAAGGTTGATGGTTCGAGACCCAGCCGTTCCGTCGTCACAAAACACAATAGCAAGTCAGGATTAAATGTAACGACTCTGAAGCAATGTTTAGACATTTCTGTAAAAATATTCAGCGTGGTAGCCAAGTTCATTCAAAACAGCAGACTTACGTAGCGTATTGTTGACACTAAACAATATTTCAAGAAATGCCTGTGTATCCTTTTGAAATAATAGTTGGTAATATCACTGGTAAAACATTTTTCAGGAATTACAAAATATAGTCCTCACACTTTACCGGCATATAAGAGAATCGTATCCTCTCAGTTTATCACACAAGTCAGTGCAACAGACATATCTAATTCAAAATAGAAAATTATATGTTTTAGTTTTCCTCCCGTTTAGGTGGCCTTTTCAAATAATTCTTCATAGCAAGACTTAAAGGTCCATTTGCATTTATTTGAATTCCAAGATAATAGTACTTAATCACCACCTCTAAAACTTTATTTCCGAACGCTAGTTTTTGTTTGGTCGCCAGCTTCGTTAAAAGTGAAAATTATGGCGTTCTAGTAATTTACGGTTAAATTGCAGTTTCAGCAATAACCATGTGTATGGTCCAGACATAAATGAAAAACTTCATCGACTTTCAGCAAGCAAGACCAAATCATCCGCTTCTGAAATAAACTTGATCGTTTTGTCATACTATTGATCGGGGCACCAATTTTCGACAAATGTTTCAGCAAAGTTACTTATTTAAAATGTCAAAGAGCGAACGGCTGGGGACAAAATATTAATTATACCGATGTATCTCTAATAGAGATGCATAACATTAACAGAGATATTATCTATTCATGTGCACAGTAATGTTACGATAATTGATAGTAATATCAAACCAGAGTAGTTTGTAGAATAAGTATACCTTCATTTCACTGTGTATCAATCGTCCTTTGAAAGTCAATAAAACATGCAAACAAACAACGATTACCCATCATTTTTGTTTACTTATCAATGAAAGTTTGTAAAAGTAAAAGTTGGTTATTTGTTCTCAATTGGAAATTCGATTCGGACTCTTATTGATATAACTTTGAGTTAGCCCAATTTGAAATTTGTTTCTGATACTTCTTGATATAACGTTGAGAATATGTCGAAAACATCAATCTTTTTCATATAAATTTATTTTTGGCGTTGAAGCGCTCTCAAGTTCTTGCAGATGATTCCAAAATTGTTTAGTGTCCTTGTCTTTAACCTGCAGTAAAACGTGTACTAAATTAGATTTTAATTGTCTCTCTTGTACTTTGTACTTTAAACAGCCTGTAAATTGTTTTATCGGTTGCATTATAAACCTGTCGTAATTCATAGTTTTTTCGGGTCTTTACTAACTTTTTTGGATTGATCCTTCATGATTTTTAATGAACGAGTACATTCCATATTCATATATTTTAGAAGACGTTTACGTTTCCTCTTTTTGATTATTGTAAAGATAATGAACCTGCTTTAAACGATATGCTATAAAAGTCAACAATAATTTTCAATATGATAAATTTTTCCACCTCATATATGCCTTAAAATTCTTTTACATCACTTTCGCAAACCGTTTTAATACGTCCCAAAATTAAGTACCGTATTTTTAATCCCAAATAAAGCAAGACGGTAGACATGCAATGCTTTATTTGAGGCCCAGGTCCACTGTGTTCTCAATGAATGTTTTTCATGCACAAAGTGGGTGAGGTTTTTATCCCTAGAGTATTCTGTTGACACCTCACAATGATCAGAGACATACGCAAGGTCACGTAAACACATATATTTTAATAGGTAGGGTTCCTGGCATTTTTTTCTTTTTTTGGTTTGGCTTTCGTTAGTTAGTTTGTTTTTTTCGTTATTATTATTTTTATCTTATTTATTTCTTTATAATTTTTTTGTGTGTGCGAAGCATGACTGTGCATATAGCTGTTATATATCCAAGCCTTCTATCATTCACTATTTTCGCGCCAAAAGATGTTCATAAATAAAGAAGACATTTACCGTAGTCATCCAGTTTTCTTTTATTGTCGTTTAAACGTGGTGAAGGAAGATCTTCAAAATCTGTATCAGATAGAGGAACATAAATGTCTCCCTTGTCCGGTATTGAAAAATCATTTTACGTACTTACAGATACATCAAAATCCCCTATAATAGCAATGTTTCCCCTATGATTTATATTTACAAATGTCATTAAACAGAATTTCAAATATACCAACTTCACTTAAGAGTATGGAATAATTGGGCGACATAAACAGTATATATATATATATATATATATATATATATATATATATATATATATATATATATATATATATATATATATAAAATAGTACGCGGTATGAAAAATGTTTCCTTAAGTTTGATCTCTCTATATATGTTATGTCTGCCTGATCTACTCTTGAACTATTCCCGCACGCTGTTGTGCAAGCTATGTCCCTTGATTTTCAAGTCACATTTTAGTGAAGCATGGGTTTCCACCATGCTAAATATATCAAACTGAATCTCGTGTATGAATAGTTATCTTGAAATCTGATCACACAACGTCACCAAAATTGTGTAAAGTATCACCCAAGGAAGTTCCAATTTTAAGTACAGAATATATGTCATACATACTAATACATGCAACGGTAATGTTTATTACTATGCATTTACATACTATGTAACTACATGCAGATCTTATATATAACACTGTTCAAAATGTGTCCTGAGTTCTCTGGTCCACTAATACATACATTACATATATTACAATAGTCAACGCCCCGTGGATTTCGACTATTTAATTAGTTTGACCGTTGTTCGGTGCTTGATTATGTTTGGAAATTCCCACGTGAAGCAAGGTTCATAACGTATTGGTGTCGGCTGCCAGTATTCGAATGCTGTCTTGATTAACAGGTACATCATCTTCGGGAGACAAACCTGGGGGGGGGGGAGTATTTCTCTATCAGCGAAAAGAAATAAATTGTTCACAATTTACTATTTTCTGACCCATTTACAAGGGAATTGGTGGGTTGAATTTGCAAGATTCCAGTTCTTGTAAGATTGGGTTATGCTATTTTAAACAACGACCCGGGCTAAGGGACTGGCATTATTAATCCCATCACACAACTTCTGATTCCCATGCATGACCGTCTCCTCGGATGTTAGGAGCTTGACACCATCTGTAATCAAATGTAGGTGCCGCTCCAGTGTCATTTTCTCGGGTGTTTTCAACTTCTTCGTAAAGACTGCTTCTTTCTTTTCACGAATAGCTATTCCATGTTTACACGAAATTAATCTGTAAAAGTCATTTTCAATATATATGCAAGGCTTTCGTAGAAATACACAAGCTTTTTATGTGTATGCAGGATATCACAGCTAACCTTTGTTTTGTAATGTAACAAAAATCACTTTCTCAGGCACAAAGTCCTTGCGCATGTGGGATTAGGAGGAGGAGAATTCACAGAAATAGGCTGAAATACACATTAATCCCCTGGAGATGCTGCAATGAGCCCATAGACCACAGAAAAGCACCAACAATTGCTGAAGGCTTCAGGATGAAAAAAGAATCATACAAGTCACGTCAAGTTGGTTGTTCTTTATGAACATGGGCAGTGCAGTTGTGTTAAAGGCCATACTAATTTCTATGGCCATCTGGTGGTGATAAAGTTCTTAGCTTTTATAGTTATGTGCAAATCTAGTGTTATGCTTTTCTTGGTTGATATGAGGCTTGCCACTGTGCACTGCAGTTTCCTGCTGAGATAATTAATGCAAGCTGATCAACAACACCCTAAGGAAGGCAACACAAAGGACTACAAGGGATTCAATTATCCTAGCAATGTGATTGACAGGATCTTATGGTGATGTCATAAGCCTTGATAGTGAATGTCATAGATATTTAACCTTAGCATGACATAGTATGGTTACACCCCCTTCCTCAAAACTTGTCCACTTTTAGAGAGCTATTTTTTAGTATTCCTTATTGCCTTAATGTCTTGTCATGGACTTGTTTAGACCCGTTACTCAAGCAGGCCTGCATATCTTTTAAAATATCATAAGGTACTATGAGACTAAATATAACTATATGGTACCTGTGCATTTGGATGTACAATGTTTGATTTCTGATTTTGGATTAAATAGTCCTAGAAATTAATATTTTTGTACACCAAGACAAGTCGCCTTTTACACACACACTTCTACGGTATATTCATATATATTGTGAATTACAACTAAATAAATAGGGTGGATCAAGAAGACCACAAGTGACCAGTTGCATGTTATTATACCTGTAGCACTAAATTGTCAAAGATTACAAAGCTATTTGTCATATTGGAAAGGGAACACTTCAAACTAAAGTGTACTTTGTTATGTGTGAAACAGATGATGTCGAGACTAAGAAAGATATATGAAAAACGGAATAAAAAACGTGTTCAAAGTCTGTTTGCTATATATATTGTTGTATGATTTTGAAGAAAATCAGAAGTGTGATGTGCTGTTGCTGTTTGCAGACCCAATGGATTTGCCTGAAACATTCTAATCTATATTAAATGATGTACATGGCCACAAGTGGCCTTTCCTTGGGGCAAAAAGTAGAGCGCGCGAGGAGTTGGAGGGCGCAGAAACTGTTGGACCCCTCATAATGCATCAGGTTTACCTGTACGATGCCATCACGCCACTCTAACAACTGTGACTGTGTGCTTCTCTTGCTTCAATTTGGGGCCAACAGTCTCTTCACCCTCCGACTCCTTGCGCACTCAATCCACTGCCCCTCGAAAAGGCCACATTTCTGCGGGTAATAATGTACTTTCAAGCAAAAAGAATGACTTGCATTTTGCATGGATGAACACAAGTGCATATACTGTTTTCAACAAAATTATACCTCAAATATGATGAGTGAGCTGCTTCCAATTTCGAACGGGTATATAAAATTTGTTCTTTTCTGCAACCAAGAAGAGAAGAATGAAAATATGAAAATTTAATTGCTTCCGTTTAAAACTGCTGCTGCCTGTGCCACCCCAGAATGTTTCCCGTTGTTGCTGGTTTGAAAAATCTTGCTGTACCTGCACACGATACTCATGAACATTGTCCTGAATAAGTGACTGCAGGACGTCAGGATTGAATAATCATGTCTGGTCTATAAGTGGAGTACAGGACCGTGAACAGGACCTAGCCTTCTTCACTTTCTTGTGTTTGTAGCAATGCCAGAAAACCCTCTACCTCTACTGGTCCTCGGCCCAGTCCTTCCAGGAGGAAGGAACAGAGCTGATATATTGTGAACCTGGGGTAGAAGACAGGGATGGGACAGACACTGTAGCAGGTTGGTCTCGAGTTAGGAGATGAACCTGGCCTTGCAATGATGCAATCAAGAGTGATACAGCAAATGAGAACTGTTGGCAAATTATCCCAACCACTAAAGCCTGCAGTAAGGATGAGTCAAATGCTGGGTGCTGTGGTCACCAAGGCCTAACCCCATAACTACCATATTGGGGCATGTAAAGCCGGGCCAGGTCATGCTTCTCATGTAAGTGCAGTAGTGGTACATACTGGCAATGCACTGAAGGTACCCAAAGGGCCCGTACAGAGGTCGAGGCATTGATCTTATTAGTTAATCCATTATTTCATACAATAAAAACAGTTCAATTAATTGTACCACCCTATTCTGATACAAATATGCCGACACTTACACATGTACAACAGCTGTTTCATCCTCAAATTATAACAACATAACAATGTCTGAAATTAAATCATCTTATCAATCATTGTTATCTTTGTGAGTGTGAAAATTCGCTATTTATTTCTGGTCATCATGGTCACGTTATAACTGGTGATCTGAGCACTACTTCCAGTTACACGCTCAAGGAATTTATTTTGACAGGTTTTTAGTGCAGGGAAGAAAAGAAAATAGGATGGAGAAACGATAGGAAAATTGATATGAAAGCCATTGATGTATGCAGCATCATGGGCTAAGAAAGAAAAAAGTACAACTTCACTAATAGTTGACGGGTTACTGAAATTTGTATTATTGTCACCAATAAATCAAGCATTTGCAAAAACAAACTAAGCAACCACCTGATCATGTACTTCAAAGCTCTGATGTTCAAACATATCAGCATAATTTACAAGAGAAATATATTTTTCCAAGCTAGCCAGGCTGCAAATAATGTTATAATTACTTGCAAATGCTTTTATTTAAAAATGATTGCAAAGGAGCTGGGCTTACTAAATACAGGTACCCTTACATATAAAAAGGTTGATGATTCAGTAGATTATATGATAAATTTTTACTATGTATGTTAGATACATATAATTTTCCATTTCATGGCAAATTAAGACTTGTCTAGACTACATACAATGCCTAAATTACATAAAAATCCCCACAAGTTCTGATTTGTTGCTGGCTCTAAATTTTGGTCATGAAACTATTTATAAGTTATTTTAACAAAAAGATTACAGAAGATGCAGGCATTGTGGTATAATTATTAATAACAAAGTGAAGCAATTCCAAGTGTTAATAGATTCAGGATTATAAAAAATTCTATAGAGTAGTTAAAAACTTTATCAATCAAGTAATAATAATAATAAATAATAATTTTATTCGGAAAACTACCCCTTTACAGCGGGGGCATCAATGGAACGGGGTTTATTCCATGATGCGTCCAAGTATATTACAATAAGCCGTCTATATTACAAAGTAAAGATTTGTGTGTGGTATGGCTGTATCTACGTTCAGCATTGAGCCGTACGTGGAACAGCATCCATTTACCATTTGAAATTTACTTTTTACATGCGCATGCAACCATCAATAGGCTTCTCATAGCTCCATGTATATATACATATATATTGTCCATTACATTCTTTTGACAAATTAACCTTCCCTTAACACTAAGCACACATACATTTTGGATGCTACCTCTTCAAAATATCAAAAATCGCGAATTCCGCACCCAATGCCAATGGTTTGTAAATAATAAATGAATAAATAAATAATTTTATTAGGAAAACTACCCCTTTAGAACGGGGGCATCGATGGAACAGGGTTTATTCCATGATGCGTCCAAGTATCTTGCCCATTTAAAGTTTGCTTTCAACCGATGTAAACAATCATCAATATCATAATTTTTGTCCCCCGCGCTAAAACTAGAGATAAACCACTCATTGGGAGAAAACTCTAGAAAGCATTAGGACAAGTACTTCATGCACTTTTGGTTTACAATGTAGAAAATAAATGTTTATCGTCGTCATATTTACAATGTATAAAATTAAAG
This sequence comes from Hermodice carunculata, assembly GCA_964020975.1. Lineage (NCBI taxonomy): Eukaryota > Metazoa > Annelida > Polychaeta > Eunicida > Amphinomidae > Hermodice > Hermodice carunculata. The sequence continues at coordinate 96,736,114 of OZ026614.1, read as the reverse complement.
TACACTTCAAGATAGATAAAACTTATATACAATATAGGAGCTCCATTTAAAATCTATGGAATCTGCACCTTACAGGGAACTGTACAACTCTATTTCTTTACTGTGAACAGGCACAGTCGAAGAAATATATATATATATATATATATATATATATATATATATATATATATATATATATATATATATATATATATATATATATACATACACACATTAGCTTATATATCACAGTTAATTTTTAAGAATCTACACTGAAATGTCACAGCCCGCACCTTCAAGAGCTACCATACGGTAACGCCATGCTTCTTTTAGGAAAGTTTTACAAGCACTGTCAAATATATCATTAACAGCATGGTCATAATTGAATGATATTCCAAACAGCAGCGTAAATTTCGTAGTTAAGGAAGAGCGAGAAAAATGTTCCCATACATGGGTATAGCCATGTTCCAACAGGCATTTTTCCAAATTTCGCCAAATCTTAATTCTTAATTCCTTGGAGTGTTCACATGTGAAAGTGAAATGAAATAAATCTTCTATACCTTGATTACATAGTTTACAAATTCCGTTGGACAAATTCCATCTCTGTAATGTTTCTTCCAATCCTAGACATCCGGTTCTAGCCATAAATTTTAGTCTAGTGCCCTTGCAGTCATTTACCTGGAACATGTATCTCTCCCCATGCGTGGAATACTTAATCAATTTGTAATATGACAAGGAGAACATTTCATCGATATCTTTAAAAAAGTCATATACGTAGTTTTGCGTGGACAACTTACAAAAAGGATTGATCCAGTCACCAGTATCTCTACAATTTACATTATCTAATCCAGCCTCGGACAAGATTGTGGATATCTGTGACATGTATGGCCAGCAAGATTTATGACCAGAGTGAAAATTTGTTTCTAAATCACAAAGTACTCGTTTACACAGTCTGTTTGCTGGAATGTTATACTTTACATGATGATAATATTTTACTCTCTGTTTATTCAAGATGGTTATCAGTGGTAGCCAGCCAAAGTCCCCTAGTGTTGCCATCATTGCAGGGGTACCTCTTACTTGTAGAATAGCTCGTGCCACCGTGTACTGGAATGATCTTACAATACTTGTGCTTTCCTTTGTATTGTTAAACCATACTGCACTGCCATGTGAGAGTGAAGGCATTATTAAGCTTTTCCAGAGACTAACAAAACATTACTCTATTTATATTGTCGTGCGATGAGAGAATGCTACATATATATGCATTTAAGCGACTAAGTTTACCTTTCAAGTGTTGCTTTATGTGTGGAGAGTCTTGTAATGACTGGGCAAATATAATACCTAAATATTTATACATAGTGCATTTTCAAGTGTCAACGTTCCCAAAAACCATTTCCTTGTCATATCCATTTTTTTACCTATTACCATAACTTTTGATTTTGTGTCATTAAATTTCATTCCCCATTTTATAGCAAATTTATGTGCAATATTAAGCATTTCCTGTAGTTGTTTATCATCATTTGCCATCAGAACAATGTCATCTGCAACAGTATATATCCTGTGTGTAGGCCTAATCATCTAACAGAAAATAAAGTAAAAAATATCTTTATTCATGCAAACCCATTTGAAATTGTGCAATGTTTCTTTGAAATGACAAGGATATGGATCCCGTGAAACTGGTGTAAGCAACAACCAACTTCTTGCTGGTAACCTGTTTCATTTCCGTTTTCATTCGGTGGATCATTTGCAATGGAATATTCTGGTGACAAACTTTGCATGCATTGCGGTTATGAGTATTGGTACAAGACTCTGGTGTGATGTTTTTTAATCTACTGTAATGGTGGATCATGGTCTTTTGATATGAACTGGCCCTTTGGATTTATATGTGCAAATATCTTAATCTAGTTCAGTGGTCGAATTTGATATTTGAATTTCGGTATGTGCATTATGGAATTTGGGTCAAAACAATTGCAATTTATTGCCTTTGGACAGCATTAACACTGGCCATAAAAAAATTAGATGCAAGTTTTGACATGGTAATGGTATTGATTATTTCTATAAAAAAATTTAGGGTTTGTAACAAAACTCTCATTTTGCAGTTCAAAACCCATAGCTTCATAAATTATTGAATAATACAACACCCATACTCTCACATATTCTATTCCACAACTTCTGATTTAAAATTTAAAACTTATAGCAATAATGAAGACACTTTTCCATGTGTCTCCATTGTTTGACTTTATTATTTGCTGTCGCCTTTGGTGGGATTAGTTCAAAGAAATGTAAAACCTTACACCAGACATGCATGTGTACGTCTCTCTGCTCATAGTTTATGCCATGTGCCAAAATATTTGGACTGTTATACATGTATATGTGTAGCATCTAAATTCTAATCAGCGAGTGGCACTATAGGATTCAATTACAAGCGACAATTTATCCACTCATCCAGTATTGTAACTTTAAACGAAATCAAGGTTAACAGCACATATAAGTTCCAAAATGGATATCATCAAAGATGCTTCTCTGTCTAGTCCCTTCATGACTGGTTCGACCTACGGTATCGGGTGTACCTATTATTGCACTTGACAAAATTGTCCTATCATTACCCATAAAAATTATATTTGTCAGAAATTTTAACACTGTACTCTGGAAGATGGTGAAGACAACATTTTGCTGTTCCATCGATGTCCCCATACTACTATAATCACAGTCTCTATTCATAAGATAAAAATTGTACCCCAGGTGGATCATTTTCTATACTCAATCCTTTTCTTTGTTAATGCTGCACTCAGGACAGTGTGCAACTCAATGAGGGCGAAGGTCGGTACCAAGTTTCGTCAAACCCTTGGTGCATTTCCCCCTGGTTTGTGCTTGCCTATTCCACAAAATAATGCGTACCATTCATGCATGTAACCCATGGCAAATAGAAACATTCCCTTCTTCATTGGGAGTCCATCTACTTGATTTATCAACGCAAAAACTTAAAACGTCTAATTACCATTTTATAAGACTTAGCATTTAACAAGCTTTAACATCTTCTTGAAGATTTTCTCTGTTTTTCAAACTTTTGAAATGGCACAATATTTCGCAAAAACACACCATAACACGGATTAATATGTAAAATAATACCGAGCTGTTGATTATCCTATAGAATGGAGCAGTTTCATGCTTAAATTACTCTTTATCCTAATTGCTCATGACTGTTGAAGATCGTTTTAAAATGCATGAATATACCCAACTAAATTGACTTGAGGATTGAAACCAGCATAGGCGCATACGCTATCAGCCTTGTAAATTCCTATGACACTCACTTATCTCGTGAGGGCTATGTAGTCTGCATTTTGCCAGTTTCCCGTGTTCACAAATATGGAATTGATATCAGTAATCTTCTTAATAAAGTACCTTAACTAAAATAATTGATATCTCACAAATGCAATTTTCACTTTGTGGAATTTCAATTTCCCGATATAAAGCTATCCTTCCTGTACCTAACTCTATTCCTTATTGCAAGGAGGGGGGGGGGGGGGGGGGGAGAGGGAAGTCTCTGGGCTTCAAACAACTTTGTTACCACTTATATAAAAACTCGCCAGTACTTTCGGACCTACAACCTTCTCCATTGAGCTTCGTCTTTGACGCAGTGGGGCGCTTGGCACTCAGCATATTGCTGACCCTTATTTCATTGCCTCAAGGCGACTTCTAGGTCTGATACACAATACTATAATAGGAGCGTACAACTGGTCTGTTGTTGTATTTACATTTTCAGTTAATTCTCACTCTGGAAAAGTCCCACTATATATTGCACATTACATTCATTTGACAAATTAACCCTCCCGTTACACTAATCACACATATATTTTGGAAGCTACCTCTTCAAAATATCCAATGGACTTGGCTGCCATTGTGAAAATAGTGAGTTCCGCACCCTCTGCCAACGGTTTGTAAATGAACATTAGAACGATCTTGCCGAGTGGGGGTGGGAAGAGGGTTATAATATATGAAACCAAAAGTATATATTTTGCAATTATTTCAGAGATTCAATAATGATATGTATGCTGTGGCCGCGATTTACTTTGATATCCAAATTAAGTGTACTTTTGTGAGACTGTCCCGCAATCAATGCATTAATTGTGCAATGTTCAAAATGGCGCTCGAGCGTGCCGTGTCGCATTTGGATTTGTAACTAAGGATGATAACTGCTTCAGACACAACCAAGCGGGCAGATTAAAGTTAGGATAGTAAGTCATGTTTCACAAGGACTTTAACGACCGTTTACTCTGGTGACTCGGAGAACGGACACCTGGAACCGTGCTGAAAACACGTGGCCACGATTCACTGTGATTTTTGCTTTCCCACAATGCATTGCGCCATGTTTAAATGGGCGCTGAAGGTGTGTGTGGCATGCCTTCGTGTTGCATTTGGATTTATAACTAAGGATGATAACTGCTTCAGACACAACCGAGCAGGCAGATTAAAGTTAAGATTGTAAGTTATCTTTTAAAAATACGTTGATGACTCTTTGCTCTGGTAACTCGGAGAACGGACACCTGAAACCTAGCGATACTAGATACCGATACCGCACCCATCGTGGCTATATATGCGCCAGCTATGCTTTTCCCCCGGCCCACGTTGACCATCCAGACAAACTGAAATAAAAAGCTGTGTTTGAGTTGACTTTACTGCTAAATAGCGGCACACGTTGGCCAGCTTTTCTGTTAACTTTGTCTTACAACTTGGGTACGGTTGATTTAAACGACGGGTTTTTTCACCGGTGGTTGTTTGTGGGGTGATTTTGCTGGTCGGCCGCGTGTTGCAGCTGGTCTGAGGTTGTCCAACTGGAGCATTGTAGCAGAATTTTGCATCACAGTTCTTGAAACATGCTACAGAATTGAGCCAAAATAAGTATTTCTCATGTGAAGAAGTTTATTGATAAAATGAACCAGGGAATGTAAATTTGCTGCTGCAATTAGACTGCACCGTGTGGTTGTCTTGCACGTCACGTCATTGAACATTGTAAAAGCGCCAGTGCCAAGGAAATCTGGTCGCTTTGATCAGGTGGGGACTGAGGTATGTACTTGCGAGTACTACTGTACCATGATTATACCTATTCCCATGCAGAACCTGCCAGTGTATATCAAGGAGAGTGAATGTAAGAACATTTTCAAAAATAAGGTTAAATCATTCTTGATGTATGAGATGGGAGTACTGATACTGGAGAGGGACCGCTGTATATATCTAAAGTTTCAGTATCTTAGTGTTATCAGGGACCTGCAATTTATATATATAGCAGGTCCCTGCAGTTATGAAAATTACGCCTTTGGTGCTTATATTTATTTATATATTAATTTATTCAAAATTTCGATCAATATTTTAATTATGAAATGATTAAAGCATTTCAGCTACAAACCTGTGCAAAGCAGCTTAATATTTTTCCGATTTCACAGTTGCGTTTCTGCTATTTTCATGTTGTGGTTCACCATGGAAATAAGCCAAGGCAAGATTCCCTAGGCATTTGGTACTCCCATTTCATGCATCATAGTTTGGTGTGGTTTCAGCAATTGTATTGCACCATCCTGGTATATGTGTGCATAAAATATTATCAGTCAACATTCTGTGACAAACGTTAAGTACATTCAGGCCTAGTGATTATCTTAATGTATTTTTTCTTCTTGCTTTTGTAGAGAAAATACACAACTTACTAAATTTATCTGTTAATTTTCCCTGAATTAATAACCATAATATGTGTGCAAAAATTCTCTAAAGCCTTACATGTATGAATGCAAAATTTGTCTTATCTTAATTGGTAACATGGCGATGTTTTTTACAAATTTTTTAAACTAATTTTTGCTAATTTTCATCAGATTTTTGTACAATCTGAGGGAAAATAGTCGAATCAGTACAATAATGACTAAAATATTGTGATTTCGTCAAACATTTGGAGGCAAGATACTCGAAACTCCCGAGATAAACCATTTTGCATCTTCAATTTTTTTTCTTTCAAAAGGGGGGGGGGGGGGAATGCTCCCAGACCCACCTAGCATGTCTTCAGGCTTTGGGCCATGTAGGTCACATTTGGGCCACTGAAGAAAATTACGGAGTTTTTTGGGCCACTTGGGTCTCTGACTGAGTTTGTAGCACTGGCCTGGGTCTACCAGTATTTATTTATTAGGGAAGGGCAGCTTGAAAGTACTTTTCTTTTCATTTCCTTTTTGTGTGTGTGTGTGTGTGTGTGTGTGTGTGTGTGTTTTGTTTTTGTTTTTTGTTTTGTTTTGTTTTGCTCCATCAATTTTCGGGTTAGGCCTTTTCAGTAGGGTCTGTCAGGTTACCGGAACCAACCACATGTGTATTTTTGTTAGGCCTTGTGTACCTTGGACATTTGTTGAAACATGTTGAAAAAAATGTATGTTCTGTCCCCTTTTACACATTACCTCTTTTGACGTCAGTTTAATTGTTACCTCGGCACAGCCGGAGGCACTTGTTTGGAATGAAAAGTGTCGTAATCCAATTAAATGGTGTTTTTGCTTTGATCTTACTTGATGGGTGCACTTAATTACCGAGATCGCTATCAGCGGCCGGCCGATCCTCTTTGTAATACACAAGTGAGTGCATGGCCCATCCTCGGTCGACACTTGGCAAGACCGCTGGAAACATGCTTTCCGGAAGCAAAAACATTTGCACGTGCGCGAGCGCTTTTATTCGAATTCAACGGAAGATAGTTGTGCGTGGTGGAAAATTTGAAATTGCTGACAAATTTACGAACAATTTGATACCAAACACGGTGAGCCGAACTCTCCCGTTGCAATATTATAAAATGAAAACTATACATGTATTTGTTTTGTAGATTAGTTGTCAGAAGTTCATTTGAAATGTAAGTGTATTAAGCTTAGCGCCAAACGGACCTCTTAACGGTAACCAATATTCGATAGCAAATATCATTTTAAGTCAATATGCCGCTTGTATTTTGAAGTTCGTGTAGCGCATTTTGAACAAATGAGGATTTTTACTCGGTGTTTTGTGATAGTTGATCACTTCGACCGAAAATATAAGGAAGTGGCATTTTGCTCACGTACAAGGAACGTTTTGGTACCTATTATCCATCCTTTTGCTATTTAATAATTCCAAATTTAATTCAGGGTTCACGTATCATCTCGGATCAAATTATTAATTGATTAGTAGACCAGGTTCTGGAGTGGGAACTGTGACGAAACGTGAAAATTAAATATTATGTCCGGCAAACTACCACCAAGCACGCACAAAGTTCCACTGTAAAAAAAAAAAAAAAAAAAAAAAATTATCTCTGTCTCTCCATTTGACTGTGTACTCCCTGAAAATAAAGGCGACTAAGCCCAATAGTATTCTTATTATGAAAATCATCTCTATTTTTTTTTACACTTTTATTTCATTGCTCCAATATTAATGTGTCAATATGACGTCGGCATCTACTATCTAGCGATCACCCGGGGCGATAACAACACAACTCATGATCTACGTGTTGCTGTGCGGTGACGAATCTCGTATTTTTCTTGCTTTCCGTCACAAATTTTCACTCCTGTCTTACCCTGTGTCCCAATTTGTTGCATTCAAGTCTTTTTGTGAAGCAACAGCGTAAGAAATACGTCCAAGATCCAATAATTTATATGTGCACGGGTTGTGTTCATAGTCTGAATTTGGGGACATGTCGGGAGCACATGGAATTAGACGCATTTGATTGGATGGTGCGTGTCACCTGATTAAATTAACCAATGACTGGCCATGAAACTTTCATCGACTAAAAAAGTCACGTATTTTATGCTTTCTTCGGAGGGATATCCCAGGAATTCTTTATTTTTAACCAATTAAAGACCTTGTTACACAAAGAGACAAAATCCTGTGCTTTCCAGCAGTATAAAACATCATAGCAGTCGAAGAGAAACATTGAAGCCGCAAACGGACAAAGTTACCCAGGGTTTTGCACGAATTTCGGACTTTATCATTCAAATTGCGACATAAACGGATGGGTGCTAGATTTTTATCCGTCTGCCTCAAAATACTCATTTGAAGCGAAAACTGGAGACAGACAGTGGGAAGTATTGAAGTTGTCTACAATAAAATCTACATGCTCGCAGGTAAATAAACAATAGGGGCATACGGTGAGCTGATGAATATGTTCAAGTGCACTCGCTTACCGCGTGCTAAAGGTTCAGCTCTGCTGACAGCGGGACGCGTGTATTTGAGTGGAACTGGAATACACAACTCGCTTGCCTCATCAACCACATTGTCAGTTAATCCAATTGCGCAAATATACGCACTGAAATATTTTAGGGAATGCCATGTACAAGTGCCTATAATTCCTTATTGGAAAGAGTAGTGGGCAAGATAGGTTCCTAAATATGTTACCTGATCAGTTTTGTTTCTGTTTTGAATGTCATGCATCATTGGCTCCCTTTGTTGTGCTATGAGCACTGATTTCAATGGCCAAGGTGTGGTGTTAAAATTTGTCAGAAAAGTGTGCCACTGGCCAGTGTAAGCACAGACCAACATGGAAACCACACGCAACTGTTTAGAAGATATTAGAAAATGGCAAATTGTGGGCCTTTCGTGCTGGTTGGTCCCAAGCAAGGGCTGCTCGAGAGCTCAATGTTTCATGTTCTGTTGTTTCAAGATTAATATCTAAATACAGGGATGGAGACCTATCCAGTGGTGCTTGCCTGCTTTACAGGCACAACAAACTGATCTGCAGACGTTCACCCATTCGCAAGTTACCATGTGTTCAGGACACCGTTATGCATGACTGTGATATGCTGCCTGTGATGCATCGACTGACAAATTTTCTTCACTGACTTGAGTTGTTTTTGTTCTTTATTGTCTGTGATCATTGGGCGCGACCACTATGCAACAGTGGTCAATGTTGAGTATTGGAATAAAAAGTCATGTCACACAAATTTCACTTTATTTTTTACATAACTCCCCAAAGCAGGATCCATCATACATAGCATTCCCTAAAATATTTCCATGAGCATATAAAATCGACCGGCAGCCTGAATGCCTAGACTTCCCTCCTCTCTCTGTGTACCCTCCTCGTTTATAGTAATGTATCTTAGAGATCAAGCCTTTGGCAAAACAACACAACGGTCAGTGCAGGAACATGCACCTTTTTCATGTCATGATGCCTTGTGCCAACCTTCTTTCCAGCGTGGACTAGTCCAATCGCACACATATTTATTATTTAGTGCAAAGCCCCTGTTATAATATTTTATGCTTCGAGTTACTCTAGGTGTGGAGCAGCGACGTAAGTGACCTTGCCACGAAACATCGGGTTTTTTTTCCAGGCTAGGAAATATCTCTGCTGATCGAAAGGTAAGCCATTCGTTATGTTTTTGTTTTTTCATTGCAGGTGAATATGGGAGGCATCTCTGCAGTCAATTAAAAAATTATAATTTGTTTTTAGACATCGCTATTTTTGTCTTCATAATTTTCACAACCACCACCCTGAAACGCAAGATCCTATAATGATTTTAAATACTTCTATGTAATATAATTTGAAAACGTCTGTATGTAAATATAGAAAACAATACATTTGTCCTGCCGGATTACTCACTAGTATATAATTACTTGTCAAGAAGTTCTCCGAATGGAATTCACACTGTAGCATTATATGTCGACCAAAAACAAGTCGTTTGTTGTTGAAAACAAGCCGAGTACACTTTGCAAGTGTGAGGGTTAATTTTTTTTGAAAAGAAGGAGTGTAGGGGTTCAACTGCATTCAGTTACGTACATCCTGTGCTGCAGTCTTTTTTCTGCATGCACTGCTTACCTTGATTCTCGAGTGTGCCACATGCAGCTGTCATTGGAATCAATTAATACTCATTACATAAAATACATAAATACGGTCATATAATATATACATGTATTATGTGAGTAATATATATGTAAACATAAATGTAAAATGGAGTTCACAAATGATATCACAGGTCAGCACACTAATATAAAAGCTGACGCCAGCGTCGTTGAGTCGCAGAGTCCCATAAAACATCTGAGCACAGTAATTTTGCAATTGAAAGTTTGTTACGTTTAAAAAAAGCCTACATTGAGAGCCATACAATAGTTTCCTTCTTAGCTCCCCAAAAGACTATACCGATTTAACACCAACATGCCGCTTGCAGAGCAACGCTCAGACAGTCCCATAAGCCAACGAAAAGCGTTGTTGTACAGGACGGTAAACTAACACAGAGACTTGGTAATATGCTGGACCCATAGCTGTGTTGTATGCAGAGAAGTGCAGTATGATTTAAAAAGCAGTATTTTAACGTCATTGGAACACGGATAACATTTACGCTTCATCGTGTTTGCTCTACAACATAAAGCTCGACACTGACGTCCAATATCTTGGTCATCCTAAAGCGACGAGACAACTACATGTCCCAAATAGGTAAAGCGATCCACAACCTGCAAATTATGGCCACACAACTTTACAGTGGGCTGAATATTCATGTGGGTACCAGAATAGAAATCCATGCATTCGGTCTTCTTAGTTTTGTAAGTGATGTCATGAGAGACAGCAAAAGATTCACATTTTGCCAAGAGCACTTTAATCCCTTCAACGATGGACTCAGGATAACCCTGCCATCTGCATAGGTAAGATTATTGTCTAAAGTATTATGGAAAAACACCCTTCATCATTCATGGAAGGAAACTTTATGAATTCTCTTTTATTCATCCAGTTATTTCCGATGGCATATATGTTATAATGAATTCATTGTGTAATTCCTCTTCAAGTTGGGGCGAAATTAGCCCTAATGTTGTAAAATTCATTTCCCACTATATACTCGAACCCTTTACGTGCGTAATTAACTTATCTATAAACTTTGGTGCTTTCCGCGAGGTCTTATAAATAGCTAAAATACTTCCTCTATACAAAGAGAGGAGACCCTGAACTATCTACTTATTATCTTCCCATCTCTATGTTACCCTTCTTCTGTAATACTTTTGTTTTAAAAAGTAGTGTATAATCAATCGATAAGTTATCTAGATACTTCAATACTATATAATTATCAGTTTAGTTTCTGCAAAAAAAACAGTACTGTAACGGCAGTAAATGTTTTTATTTCATAAGATATCAAGCGCATTAGACCAAGGAGATTATCCTGTGAGTATTTTCCTCGATCTTTCAAAACCTTTTGATACAGCTAATCATGTAATTCTTTTCTCTAAATTATTCCACTATGGCATACCAGGTACAGCTCTTAATTAGTTTAAAAGTAACATTACAGATAGATACCAATATGTTTGTGTTCAGAATGTAAATGTACCACAAGGATCGATTCGCTTACCACTTTTATTCTTTATTTATACGACTGATCTTGGCACTATTTCTCAAAATATTTTGCCATTACTATTTGCAGATGATACAAGCTTTCTTTTTGCAGGAAACAATATTTAGTCACAAGAAAGATATAATTTCTCAAAGATGACGTAATTGAATGGTCTTCAGTCAATAAAATATCTGTCAACTTAGATAAAACTAACTATATGACATTTATGAACAAAACCTTCTCACTCCAAAACCCAGCATTATTAATTAAAGTGAACAAATTTCGAAAAAAGTAAAGAACTGTAAATTTCTTGGTGTATGGATTGATGATAGGCTAAATTGGAAAGACCATATAATACAAGTTTCAAACAACCTTACTAAAATAATTGGTATTTTTAAAACAATTCGATAGAAACTGAGTAAAAATATTTTGGCTAAATTACATTATTCATCAGCACTCCCATATTTCATTTATTGTAATATCACATGAGCTGCAAATTAAGACACTTGTCCAGGTTAAAATTGCAAAAATCCAAAATAAACTAGTCCGCATAATTAATAGTTCTGATTTTAATGCCCACGGAAACCCTATCTTTAGAGATTTTAACTTACTGAAATTCTGACAAATTAATACGTGCATGACACGCATTTTCCTGTTCAAAATTATCATCAACAACCTCAGCCCTTCTATTTTTCTGTACATGTTCACACCTATTTTCAAAATACATAGATACTCTACCAGATAATGAGATAACTTGTACACCCCATGTTACCGATTAACCCGTTCTAAACTTTCCGTTTAACACCATGGTTCTATTGTATGGAATTAGGTACTCCCAAACATACATGTGGCAAAGTCTTTATTTCTATTTAAAAGACAGCTGACACAGTATCTACAAGTAATTGTGCACATGTATTTTCTCTTATTTTCTTTAAAACTAATAAGTTGACAGAAGTGTCGTTTTCCATAATTATTTAACTTGTATTTCTTTTTGCTACCTGGATTGTACTTTATATGATGTATGTGCATTCTTTTTATGGAGATTTAATAAGCTCCCTGGAGTTTCAATCTTTTTTGTGTATATATTGCAAGACCATGGTTCTATTGTATGGAATTAAGTACTCCCAAGCAGACAAATGGTGAAGTCATTATTTCTATTTAAAGGACAGCTGACACAGTATCTACGAGTAATTGTGCCAGCTACGTCCTGCTGCAGCTTGTTGTATGTGTATTCTTTTTATGGAGATTTAATGAGCTCCCTGGAGCATCTACAAGTAATTGTGCAAATGTATTTTCTAATATTTTCTTTTAAACTAATGAGTTGACAGAAGTGTCGTTTTCCATAATTATTTAACTTGCATTTCTTTTTGCCACCTGGATTGTACTTTATATGATGTGTGTGCATTCTTTTTATGGAGATTTAATGAGCTCCCTGGAGTTTCAATCTTTTTTGTGTACATATTACAAAATAATGTATGGGATATAATGACAAATAAACTTCAAACTTCATATTGAGGTTCTTTGTAATACAATAATCACCGTCCGTCTGTCGTCATAATATAGAACAGGGTAAACAGGAATAATACGTCAATTACTGGGAAGTCAGAGCGAATGATCACCAATTCAAGCTAGTCAATCATACAACTTGCACGCTTTCACAAAGTTCTTTCTTTTATCTTTCAACCAGCAACTCGGAACAACCCATGCATACATGTACGGCAACACAGCATCGTTTGAATAATACATTCGAGGCAGAAGCGTGAGGGATGATTAGCCAACTGGGTATTTTTTTAAAGTTTCGTGTCCTCTACGAGGCCGGTTTTAGTTTTTAACATTATTTAAACATCTAAAATATGGTTTCAAAAAGTATAATCACAGAAAAAGTGCATTTCTAATTTTCATATTTACCACTTATATAAAAACCCGCAGGTACTTTCGAACCTGTATCCACTTTCTTTGGTTGGCGAATGGCCACCATCGAATTCAGCGCACATTAATCTGTTTCCTTGATGTCAGGAAGTAGGAGTTCTTTGTTTTTATGCAGGCGAGTGTCAGTGACAGTGGTCTTTTGTGAGAGTGTCTTTGTCACCTTCGAGGATAAGTTTATCTGCATTTTGGGTATGTACAGTTTCTTTTAACACAGCATAGCATTTCGTTTTGACAGTTGTGTCAATAAGCTACGGTCTCCACACGAGCTGCTTTTGTCACTGTTCCTTTTGTTGTCATAACCTTTCGTCACTGTCCAGTTTTGGGGCTTACTTTTGTATCACTACCGTCTCTCCTTTGACTCATTTCTGACCCTCTTTGGCTGATGGACGTTCCAGATCAGTGTCTCTTAATTTTAACTTATATAATATAATGCAAAAGTGTGTGATACTTTAAGTTTCACTGATAGATGAATGCCTTGTATTTAAACAATATGACATTTATTTTCTCCAGAGGAGGTGGTGGACTCGGAAAATTTATTTATATTAGCACCACTTTCATTCATTTCCTGGTTGGACGACTGAGATAGCACATTTTTCCAGTCAGATTGCCGTCTCAAAGAAAACTGCCGACTTCAGAAATGTTATATTGACAAGCCTTATCATCCTGTTCTCATCCATTTTTTTTTCTGGTGAGAACACACCAAGAGTAGGAGTGTGGTCTTATGTCAGAAGGAATACGATACCATGACACGCAAAGATTGGAGTGACTTGTTGTCCATTGTGACATAAGAACTAACGACAACAAGTGGTTTCTTCCTCTTAAACCTATACGTGCACAAGTCCCTGGTGAATGCTCCTATTTTCCCATCCCCTGGTTCCACGCAGAAGTGCAATACATTTTCCCCTCCACAAAGTTAGCTGACTAGATATAATAGTGGTGCTTGCACCGCTGAGGGGACTGCCCAATACATATGGGGCTTTTAGGGAAGCAAATATATCTCACCTTGGCGATTGGGTAAACTGACCTTGGATACGGGTTCAAAGTCAGCTATGTACAGTCATAAATCGTTTAAAAATTAATGCAATGTAGCACCCAAAAGCAAATAAGTGGCTGTGTGACCTTGACCTTGAGAAGTGGGTCCAGGTCACTCATGTTCGAATTTAAACTAGGGCATACAGAGTACTATAACCATGTGAATTCCAAAACACATAAATAAAAAAGTTTGTAAATTATTGTGCGCATACTGTATTTAAAAAAGTGGCTGTGTGACATTGAATATTGGGTCAAGGTCACTCATGTTTGAACTTCACCTTTGCATAACAGAAAACTATGATGCCGTGCAATATGAAATCCCTGCAACTTGAAAACGTCTCAAGTTATCATGCCGACACCAAATTCAGTAATGTGGCTCTGTGACCTTGGGAAATGTGTTAAGGTCATCCATCTTTAAACTTGACCTAGCCTTTACATGGGACTATAATCTTATGCAATATGAAAGCCCTAGCTAAAAAGTTTCTCCAAGTAATAATGCAGACACCAAATTTACTGATGTGGCTTCTTGAGCTGACAAGAGATTATGTAAACTGGTCTGCCCCATGCATATAATTAACATACAATCAGCCACCTGGTGGTGGTAGCACTTCTCATTCCCTATTTTTACTGTCAATTTTTTTAAATGGTCGACACTGCCACCATGCCAGTATCAACGGTACCAGCTGTTGAGTCTTAGTCAGTTTTAATCCCAATATCATTGTGATAAGGCTGTGTGGCTATCGGTCTTTGATGAATGCTTGATTATTTTAGCCATTGACCACTCAAGCAAGACAAGGCTGAGCGCCTCCCTATGACTGTCAGCACCCTCCGTCTGACGTGTGGGCACTAAGTCAAACTACAATTAATCCTTCATTACATGGTACCTCAAGTAAAAGCTTCTGAAGAGAGGTGTGTTATGACCGTTTGCTTATTACAACTTCTATAAAAAGTTGCCAGTACTTTCGGGCCTGTATTCACTATCAGGTCAACTTTCTCGCCCAGCTCTATTTTTCACACACCAGGGAGTTGTAGCGAGTCCTACTAGTACTAATACAAAATCCCTACTCTGGGGCCCACCACTAGCTACAACTGATATCTGTATTGCAGACAATGAGACAATAACAAGCTACGAAAGCTGGAGGCAAAACTTGCCAATAATTTTCAGTGGCAGAATAAGACAGCTTCAAATCTGTACATTGGGCTGATTATGATAGATAGCCACATTAGACCTCATCTCAGGCCAAAGTGCAAACTTTTGCCCAGTGATCGCTTGAATTCCACCGTCAAAGGATCTACTTCACTTGGTGATATTTGGCAAAAAATCAGATTACACTTTGGGTTCCAGACATTTTGGCGCCCATTTCTTGGACTTGGCTTCCATTCATATGGAACAAAGTGAAAAGCCAGAAGATCTGTATCATAGACTGTATGCTTTTTTGAGGATAATCTTTTAGTTTCTAATTCGGGTTTCTCCCACAATAGGGAAGAGACCACCTGTAAGGCATGACCCCTACACTTGAAAATACTATTCTACTTTTGTGGCTTTAACAGATTCATACCGGCTTACCACAATTTGCCAAACAGAAATACAGAGTGGAGCTCAGAAATCAGACACTGGCTTCACTAAAACCTGAAATATCTCAGGATTTGTCGTCACTTATGGATGAGCTTTGTTTAGTTGAGGATGCCAAAACTATGCATTCAAACACTAGCCGTTTCAGCTTTTCAGCTAAGCGTCAACCTAAGCCCAGGCCCAAAAAGTTTTGCATTCTTTGTCAAACTGCTGGGTGGCTGAACTATGACAATCATTGGCTTCAAGAGAGTTTTCACCTACCTGACGGTGACAAGCGTGCACTGTCCAAAGCCAGAATTACATAGAAATTTGACATGACCAGTGACATCTGCGAATATCCTGACTTGTCTGACCCTCCATCTCTGGACCCGCCAGACAACAGCCTACTCCTGGATAGTGCACATTTAGCTCGCGGAGTCCATGTTGTCCAGTCGCCATATCTTGAAGTACATTTTCAGCACCATCCTGTTCAACTGGCACTAGACTCTAGAGCTTCCAGTAACATGGTTCATGCATCTGTTGCCAAATTACTGGGACTGCTGGTTCAAAATTCATTTACAGGTGGCATGCCAAGCTGATGAAGTTACACTACTTGACATCTCAAGTGACATACATATTAATGTTACACGTGGTGAACATATCTTCCAGCTGGATGCTTTAGTAGTTAAGAGCCTTGGCATCGGTATACTTACAGTTACATGTACTCCCTTTATGAACCTGAATGACATTGCCATATGCCCATCTAAGAAAAAAGTAGTGATTAAAGGACAGGATATTGTCCACTATGGAGTACATCAACAGGAAAATCCTACCATATGGTGTAGTCAGTCATTTGGTCTTTGCGGACCTAGTAGCCGCACCATGCTTTCACCAGATGACTTCATTGAGCTCAAAACACTATCAGAATATGACCCGGACCAGCTGTGGGCTCTTGAGCCTCTTTTGACTCACCTGTCGCAAGATGCTCTTCACAACATGGGGCATCCCCCCACCCCACCCCCCCAAGTTCGCTCAGTGGAGCATGCTATCTGGGTTTCCAATGATGCAACAGATGCAATCTTGATCCAATGACATGAGCATTTCCGTCAGGTCAGATCCATCAACAACCTTAACCTGCCCTCACTGATCCCCTGTCTAAGTCCATTAAACTTTAGTGTCAGTCTGTCCCACACCATTCTCATCCCCTGTGAAAGTGGACCCTGATGGATCCTCCCCCTAGCATGTGACAAACGTTTGTTTAACTACACTAACAATACAATAGTGTCTTAGACCCTGGTATTTCTAAGTACAATAGTGCTAATGTTAATATTGAAAGTAAAGTAAACATGGGCCCAGTACTACCCCTCAGAGAAAAGGACTCCTACCCCACAACAATAATGACAAGCTAGTCGAACTACAACACAACTCTGATGAGCTTGAAGCTGCTGGCGTCTTTGCAATACCAGAACAGTTTAACTTTAGTGTTGAATATCTTAACCTCTTTTGGGGGTGGTTCAGAAACCAAAAAGCAGAACCCGTTTGGTTACAGCATTTGGCAAGGTTGGTCAGTATAGTAAGCTGCAACCATCTCTTATGCCCAACCTGGACACCACTTTGCGATCTATAGCTTGATGGAAATATATCACTAAGTCTGACCTTCTAAAATCATTTTACCTGATTCCTTTATCCCACACCTCCATGAAATATTGCGGCATTGCCACCCCATTAAAGGGCATTACAGTGTATACCCGGTTCCCCATGGGCATGCTGGGTTCAGACACCATGTTGGAAGAGTTGATGAGTCGATATTAGGCAGTCTTACTCAGAAGGGCATTGTTGCTTAAGTTGCCAATGCCTTGTATGTCAGTGGTGACACTGCAGCAGAGACCTTGGTAAATTGGCACTGTGTTCTGGATGTGCTATCTGAAAATAACCTCTGCTTAGCAGCCACTAAGTTCGTCATTTGTCCCAAATCTACCATTATACTGGGGTGGATCTGGTTATGTGGCACTAATTAAAAGCTAGTCCTTACAAAGTCGCTGCTCTTGCTACTGTTGACCCACCCAAAACTGTATGCACGTTGCAGTCCTTTTTAGGTGCTTGCAAAGTTCTTAGTCAAGTGCTTGAAGGTCATGCTGCCCTTCTCCACCCGTTACAGTGTATTATCGCTGGCAAGCAATCGCCGGACCCTGTTCCATGGTCTGACGAGCTGACACATCAATTTCACATTGC
Organism: Hermodice carunculata; assembly: GCA_964020975.1. Taxonomy (NCBI): domain Eukaryota; kingdom Metazoa; phylum Annelida; class Polychaeta; order Eunicida; family Amphinomidae; genus Hermodice; species Hermodice carunculata. Next base: position 96,718,105 of record OZ026614.1, on the reverse strand, counting down.
CCAACGAGCCTTTGCTTCCAAAAAATCTATTACCCGTCCACACCCTGATGATACACTATGGATTGTAACTGATGCTGCTGTTAAAGAGGCCGTGTTGTAAATAGGTCATGATGACCATCTGTTGTTGGCTGGTTTTTTTAATGCCAAGCTGCGGAAGCACCAAATAACTTGGCCTCTGTATGAGTTAAAAGCTCTATGTATTGGAGCTACAGTGAAACACTTTGCTTCATACATCATTCAGTCCAATATGACAACCCACCTCCTTACTGATAGTCATCCCTGTGTATTGGCATATAATAAACTATGCCATAGTGAATTCTCTGCCAGTTCACGAGTAACATCCTTCCTTTCCATAGTTAGCCACTATCAGATTCAGGTCAGTCACAGTCACAGTCACAGTCACATATCGGGTGTGCGAACTTACCTTCCAATTACGCCAGCAGCAACCCAGTCTCATGTCCAAAAAATGATTGTCAGATCTGCCAGTTCATCTCCTATATGGAGACATCTGTCATTCGTCACCTGCCCATCCTGGACATTTGTGATGGTAGGGCTACCTTTTACAAATCACATTCCATGGCGTGAAGCTCAGCTTTAGGGCCCCAATTTGTGCTGCAACCATACCCACTTGTCCCAAGGTATTCGTCATTCAAAGAAAAATTACCACAGTTCCAGATGTTAAGCATTTTTTGCAGTCAGTTCTAATTGCAGATGATGGTGTCCTGACTGTCTGCGACAGTATTCCTCTCCAGCTTCCTCGCAAATGCATTGTTGTTCCCTGTAACATGATCGATAGCTTGTTGACTGCCCTGCACATCTCGTTTAACTGCCCATCTGAATGCCAGTTAAAACGTCTCATGTCCAGGTATTTTATGCTTTAGATCTTGACCACGCAGTCCAGTCTCTGACTCAAGCATGTATTTTATGTACATCCCTAAAATCCATCCCTAAACATCTCCATGTACAAATTTCAAGACCCCCACCTGACCCGATAGGGGTGTCTTATGCACTGGACTTCATGCTGCAATACAAACAGTTCATAGTGATCCTGCAAGAGACTGTTACCTCATATACACTTACAACCTTGATGAGCAGTGAAAGGCACCAGGACTTATGTGATGCTTTTCTCATTTTGTGTGTGGAAATGCATTCCTTTGTAGATACAGGGATTTATAGCTGCACTGACCTGCCTCCTGCTCTCTGGTCTGCTTAAGCTGAAGGAGGGTCCTATCTTTAAACAAAATGGTATCACTCTTATTCTAGGCCATGAAAAGAATAAGAACAAAACCTTGTTGCAGAACGTGCTGTGGAGGAACTTGGTCTCAACCTACTTCCCCTTAAACCTGAAGGCAGACCAGTCTTTACGGTGTTGCTTGCGCCACATCCAACATGAATGCCAGACTATGCTGCAATGGCCTCTTCTTTCGAGAGCTGTTGACTCAGCAAGACCATATAACTGGAAATCAGTTACCTATTGACGATATTCAGATGATTAAGAGACAACTCCACACACGCCAATCAAACCATGTGCCCAGTTCCAGAGCTAAGGTTCCAGGTAAACTACATGTGCCCAGTCCAGACACACGTGTTGGTGATCAGGTATTCCTCAAATATGACAGGGATAAAAGTAGAGCAAGAGAGACAAGTACATTCTTGTTGCTGTATGCGATAGCTGGTGTGTGGTATATAAGTCCACTAAAGCTCAGTTCAGGTCCAAAACCTATGATGTGCCTACGTCTGAGTGATATCCTGTTGTGCCTACCACCCACTACAACCCTAGGCCTCCACTGTACATGGTATCGACTCTCTGTCTGACATAGAACCTGTGTCTCTGCCACCTGATGGTTTATGTACCTGTTGAACCTACAACCCCCCCCCCCCCCCCATGAGCTTGTCGTGCCACCTGGTACCCAGTGTGACATCCAGCAGTGCCTGACATAGACACAGCTGTCGATGTCGATGTCATGCCTCCTCAAACTGATGTATTCCATTCCACACTGTAGAGGTTCACCAGGCCAAATAAAGGTTTATCTCCCACATGGCTCACCACCAATGAATGGGACATGAACTAACTATTTGTCTTTGCAAGATGAACTTTAGTACTGTTAGTATAGTCGGCCCATTGTTTAATATACAGCTTAGACACTGTGTTCAGTTCATATAGTTATGTCTTAAGTGCTAGCTATTTTTTTGGGGGGGGGGGATCTTTTGTTTTTAGTTTCCTCCCCTCTCCTGGGATTATAATGTTTCGCCCATATAATATTGGTCTCGAGTGGCTGAAGGTGCTCGTGAGACAAGGTGCTCGTGAGACTGATATGATATGAGTTATATAGGTTAACCTGGAACCTAGCGAAATATTACCATAACGATAATGATCACCAAAAAACGGGGCTATGCTTTTCACCGAACAACCATGGCTATGCAGCTGTGCTGTTTCCCCGGCCAAGTAAACCCTACAGACAATTTGAAAAAAAAAAAAAAACCTACTTTGTTTAAGTTGACTTTACTGCAGAATAACGGCACAAGACGGCCACTTTTTGGATAAAATCTTTCAGCCAGGGTCGTTCATTTTTTTACTGGGGAAGGGCGACTTGAAACTTTTTTTATGTTTCATACAATTTAATAAGGGTCGGGCCTTTTCCGTAGGGTTGGTCGAGCTACCGGAACCACACATATATTTCTGTTGGGCCTTAGACAACTTGGACATTTGTTCAAACATGTTTAAAATGGATGTTCTTTCCCTTTTTGCACAATGCCTCCTTTGACGTCAGTTTAATTTGTTACCTGGGCACAGACGGAGGCACTTGTTACCACTTATATAACCGCCACCCCCCAACCCCCCCCCCCCCCTCCGTGACTTGCGGACCTGTACCCACGATCGAGGCAACCTTCTCTACTGAGCTTCATCTTTGACTCAGCTAGGGATCTTGCATTATGTGATCTGTGCTGCTACTTAATTCATAGTATGGGGGCAACTTTAGTGTCTGATACAAAATCCCTTCTTCTGGGGCCTACAACTGGTAAAAGTATGGCATTGTATTTACATTTTTACGTAATGCTCACTCTGGGAAAGTCCCATAATATATTGTACATTACATTCATTTGACAAATTTACCTTCCCTGAACACTAGTCATACATATATTTTGGATACTACCTCTTCAAAATACCCAATCGGGACTCACCCACACACTTGGCTCCCTTTTTGAAAATTGTGGATTCCGCACCCAATGGTTTGCAAGTGAGTATTGGGACGATCTGCAGGGGGGGGAGGGGTGTTATAATATATGAAACCAAAAGTATATGTCTTACAAATGTTTCAGAGCATCAATAACGATATAATATATGCTGTGGCTGCGATTCACTTATATACCCAAATTAAATGTATTTTTGTGCGACTGTCCCACAATCAAGGCATGGCGCAATGTTCAAAATGGCGCTCACCACGTGGCGGCTCATAGTATCGTGTCGCATTTGCATTTGTAGCAAACGATTATACCTGCTTCAGACACAACCGAGCGGGCAGATTAAAGTTAAGATAATAAGTCAAGTTTTAAAGGTACTTTAACGACCGTTTGTCCTTGTAACTCAGAGAATGGACACCTGGAACCTTACGAAATATTACGATAAGGATCACCGAAAAACCGGGGCTATTCTGTTTTGGCCAGTAATTGATATCACTTAAAGATCACAATTAAATGGTTCATGCCAAATTGCCATTTAGATGTGGTTAAGATGTTGTTGTTGTTCAAAGAACTGTGATTTTTCCATCATGCGTCACCCAAACTTTCCAGATTTATAGCCTGCAAGCATGCAAATTTCAGCACATGAACATCGCTAATTTTTACTTCCCACCAGCCGTTTCGCAGTGAACTTGAAAAACACAAAAACAAAACAAAAATATACAGCCAACCCACCCCACCCTCCATGTGACTGTCGTCTAAAATTGGCACCTTTATGAAAGTTATAATGCAGCTATAATTAATACGTCCTTGGTTGGGTTGAAGCTGACAAGATGACGGATGTCGTCGACGCTGACAAAGTTTTGCATGTGATCGATGGTGCAGCCTGTTGTGTTATAAATTTTTATTTGGTCAAGGGAATTGCCAAATTCCTACCCTATGTTTCAACCTGAGAAGAAAAGGGTGTCATTTTATTCACTAAACTGGGATAAATGGGCACAAAGTTTATCTGTCAATTTTACACGCGGTCCGTAAGAAATATATGAACATCACTATATTGTCTGCATAGCTCCGTTTTTTAAATTTGGCACAATGTGCTTGATACTTGGAAATAACAGGCCTTCGCATTTTCTTGGCAATAATGGACAGTGTCTCTGCACAATTTCGTGCGTCATAAATACATTATGGTCAAAAGAAAGTGAGTAGTTTGGATTTATTTCTCTCACGGAGATAAAAAGCGTCATTTTGCAAGCAATTTTACAAAAGTGGATTGATTAAAGTTGTTCAGCAATTGACAATTGCGCTGGATATCACAAATACAGACAAACAGCAGGTATAACAATATCACACAACAGTAAACTAAAGCCACAACGAAGGACAAACAGAAGAAAAAAATTGTTGCTCTGTAAAGTTTACATTGTGCTGTAAGAATATTTATTTACAATCGATATAGGAGGTCGGTCCCGTGTCTGAAAATAAAATATGCAGATTGTCCATCACTTAGGCGGATCAATTATGATACCATTTACATGTTTGTCATTTCATAATGCGAAATTAGTTCACTAACTTTTGAAATAGCTGTAGCACGTATGAGGCAAGGTATCAGGGTAATGTCAGGATTATCGAAACACCATATTAACTGTTGGCATTGTGAGTCGTGTAGAGAAACATCAAAGTCAGATATAAACCAGGAAACCAATACTGTTGCTTCGAATGAGAAATGTCAAATTACAGTCAATTATACACCACAGCACGTCAGCCTTCTATCCACAAGCAATTGATGTGGAAGTAGCAACCGTACTATGAACCGGTAATGCGCTGAAAAGACGGGAGCAGCTTTGTTCATGATCTTCATTTAATGTATATTCGTTGGTGCAGTACCTGAAATGGAATACAATCAGGATGTTAGAAAAGACAAAACAGCCTCTCTCTATACTGATCTATTGATTTGTAAACACATCATTATTCAGCCCATATGTGGGCTTATATGAGACCAAATTATTTCACAATTTGTTTAACCCGACAAATTTTAGCGCTTTCAGAAAGCGCACAGAACTAAACTTTACGTAAGATCGAAAAGATACGAACAGTTTTTTTTTTTTTTTTTTTTTTTTTTTTTTTTTGTTTGTTTTTTGTTTTTTGTTTTTTGTTTTTTTTTTTTTGTTTTTTGTTTTTTTTTTGTTTTCGTTTTTGTTTTTGTTTTTTATTTATCTATTTTTTTCGGTAATGAATATCACAAGTGCATTGAGTCTTTGATGTCTAAAACATGCTTGCAACAGCCTACATTTTTTTAAATTGTAGTAGCACTAATGATCCCATGCTGGGACCGTGCCGTATCACTCAATTGTACCATACTTACAAACGCATCCACCATGCTGTTACTTGCTAATTACCCTGTAAGCCAAAACCATTATGTATTTAAGTGTGTTTAATTGAAACATTATTCCCTAATGGGGGTAGTTTTGACAAAAATCAATCGATTTTATGCACTTTTTCTTGTATTAATTTTGGCATTTTTCTGCCTCGAAACTTGAGTGATTGATGGCTATTCTGGTCACTGAGAGGAAGACAAACATGAACTCATGAACAAAACAACGTTATCAACCATAAATATGTTATTTACGAAGTGACTAATATATTTATATGTAAATATAAGTATTGAACGTCGCGAATTGGGAGGTCATGGTCCCTATGAGAGATTGGCAGGTATCTGCATATTTGCCACAATGTACTGACACTCATTATGGCATATGCAGAGCACAGCCACCTCATCATTCTGACCATAAGCTCCAAATTTTCAACGTTCAATTCTATATTGAACTATTTCAAGGTCAGAGGCGTCTTTTTATACGGATTATTATTGGTCAATAATCTGAAACCTATACAACAATGTTCATTTTGATTATACAAGGATGACAGATGTCTATGGTTATTGGATAGACAATAATCTGGCGGATCTTTCTGTTATACCCGACCCCCATTCTTCGTTAAGCATTCGTATTGCGCTCAAATATGAATGAGGTCAGTCAAGACGAATAAAAAAGAAATTTTACAGTGTTTACTGCAAAAGTCTGTTGTTTGAGACGTTGGTCCCCGGCAGTGCGAGCAATTACAATTGATAGTCTCACCCTTATATATATCATAAGGCTTGGAATAGTTGTCATACAATAGAAAATCAAACTATTTTTGTCAAGGGCTACTTAAGGGGCTGGTACACTTTAAAACAATAAAATTAGAAACTGCTAGGTTTTCTTTTGTTTTTTTGTTTTTGAATATTTTATTGTGTTTTCTACAATTTTTATTTCATTTATAGGCCTACATATTAAAATCAAGCAACAAGCATGGATCTTTGTGGTTGGTACGCTAGCTCTCTAAATTTGCCCAATGGGAATATATAATTATATATATATATATATATATATATATATATATATATATATATATATATATATGTGTGTGTGTGTGTGTCTGTGTCTGTGTCTGTGTCTGTGTGTCTGTGTCTGTGTCAGTGTGTCTGTGTGTACATGTGTATATATTTGTTTTAAACTGTTTCGTTCATAATCCCTCACTAATCGGAAGTTCTGAGCATAATTTAAAGGAGCAATCCCGCTCTTTAAATTTAAGCATATGATGGTCAACAGACTTTAATTTAACGTTTTTAATGGAATATCGGATGGTGCGGAGCTGCAACATGATTTGATGCCTGTTTAGAATCTGTCACACATTTAAAGTATCTGAGGAAACTACCAGGCCTATATGCCCCTTGGAAAGCAGCCGATTCAGTGTTGGGTGGATAAGAATTACCATTCCCTTATGACGTTTACATAGGCCTAATGATAAATATTTTGTTTTCGTATTGACATCAAAGGACGTTCAAGATTTTTCACACAAGCGTCCATCGGATGAATAATGACCATTCCCTAATTTTGCAATGGTAAATGATGAATCATTAACGCTGATGTTTAAAAAGTTGTGGCAATTTGCTACTTTGGCCATGATTTTTTTAATGTCAACACAGTGTGAAATCGTTTAATGCAAGCGTGTTTCCATACAAATATATTGCTTAAGTGGGGGCACATGCATATTGCATATGTGGTAGATTGGCCCAACGGATCTGGGATGCCTCACTTAGACACAACAGGTTCGATTTGTGTTGACAACAGAAATGATTTATTGTCCCAAAATGGGGAGCGGTGAATCCGAAGTACAGGGATATTTATAATACGTAACAATGTCATAAAGTAAATATAATGACGAATTGATCACAGGCAGTACATTTAACAGATTATATGATTTGCTGTTACTTTCTGAGTTACGTACTGGTATCATTTTAATCAACTGTGTATTTAACCTTATTCCAAGTTACACAGCATATTAAGCACAGGTAACATATTGAATGCATGTAATATAATGAACACAGACAACATGATAATATCCATAAGGACGGCATCTCACAACCCAATAATAATAACACTCCACACTTGCAATATACTGGATGGCATTAGAGTAACATCATTGAATCGCCTGACAGTTTAATACAATAATCTCTTATCATTCTACTGCACTCTGCATCTCAGCATATGACATTGGGCCAATAGAGGATGGCAGTAATCGTCACCAATTTCAGCCACTTGTGCTGTTCAGATTTTTCAGGCAAGCAAGTGGATCACATACCTAGAATGTGGTTTAACGGATAATAGGAGGTATTCGTATTAACTGTGATCCTGTGTTTCTACCAAGACTGCAATGAAGAACTTGACAGGAAGTAGGGCAGACTCATGGGCCATATGCGTTTCTTTGATAAAGGTAACATCTTTAGGAAGCAAAAAGGCCTAAAGTAAGTCCTTCACAAAAAAACATACAAGGTGCTAAATATGTCCAGATTTTGGGGGGGTTTTTTTTTGGGGGGGGGTCATTAACAAAAATTTTATATGGATGGTTATAAAAGTAACATAAAGGGTACAGGTGCCCTCAAATTTCCGTTGCTTAGCAGCTGAGGGGACCAGTGCAGGGCTGCAGTTAACCGATTAATTATAGTCTATATGAATATCTCCCATTGTATATGTACATACACTTGCAGTTATTATGCAAGGGCCAGAAATGTTCAATATTTCTGGTACATGTGCGGTAAAAGTAGCTATGTACTCACACTTTCGAGTATTATGCAAAACACATAAGAATCTTAAGCAACTGCCCGTATTCTACATACTGTGTGAAAAATGCATTTAAATTAAAAAGAAATCGCTGTTAGCGGCGCCGTCAAAAGATCGACGTGAGATTAAAATCTTCATAATCTTCGTTGGGGGAAGGGCTAAAAGCCCATATTGTCTTGTATTGTACAATTAAACCAAACTTATTTGCATGTGTCCCTGTGTGATATCGTTGGTGGATTGTCTGTGGTTGTAACGGTTATCTTTTCTTGGTATACATGTATATATATATATATATATATATATATATATATATATATATATATATATATATATATATATATATATATATATATATATATATATATATATATATTAATGCCATGCACACATGAGGACAAAAGACAGGAGTACATATGTGAACTGAATATATTTTGATACCATATGCAAATGGTAGAGCGCTTAACACTGAATACTCAACTTTATTTGACAAAATTTAATACATGCAGATCGTACAGTGTTTATGACTGAATACTCTATTAAAATTATATTTCTCCTGACTTTTGTGAATCCTGGCTTGTTTTCAGTCAGATTTCATAAAAAGTGGTCACTTTTTGAGTAACAAATAGAACAAAAAAGCTGACCACAGCTTTAAAATGACCTTATTCCGTAGCAGGTATATTATAGAAGACGTACACAGAATATGTGATTCAAATACAGTCCTGCAGAACGGGTATTTTGATCCCAAATTTACACCGAGTTTAAGATGCTATTTCGATGTAAAGGCCACTATAGTTTTGGGGGAGGAGGGTCGCCTAAAAACTAAGCTTCTGAAGTTTTTTTATCTCACATGCTGATGATGCCCCTTATATGTGTTCCGTTTCTACAGAATGGCATCCAATGATAACGCTGCCCTGTTACTGTACACAGACATAAACTGGTGTGCACAACTCACTCATTACATAAATGTGTGTGTGTGTGTGCGTGCGTGCGTGCGTGCGTGCGTGTGTGTGTGTGTGTGTGTGTGTGCACGCGCGCGCGTTGGTAGCATTGCCTCCTGGTGAACACTTTGGTTTGACCTTTCCACAAAGAACATATCCACCGAGTTTCAGCTTAATATGAGTGACAGTTCTGGAGAAGAAGTCGAAAATAGTCATAACAGACAAAAAAAATCTTTAAAAAAAAAGAAAATCGCAGCGCCACCTGGTGAACAAGTTCAGAACTAGGAGTCCCTAGGTATGTTCCTGTGTGATATCAAAGCAATTGGGTGAGCGGTTTCACAGAAGATTTTTTCAGGGAACCCCCCCCCCCCCAAAAAAAAGAAAATAATAATAATAATAATAATAATAATAATAATAATAATAATAATAATAATAATAATAATCATAAACAATCCAAAAATCACTAGAGCATGACGAATTGAACAAACGTGGTAGAGACTCACCGAAGGTACATTGCCACCAAGTTTGAAGTGAATCTGGCAGACGGTTTTGGAGAAGTCGAAAATGTGAATTGTGGACGGACGACGACGACGACGGACGGAGGGACGACGGACTATCGTATAAGCTCAGCTGAGCTAAAAACTGGTGTCATTTTATTGAGCAAAGGAATGGAAGAAAAGTTCCACTTTAAGGAAACACTTTTAAACACCGAAGGAAACAATGACGCTCTAATGCACATAGCGAAAAGCGCAACAATGAAAAAGTCAGCAAGTAGCGCTTTATTTTGTGACGGTAGACCTGTTCAACACAATGGATGATTTCCAAAGGGCATTCCAGTAAATTACATGCAACTACCCAATATGACCGAAAAACAGGTAAACAAGAAAAGAATGACCTTGAAGACATAAGATAGCAAAGTTGTCAAATGTGATCAACGCACAAAAGTGCCATTGAAAATATTTTGTACATGTAGGCCTACTTATGTAGGCTATGTATGTATGTATGTATGTATGTATGTATGTATGTATGTATGTATTTTAATGAGAATCAGCAGTTGTAACAGCCTCAAAAGTTAATGAATGTGTGCTGTTCAAGAACAACACAACGCTACGGAGTCTGCCATTACCATGATCACAATGAGAACAAATTTCTGTGTCAGGATACCGTCATGCAAATGTAAAACACTTAACAACATCGATGTTTTAAGAACTGTTATTTGAAGTATGTTTTAAAAACTGTTATTTGAAGTAGAATGATGTTAGAACATTATATTAAATGCGTTAGTTGTGTCGGTTTAGAGTTTAGCCGACACATGAGGCTATTAATAAATTGCGTGACGTAATTCCGTGTCATCAGTAGTGTAGGAAGGTACAATAGTAAAACAAGCCAAGTGGAGGAGACGAGTCAGCAGACTGGCCTCGTTCCCGAGGAGTGATACGCCGCGGGAAAGAGGCCAGTCTGCTGACGAGTCTCCTCCAAGCAGCTGGTTTTACTTTTATCCAGTAATCATAGCTGTAATTTTTTTTCATCGTTAAATACAAAAAAGAGACAATCAAAAACAGTTTCAACGTTTATTTCATCAAACAAGGCTTTGCATACTTTGCGTATGAATAACTGTAACGCAGGATCCAGTAATTGGGTCATTTGAAAACTACATGCTTGACGTGCGCCAACTACAAGAATTTAGAAGGAAAGTAATTCTCAGTGACCTTTGCACTGCGGTGATATGGACAGGGTTATCACCCAGTCTGTATCTTCCACCTTTTCTGGATGATACAGCTATAATCACTGGATAAAAATCATGAGCCGGGATATTAAATAAACGCCGAAGGTGCACCGTGCCCGGGAGGTCCAGAGGCGTACTTCCTCGGATATATTTATTAAATTGAACCTAATAGGTTAATTCCGACACATTGTGAAACAAAATGGCAAAATGTCGCTATGCATCCCACTTACGGTGTAAATGTAGTGCCTACACGTACATTACGAGGCCACGGACTTCCAATTTCTATTTCTTACAAACATTTCACAAAAATTCACAAAAAGGCTGAAAACAATATCCGCACACACAAGGGCACACGAAAGGCCCTAGGTTAGTCTGAAGGTGCTTTCCCGAAACAGTGAGAATTTTACCTTTGTTATTGTGTCTTTTGTCCACAACCACTTCCTGGTAGTCATTACCCTATTCGGCAGTCGGAACTCTTGGCGCTGCATAAGCTAACCTGTCACTGTCTAACCTATATAAATATGGAAGTACTATTGTCCATAATGCACAAGCCTTATGTAGAATTTTGACGCAGGCTGTATTACCTCAAATAATTTGAAGAGGTCTTCAGCGGGTGACTTCTCAGAACATGTTTCGGAGCCAGTACCAGTACATGTCTCTGAGTAGCGGCTCCTTGTCTAAGCTAAATATTCAGCAAAGACAATCCACATAATAATGAATAAATATGAACGTAACAAATGAAGAGCTCCATTATAAATTTTTTAAAATGCCAAGAACCAAGCATAATTACTGAATCTGTATAGTACAAATTCAGATAAGAACAATTTGACTTACCACTGAGCCAATATGTACCCTTTCTGGCTGGATAACATACCCAAGTTAAACCGTCTGCCAGTGTGTAACTGAAGTAGAAACAAACTGGGGCATTATATTCAGTCCCAGTAATCATAAAATAAACTGTTACAGCTAGACCACCTGTACAAACCAGGGGAAATCCCAACAAGTACTGCAACAATGGCCATCCTGCACCAGAAATGTAAAAGAAACCCCATAATGTCACCTACTCCTCACTGTGAAAGTGTCCAAACAATAAACTTTGATACCTTATTTGCTGGACCAAAACGTGGCCATTTTTGGGGGGGGGGTGTTTATTTATTTTGTTTTGTTTGTTTACTTGCTTTATTTGGTTTAGTTTGGTTTGGTTTGGTTTGATTTTGGTTTTTTGGGGTTAACACTATATTTCCTTTTTTAGTCGTTTCATACTTCTATCCCAAATGAAAATGAACGTTGCATGAATATTCAACTAATTCGATCAAATTATGCTAATTTTGAAGAGGCTAAACATATCGCGTGTGTTTTTTCTTTGTAGACACAAAAAAAATCACTGCCTGACACTTCCTTCAGAACATAAGCCACTGGTAACCCGTGAACATGGAACCGAGACGAAAGCAACACGGGTTCCATTCACATTATCTTTGGTTGTATGTACACATGATTGCCGCCCAAGCCATTTTAGGAGCTGTAAGTGCACTGAACAATACGGCGTCATGTCATTTACAACCATGTCGACGATGTTCCACGTGCGTCTCAAGATGCGGACACCCTGTTGATTTCAGATTTTATGACTATACAAAAATGCATTGCTCGTGTGATTCCCGATGTGCATCATACGGGGATTGCTGTGAAGACTTTAAGGACACTTGTCCCAAAGAGTATAAGAAAAGCAGGGAAATTTTTCACCGCACGGGCCTCCTCCAAACTGATTGTGTATCTGAATACATGGAAGCAGGCTTTGCTTCATCGCTTGTGTCGACCTGCGCCGATGGTAAGACGAAATGTAAGAGGAAGAGCACACATTTGAATACAATTATCCCTGTTTACGATTCAAATACTGGCTTCCACTACTCCAGCTTTCTGTGTGCAAAATGTAATGGGGTAAAAAGTATGAAACTGTGGCAAATGGAAATGAAATGCAACCAACATGCTTTCCAGAAAGCTGGAATTCCTTGGGCTTACAGGGATAATGTAACGAAAGTTGCTTCAGCACAACAAATACAACAACTGATGGAAAATATAAACTGCTCAAAGAATATCATGCCCCCAGCTCTGCCGAATATGTCAAACCCACATGGTTGTATCCAGAATACAATCACTGATTGTCGTGGGAGACACTCCGATGATTCGATGAAAAGAAAATGCCGAAAGTTCCAGGAACTGGTATCAGATGGTACGACTGTGTATCGAAATACCCACTGTGCCATTTGTTCTGGAGCAATTGTGCCAAACGTCACCTGTAAGATACCAATAGAATCCAAAGATCCTTGCATCGTCTATGGACCAAAACCATGGATGTTCAAAGTGATGTTTCCCAGATTGCGCCGCAGCGTCGTTGATTGTGTACCAGTAATATCCATGTTTTCTTTGAGTTCTTTGTTTGACTTTGATTCTTCTGATGGCATACACGCAGGGCGTGAAATAAAGAAAACTGTTATGCACTGCAATGGCACGTCCACGTGGTCCGAGGCACGTGCTGCCTGCATTCCTTTAACATGTGCACCCGGATACGTTTTGCTTGACAAAACGTGCCTCCGTCCAATAGGAGCTTATGTGACAATAAGTTTCAACATTTCTGTATATATAATATCAACCAGACAGAATGATTTAGCAAATGAGATCCCAGATTTAAAATCAATTATCCATGGATCATTCGTCAATTTTACTCACACTTTCACAAAAAATACTAATGATAATGGAACAAGAGTTCATGTACAAATGTTCAAGGAACCAAACAGATATTATTTTGAAATACATATTAAGTTCATTTCATTACTGAACGCCTCAAAAGATGCAGTTTACAAGAGCTTCTTTGGTTTTATTGAATATAACATGTCGAAGATTCTAATCCAAGCACTTTTTCCCAAAAATATCTCTATAATGATGGACGGCTTGGAAATTTTAACAAGTGATTCAATAATTTATAAAACCAAATGTGTAAAAATCAATTCCCACGTGGGACAACAACTACAAAATAATATGACAAATCAATGCATTGACAAAGGTAGTCTAGTCTCCAAGAAAATCATCCTGAAAATTAGATATAGAGCAACTGCTGGCATGGGGATAGCAACAATCGTTTGCACAAGCTTGTCAATTGTTGCTCTTACGGGTCGCATAGTCTTGCAGCCATTTGTGTCACAGTTCAAAACAATCCCTGGTTATATGCAGTTTTCCCTTGTTTGTTGCCTGTGCTTGGCACACGTATCGTTCCTTGTAGCACCTTTGTTTTTTAAATATTTCTATCCATGTGTTATTTTTAGTATTTTGACTCACTGGGCTTATCTCGCGGTGTTTATGTGGATGACTGCCATAGCCTTTCAAATTTGGTTGACATTCAGACCATCGGGAATTTTTAAAGCGACGTCAGCCGATCAAAACATATTTCGAAAATACGCTGTCTTGACCTTCTGTATTCCAACATTTATCTTAATTGGTGCATGTGTGTGCGACTTTTCAGAAGTGATCGACAAAAAATTTTGTCCAATGTATGGTCTCGGAAACTGTCGAATTAATGGAGCTTATGGACTGATAATATATTTTGCAAGTCCGGTAGCTCTGCTTATTTTTACCAATATAATATTGTTCTCTTTGACTATTTACAATATAAACAAGACGAACCAGGGTAAGCCGAATGCCGCCGATCGAAACTTGTTGAGTGTCTACATCAGACTTTCAACTTTACTAGGTGTTTCGTGGATAATTGGAATAATTGCACCCTTCTTTCAGAATGAAGTTATTTGGTACATCTTCATTATTCTGAACGGCCTCCAAGGTGTATTTATTTTTGTGTCATTCGTAATAAAGCGCCACGTATTTGTATCGCTGTGTAGCAAGGGCAAAAGTTCTTTGGACGGGAGCAAGCAGACAGTCTTTTCTTCTGTGTGAATATATCCAAAGGTTAAAAAAGAACTTACAGCTGGGACCACACAACCACTTGCCACAGTGGACTTTATTTCATTATAGCATGACATACTCTGGAAGTTTCATATGAATATTAAAATCAGAAACAAGGTACTCTACTGTCTTACTCATGAGGTCGAAGTGTTCTTATTTATTCGGTATATGTTTGATACTGATGTATTGTCGCTGCTTCTGTACAAGAGTATTTGTTAGGTATCTCTGTTTCTCTGTTAAAGTTGTAAAACTCAAATAGATCACTATATGTGAAACTATAAAATATATGATTACATCATTTAATGTCCAGACAGAAAGATATTTGTGTTATGTTAGTGTATGTCATAAGGTCTATATTTTACATAATTCAATTGCCCAGAAACCATATAAAAGCTCATTGTGGTCTCCATTAACTTTCCTTCACGACCGATACTGTCAATCAGTTATCAGAAGTTGGATTTTCTGATCCGATATTAACTTGTTCATATCGTTAAATTATTTTGTAATCAGCAAGACGGCCATTCAACCACGTGGATTTATGCAGCCAAATAGCAGACAACGCGTAGCAACTGCTGCTACCTACATAATTATCAATATACCCGAAATCTATCAGCCAAGTTTCTGTACTCTTAGTGCGTGTGTCCGTCCCTGCCTGCAACTGTAAATACAGAAACATTGAGTAATTTATTTTTGCCGCAATATGATCTTTCACCGGACACACGCTTGACAGATATTTGGAAAAGTGTAACTTGCCCTGGAGATTCGAATTTGATTCAAGATTAATGAAATCATTTAACAAGTGAGGATAAACACACTCACAACTTTCACAAATTTATTCATACAAATTAGACGTGATAGGGGTTTTTAATAACATTATAAAACGTGCTATAGCGCCAATTCGAGTAAATGAATAAACAAATTATGGATACTAGCTTCAGATAACAAAAACTATTGTGATATATATTTTATATTGATAAAGTGACATTAGTATCCAAGATTATTTATTATGCAAACACGCACTTATTTTGATGTTTATACAACATAGATAATATGTTGCATTTTTTATATTTTGAAAACTACTTCGATTATGTAATATATAATTTTAATATGGCTTATGGATGGTATTGCAGCACTATTCGACTGGTACGTTTGTAAAGCTACAAAGAACATGTACCGTGCTAAAATACAGCATCGGAAGTGTTGAAGTTTGTAAATCTGGAAATAATTGAATTTGAAATGTGAAGCAAAGACCTTGCGGAAGCAAGTTATAACTGTGAAAGTTCAAAATGGAAATTTTACGTTTGACGATTTCATCTTGAATGTTAACACAAGGTGGGCTGCATGAACATCACCCAACATCACGATAAACTAATATGTGGCAAAAAGCAATGCATATGCCAGCAGTGGAAAATGTGGGCTCATATGTATGTATGTTATGTCTCTCTATATGTGTCCAGTTGTTTGTGATAATCTTCCTAATTGATTTATATTGAAATGTGACAGCTCCTTTTACAGATATGTCACCGTGGCGCTGAATTGGCTCTAAATGTGATCTCTCAACGAAATTGATGTATAAGGGTAAACGCTCAGTATCATAACTTCGTATTACCTTTTGACCAGATTGCCCAAAACTGTATGTGTTATATACTGCTGTAAATGTTGAAGCTCTTGAATCTTTGTGGAAGTACTAGGGTTAAAAGCTTTTTCATATTTATACTTGTAAAACATAGCTGAAAAGTACAGGATTGTCAAATTCGACACAAAAGTTAACAGTTATAGCTTCCCATTCAGTTTGACATAACAATATGATCGCATCTACTTTATTCTTGTGTTTTAAACTTTACAAATGTCTGATTTATTTCTGATATCTTATTACATGTACATATATACAGTGAGCACGCAAACAAGCAATTTTTTATTTTTAATGATAAATAATATATTTTGAAATATCATGTCTAGCTTCGATAATCCAAACTCTAATTTCAAATGCCGAAAGTATATCAGTGCTCTCTGGTACTCAGAGAGTTGTCAAATATTAATGGCATTAGATGGAACATTTGCCATATTGCCATATGTATATCAATTTATATGTCACCTTAAGTACAAAAAGTCATTTTTAGTTCATGAGATTATCAAAAAGATATCCCGAATCAACGGGAATGCCTTCATGTGGCCACATTTACATGCGTTTGTTAAATTAATAACGCGTAAAGCCAAACAAATATAAAGACCATTCCAGTTCGCTTATTACGTTGAAGACCAAAGTTTGTTGTATTGTGATTTATTGCCTTGAGCTTATATCGCCACACCTGCGAGACATAATAGGACATTTTGTCATTGAAAACGGTCACGATATATTCAATATAAATTTACCTGTTTTCTTTGTGAGCAAATTAAAGGATCATAGAAGTGCATGGGCTCAATGGCACTTGTGGCTTATTTAAAGTGGTTTATCACAGCTGTAC
This sequence comes from Hermodice carunculata, assembly GCA_964020975.1. Classification (NCBI taxonomy): domain Eukaryota; kingdom Metazoa; phylum Annelida; class Polychaeta; order Eunicida; family Amphinomidae; genus Hermodice; species Hermodice carunculata. Next base: position 96,700,692 of record OZ026614.1, on the reverse strand, counting down.
CTGACATCCCAGCCCACAGAAGTAGATAGTGAAAATGTCCTCAAAGCTACTGAAATGTGCATTGCTGAAGTCAAGTTGTGGATGTCAATAAACAAATTAAAATTCCATGATGACAAAACTAAGTTTCTTATAATTGGTTGCCCTCAACAACGAGATAAAGTATCCTTGTGTCAACCATCTGTTGTTGGAGCTGTTGCAGTCGGTCCATCCGCCACATCTAGAAATCTTGCTGTCATTATTGATAAGACCATGGATAAACAGGGTTTTTTTTTCAATGTGTAAATCAATTAGTTTCCACCTCAGGAACATCATTGCAAATTTATCTTAATGTATCTGCCACAGCATCATTGACACATGCTCTGATATAACCATGAGTTGACCATTGTAACTATCATCTGTCCGGTCTCCCAAAATACGAAATAAACCGGCTTCAGCTGCTACAAAATACAGCAGCCAGAAGAGTAACAAAGGCTTCTAAGCGGAATCATATTACGCCAGTTTTAAAACAGTTACACTGGCTACGTGTGTATTTCAGAATTAACTTTGAAATGGTATTAATGGTCTATAAATCACTAACTGTTTCCGCTCCCTCGTGAATTGCTGATTTAACACCGCACAGACCAGTGAGACAATTACCCTCATCTGACCAGACCTTTTTGTTAGTCCCTCGAACTAAGACTCGCGCTGGTGAAAGCGCCTTGTCTGTTGCTGGTCTCCATCTGTGGAACACATTACCCTTTCATATAAAGACCAAATATACCTTTCAATGATTCAAAGTCGCTTTGAAAACTCACCTGTTCACTTTAGCTTATACTTAATTTGCCATCATGATGATGATATTTAGGGACTTGACGAATGGACTCATTCACCAGATGTACAGGTTCTGAGGCATTGTGCTTAGTTTATATTATAAGTTTCATGTGTTATATCTTAAGTAATGTATTCTATGTGAACAATTTTATCTGGTGATTACATACAGGTATGTCAGTTTCCCATGTGCTTCCTCAACGAGGTCATAGTAAAGGACAATCATTACGCACAATTATATCAGTGTAGTTTTAACGCAGGTTAAAGAGTTATTAGGTCTTGAAAAGGTCTGTGACATTGTGAATGAGGTCGATTTAATCCGTATACAGTTCCAGTCAGGGCCTTACAGAGGACGATCATATTGTGCCATATGAAGTTCCCAGCTCAAATATTGTTACAGTTACATGTACAAAGTAAACAGTACAATTCACCATAGTGGCCATACGACCTTGGGAATCAAGGCCATCCAAGTGAAGCCACATTCTAACCCCCAGAGAAGACCGCTATTATAACAAATTGTAAAGTCCCGGCTAAAGTGAAGCTTGAGATGTCATCCGATCAGTGCATTCATTACAGTGGTCCTGTGATCTCGGAAATCAGGCCAAGATCAATAATGTGCCATCACATCCTGGACCTGTAAAGGGGCATCATTACACGGATTTTTGAAATGTAATCTCAAGTAGTTTTCTAGATAACACCCGAGAATCAAATTCAGCAAAGATACTATGTGACCTTGAGAAATTTGTCCAGGTCACTGTAGTTCAATTTCATCTTAAGTGTTTTTGGGATATATGTCAAATTTCAAAGACCTGGTGCAAACAATTCTTGACAGTAGAGCAGCAGAATGGAGAAAAATAGACTCCGGAATGCAGGGAAGTAGAACGTTTGTTGTCATATATCAAATCCCTTTCTAAAAATCCTGATGTTTGTGAATCTGCCTGATGGGCAGATGGGTAAATGAGTATGTTTTGATATAAAGCGTTACCAGAAAAACTACTCTTTGTTTTGAGGGATATTCAAAAACCGACATTTTGACAATCACCGGGCCAGTAACACGGTACATATATACTGTTAAGGAGAAAACAGATGCCACTCCCTTGTTCAACATTATGCACGTGTTGTGAGGATGTGTGTCGGAAGTTTGTTTACTTTATTAAAGTGTGTGTGTCAACACACACTTTTCTGTTTTTCCTGAAATTCTTTCTTTCTTCCTTTCTTCTTTACCAGCAAATTTGTCCGACACTTTTCTGGGACACTATTATACATAGAAACTCCAAACTTGGCTTGATTGTACCTCCATACAAGGAGTTTGACTGTTTTTATACAGAGGAATGAAGATGTTTAAAATTTTTCAAATTAGGGGCATTTGAAATTTTAAATCTTGAATATCTTCAAAAGTATAATAGATAGAGATGTCATTCCAACTTCTACTAGGGGTTATTGACCAGTGCGCATCTGATGAATTTAAAACAAAAGTTGTAGCAATTTAATATGCTAATTAGCAGCATTGAAAATTTTAAAACTTGAATATCTTCAAAACTATTATAGATATAGACGTCAATTTAACTTTTACTGGGGGGGGGGTTATTGACCATTGCGCAAGTAATGAATCTAAAGCAAAAGTTGTAGCAATTAAAATTATGCTAATTAGCAGCATTTGAAATTTTAAAACTTGAATTTCTTCAAAATTATTATAGATAGTTATGTCATTTCAACTTCTACTAGGGGGTTGTTGACTATTGCGCATGTAATGAATCTAAAACAAAAGTTCTAGCAATTTAAATTATGCTAATTAGCAGTATTCGAAATTTTCAATCTTGAATATCTTCAACCTATTAATAACAGATATGTCATTCCAACTTCTAGGGGGTTGTTGACAATTGTGCACCTAATGAATTAAAAGTAAAAGTTGTAGCAATTTAAATTGTGCTAAATAGCACCATTAGAAATTTTAAATCTTGAATAATTTTAAAACTATAATAGATAAAGCTGCCATTCCAACTTCTACCCAGTGTTATGGAATAGTTGTATATTGCCATACCAATATGCTTTGAAGACACACACACACTGATTTGCTATGCAGCAAATAATCTTTCCTAGTTATAACACTGCTTTTCACGTCTCTTTCGGGAGGAAATGGCGGTCCTTAAAAGGACCCTGTTGGTTGTTGTTGTTGTTGTTGTTGTTGTTGTTGTTGTTGTTGTTTGTTGGAGACTGCATCCATCAATAGCGGGTGTGACCTCCATACTTCTGTAAGCAAGTTTGGATCCGGCTTGGTATGCTGCTTGTCATCTTGGTGATCTCCCCATCTCAGTGTCTGTGAGCCTCTGTGCCACTTGGACAAGGGTGGCTGCGGGTTCTTCATACTCATCCCTGATTCGACGCCCAAGCACATCCCACAAATGTTCGATGGAGGGAAGGCCAGGAGAACAGGCTGGCCATGGCACAATGGGATACTGTTACGAGGTAGCTTTACTTAGCACACCTCGTGCCAACCAGGCCCTTATTAACAGAACAGAAAAAAATGCCACACGATATTGCTGTGAACAGAACACAAAGAAACTTTTGTTTAAATATGTATTCACTTACATTACAAAAGAAAATCACAGCAGGGCAGAAAACGTGTACATGTATGTCTTTTCAACTGTCCATGTGGACTTGGTTTACACTGGTCTGGTTGTGGTTACAAATGAAATGGTGGGTCCTGTGTCCTGGCTTTACCAGTCGACCTCAGGGCTGCAACTCAGAATCAAAGAGCAGTACCAGTGAAAAAAAAAAACCTGGAACATTATCTTGTAATTTGTAATTTGTGGAAAAACTGAATTTTAATTATAAGGCACAAACTGTGGTTTTATGTACAATTTTCCGACTCTTGGTCTTATCAATCACCAAAAATATGACATTTTAATTTGGAGGATTTGCTGTGAAAATTCAAAACAAACACTTCATAAGTATATAAAGCGCACTACACAAAACACCACATTGGAGGGTTTACAAAGCTCAGAAAAATATACTTCTCTCAGGTCTCCTTGTGACCAAAAATGGCAGATGCACAGAATAAAAAATATATTAGAGCATACAAGAGCTCAAAAATGGCTTATTTGGAAGCCTACATTATTCAACGATGAACCATACACAGATTCACCAAATACAAAACATATTAGAGCATATAAGAGCTCCCAATAAACCAATACCCACATGGTAAACAGCAGGTCACAGCAGCAACACTACCACTATTTCTACATGCACCCTTGTCACTATATGCATGGGCCAGACAAATTTGAATGACTGACACTGATCTACCGCACCCAGTCCTATTTATTAGAGACAGACTGTCCTGCAAGCTTAATTCTACCCCCACTGTGATTGCATTTTACTTACTGAACCTATTAGGCTTCATTATGAATAAAGAATACCTGTTAAACCAAACATAATTGCAAATTTGTATGGTACAAGTTCAAGTAAGAACAATTTGACTTACCCCTGAACCAGTATGTACCCTTTCTAGCTGGATAGCTTACCTTAGTAAAAGCACCTGCCATTGTATAACTGAAGTAGAAACAAACCTCGGGCATTATATTCAGTTCCAGTGATTGTAAATCAACAGTTGCAGCTAAACCACCAGTTAAAACCGAGGGAAATCCTAACAAGTACTGCAACAATGGACATCCTGCACCAGAAATGTAAAATATACCCCGTGGTGACACCTACTTCTCACTTTGAAAGTTTCTAAACCATAATTAAAGCTCTATTTCGCTGCCAACCCTGAGTTAATATTTCAACATAATAGGTCAAGTTTGTGACATTTGAGTAAATACTGACAAATTTGTACTTTTTGACATTGAGTAAATGTGCAGTTAGGCTTGTCAGAAAAGAGGAAAATCATTAGCATTTAATTCAAAAACATGTTATCAATACATAATTTTTCTTAACCTTTTAAGCACAATTAGGCAAACTTGTGACTGTCGTAGGTAGCTGCTTGCTACCAGGGAGGTGTATACACCTTTCTGTTGCTACCGATAGCCCCTGGGGGTTTAACCTGACAGAAAACATGTAAGCCTAAAATGTCTGAAAAGTAAATATTAAAACAGAATGATACAAAAAGATAAAATTAAGTAGCGAAACAGGCAAGTCTAAAATATTTTAAATATTGCAGCCAAACTTTCTCAGCATCTCTGGATATTAACAGCAAAATTTGTAGGGCATGTCAGAAAATAATGAAAGTCATTAGCTTTACATCAAGAAAATGTAATCAAAATGCATTTTTTCTTAACCAGATATAAGGTACAATTAGGCAAGCTTGAAACTGTCGTAGGTAGCTGCTTGCTACCGATAACCCCTGGGGGTTTAACCTGACAGAAAACAAGCTCGCCTAGAATGTCTGAAAGGCGAATATTAAAACAGAATGATGCCAAAAGTTAAAATCAAGTAGCAAAAAGGGCAAGTCTAAAATCTCTAAAATTACTGACGCCAAACTTTCTAACAATATCTGGATATTTACAGCAAAATTTGCAGAAATATTTGCTCAAAAGTACATACTTGAATCCTCTTGACTTTATTCTATTGTAAATAAATTTGGATCCAGATGCAAAGTCATGAAATTTTGAACAAATACGACCAAATCTCAAAATTTGTGACTGAAATGTATTATATCCAATACTTTTCGAAATATTACTGTCAGGGAAAGGATAGTTAACTACTTCAAAATCAAACTCATTAATTTTGAGAAAGACTTTAATGCACAACCTGTCATTGGTGACCCGAATATCCAAGTTCAGAAACACATCTCTGGAGTCATGTGAATTGCTACCTTCCACAGGGATATCTTATGGGTAAATTTCTTTAGCAATTTCACTGACATTTTGTACATTTTCACATGCAATGTCATCAATATGTCTTGCTCTGTTTGATAATTTTGTAGCCATTCGAAAGTCCTTGTTTCTTCAATTTATCCATATACTTAAATTAAAGACATGTTAAATATAATTCTGCAAGTAACGGGGAGCAGTTGCTACCCGTTGGAATGCCTTTTATGGTTGAAAAACCAATGGTCTGCATTGAACAAAAGTATTATCCAAAAGAAATTTTATAGCATCCATCAAAGTTTCAACTGTGCAAGATTTAACTTTACTTTCTGAGTATTTATTATACGACCCGTATGCTAGTTGAATATGACTCAATATTTATATATGGTTTACCATTATGTTTAAACATGTTGCTGATTAATTCTGAAAGAGAAGTTTTAACTTTATCTTTGGGTATATTTGTGTAAAGTGTGGAAAAATAAAAACATTTGATATTTTTTGCCTTTAAATCTGTGATTTTAGATACCCACTCGGAAGAATTGCTAATACTCCAAAAGCAATTTATTTCACAGTTTCCAGAAATTGCATAACAGTATTTACGGAAATGATTCCTCATTTTTGGTCAAACACAGTGTTACTTCCTTTGACAGTTGTTTTGTTGTACGTTTTGAAGCACCAGCTATGAATCCCAGATTTAAAAAGGTTTTATGTAATTTGGGTATCCAGAACAAAAGTGGAATAGAGGAGTCCTCTTCAGAAATTTTAATATTAAAATTCCTTTTTAACTCATCTTTATGTGTATCTATCAAATTATCGATGGATTGTTTGGGTAATTCATATACGCCATTTCCTCTTATATATCTGTAATATTGTTTATGCCAAATTCATTTTTCAGAACATCCAGATATTATTTTTTGCAGCTGATCCCAAAATTGTTACCTGCCAGTCATACTTTTGAATAACCGTTGCTGTACAACATTAGCATTTTTTATTACTATTGCAAAGTATTTGTAGAATTTGAAAATGTAATGGAAATAGGGAAAACAAACTATATTATATACAATATATATCAAGGAAAGGTAATTCTGTATCCGCTTGTATCCGCAACTTATCGTTTGGAATGAATTGCATAAAAGTATCAAAGGGAAACATGAAGGACTTTGAATCAGCCCAGTACGGTTACAAAAGTGAACTAAGTCTCGGTAAATGGCATAATAATTCTCATGTGCTCGAATCACAAAGTATACAAAAAATGGACACCAGTTGGAAAAGTGAAACCATGCCAGTAGCGTCTAGGACATGATAAGTTCAGTCACCCGCCAGATCTTTGTTTTTAAGTTTGATTTCTAGCATGTGACAACAAACTATACAGCAGCTGGAATCTTGGTCGACAGGCTCGTAAAGTTTTTTGGGATAAGGCTTACAAATATCACACCGGGGAGAGAAACAGTTTATAGCGTGTGCACCTCAGAGCCGTTTGGTGTTGCGGACACAAATTCTCCCCGTGTTCCAGTGCACGGTGCTTTTACAGTATCTACACTGTGACCTTGAAGAAGGTGTGTTTGGGGTATCTGTTCATGATATGGATGCGACTTCACAACTTTTGAGGATGGTATGACACTTTTGGTGTTAACAGAAAAGTCTCTGAATTACTGTCTACAAAGTGTTTTTCGGTAAGTCTATAAAGGCGTTTTGAGCACAATCCTCAGAAGTGTGGCGTTTTGGTTTTTATTGAGACCGCACCTGAAAAAGACTGTAAAGGACATAGCCGTAAATTCACACTTGGCAATAATGTAATTCCGGAAAAAGATAGCTAAATACACAGGAGTGGAGATACATGTAGGTGGGGTTACGACGGTGGTCATTCAAAAGCGTGTTATTAAAGCCAGAGGGGCTCTTAATGCCCTGACCGCACTCGGTATATGGGAAGATGGAATATACACCCTACTGGCAGAGATGTACACGTTTACCTGTTATGTTGTCGGAACTTGTGAAGCTACTGACTCGGTTCTAACTGTTCTGTCCGTTTTATTTTGTTATTTAGGTTTTCGTGGCTTAGATTGTATGTATTTATAGTATGTATCATTTTATGTTACGCTGCAGCGGGTCTTTGTTCTGAAATTGGCTTTGCCATTGTATGCTTTTTCCTTTTTTTGTATACATGCGTGTGATATGTCATGATGTACTGTTTCCTTTGTATATATTGCGATGTAATATATTTCCCCACCTATGGGGCTCACTGCTGCTGCTACTACCACTAGTTATAATTATTATTATTATTATTATTATTATTATTATTATTGTTGTTGTTGTTGTTGTTGTTGTTGTTGTTGTTGTTGTTGTTGTTGTTGTACCAGGCGTATACAAAGCGTGCCTTCCAAAACGGTCAATGCGGGTGTTAACTGCGTTCTAAATCCAAAATTTCCATAACTGGGTAAGTACAATATTTGCAGGCCTATATCAAACTATTGATCTCGTGACTGACAGTGTTAGATAACCGATGAGGACCATACTTGTAGAGATATAGATGACTCACAAACATCTTTCTTTCCCCAGATGTTGCTAGAGGCGGAAAAGACAACCAAGAGGCAACACAATTTCTTAATAGCAATTTTACTTTCTATTGTTACCAGCCAAGAGCTGCAAAAACACCCACGTTGACCGCCTTGGCAGGCACGCTTTGTGTATGTCTAGTACAATAATAATAATAATAATAATAATAATAATAATAATAATAATAATAATAATAATAATAATAATAATAATAATAATAATAATAATAATAATAATAATAATAATAATAATAATAATAATTTCATTAGTCCTCCATGGCTGAAGAGATAAAACAAACATAGAGCATACATCAAAATACAGATCACGGTCCAATAAAGCGTAAATTATCACATACATAAATAAATAAAAGCTGACAGGACACACAACTTAAACCATAAAAGAACATTATCATTATTCACATGTAAAAATAAACAGAAGACAGATTAAAACGATTTTATTACAAGAGACACCATCTCAGTCAGGTGGTCGTACAGGTTACTCAAATAAATACATCGCGAACGGAAATCATGAAATCTGTAACGTAATGATTCATATGCCCGCCTCTGCATCTGCAATAAGGTAACTTTAGCCCCACAGTAAATGGTTAGTGCCAATACTGTCGCCTTGTGTTAAGTGCATTAGATTTTATTTTTCCTGATTCAGGCAACTATGAGGACAGGTACGTTTCAAGCAAACACCAGTAAAGGTACGATAATTTTCCATCAGAGTGTACATTCATAGATAATACGAAAAGAGAATCTGGCCGGTACCTATTGAGGAAATTTAAAATGCTCCAGTATGCTGTACGAAATACTTTTTACTGTCAGTGGCACCTTTATATGTGAAAAAAATCATGAAAATGAACCACTTTTGTATCATGCATGGGAATATTTAGTACGGTGTTTCCTGCAAGGCAGATATGGATAGAGGGTGTATGATAGTAACAAATTTTAGTGAAGTGGACTGGAATGTTTTGATGAAACCCATGTCTCTTTCGTGATTTAAAATTCGAAACACATGCTCTAAATTTAACTAATTTATATACCATATATATTTTAAACCACTTGGTTCACAGCAAATATAAATTTTAAACCACTTGGCTCACAGCAAATATAAATTTTAAATTACTTGGTTCACAGCAAATATACTTAGGCCCCCGTTTCAGGACACTCAACCGGGTGGATACCACGGTACTCTGTCACTACACCAGGCCTTTGATAAGCTGACAGCCCTTACATTGGTTTCATTGCTCGCCGTCTTTGTTTCAACTAATAGCGTTTTTCAGTCTTACATTTTCTCGTTGGATTTTTTTAACATTTGTAAACAGTAGGTTTTTTTTTTTTTTACATTTGTGGTGACATTTTTACATTTTAAAAAATCTATATAACGTTAATTTTTACATATAAAAGCAAGTTTTGTTTACATATGAGGGCGCTCAAACTTATAGCGGAATTTTAGCATACATGTATTAAGGTGTCACATGCTTCTAAATTTGTGCCTGACTGTATATCCATACATCATGTATAGTTACCCGTTCCAAGTTTGAAAGAAACCCATGCAAAAGTGGAGAAAAAGTTGCACACACAACTTAGATTGTGCCTTCAGAGAGACGAATGCAAAAATGTGGAGTCGAAAGATCACTTTGCGATTAAAGATATCTAGTCTTATGTAGAATTTCTGCCTTCATACACATCTGCACATAGTTTCTAATTACTATACCAAGTTTGAAAAAAAACCATGCCGAAATGTAGGAGAAATTATGTGCATAAAATTGCCTGTAGACGGATCATTCAGCAAGGCAAGGCAAGGAAAGGAAAGGAAAGGGATGGGAAGAGGAGGGAAGGGAAAGAAAGGAAAGGAAAGGAACGGAGTGGCCATGTCTGTTTGCATGTGAAATTCCTTCCTCTTCATACATCTGCATATGATGTAAACCAACGGTGTCAATTTTCAAAGAAATCCGCGCGGAAAAAAGGTGCACACAAAAATGTCTATCGACGAGCACTTCAGCCAACAAAGATCGGAGATACTTGGTATAGCATCTGAAAGTCTGACCACATGCACATTTATGTGTCTTGAAAATCTTCTGAGGGAGCCAACAAGCCTTTTCGCCCTCCGACTCCTTGCGCGCTCAACCTTTTGTCTCTCACAAAGGCCGTGTGTCTGCGGCCAGGTGGAGGCCAGTAATGTGATATTCCCCGCCACAAATACGAGTGTGGGAGTTGACCACTCAAAACTTAACAATCTTCCAGCCCGCTATTGGCCAGTTGCAGACATCTGAGTTAACCCGTGGTCATAATAACCAAGTGTTAACCTATGGTTAAGTGAAATGTTGGGTTGCACACCTCGGTGTCATTGCTGACTGTGAGTTAAACTTGTGGTCAACCCTGACCAAGACCTGGGCCTTGGTTAACTGCTGGTTTTACTCGGCTTTTTGTTTTGGTATTACATATACCTCTTTTCCCTTATTCTCAGCAGTTAGGGAGTGGTTTACACTTTGCAGTGGAGGGTGAATAGAGCACACAACTAACATGGCTGCATATCTAATGCTTCTCGATCGTGTCGAAACTGTAGAGAGGATTTTGAGGAGAACTCCAGTCATTCAGGACAGGAGCAATCCATTTGAAAAGTATGACGACGCTGGGTTTATGTTCAGATTTCATCTTCCTAAACATGTGGTTCTGAAGATACTTGATTTGATAGAAGCCAGACTTCAACCCACACAGACAAAGGTAGCGTCTGTGCCTCCAATTCTGTAACTGTTGATAACACTACAGTTTTATTCTAGAGGAACATTTCTGAGGAATGGTGGAGATTTATTTGGCGTCCACACCAGCACGGTTAGCAGGATAATACCTGTTTGCAGCAGAGCACTAGCATCATTTTACCGCCAATTCATATTTTTCCACAGGGAAAAGAAGTTGGCATGATACAAGAACAGTTTTATGCCATAGCAGGTTTACCTGGCATTGTGGGTGCCATGGATTGTTCTCATGTTCCTATTCGATCTCCAAGGGGTGAGAATGCAGAACTTTTCCGCAACCGAAAAGGATTTTTTTCAATAAATGTCCAAGCTATAGGGGATGCCGAGCTGAAAATTCGAAACCTTGTGGTACGGTGGCCTGGAAATGCCCATGACAGCCGTATTTTTTATAACAGTGGAGTTTGTGCAAAATTTGAAAACGGAAAAATACATGGCATTTTGTTGGGGGACAATGGGTATCCTCTTCGCCCATATCTAATGACCCCCTCCTCAACCCAGCAACGAGAGCAGAGAGAGGATACAATTATGCCCATTGCCGTACCAGAGTTAAGATTGAAAATCTGTTTGGGGTGATGAAAAGACGATTTCCCTGTCTTTCCCGCACATTGGGGTTAAAGCTGGAAACTACCCTGGCTGAAATTGTTGCATGCGGTGTGCTTCATAATATAGCCAGGCAGCATGGGTTCATCGAATTAGATGCAAATGAGCAGCAGGATAACATCCATATAGCTGTACATGCACCCCAGAACCAAAACCAAGGAAGGCGACCTCAAAGGGCGAGGCTGATAGCCCTATTTGAATAGACAATGGCCAAAAGGTAACTTTGAGAAGACTTCACTTTTCAATTTATTTCATTTAACTCATTGACACCTACGGACATATTTTCTTGCTAAAATCTGAAAATGTCTACTAATTCTATTTTGCTAAATTAGGGATTATTTTTGGATGAAACTTGTATGGAAGATCTTGCAAAATTATATGCCCATGGTCAACAGCTTTCCATGGCGCGCTCTGATCGCATTGCATCCAGAGCATGCCAAGGAAAGCTGTTGACTCAGTCCCACTTCAGGGGCCAATGAGTTAAATTCAACAATAAGCTTATCATATTTAGGAAGTTATGGAGAAAATAAAATTAACAAAAAGATTAATCTCCATCAATTTCTTTAATTTTCCAGAACTCATTGCACTGTCAATTCAGTGAATAGTAGTATAAATGACCACTTTATGTTCCAATCTTGGATATACATATTTTACATTACTGTGATATATTAAATGGCTGCCATAGTTCAGTTCAGTTACGCTTTGCCATGCTTTTTCTTTCTTTTGAATCATACACCCATCATTCTTCTTGTTCTCAATGATATCTTTTTGTTCTTCCACGAGCTCTGCCAGTATCTCCTTTTCCAATGGCGTAAAGTTCACTTTACTTTTTCCAGTCATAATGTGGACACAATTTTTCTGCTACTGTCTTATCCCTGCAACCATGCAAGTCCTGTGCATTTATGAAACCACACATGTTGAACAGGTGCCTTTGATTGTACAGAAAAGTTGCCACGTTTATTTGAGGCATGTGAATGTGGAATCAACCTGTGGTTGTGTAACCTGTACTTGACTCAACCGTCTACAAACCAACCTCTCGCCATTCAACCAGGAGTTAACTCCTAGTTAACCTGTGGTTTCATGACCTGGAGTCACCTATTTTGACCATGAGTTAACTCTTGGGTTAACACCGACGTGTGCAACTGGCCATTAGACTGTTTTCACAAGTCCTAGGATTACATAATCACAGAGGTGGAGTGTGGGACAATCAAGTGTGTGGATAAGGGTCATCCCGTTAATTCGATCAAGCCTGCAATAGCAGATTTTTTTATGTTTCTTTTTCCTCTTGTAACCTGTGTGATGAGACCTGTACTTCATAGATACTCTGGTATCTGATCAGTACATGCATTGGGGGGGGGGGGAGGGGGGTCACTCCTTTGTCTTTGGATCAAAATGTTATGTATACATTGTATATGGATGTACAAAGGATGTTAATTTCTAATAAATGCACATGTGGACTCATTTAAATGGTTCGACCCTCTCTGGAATGGACGCCTCCCTACGGGGGCACTTTTTTTGCCGGCCCCAAAGTTTCTGTCGGAGAGTTTTCATTTGTATAAGTAAACTTGACAGTTGTGTGTACATTTGAGTCTTAACTTTTGGTGTTATTCAAGTTTTCAAATTTGAAATGCATCTTATAAGCCTGATTTTAAAGTCAAATTTGGAATTGTGTTAATTAGGCACACTTGACTAGAAGATTCAATAGTCACCTCTTTAAACCTATTGAAGATGAAGGGGGAATGTCAATTCAATTCAAAAGATTGGTGTCAAGACACATTTAATTATCAAGAAACAAAATTTTAAAGCATTTAAAATTGTATTAATTTTCAAGGCACACAGAAAGACTTGATCTGAAGCATTTTCTCTAGTTTTATTACTTTTTGCTCCAATATGCATTTGATCAGTCCATTTCCCAACCTAAGGGCAGTAAGGCCCCGCCTCGTACCCAGCTGAGAGAGAGAGAGAGAGAGAGAGAGAGAGAGAGAGAGAGAGAGAGAGAGAGGAGAGAGAGAGAGAGAGAGAGAGAGAGAGAGAGAGAGAGAGAGAGAGAGAGAGAGAGAGAGAGAGAGAGAGAGAGAGAGAGAGAGAGAGAGAGAGAGAGAGAGAGAGAGAGAGAGACTTGTTGCAGCGCCATCTGTAGTAGCGATCATGTATTGGAATTTCATTGGAGCTGTTGGCCCCTAGAGGGCGCAAGTGGTTTCAATAAAGAATCTGTATTGTAACGGAAGTGACGTTGGTACTGTTGTATTATGGGGCAAAATTCCAACTGGTGAATGAATCGAGACAGACACCGTAAGGAGGTAAGCAGTGTAATTTCTGTTACTTTTACTGCATTTTTCTGTCAAGAGCACAGTATTTTTTGGGCAATATAGATGGATAGGTATGTTACCTAGGTAATATTCCCTATTTGGGTCTGCATCACTCAAAAGCTAAGTGTGGAGCAGTGAAAATAAACAGGTGCTTGAAGCGGTGCCAACTGTCAAAAGACCATCTCCAATGACGCTTTCTAAAAATTCTTCCAGCAATTTGTGAATTGAGAGAGGTGTTTCTCTGCTCTAAATTGTCTACGAAACTTTCAAATCACTTGAGAATGATTATATTACGTGGAGGATCATTGTATCGCTAGTTCACTAAGTGCTAAATCGTTACATTTTGTAACAGTAAACTCGCGACTCGCGCCAAGGCTGTTGCTATGCCATGCTATGCCTATGTTGGCTATGCCCATGCCCAGAAGGTTTATCAGCTTCCTTGCAGTTGCAGGACTTCTAAATTGATATGAAATAGGGGTAACCAGGAAAATGTGGGTAGAGTCTTCCAATGGCAATGATCAAGTTTATTTGTGCTTATTCAGACTGCAGTGGTTGCGTGGCTTGTTCATGTGCGACGCTACAATCAATCCAGATCGTCCTCTACTCAGACTTCGTCTTAATTTATCGAACTATGCCAGTCAGTGTTAATATTTATTTACAGTATATAAAAAAAAAAGAAAGAAAGAAAGAAGAGAAATAGTCCATCATTATGGTCCTTGGCTTTGGCTTTTATTGATGCAAAGTACCCATATGGAAACCAGCATAGTGAATCTGATATACTAAATAAGTTAGGTGTACTTAGTATTTCCCTGTTACCCATTTCAACATTTGACATCAGAAAACCTATGACTTTGTCTTGGTGTTTAGCTCTGTTCCACGCCATATTAGAATATGTGCCATTTCCGAAACGGTGCAGCGCATTATCAGAATTCTGAAAGGGTGAAGCCAAATTGGAATCTCGCAAGATGCGATCCCCGCCATCATTCTGCTTACATATTCTCCTCCAAAAGCTTACGTCATATACTTTGGTTCGTTCACCTCTGGGGCTACTAGGCAGTGCCAGGCAAGGCTGAGAGAGTGTCCACCAACCATATCAATGATGTAGTCCTACCCGGCTTCTCAGTGTGGCCAGTCACTTGTTCACCTCCAAATCTGCTAAGCCTTTGGAGGTGAATTAGAATTCTTGTATGGTCCTGGGCCATAATTACTGGACTTCATATTAAGTCCTGGACAGTACCATATAAATTTGATAAACTTCTGATTTTATTGGCACACAGGGAAATTTTTTTTAAAAATGTGTATGGTCTTGGACCATATTGGAATTCCTATATAGTCATGGTGGTTATTAAGTGGTCCAAGGCCTGTGCGGTCTGTCAGTGTCCCAGGTCATAACCTGTCTCTGACCCATTCATAATGACAAGTTAAAATGGCAATTAGTGCCCCTTTGAATTGCATAAAATTGAGCTTGGACACTGTTACTTCAATGTTTGAGTAGAAACAAGAAATGAATTATGGAAAACAACAACTAATCATTTTGAATGATGGCACCGTATATGATTCTGATATGGCTGCATCATATTGGAATTCCACAGTGGCACAGGGCATTATAGTAATACAGTGTATGTGTATTCTCATTTGGGCCAGCTTCCAATACAGTGCACAACAGCTCCATCAGAGTCCATGGTATTGCTTTAGCTTTTACACCATGGTTTGCAAGTTACCCTACTCTGATTTTGGCAAATCTGTTTGGTTTAAGTTTTTCTTGTGTGAAGTGACTCACTTGAGTTAACATGTAAAGTTGTCAGATACCACCAAAATGTTGATAATAATTTGTCATTTGTTTCTCACGTGCAAGTGAGATGCTTCAGTGGCACCTTGTGGTGCTGGGATGGAAAAATTGTCTACAAGGCTTGAGACATATGCCAAACATGGGTAGTACCATGTGTCAGAGTCTCATATCCAGATAAGTCAGTGTGTTCTTGATGACAGTCTGGCTGTGTTTGTTTGAACCAAAATGCCACTGAAGAAAAATTACAGATATTTCAACATGTCTCGATACAAAATAGGACTCCACAATAAATCTGTGAAAGAGTTTTAGCAAAATGGAAGCAATGATTATTTTATGTAGCTCAGAGAAGAAGTGAGGTAAAAATGCTGTTGTGCTGAGCTCTGTCAGAAAAAGGTATGTGGCTATGATCAAATGTCAGAGAAAGCTCTATTCTACCACAGGTACACTTCCATGAAGCTGGCACACTCTGTGACAGCCTCTTTCCAAAAAGAGCAAGTGTTATGTAGCATGCTACCAGTTCATGCCAGAAACAAGTTCTGCTCCTGCTACACTTTATTTGCATACTAGTACTGCTTTGTAAAACTGGGAACACTCTATGTTATGGTCACAATGAGTTGTCATATTCCTGTCCCAAGACTGTCACAGCGGCCTTTGCCTGCTACTGTTATTTTAAATAAGAGAGACACTGAATGTAGCCTTCGCAGTTCAAATTCTGGACTTTCAGTCATTATTGGCTGTTTTGTTTGTACTGTGGGACCTTACTAATATACCTACAAAGAAGGTGCCTGGCACACAGGTAATTATATCTGTATTTACAAATATGGAATAAATTATCCAGTCCTGTCAATCGATTGCCTTTGCAATATGCATGTCATTTCTTGCCAGAGACAAGTTAAAATACATAGGAAACTTAGATAAACTTGTGTTTTATTGGGGGAGGGGATGCAATATTCAATTTTCCAAGTATGCAATCACCATTTTTACCAATCGCCGAAGGGCATGATTATAATTCTACACCTGTTACATTGCTTACTTGCACATCAGGAGAAGCAAACATGATTGCTTGTGAAATTTGTTTATCCACATGGATAATTTGATTAAGTTATCACAAGAGCTTTCACTGAACCATAATGCATAGGGCATACAGAATATGCAAGATAGAATTTAAGCTGTTAAAGAAACTGTTAATCCATGAAAACTGTCACAGTATCGTGTAACAGGCATGGTAATTAAAATTTAAGTGATAAAAACTCTTCTGTGAGGGTAAAACAGTCTGGTGCAGTTATGTAATCAATATGACTGCCCATGCTTTTACTCAAGCAGCAAAAAATGAATTATTGTTATCCTATTCACTGATGCTACATACCCTGGTGGAGTAAGTAATTTAATATTGATGTTGTTTGACATAATACTTACAAGGTTCTTTTTTTTATATATGTTGAAAGTAAGTACTGGTAACATTTTGAACAATTATGTTGATCAGCAAAGTGTTATGTGAATCCAGTCAAGGGACAAGTCAACTAGACCAGTTGATTTGTGCCCTGATCTTGCACATTGAAGTACTTCAATACTAGTCACCATTCACTTGTCACATTTGTTTCATGAGGAAGAAAGGGTTACATAGTAACATGCGTTGCTTGACAAATATAGTCAATCACATTGGTTGAAATCACCACTTGGTGTGAGCTTGTGTATTAGCACTGAACATTGTGCACAATTCACTTGTTTCTCCCAAAGCTAAACAACAACTCAATCTGGCAGGAATAGGCAGACTTCAAATCATGGAGCAAGTCCATTTAGCTGGTGAAGATGAGGATGATATGTATTCTGGCTACAATGACTACAATGCCACCTTGGACACTGATGTAAGTACATGCAGCACCTACCATTTTATATTTGCATCCACTTTTTATTTTCTTCTTTATTTATTTTATTATTATTATTATTATTATTATTATTATTTATTTTGTTTTATTTTTTATTTTTTTTGAGATTGAGAAAGAGAAGGAGAGAACACTCATCAGTCATGCTAAGGAACCTTGTTCATAGAGTCTCTGAATTGTAGACAAGTTTATTCTGATGTCTCCTGAAATAGCTGCATGTAATTTTCATAAACCCATTAACCTTGTTTACTGTGTCATTTATACTGGAATATCTTAATATAACTGCATCCTATGTCATACATAGGTACATTTTTGTGTTTAACTGTATTATAATGACTGATGGTGGATGAGCTGAAACAGAACAAATACATGCATAAAAGTTAAAACAGACTTCAACATGTTTGATGCCCATGGATTAAAACTAGCTGACATAATTTCAGGATCTACAAAATGATGCAGCTTTCCAACAAGCTGTAAGAACAAGTCATGGGCGTCGACCACCTCCAACGGCGGCCAGACTAACCACCGCCATGAGGGGCAAGGGAGGCGTTCCCCCTTCATCCATGGGAGCCAGGCCTGTCACTGGAGCAGTCCAGGATGGGTCAGCACGACCCATGACGGCAGTGAGGGCAGCTGGGTACAGAGGTAATATTTGAATACAAGGACATGACTAAGACACCGATACAGTAACACAGTGATGAAGAAGTTTTATTTTATAATCTTAGCAGTATATTTGGGTCATTTTTATATCATGAATAGTTTTTGTATAATTTTTCAATGTCTGAGAGGAAAATTAATGAAATGTATACTTTTGTACATGGAACACTTGGACAGGTATGAGTGAGTATTAGGGCCAGGTATGTAACAATACAAAGATGAAATAGTAATGATTTTAGTGGGTACAGATGAAATGCAAATGTACTTCAAAGTATCACAGCTACACAGCCACAAGTGCTGGAGGTGCCCTGGAGGATGTTTTGAGTATCACATTTCAAGTGCAGGAAGAATTAAAAGCATCAAATAATGTGAGCTAACTTAATAAAAACAGTATATGTAGGTGTATTTGTGAAAAAAAAAAACTGTGCACCTCATTGATTGATATTGTTAACACTTTAGCTCATGATATGGTGTACATACTGTGCATGTATACATTTCAGGGGTCTTTGATCCAATGAACCAGGGTAACAAAGGTCCAGCCCCACCCCTGGAAACCAAGAATGAGGACAGGTACAGTGTGATCAGTGGTTTTGGCCCAGAAGTTAGTTGTCTATCATTGTGTCTGGCCCCAAGATGAGAACAGTGTACATAATACATGTATTTGTGTCATTACATATCTTTATTGGTATTTGTCTATACTTCTGAGCCAGAGTAGAGAATGGTTCTTTGAAAGATTTTCTTCAAAATTTCCCTGAAAGAAAAGACAAAATGAGAGGTGGATATTCATATATCTGCGTGTGAACTATAATGTTCCCATACTCATCTGTTATTCATAAATTTCTCATAGCTTATCATGTTTTTGTTGGGGGGGGGGGAGGTCTATTTGTGTAGTATTCTTCATAGCTAGTTTATTGTTATTCTTTAGCCCAGAAGAAAAGATCAAGCAGTTGGAGAAAAAAGTCAATGAACTGATTGAGGAGAGTTGCTTTGCCAACAGCCGAGGGGAACTCACAGTGGTAAGCAGTTGTAAAGTTGTACCCATTGAGTCCCTGGTGTGAAATGTTTGCAGCCATGAAAATGTTTGAAGATGGAGGATAAAACTATGAAAACTTATATACTTTTTTAAATGTCTATTGTTGTGGTATAAGTATACAGATAATATACCCTACTTGTGCAGTCATTATAGTGGTCAGCTGTATTTAATAGGGAAGTCACAATTGATATGGATTTAAATTTTCAAATAAGGTGCAAGGATTTAATGTTCAATCTCGTTAGTCGTGGTTTAGATTTAGGTGTTATTTATTTGTCAAATACATAATTCACCTGGTTGTGTTCGGTAGGATGTACAGTAATAATAAGGGACATTCACATTAGCTGTGCTGCTGCTTTTACACATGTCAGTCAACAAAGAAGTACCTGTTTGCATGGCCAGACCCCTGTGTCAAACATTGCAAAATATGTTGCTGTTACCAAACTTGCGACTTGGATTAAGCTAACAATGAAAAATGTCAGTCAAGTTCTCCAAATACAAACTAAACTTGATATATGAAGAAGTCATCATGTGTTGGATTTTTAAAAATTTTGATTCCCACAAATGTTAAAAAATCCAACATGTACATGTAACACACTTGGTTTTCCACCAGAAAAAAAAAAAGATGATGGCAACTGATGTGTCCACTACCAAGAGACAGAGTCAGAGATTTTGGCAGGAATTGAGTATGCATGCTGCATATTTGTTTGTCAAGCTATTGAGTGGAACATCTCTGTGTTTTTCTTTTTAAGGCTCTGGAAAAAGCCAAAGAAGCAGGTCGCAAAGAGAGGGTGTTAGTACGACAAAGAGAACAGCTGGCAGCCAGTGATCAAATCAACCTGGACCTGACCTACTCAGTATGTACCTGTATATATTATGGAAGATTATGTTCATCTCAGTGATAATCTTATTTAATTGTTGAAGTTGAGGCTGCTGTTTTGGTTTCTATTTTACACTTTAAAAATGTGAAAGATAATAATAATTCAATCAGGAAGACACCAGACAAAGATAATTTTTTTTTTTAAAGTTTATTTGTATTTTAAATGTATTCCTTACAATTAATCAATGTAAAGTGCTTTTATGAGGATTTTTAGCTCAGTTTCTGTTATAAAAATGGATTGTCAGTTTAATGGATTTACATCACATGGAATGTATAGGAAATGGTAACAGACACGGTAAAGTGTTCTGAATTATTAAATGAATTTCTTCCTAGGTACTGTTCAACCTTGCCAATCAGTATGCAGCTAATGAGATGTATTCAGAAGCTATTAATACATATCAAGTCATTGTCAAGAACAAGATGTTCAGTAATGCAGGTAAGAGTGATGACTTTGTGCCAGATGACAACTAAAACTGCAGCCAACCATCACTGGTCACACAGAATTGCCCTTTCAAAAGCTGCATGCCAGTTGGTGCTGCTATCTAAGAAAGAGTTGTGACTAGAACAGTACTGTTATAAATTGTTTTACATACATGTATTATGCAGTGTGTGCATACATGTATGTAAACATGTTCAAAGTGTCAATATATGTCATGTTTTGTACTCAGACTTGGGTATTTAATTCATTTGCGACAGAAACGTGAAAGTTGAGTTCAGTGATACCTGTTATTTTTGTTACGTGTTGGCCCTAATGTAACCCAAAGTTACCTTTTTTTTTGGACAGGTCAATCTGGAAAAGTCTTGAAATTTGTGGCTAGACATGTGTATGGAGCATGAACAATTATTAACTGAAAAAATGCTTTTTAACCCCAAGTTAACTGCAATTTCAGAACTTTATATAATTCTGTATCATAGTTCTTCTGAAGTGCTGCTTTTATGTTAATTACCAATGTGTGAAACCAAACCTTATTAAAGGCACCACTGTCATTAACACCAATTTCATTTGGCAAGAGAATTTAGAATGACTGCTGACCAGAGGGGCCTTTGTAAAATGTGGATCACTTAAAAACAAGTTGCATGTTGATCAACTTTATGACTATTTTAATCATCAAACACTGCAGCTGTTTCTTGCATAACCTTCCGCATATCCTATGCCTAACACTCTGATGTTAGACCTGGTAAAATAGCTACTGACAATGTAGATTTTTTCTGTGTGGTTCAATATTTAATAATATATTTTCAGTGTAACATGTGGCTGATTCAGTATTTGCATCTTTGAATCTTCATTTACAGGGCGTTTGAAAGTCAATATGGGGAACATCTATTTCAAACAGAAGAATTATTCAAAAGCTGTCAAGTTTTATCGTATGGCTCTGGATCAAGTCCCAAATACACACAAGAAAATGAGGTAACAAACCCAAAAGAATAAATTATTGCAAAGATAATTACAGCTTTCAAGGTAAAGTCATGCAAAATAAATGTAAATTTCTTGTATTGTGTTTGTAAAGCAGGAGGAAAGAAGGGAGGTTTGGGGTTTCCAATTGAATTACTTAGGTTTGCCAGTGTAATGAATGCCAAGTTTTTATATTCCAATCCTATTGTTTAACTCATTCCATACTATAGTCACAGACCTTGGTCAGTGATTCTGGAACTGACTTAAGACTATAGGTATGTTGGTACTTGAACAAAAGTGCCTTTCGTGAAGAATTTAAATATGCAATTGTCATATCAAATCTAGGTAAATATACAGAAAAATCAGGGACTGGTGTGGAATGAGTTAAAAAACAAACAAACAAGCGAAAGAAAGTTACTGTATCATTCTTCTTTGTGTAGAAGTTATGGCTCTGTGCCTAAAACAGTTATGTAAAAAAAACTACCAGTTTGTTTCATATGCCACAGGCTAAGTACATCACTGAAGAATAATTGGTAGTATTGCACCAACAATCAAGTATAATCTAAAGTTGGGTGTTTGTATCACTCTACCATATGATTAATTATGAAATTCAACCTTTGGTTTAATAAAGGATAAGACAAGGGAAGTGTTAATAAGAACAGACACACGGTATGCCAAATAAGGGTGACATGTTTTGTCCTTCACTGCACTCCACAGTTAAGTGGCTCAATCAAAATTGGTTTAAAAATAAAGATACTAAATACATGTACATGTACTGTGCTGTGGTCAAAATAAATTCTTCTTCAGCAGTTTTATTCATGCACAATATGTGCATAAATTATACGTACTAAACACATGTAAATTGGTTTTGATCATCTTTTTCCTCAATTAGTCTATAACATGTAATTTGTAGACAAGTAAAGGACAGTTGTCATTATGCCGGTTCATATATAGAAATTTTAACTTGTGCTTGTGGATCACTGTCACCAAGAGGGTTCTAGCCACACTTATGAATGCTATATTGGACATTTGTTGACATTTCCGCTGCTAACATGCAATTTGAAAGCCTTAGAGCAGATTTTAGCAAATAATAATTGACCTTAACTGCAGTTGACATAATTGAGAATCTGGTGTAGTGCTTGATCAGGGCTTAAGTGCCTAATGCCAGGCACAATCATTGTGAAAAGTTTACAGGTATTAAATCATAACATGGAGCTAGATAATCAGTAAACTAAAATTTTACCAATGTCAATTATGTTGAGCTGTAGCAGCAGTAAATTGGGGAAAATCAGAAACACACCAAGGACACAATGCAGAAGCAGTTTTTGAAATGTGACACGCTACAGGAAAGCACTGTTCTTAAAGGGTGACCTTCAAGTCTTCTGTGGCATTTGCAGAGACAAAAACAACATTATCACAGAAAATGCCCACATATAAATGTTTGTGCACATTTGTCTTTTGAGGACCAAGATAATGCAGAACATTGGCATAGTGTTTGTCAAGATGGGTCAGTACACAGATGCTATCACCTCCTTTGAACATATCATGGGAGAGGAGCCAGATTTCAAGACAGGATTCAATCTCATTCTTTGCTACTTTGCCCTCGGAGATCGGGAGAAGATGAAGCGATCATTTCAGAAGCTGCTAACAGTGGACTTGAAACTGGATGATGAAGACAAATATTTACCCCATAATGTAATTATATATGTCTGTGACTGTCACCTCTTAACAAATCAAAGAAAAAATTGTACTATAAAGGACACATGTAAAATCTTAATTTTTTCTGAAAAATATTAGTTTGTATTTTTTTAATGTCCAC